>OU343224.1:278599836-278812008 GCA_910596185.1 Chrysanthemum makinoi
TTTGTTCATGTTAGAATTAGAAATTCCGTTATTAAAGAGTCGGTCACCTCAAGTATATGTAATCGTTAAGGCTCAGAGTGAAGTTATATTTAGGTTAAGTAGTATTTAGTTAAGTAACACCGTGGAGGACGGACGTCTTTACCCATCGTGATGCCGATCCACTGCCTGTGGCGATTTATGTATTGACTATAAATACTCTCTACCTCCCAAGGTAGAGAGTTGGAGCTCATAATAATATCTTTCACTTTCTCTCACTAAGTTCCCTAAACCTCTAACTTTCTCTAGAATTCCATCTATATGCTACTTTGTTTTATGGTTTGATGTGTATGTGAAAAGTTATATCTTACAATTGGTATCAAGAGCCATGGTTAGATCATATCTTGCACATCTTTGGATTTATAGTGGTTTTAGGTGGTTTTTGAGTTTGAAAAAGTTTAGTGGTTTTTGCATCATTTGGTTGATTTCTCTAAAGTTTTCGATTTTGTTAGTACTTTTATGTTTAGAATCATCACAAGTGTAGTTTTCATTGGTAGCTTAAATCATCTTGGCTGGGTTGTTTTTGGATTGAAAAGTGATGTTTATGTGGTTTTTTCATGCTAGCGACTTACTTCACGGATTAGTTTCTTTCAGTAGCGACTTGCTTTTACAAATTTGTAGCGAGTTACAGTTCTAAACCTAGCGACTTAGATCTAGCGATTTACAGTAAAAGTAGTGGACTCTCCACTACGGTAGCTTAACTTAGTGGTAGCGACTTGGTCGGTAGCGAGTTGCTCTTTAGCTTATTGTATCTTTAGCGACTTGAGTAGCTTAATCACGCCAAAATTTTGCTAGCAACTTGAGGCTTAGCGAGTTACTACCTAGCGACTTGCATTTGTCTAGCGACTTGGGACTCTAGCAACTTAGTGGTGTAGCGAATTGCTAGAATGTACTTAGTGCATTATCCTCTAGCGACTTAGTGCATTATCTTCTAGCGACTTAGTGCATTATCTTCTATGACTTGAGATTGTTTACGGTTTTCTCTTGATTTAGTAAAATCCCGTGAAAGAATCTATTTCCAGGTTTAATCATAGAGTAAAATCGTGATAAACTGTAAACATGTCTACCAACGTTCCTACTGTCATCTCCACTCAAGGTTAGAGGATGTTCAAGCGGTGGCTCGATACTCTAGATCCACCCATGCTTGACAGAATCGACTACGATTCTGGCTCAACGAATCGATTGTATTGCCTTGGAAAGAAAAATGGTGTCAACATTCTCAAATCCATTGATGAAGGACCATATCGAGTTGAGACGACTAGAGACATACTTGATACTAATGAAGATGGTACTCTTGTTTACGGAATGGACAGACCTAAAATGTATGATGAGCTTGAGGATAAGGAGAAAAAGAGATCGATCGATATCGTGGCTTCAAACATTGTTCTTCAAGGTCTTCCTAAAGACATCTACAAGCTGATCAATCATAACACGATGCAAAGGCAAGATGGGATAATGTTAAGATGCTTCTCTCAGGTTCATAATTAACTATGGAAGACAGAGAATCCCAACTCTATGACGAATTTGAACACTTCAAGATGAAACCGGATGAGAGTGTCTATGAGTACTATGTGAGATTTCATAAGTTAGTGAATGACATGAGGAACATCGGAATGACTATGCCTAACATTCAGATGAACTCAAAATTTGTGAACAACATGAATCCCGAATGGCACAAGTTTGTCACAGCCGAAGCTCACTAAAGGATTGAAGAATACAAACTATGAGCAACTCTATGCCTTCCTCCTTGAGAATGAGAGACATGCTATGTTTGAAAAATTGATTCTCAATCGGTTCAAAACCAACCAGGGAGAGACAAGCTCGTCTAATGACTCAACTGCCTTCTACTCAAACATCGGAATCACAACCAAAGCATCACAAGTCATACCCTTGGGTAATGGTAATCACAAACTCATTCCTCATCCTATGTTCAAACAAGGCGATGTCGATCCACACGTGGGTAACTTCATTAATCAACTAGCTCTTCCGATTAGTCAAAACATGAATTCTCTCCCACAAACCAACAACAACCTCGAATAAAGATCTAACCCACACAATCAAGCCAACCGTTAAAGATGGAAGGATCGTGGTGCAACCGCTCAGGAAAGAGACGATATGATCGTGGAAGAGGTGGAGCTGGTAGAGGTTATGTTGGCAAACAGAATCGAGGAAGGAATGGTAACCAAGGTCAAGCTAAGCCAATCAAATGTTATAACTGTGGTGGTGAGGGACACATTGCAAGGAACTGTACATCTCCAAAGCGTCCACATGCCGTTGATTACTTGAGATAAGATGCTCGCTTGGTACAAGCTCGTGACAATGGTGCTGCTTTGGATGAAGAGGAATTGTTGATTTTAGCTGAGGGCAATGCCAAGACCTATGATGCAGATGTGGATGAGCGGCCTATTCAGGAGATAGGTCACAATCATCAGAATGCCTTTCAAGTCGCTGATTGTGATGCATACGACTGTGATGTGGATGATGGACCTACGGCACACACAATTTTTATGGCTAGCATTTCTCCAATGGTTTCTCCCAAGGTCTCTTCTTCACCACTAGATGGCCCATCCCAAGACAAACTCATCTCAGAGGTATTAAAACTATACGATGATGCCGATGTGCAAAAGATGCATGACAAAGTACATTCAACTGAAACTATTGAATCAAATGTTGAAAATATGGGTAATATCAATATTATCCCATATGATCAATATGTGAAACAAAGTGAAAGTGATGGTGTACCAAGTGATGCATCTTCTGCAGTCAACAATGACTATGTTTTGATGAATACATCCGCATGTGCCCACGATGATTACTCTGTAATTTCAACTAAATGCCTATAAAGTACGTGTTGCTATTTATGAACAACGTGCTAAATTTGAGTTGACCACTCGTGAGCAGGAAATGGATGACCAAGTGCGTGCAAATCATTAGAAAAGTAATTTTAGAGAAGAAGTATTGAAACAAGAATTAAATTCCTTGCAAGAAAACTTTCTAAAACAGCTAAGCAAAAACAAGAACTTCAAGAAAATGTGAAAATGCTTAAGCAAGAATTTAATGCAAAGGAATCAAAACTCTTGAGAGATTTTTCTAATCTGAAAACTTTGAAAAACAAACTTGAAAACAAGTTGTACATACAAGGAAACACCATTCGGATTTGCTCACATGGTCACTAAACATAGAGTCCTCAGCGATAAGCATAGTGTTCCCATTATAGATAAACCCAACCACCGAGGTGGGAAAGATAGCAAAAGCTCAAAGGTGATCTATGATGGCAATGAGATTCTTAAACCTAGACGAAACCTAGTTGTTGAGTGCAGGAGGAAGATAAGAAATCAGATGAAGTCACTAGGGAAAGGATGAACAAAAATTAGATGATCCTAAATGCAAAGAGAAAAAATAATTATCACTCCCCATGACTACAAAAAGGAAAACTGGATTTCCTTGAACATGTTTAAGCCTCGGACATTGTTGACTCCAGAACAAGTTTTACGGAAAAGGATTTAGATAAGCGAAAGTCGAAAATATTGTTGAAACAAACCCTCCCCTATGGAAAATGCCTGATGAGCGTGTGTATCCTCCTAATACACCAATGCATCTTGTTCCTAGCAAAATTGCCACTAAAAGCAAGACCTTAATTAGCCAATATGTTATATTTCAACTATTTGTTGATTTTGAGAAAACTTGCAAGAAAAGGATCACACCCACTGGTATAATCGGAAGGAGAAAGGGTTTTTGAGCAAATGAAAGAATGTTATTTAACTGAGGTCATGCCTTTCTTTAAACTTCTAAAAGATCACTTTGAGAGTCTTAAAAGGGGATAGAAACTGATATCAAGGGAATGGAAAAGGAATTTGATGCAATGGTAGTTGAAGTTAGTGATTATGAGCGTGCACTAAAATATAATGAGATTGAGAGGAAGAACTTGCATACATTAAATGAGACTCTTATTACTGAATGTGTTGCTCAAGATATCTTTTCATCGCTTCAAATTGCTCTATTAATGCTTCCAAATTTCATGAACTATCTCATGGCCACGAAAGTCTCCCATGATCGTGTCATTGAGCTTGAAAAACTAATTCTAAACTAAACGAGAAAATTGAACTGGATGATCACGACAATTTGGTTAAACATTTTTCTAAACTGAAAGTTGAGCATTTTAATTTACAACTAAAATATCAACATCTTAAAGAAAATGTTAAAACTTCAAATATCAAGACATCCTCGATGCTCCGAGTTTGATGCGTTTTCAAATTAACAAACGTGATGAACAGATTCAAGCTCAATGCAACACGATCAGAAAGTTGAAAGCCCAAATCTCTCAATTAAAGGGTCAAGCGAACAATATGACAGGCTCCCAAATACCTCCTCCTTTAGATTCTCAGAATTCTCAAACTTTTCATCTTCAAAACTTAGTTGATGCCTTACAAAAGGAAAAAAAGAGTTTTCTAGATGAAAATGAAAAAGTTAAACGACATTTTAAAGAGTTATATGATTCAATAAAAGTCACCCGTGACCAAAACAACGAAAAAATAACGTCTTTACAAAAGGAAATTGAGAATCTGAGAAGTCAGGGAAATGGGAAACGGCCACTTGTTTTCAATAAGAATGTTGTCTCAAAGTCACCCTTAGACTGCAAATACACTGTGACAGTTAAATATATTCCTCCTCATCTTAGGAATAATGAACATGCTTTTCATGAATACTGTGCTCACCTTAAGGATAGTCTAGAATGTCTCCGTGAGATTGTCGAAGAGGATTTCATTAACAAACCTCTTGATAGTGAAATTAGGTTTGCTTGCCTCCGGGCCAAACGATCTCAAGAGTTGCTAGAATGTGTAATTGCACATGTCCCAAATCCTTAACCTTAGGTGCAAAAGGCAAAGCTGTGATGCCTTGTTCTATGCCTAGTGCCAAGCGGGAAATCCGTTCTATGCCCGTCTTAAAAAGGAAACACTAATGTGCCTTCAAGTAGTTCAGATTCCGGATATGTTAGTGCTAAGAAAGTGAACTTTAGTGTGCCTGCAAAAAGCTCAAATCACGGTCTTAAAGTATACACTAATGTGCCTTCTAGTACTTCAGATCCTTGCACATCAAGTTCAGGAATGCAAAATTTAGATCAACCAACTAATGTTCCCATTCCCTCTACAGAGTAATCGTGACTTTAAAGCAAGCATGTCAAAGTCTCAAGACAATACAAGGAATGATAGGACCTTGCAAGCTAAGAATGTGCATTGGAAGAGAGTAGAAGACCAATCTAGGAACTTTAAGCTTGAGTTGAATAAAACGAATCGTGTTGATTCTAGTATTAGCCTTAGGCGCATCTTGTAATTAATTCAATTCGATACTATTTGCAAACCTTGTAATGTTGTCCGCTTGAATTACATTGCTAATCATGAATGTGGTGTGAATGCTTTGTCTAATGCTTTGTCAAATGCCCGCTTAAAATTGTTAATGCTAATAATCGTGCAAAGAAAGCTAAAAGGCAAAAACGAAAGATTGTTAGAAAACAATGGAAACCCACAGGAAGAACTTTTATAAAGATAGGTTATTATTGGATACCTTTTGGCCATAAGAATAATCGCTTTTGTTCTCAAACTGCTAAGATTATGCCCACTAGAAAATGGATGCCTACTTGTAGAACTATTCCCTTAAGAAGTAAACATACTTTGAATAGGTCAAATACGAGAACACCAACATTGCATCTATTCCCAATGATTCCATTGCTTCTACTTCGATATGGATGTTTACGTTTTACGATGTGGGTGTTCCAATCATTGTTACTAACCAAGTGGAACCCATTCTTGCATGGGGATCCCAATTATCCGCTTATCCATTCTTGTCGTGTTCAACCGCATCATTCAAATCGTTACGTGGTACCGGACTCAGCCGTTCCAAGCATATGACCGAGACCGTCGCTCATGAACCGTGAGCAAATTCATCGGGACCGTTAGATTCGGTAATGATCATTTCGGTGCAATTAAGGGTTATGGTGATTATGTTGTTGGTGATAGTGTTATCTCTAGAGTATACTATGTGGAAGGTTTGGGTCATAATCGTTCTCTGTTGGTCAATTCTGTGATTCGATCTAGAAGTAGCCTTCGAAAACATACACGCTTTGTTAGAGATCTTAATGGTAAGGAACTGTTAAAAGGAACTCGTGGTTCAAATCTTTACACCATCTCCATAGAAGATATGATGAAGTCTTCTCAAATTTGCTTGTTGTCAAAGGCTTCTAAAACAAAGTCATGGTTATGGCATCGACGTCTCAATCACTTGAACTTCGGCACCATCAATGATCTCTCGAGAAAGGACTTAGTTGTAGGTTTACCTCGACTAAAGTATGAAAAGGATCATCTTTGTTCAAAGATGTCAATTGGGAAAAAGCAAGAAGTATGCCCATAAACCCAAACCTACTAACTCGTCACAGAAGTTCTTCATACAATTCATATGGATTTATGTGGACCAATGAGAGTGCGGAATATCTTTGGGAAGAAATATGTGTTAGTTATAGTTGATGATTACTCTAGATTCACCGGGGTCAAGTTCTTAAGGACAAAGGATGAAACTCCAGATATCATCATCAAACTTATCAAACAAATACCGCGAGTTCGACTTAACAAAACCGCCGAATTATCCGACGACAATGGAACCGAAGTTTGTTAACAAACAACTTAGTGAATTCTATGAAAGCATTGGAATCAACCATCAAAGAAGTGTTCCACGAACTCCTCAACAGAACGGTGTAGTTGAAAGACTAAATCGAACTCTTGTAGAAGCCGCTCGAACAATGCTGATTTACTCAAAAGTTCCAATGTTTCTCTGGGTCTGAAGCTATCCACTGCATGCTACATACAAAATCGTTCCCTGATTCACATTGTTCATGGAAAGACACCATATGAACTTGTCCACAACAGAAAAACCTAATCTCTCTTTCCTTCGTGTGTTTGGTGCATTGTGTTATCCAACTAATGAGGGTCAAGACTTAGGGAAACTTAGGGCTAAAGCGGACATTGGAGTATTTGTAGGATATGCACCAAACAAAAAGGGATACCAAATCTATAACAAAAGAACCCGAAATATCATGGAAACCATTCACGTTACGCTTTGATGAGCCGACCGGTCAAATGGCTCCTGGACACTCCAGCTCGGGACCCGCACTTCAAAACAGTCCCATTGGTTCATCCCTTGTTCCAAACCCTTCTCAAGAAACTCCATATGTACCTCCATCTGAAGATGATTTAAAGAAATTGTTTGATCCTATGTTTGATGAACACTATGATTCAAATACTAATGAGGTGTTGATCCATCAATAGAGGTCGCTCATATCCTGTGAATGAAGTCAATCCTTCAGCCTCAATATCTTTAAGTCAAGAAGCACCTGCTGGCGATCCTTCCTCTCATCAACAAATCATCATTCTTCAAATGTACATCATGGAAATGTTTCCGGCATCAATGATGAAGTTAATCCCTTTGCTACTCCTGAAGATGCTCCATTTGAAAACATATTTGCTACTCACGAATCATCATCGAACCATCTTCTTCGAAGACATCGACTCGCCTACCTCGCCTCAACAACCGCCACATGAACACCTTAGAAAATGGACTCACGATCATCCATTAGACAACATCATTGGAAATCCCTCTCGTCTCAGATCAACCCGGAAACAAATTGCAACCGATGCCTTATGGTGTTTCTTCAACTCCGTACTATCTAAGATCGAACCAAAAGATGTTAAAACCGCCATGAATGAAGACGGCTGGTTCAATGCCATGCAAGATGAAATTCATGAGTTTGATCGACTTGATGTATGGGAGTTAGTACCGCCCGATTGTGCTATGATTATTGCTCTAAAATGGATCTTCAAAGTGAAACTTGATGAGCATGGTGATGTGTTGAAAAACAAGGCTCGATTAGTTGCTAAAGGATATCGTCAAGAGGAGGGTATAGACTTTGAAGAATCTTTTGCTCCAGTTGCTCGAATCGAGGCAATCGTAATCTTCGGCTAATGCTTTGCTAGTAAGAACATGGTAGTATATCAGATGGATGTGAAGACGGCATTTTTGAACGGAGATCTTAAAGAAGTCGTCACGTCCCCAACCCGAAGGATTTGTGAATCAAGAGCATCCTACTCACGTTTATCGTTGAAGAAGGCTCTTTACGGTTTAAAGCAAGCTCCAAGGGCATGGTATGATACAATGTCAAAGTTTCTTCTATCAACCGGATTGAAAGGAGCGTTGATCCTACATTATTCACCAGAAGTCGTGCAAACATTTAACTCATGTTCAAATTTATGTTGATGATATTATTTTTGCCTCGGCTGACCCAATGGAATGTGATCGTTTTCAAATGAAATGAGTTCAAAGTTTCAAATGTCAATGATGGGACAAATGTCATTTTCCTTGGGATTACAAATTTCACAAAGTCCCGAAGGCATTTTCATAAATCAATCTAAATATGCAACAGAGATTTTAAAGAAATTTGGATTTGATTCAAGTGACCTTGTTGACACCCCATGATTGACCGAACCAAACTAGATGAGGACCACTCATGGATCATGATTGACCAAACGAAATATCGTAGTATGATTGGATCCCCGATGTACCTCACGCCTAGTAGACCGCACATCTTGTTCGCCGTTTGCATGTGTGCTAGATACCGTGCTAAGCCTACTAAAAAGCACCTTGAAGCGTTAAACGGGTCTTTCGGTATCTCCAAGGAACCATCAATATGGGACTATGGTACCCGGAGGACACCGGTATGTCACTAACGGCCTATGCGATGCCGATCATGCAGTTGTCAAGATACACGCCGAAGTACATCCGAGGTGCTCAGTTCTTTGGGTGATAAGCTTGTGAGCTGGTCTTCAAAGAAGCAAATGAGTACTTCTATTTCCTATACAGAGGTTGAATACATAGCCATGTCATCTTGTTGTGCTCAAATCCTTTGGATGAGATCTCAATTATCGACTATGGCTTTGTTTTCAACAAAATCCTCTCATCGTGGATAATAAAGTGCTATTGCTCTATCATGCAACAACGTTCAACACTCAAGAGCAAAGCATATCGACATTCGACATCATTTCATCGGGGAACAAGTGGAAAAAGGTGTGGTGGAACTATATTTTGTGAGGTCCAATATCGGTTAGCGAGACATCTTCACCAAAGCTCTTCCAAGAGAACGTTTTGAGTTTATTCTTCCACGCCTTGGCTTGAAAAGCCTTCAACCAGATACTCTCAAACGCCTTCAGGAGGAAGACGAGGAGTAAAGGTCTATCTTCATCTATCTCTTGTAAATATTTTTTTCGAAAATCAAAATACAAAATTATAAAATCCTCAAAAATCAAATAGAAAATTATAAAAAACCTTCAAAATCCATAAAAATCAAAAATTGAAAAATCTTTAAAAAAAAATGTTGTCAATTTGTCTTGTTTTTTTCCGGTTCGATAATATCTACGGTCTTCAAAGAATGACACGGGACTTTAGATGTTGTTCGAATTCTTAAAAAAAAAATCAAAAATCAAAAAATTATTTTTGGGAGAAGGAGAAACAATGGTTTATTGTCATTTTCGCAATAACCGGTTTAAAAGAAAGAACAGAGCCATGTTTTACCATGTTTTCAAATTCCATGCTCGGATTCTATAAACATTTATCTGCCGAAAACTAAATGCTTTGAAAAATAACTCGGTCTCTATTTTTGATAATCATCGGGACTTATTTGTCAAAATCTCTATCTCTCAATCAACAACCTATGTCATTGATTGAGGGAGAATGATTTCAATTAAATTAAAAGTTATTTGGCATTAAATTGTTTTCAAAAGATGTACATGCATGTTTTATCAATGGAGTTTAAAGTCTTAAAATCCGATCCTTAGCGGTTAAACGCTTTCATAATCTAGTTACAATTCTCCTTAAAAGCTTTCAAAATCAATTTAAATCTATAAGAGATCACAAATCTCAAATGATTTGATAATTGTGATCGGGGAGAATGTGTGATTTAAATTGGATTTAAACTGATAATTCGGTAAATGGTTTTATAAGAATGTACATGATGTCCCTCCCATGTGACAAACGATTTCAAATTTTTCCATGCACATGTTGAGGAGGAGCATCTATCTTAAACCTATGATTTGAAACGTGATCATTTATCTCAATGTGCAGGTTCCCTCTAGTATGTGTAAAACTCTTTTCAAACCTAGAAGCACATATTGAGGGGGAGCAAAATCATGAAAACCTCATCCTTCCCAAAATGCTTTATCTACTTGATTCGATTTGGGAAGTGATGTTGATATCTTTTAGAAAATGGTAATCAAAGAAGTTAATTCTTTCTCTTGCCTCCGTGTGCAAAACATTTTCAAATACTTGATGCACATGTTGAGGGGAGTTCTCGTTCTAAAAATATCAAAACAATTCAGGTACAAAATGCTTTGATAATATATCACAAGTATCCGAATTGATTTTCAAATGGTTTTCAATTGGTTCCAATGGCAGATGAACAATACCAAATAGACCGACCAACTTTACTTTATGTATGGTGATATAAGGATGATAAGGTTAGGTTTTGTTCCCAAGATCCGCCAGAACCGGAGGGATCTACCCAGGAACTATCCACTAGTTAGTGTAGAGTTCTTAGGTATGATAATAAAAGGAGAAAAATGAGGAATGGGAAGAGTGCGACTGAGATCGAGCTAGTAATCGAATAAACCCAACAAGGTTCTTGTTATGAAGTCTCGGTAAGCGCTGAAGGGGTTGAAGAATTAAAAAGAATTGAATGAGAAAAGGGTGAAAACAAATAGCCCTCCATTTATTCAACCTTAGGGCAGAAACCGGGTTCAATTCATATGCTACTGATGGTAACATCGGTATTGAAGACAAGACGTCATGGACCCAGTGACGCACCGCACTTCAACTTTCCAAACCACTCAAGTTCCTCTTAAAAGGACTTGTTTCATTCTCACGGGGAACCGACATTATCTATCGACTTTCTCTTAGAGATTGTTGATATTGAAGAAGGAGACCCTCTCCCTAGTCTCCGATATAGGATCCAAATATGCACAAATTGAGTCTAGAGCCACGAGATCATCAATAAATCTCATTAGGACACTTTCAATGAAGACTCTCTGTTTCACACAATGTGGAAAGAGAGATTATATCTTGAGTCCTACGCATTATCCTTGTGGTATTGCGAACATCCGAGTGATGTGTTTACACACACAATGAAGATGGAAAGCCTTCTGGAGCCAACATCAAACAAGATCCTGGTAGGTGGCATGTGAGATCTGTTATATGGATCAACCATGTGACAACCGAATAGAAACAATGGGGCTTCAATTTCTTGAATCAATCCCGTTCAGTTAGGATTGACGGATACCTTTGAAAAACCGGTCTTTGTGCTTAACAACTCTTTCTTTAGCACATCGACCGTGTACGGATATTTCAAATCAAAAGGTGTTTTATGATTGATAATTGATTTTCATTAAAACCTTCGTGATATTGCAAAAACAATTTCTATTGAGCAATACACGATTGTTTTTCAAATATCTTTTCATCAATCGTGGACTCAAATTATTTGGTTCACTCACTCCGTGTTGTCTTCTTTGAGATGTTCCGGTTTGAGAACAGCTAGAGCAGCTAAACCTGTCAAGGAAATTCTTCGAATTATACCCGATCACGCAGACTTGTACGATCAACGGGGAACCGTGGGCGTGTACCTCAATTCAACGAAGTGATCAAAGACACTTTCGCGATTTATTGCTAACTGTTGTATGCGTGTACCCCGACGTTTGCGTACCGATCGAATGAAGCGGTCAATCAATAGCCGCATGCTCACTTAACACATTCAACTCAAAAGAAATCATGATTAGTGCATCAATGACTCGGATATTTTCACTCCAAGCTTCGCTACGCCGCTGCCAATATCATGATTCAACAAAGCTTCGCTACTCGATGAGAAGATATCATGATCCAGAATGTGAGCATGTCGGTCCGAATGTCACAACATCACATAATACCAACACCACAATGGATGTCACGAGATCTTTGATTCGATGATCTCAAAGTCTGGCTCAAATTTACTTTCACGTGGATCAGTAAAAGACCTCCACTTGGATTAACCAAACATGCAATGAGTGGAATCAATGACTACGAGCCTCGGAGCAAAGTACTACATCAAGAATGCAAGATCAATTGTTAATGTAATATCTGATTGTATTCAATGTCATTTTAGTATATGTTTGAGGTGACCTCCTTTAAGGGGAGATTGTTAGGAATTAGAAATTCCAGGTATTAAAGAGTCGGTCACCTCAAGTATATGTAATCGTTAGAAGGCTCGTAGTCGTAGTTATATTTAGGTTAGTAGTATTTAGTTAAGTAACACCGTGGAGGACGGACGGGTCTTTACCCACTGTATGCCTGATCCACAGCCCGTTTGGTGGCGATTTATGTAAGACTATAAATACTCTCTACCTCCCAAGGTAGAGAGTTGGAGCTCATAATAATATCTTTCACTTTCTCTCACTAAGTTCCCTAAACCTCTAACTTTCTCTCTCTAGAATTCCATCTATATGCTACTTTGTGTTATGGTTTGATGTGTATGTGAAAAGTTATATCTTACAGTTCGTAACCCATCACTTTTCATTATGGAAGGTGATAACCCACCACCATTCATCGACCTACCACCAAATGACCCGCCAAGAGCCCCGTAGTCTTGGTGAATACTCGATACCAAGCCACCTAGGCTATAGAAACACCATTGAGCTTCCCGACCAAGCCCAAACTACGGCCCTGCGATCCGACACCATCCGGTTGGTGCAAAACGGATGTGCATTCCATGGACTTTGTTCAAGATCCTAATCGATCTTAAGGATTACCTTAAAATTTTCGATTCCATCGACCTTGATGCTACTACTTGGGAGACCACGCGCCGCGTGCCTCTTCCAATTCTCTCTACGGGACCAAGCTAGTAATTGGCTTGAGCGACTTCCCGCCGGCTCCATCTCAAGTTGGGATGATCTCACCTCTCGCCTCCTTGCTCAATTTTTCCCACCGGGGAGAACCACTAATCTTAGGAATGACATCTTGATGTTCCAACAACGTCAAGGTGAATCTCTACGAAGCATGGACCCGATTCAAGGACTTACTTCATAAAGTCCCTCATCATGGCATTGATCTGTGGCTCCAAGTTCAAATCTTCTATGATAATGTCAATTTCCCCACCAAGTTTATCCATTGACCAAGCGGCCTGTGGAAAGCTTAGTGATCTCACCGCGGAAGAATCGTGGGGTATAATAGAGGACCTTGCTCTCTATGACAACGAAAGTTGTAATGACCCCCGTGAGTTGCCCAAAACCGTTAAGGCAATCTCCTTGCCTTCCCTTGACTCACAATCTTCCGACCATAGGATGCTCGAGCTTGAAGATCAAGTTAAATTCCTAATGAGCTCCTACGAAAATCCTAAGTCTTCACACCAAGTGAACAAAGTTTCTTGCTCATGTGAGCAATTTAGAGACCCTCATAACACTCATGCTTGCACAAGATTCCCCGAACAAGCCTCCGTTGACTATTCATCCTCGCGTATTAATGGAACGGGAGGAAGATTCCCTACAACACCCGGACCTAGGACTTTCAATGACACCCGAGAAGCCTGGAAGGGCAAGCCCGACTTTTATTGGGGACAAACCAAAGAATTTACATCCAATGATTTCTCTTGGCCCCCATCTCATGGCCCTACCCAACAAAACATAGAAAGGATGTTACAAAACATAGTCGCATCCCAAGAAGCTCGAATAGCTAAGCTCTCGGATCATTTTAACCAACAACAAGCCGATATGGAAAGGAAGATAGATAACCTCTTGAACGCCATGAGTAATAGTGATAGGAAGGTTAATTCTATCTCAACTCCCGAACCTTCCGGTGTAGAGATTAAGGACCCAAGTAAGTTAGCTAAGCACGTTCAATTCGTCAATACCATCGCCTTAGTGAAACCTAATAGAACAAATGACGAAGTGAACCATGAGATGATACTTGAGGTTAAGGAAACACCGACGAATGAAACAACCGAGGAAGTAAATGAAGTAGACAATGACTATTTCAATAAGTTTCCTACAGAAGAAGAACTATCTCGCCACCCTCGCTTAGTGCGTGACCTCCGTCACATGTACATTAGGAAAAGCCCTAGGATCAAGTTTGGGAACCCTTGGAATCTTAACATACCATGTTGCATAGGACACCTTTTCGTGGCAAAGACCTACATTGATCGCAAGTCCCCAATCAATATAATGACTAGCACCTACTACAATTGGGTAATGAAGAAGCCTATCCCAACTAGGCAAGACCCCGATAATCCTAGGGATAGTTGCAATTTTCTTGGTAGAGTTAAGGGATTGCCCGTCCATGTAGGTAGTTTCACGTTTACTACGGATTTTATAATAGTGGATGATATTAGTACGGCCATAGATCCTAGCTTGTCCCACGTTATTCTAGGGAAACCTTTTATAGAAAGCACCGGGATGACCTATGATCCCTCGTTAGGAATAGTTCGATTCAAGGATGAGACCGATGACATAGATTACCAAATGCCTTTTAAGATTGAGAAGTTTTCATCACTCTCTAATGATGAAAAGGAACTTAAACTATCGGTCTATTATAGGAATGAGGAAGATAAGGAGAAGGGAGTAGATTATGTTATGGCCAAGATTCTAGGTTTCTATAAGGATTGCTTGAACTTAGGACCGGAATATAGGACCAATTGGGGAGAGGACGACCTCTTAGAAAGGTGCATTATAGGGCACTTTTACAACATGGAACCCCCCAAAGGAGACCGTCATAAGGAAGAAGGTGACGGTAATGAAGTCACGTAGGAGCACGACTACGAGTCTAGCTACAAGACTCATAAATAAAGAAAAGTGCTTCGTGGGAGGCAACCCAAGCTTAATTGTTTGCTTGTTTTTGTCATATATCTTTTATTGATTGTTTATTCTTATGTTTAAATTTGTAAAAATGCTTTATTTTGTTTTTAACCTCGTCTTAATCACATATAAAGGTATTTTACGTAAGGGATAAGTGTAGGGAGGATTACACACGTTTTCAAAAGAAACGTAAAGATGAGAATTTCAATTAATTAAAAGATATATATGTGTGTTTGTTCTAGTCAAATGCTTGTATCGAGTCATAATGGATGTTTTGCAGGAAATTTTTCCAGATTCTAAAGATATAAATTTTCCAGAATTTTTTTCAGAAAATCGCAGAAGTTTTTGTCAGATAACCTTTGACGGCGTCGAGGATCGCAACTGAAGGCGTCGGGAAGGAGTAAAAATATGATTACTTTTTCTCGTTTTCTGAGCTACTTATAAATTTTGGAATTTTCCAGGTCTTAATTTTCCAAAAGTTCTGTAAACATCCATTCCACAAGCATTATATCCTAGTTTAGTAGAGTCTTATATATATTATTACCGCCGATTTTACGGGAAGGTTTCGTTTGTTTTCTTCAAGTGTGCAGGTTTTATTTATCAAGAAGAAGATACATAAGGTTGGAAGGAGCTTTTCACGCATACATTCTTCTTGGAAAGGATTTAACCACTACTTCACACATGGATCCTACCGAGCTAATCAGGGGAGTACTAGTTTCTTTCTATTTTAATTACCTTCTATTATCATAACTTTGATACTTTCGGGGAACATTGGGGACAATGTTCAGTTTAAGTGTAGGGAGGGAAAATAAAACGGGAACTTTGAAACTATGCTTATCCTTGATTGTGTGCTTTGTCCAATTGTATTTGCGTAATAAACCATGAGAAAATGTCGGTTAGGGTAATTTTGGCACCAAATTTAAAATTTTTCATGACATATAGGAGTAGGCCATTAGTCTTAACAAAAGCGTCTCATGGATAGAAAAACCCTTTACCACTTAAATTCCACCCAAAATGTGAGGATCACCCTTAGATTAGTAGGAATAAAAGCATTCATCTTTAATGCTTAGTGTGTGAACCGGTAGTATAATAGATTCTAGAACTTGTTTTGTGATGCATCCCGAGATCGCTAGTAAGACTACACTTGTGTAGTTAGGAATAACTAAATGATAAGAGGCATTAGGATAACCCTTGTTTGATACCTGTAATATAATTACTTCTTCCACCTCGGTTGAGTAATTCCCCTACACCCTTTGCGTTGTACTCATTTTTAGTACACGATACCTCTATTTAACCCCTCTGAGCCTATCCTTTTCACGGTTCTCTTGATTTTTCGGTTTTTTCGGAATATCAATGAAGAGCATTGTTTACACCCCACCCCCAAATGTACACCTAAATCGCCTTAGCCTACCTTGTATGCACTCACTTTTAGTGCATTATTGTTATCACCCTTAACCCTTAGTTCAATTATCTAGTTGCTTGCATGAGTTGCTAAGTCGAGTCATATCCTTTGTATACAGTTTTGGGACGATTGGGACTCATGGGAAAAGTTAAAGTTTATGAAATGACGGGAAGGGAACGTTAAATTCAAATTCCCTTTATTTGCGTAATAATGTACTCCAAGTGTTTTGATCTTTTCAATTCGGGTCAAATTAGTGTTAGAGTAATAAAAACTCAATTGTAGGGATGTGCCTATAAATCCCTATCATTTTGATGTTACCGTAGAGAATGGTAGAGTAAACGTGTATGCAAAAAAAAAAAAAAAAATCGAAAAAAAATAGAAAAAGAGAAAAAAAATAGAGTGTTGAAAAAAAAACATACGGGCTACCATCCTACATCTATCCTTTAATTTTATGTTTGTTTGTTTCAGTTATCTAGAGTTTAGAGTGTCGAGTATTGGCTTAGCAACGCCATTCTTCGTATGCTTGTAACATAAAGATTTTTGACTTGCCACCACTAAATAGCCTATCACACCAAACCCTTTGTTTCCCTACCGTAAGCCTAACATTAGAACCCTTTAAAAGACCTCTTTGATAGTCTTTCCTAGGTGCATACGCCAAAGCGATGGAGGTTTGATCTAGTCTCAAGCCTATGGTAATCTATGTACTAGGACCGGTTAATGAGTGTTTATCTTCCATTTCCAACTTGTTATATTTCATATACACCCGAGAGATGTGAGTACCCAAACACCCCATGTGAGGTGCTAGTATGTAATTTCCGTGCTTGTTATGACTTTTGCGGGGCTTATATGTATTGTGGATTGTTCTAAACCAATGCTTCATGACCCCTAACTTGTAAATTAATTGGCTAAAAGCACATTTGCTTGAGGACAAGCAAATACCAAGTGTAGGGATATTTGATAAGGTTTTAAAATGTACCATTTTGAGGGGTCGTTTAAGCCCTTATTTGATCACTTTTGTATCCGTTATTACTTAATATCGTTCCTTTTCACTTTTTAGGTCTCTTGAAGGCAAATTGCTGGAATGAAACTTATTCGGACGAAAAGGCGCGAATATATGAAGAAAATGGCCAAAGTCAAGAATCGAGACACTCAAGCCGTAAAATACAAGGGGCGGTGTCGGTGTTACCGCGACGCCGTCGAGCACATGTTGTGACGATACAAGAGCCAAATTGCTTATTTTCAGTGACGGTGTCGCTTTAAAAGAGTAGGCCGTCGCAACTCGACGGCCTAGATTTGATCCGACGGCAAATGAAGAGGACGGCGTCACAAGCACAAGGTGACGCCGTCCCAAGTCTAACGTGGCCAAGACGAAACCCTAATGATTTACGAATTCCGGCGTCACAAATCAAAGGGTGACGCCGTCGCGAATGTAATCTTATATATAGAATCCGAATTTTTCATTATTCAGTGTAGAAACTGTAGACCTTGATAGATCTTGAGCACTCGCAGATCGTTAGTATTACCTATGTAATCACAAGCAAACTAATAGACAATCTCTACGACTTATATTCTTAAGCGGAAAATCAAATATAAGCACAAACACAATAACTAAGAACACGCTGATCCTCTATGGATCTTTATATTACTAAAACTTTGTTTTTCAACTCGTTACATTAATCATACTATTGTATTCCTTTTATAAGCAAGGAACCCTAACTTATTTCCTAAGAAACGTATAATCATAAAACTAAATAAGATATACATTATCACTTCCTAATAAAGCTCATGCATATCCTAACTAACTATATAAAACACGGAATAACTATTTCAGCAGAAACAAACTACGTACTATACTACTTCAGCAGATTCTGTTCTTCAACAGAAACATTGGAATTTGACTTGGTTAAGTTCCAGTTTCTTGATAGATCTTCAACGCTTCAGAGGATTGTACTCGAACATCAGCAACAAAAACACCAAATAATGACACCTCGATGATGACAAATCTTGAAAGTACCAGGTCTTTGCAGCAACAAATGACAGAATGTACATCAAAACATTTTAGTTTCATACTATTCTCATCACATCCATGTGTGTTAACTCCTGTGAGAGGTGAATCATTGAAAATAATGGATTTGATGTCTCTTTACCAATAGCCATCACTACTGGAGTAGCCAAATGTTTAAGTTCGAAAACTATGGTACACTGATAACCATCTGATTTATTAGCAAACCAGAAACCATATAAACGGATTTGAAATGTCTTTACCTGTAGCCGTTTGCTCAGGACTAGTCAATTCTTAGGATTGGTGAACTGATTACCAAATATGGTATTCCACTGCCTTTACCACAAGCCATATACAAGTGGGCTAGTCAATTCTTGGATTCCAAAAAGGAATAAACCATGGTGAATTGATGACCATACAACCCTCAGCAATTAAGCATGGGTGGTTGCAAACCCTATGATTTTGAGCAAACCATTACAGCTATCAACAGATTTGATGTGTCTTTACCAAAGTTGTACCCTTTGGACTAGCCAAATCTTTGACACACACAAGGTATATCTGGTGAGTTAATAACCATCAAGAATATACAACAAACCTGCAAGAAAAGTTAATCAATCAAAGAATATATATACGTTTTTTTTTTCTTTTTTTTTAACTAAGAAGCAAACAAATAAAAAAATAGTACAAACCATACAAATTTACCACAATCAAGATGAGGTTCTATGTTGCATAAGCTGATTCTTAATAATTCTAGCACATTGTTCAGCATGCAAATTATCATTCCCAATTAGATCTGGAGGAACTTCCAACTTCTGGATAAGCATTCTTTCCATAATCCTCATAGACAAGGGATAAGTTCTCTCAGCAAACATACATACAGTAATTCCACCCTTCGTCTCCACCACATGCACACGAGGCAGAGGATAAAATCTCCAAGACTCAACCAGCCACAGATGAGAGTTCTTCCAAATAAAATGTCCTTTACCGTTGGGAGATTGAGAATCAAACAAAACATGAAGATCTCCCAATAAGAATATCCCAGAACCCTGTGGTGCATGATAATGGTAATGCTTAGTGACAAGGGTATACAGAGTAAGAAATCTGCCCTATCTACCAAATGCAATATCGCCTTCAAAAAGTTGAACTGCATAGTGGATTGATCCAATCGATGAATGATGTTAAGCTCATTATCTTTCAAAGACCAATTAATCAACACATCATGAGATCCCTCAGGAAAATCAGCAGCAGATCCTTCTTTGATAAAGGTTGACTCAGCAGCCGTTAGATCCACATGAATCTGCTTGCGAAATGTCTCAACCTTAATATGCTTGCGAGATGACTGAATCCTAGCTGATCTCACAGATCTCCTTAGAGAAGAGAATCTTCTTTTAGCCATCCTCTTCTTCTTCCTACCAGGTATATAGATGTCCAAAGATGGAACATCTTCAGATTCTTCATGAACTTCTCTAGAAACACCACCACGTAATGCATTCATTCTGTCAAGCACCTTTCGCGCCTGTTTAGATTTGACAGCTGTTGTTTCAACTTCCTTAACCATATTACCTCCTTGTGTATCAACAGATGCCACAAAGGGAGTTGAAACTGGCACATCAGGTGTTTCAAAAGAAATCATAGAAGATTCAGCAGAAGAAACCTTGTCAGTAGAACTAGTAACTTCAGTAGTTGCTTCAGCAGAAACAATAGAAGGTTCAGCAGAAGAAACCCTGTGAGATGAAGGAGTAGCTTCAGTAGTGGCTTCAGAAGTAACCACTGGAGACATCACCTTAGGTGGAATATCATCAAAATTCTCCACAATCTCAACAAACTTAGGTCTTTTGGCCTTTGGAGCAACGGTATTTCCAGCAATCCTTTTCAAATTGGAAGAAGGTATTGAAGAAGATGAAGAAAACTTCATCATCTGATTATACTTGTGAATCAGAACATGATCAGGCAAAGCCAAGACTTGCTTCATTGTTAAACCTGAGTTATACACCGAGGAACTCTGATTTTTCACCACCATTCTCATATTTGCTTTCTTCTGAGCTTCAATTAGTGGTCTCTCTCTCTTAGCTTTGTTCTTTTGAGCAATTATTTCTTTCTTCTTTGCAGCTGCTTCTTCCTTTCTTTGTTGTCCACGAGCCACCATTTGAGCCACAAAATTTTCACTATCAAAATCTGCACCCAAGATACTCTGAGCAAGTGTAGGATTAGAAATAGCTTGCTGAGTATAAGCATCCCAGTGTGCATCAGGGATCTAAATAGCCATTGCATCCAATTCTTTTCATCTCTCAGGAGGCAACTTAGAAATAGACTCAGCTTCAATCTGTTTAGCCAACTCATCACTTTTCTTCAAATTGGCACATTCATCTAACAGTCTGTCTTGTGCTAACCTTTCATGTTCACTAACAAGATCTGGACCAAGCTCAGTGTCAACCATTACTCCTTTCTCTTTATCAGTAGATTCAAAAACAACATCAGTTGAAGGAGTATCACTAAAAGGAACTTCAGAAGATTCATCCAGATGTGCATCAGAAGAAACATGTTGAAATAAATCTTCAACAGGTGTTGAGAATACATCAGCTTCTGGATTCAAATTAAAATTTCTTCCAGCAAGGAAAACTTCAGAATTATCTGTTGAAGGTATAGAAGCAGGTTGTGCTTGCACAGATGAAGCTTGACCAACTTCAACAGCAACATCCATCATAGGAGTATCAGCAACAATATGTTCTTCAGTAGTTGAAACATCCTCACTTTTCAATGTATCCTTGCTCAAAGATTGTTTTCTCCTCCTTCTAGTAAACAAAATTGGCTCCTTTTGCTTTACAGATTTATCACCCATTGGAGTAGAAGCATTAGATTGTTGAGCCACATTAGCCAAAATATCAAGTGACTTAAACTGTCTGTCCACTTCCTCCTCATCAGAAGAAACATCCAATCTCCTTTTTCTACTATGACCCAGTTGCACTTCCAAATCCTGAACCTTCCTTTTCAATTCTACAATCTCACCACCAAGATTAGATTTAGTCTCTGCAAGCTCCTTCTTGAGATCAGTAACTTCAGCTACATACCTGTTCACTAGAGCATACAAAGATGTAAGTGTAATAGGGTCCTCAGCTCCACCAGCAGATTGCTCTGTGGTAATGGGAGCATCATTGGGCCTTTCAGAAGAAATATCAACATGCTCAAAGAATGGATCACTATCATCAACTGAATCTCTAACAGGACTAGGAGTGGTCAGCCTATTAATCTCAGTCTCAACCTCATCATGAGGAACCTGTGTAGGTGGTGGACTAGAACTAGGTCTAGGTGAAGATGTGGGTGTAGGTTGGTCAGGAGAAACAAGAGGTGCTTCAGCAGCATTAGAAGGCCCTTCATCCATTGTAACTGATGGATTCCCATCAGCAGCAACAGTAGTAGAAGGTGGAGAACCAACAACATTCCCCTCATCAGCAGCCTCATTACCTTAAGGCAACATAGCTGCTAGCAAAGGATGATGTGCCCCCTCATACTTAGTTCTCATAGAAGCAAATAGTTTAGAAGTTAAGACTCCTATGGGACAAAACGCTTGGGCTTGTGTGGTAATGTCTAAAATCATCTGAAGAAACCTAGGGTACATAAAAAACTTATGCTTTTTCCTATCTATATTTTCAACCATATTATCAAAAATAAACTTAGAAAAATTATAAGTCAAACCCTGAGAAAGACAAACAATACCACATCCCAACTGCGTAGAAAATTGATCCCATCCTCCTGATTTATTGCTTATACACTGAAGCAATGTGTGAACCAAAACCTCCACATCGGACATAACGATTTTTAACCACATATCAGTCGTTGTTCCCTGATATCCAAAAGCTCTTAACCCAGCAAGAATATCCACAGCATTAGAATGATAAACCCCATTCTCATCGTCCAAACGAAGCTTTCTTCGAATCATCTCCTCTGTCACTACATACTCTGTTCCGTCAACCATAGCTATAATATCTGTATCATTCCTCTTTTCAGCCCAAAATTGTGTAACCAACGACTCATAAACAACTTCCGGAGAATGCGTTAAAGCATAATGAATCTTGGATCTTTTCAGAAACTCCACCATTGGCTTATACAATTCATCACCCTTTGCTTCTCCCAGAAAAGCAACTTTTTTATGATCCTTTTTCAATTGAAGCGCCATGAGTGAAATTGTGAGTTAGGGTTATGATTCTTGTAAATGGAAGTGTTGTGAACTTAAGTGAAGAGGGAATCGTTTAATTTGAAGCAAAGATATGCGTGTAATGGGTTGGTAGAAGTTACCCAAAATATAGTCAAAAATATCGGAACATACGTTGACCATATCTTACGTGTATTTTAACTTTAACCAAGAGGTAACCCTTCAGCAGAAACACAGTCAATCTGCTGAAGTAATACACTTCAGCAGAAACCACTCAAGATAAACGATTATCCTCAGTAAATATCTGGAGCGTTACTGTGCCACCAAACTCACATTAAATTACATTAAACCTCGAATCCGTCTATATAATGATCCCAATGCACACTTCACATACATCATTTATCCCCAATTCTCATCGCAAAACCCTAATTTCATCACAAAACACAATCAACCATGAATACCAAACCAGAGGTTATAGATCCAACCTCATCTCCATCATCATCATCATCAAGTGATGATCCTAACCTTTGGCGACTCTATATTCCTCCACAAACATCACGACCAAGAAAATCACCCTTTCTCCCTTCTTCTGAAGATGATAGTGTGGTGGATCCAAGTGAGTCTTCTGATGACTCTGAGGAACCCACTACTGAGATAACTTCTTACTCCTAACCTCCAGCACCTCCACCTAAACAGGTGGTGTTCGCTCTTCCTGCGCCATGGTCTGGTGCTTCATCTCATATCGTAAAAGGGGAGGGTAAAAGGAAGATGGATTGATTGCTTTTTGGTGAAACCAGCAGATGAAGCACAAAGGACAAAGTCATATCACACATCCATCTGCTGTATTCATCTTCATCATCTTTGGTTTCCCTAATCCATCCTTCCCATTTTGATCCTTAGCTCATCGTACTGGTCATGCATATCATGGTCATGCATATCCAGCAGTCGGAATAGATGATATGAGCTAGTAGATGATAGGAACATAGTATAGGTTCAGTAGATCATGTAGTTATAAATCTTTTATTTCCTTTTGAAGTTGATTGTATGCAATGAAAGCTGTAAGCTGTAAGCTGTAACTTGAATGAATGAGCATCTTTAACTTCAGTACTTGTCTTCAGTAGATACAATATGCTCTCTTCAGTCTCTTCAGTACTTATGCTTTCAGTAGAAACAAACTTTCAAGCTTACATATCCATCTCCAAACTTAATAAACTCCAACTATATATGCAAACTGCAAAACAAACACAGAGAAACACACAAACCAAACCAAAACAAACTAAAAGAACATAAGTTGGTTAGTGTTAGAAAATACATAAACTAATATACAAAATAATATACAAAGTTTACATCCAAAATCCTCCCCTGAGGCATATGCCTCCCCTAAGGCCTATGCCTCCCCTTAAACTTTGCAGTTAAGGGTTAAGAATACCAATATGAACCACAAGGTATTGAAACCTTGGTCCATCAAAAGCCTTAGTTAACAGATCTGCCACATTTTCATCGGTGTGAATTTTAGCCACTTTTATCAAATGTTTATCATATGCATCTCTTATAAAGTGGTGCCTAATTTCAATATGCTTAGTTCTACTGTGAAAAACTGGATTTTTAACAATGCATATGGTACTTTAATTATCAATAAAAATTGTTGTATTCATGAAGTTATACCCATAATCCAACAATTGATTTTGTATCCAAAGAACTGTCCACAAGCAATTTGCAGCAACAACATACTCTGCTTCAGTAGATGAGGTAGCCACAATAGTTTGTTTCTTGCACCGCCAAGAAATCAATCTCTTTCCAAGGAATTGGCAACCTCCAGTTGTGGATCTCCTATCCAGATTTGCACCAGCATAATCACTATCACTATATGCATCCAGCTTAAAAGGAGACTCTCTTGGGTACCAAAGGCCTAAATGAGGTTGACCTTTCAAATACTTAAAAATCTTCTTCACTGCATTCAAATGGGAAGCAAGTGGAGTGACTTGATGTCTAGAGCAAGCACTCACAACAAAAGTGATGTCAGGCCTAGAAGCTGTTAGATACATTAATGAACCAATCATAGATCTGTATAAATGAACATTCACAGGTAGATCTGGTTCATTTTTTGTCTTTGACTTTGGAGCTTCATAAGGTGTTGTGGCGATCCTGACACTCTCCATACCAAATTTTTCAAAATGTCCCTCACATATTTGTCCTGACTGATAAAGATACCATCAGGATTCTGCTGAACTTGAAGACCCAAAAAGAAAGTAAGCTCCCCCATAGCACTCATCTGAAACTCTCCCTTCATCAGCTCCTCAAACTCCCTGCACCAAGCTTCTTTAGTGGACCCAAATATGATATCGTCTACATAAACTTGCACAAGAATAATGTTTGTGGAATTCTTCTTCAGGAAAAGTGTTTTATCAATGGCACCTCTTCTATAGCCATGCTTCAGCAGAAATGATGAAAGCCTAGCCTACCATGCTCTTGGTTCCTGATGTAGTCCATAGAGAGCTTTAACTACTTTGTAAACATGATGTGGATGATCTGGATCTTCAAATCCTTTAGGTTGAGTGACATAAACCTCCTCTTCTATTTCACCATACAGAAATGCACCTTTAACATCCATTTGATATACCATAAAACCCATGTAAGATGCATAAGCCAAGAATATCCGTATGGCCTCTACTCTAGCAACAGTGCAAACACTTCATCATAATCAATCCCTCCTCTTGTCAATACCCCGAGCTACTAATCTTGCTTTGTTTTTAATGACAACACCCCTTGCATCTCTCTTATTTTTCAATATCCATTTTGTCCCAATAGCATATTTCCCTTCAGGTAGTGGGACCAATATCCAAACCTGCTGATTTTGGAACTGTTGCATCTCTTCTTGCATTGCTTCAAGCCAACTGGAATCTTCCAAGGCTTGAGTGACACTGGTTGGTTCCACTTGAGAGAGAAGCGGCAAACAGACAATGCTTAAAGTCTGTGTGATTGTCTCTTTGCTGGTTTGAGACATAAGAGATAAAAGCCACTTGACCATATTTAGAACTTGTTACTATGCCTCTAGTTCTAACAGGTGCATGAGGATCACTAATAATATTTGACTGTGGATGAGCAATGTTGATCCTTTTAGTAGCAGTGGTGTTTACATCAATGGTGGTATCAAGATTAGTCACAGTTGGTTCAAAATCTGTGTCATAGGAAGGTGAGGTGAAGACTCCAGCTTTGGGTTGATGATTACCAAGATCTGAGGGTCTTGGAAAACGTGTATAAGGATCTCCAAAGTCTGTAGACACTCTAGTAGAAATGGGAGTAGTATCAGCATCACCTTCAGCAGATTTGGTGATGATAGGAGAAACAGGATCACTTTCAGCAGAATTGTGATTTCCACTGATTGCTTCTCTTGCAATCTCCTCAGCATTCCTCTCAGCTTCTAGATTAGCTGCATACTCCTGCTTCTTAAGCCTAGCAAGGTCCTCTGCATAATTGGACTGATCTTCACTCTCAGCAGTAGAACATTTGGAAGTGTCACCTGCAAAATTGTTAGGGGAGAAAGAAGGTACAACAATAGGATGCTCATCATCCTCAAACTCACTATCAGAATTAGCATTCATGGTAGCAGATCTGTCGTGGGAGACACTTGTGAATCTGCATTTTGGTTAGCCACATGTCTAGAATAACCCAAATAGTCAGTTAAGTAATCAAGGTCAAAAGACCAAACATGACCTTGTCCTTGAACATTAGGCTTGTCTTCTAGATATCTCAGGTTCAAAGTCTCCTCTATCTTCTTAGCATTCAAATTGTATACCCTATATGCTTTACTATGAGCCGAATAACCCACAATATAACCCTCATCAGCCTTCTCATCAAATTTACCCAGTGGATCACTAGTTTTCAAAATAGTCACTTGGCAACCAAAAGGTTTAAGGTAATGAATAACAGGAACTTTCCCATAGAGAAGTTCATAAGGTGTCTTAAAGTGAGGTCTGGTGATAGATACCCTGTTTAGAACATAACAAGCTGTGCCAACTGCTTCAGTCCAAAACATGGTGGGTAACTTAGAGTCTGCAAGCATAGATCTTGCTGCCTCTATCAGGGTCCTATTTTTTCTTTTAGCCACCCCGTTTTGTTGAGGTGTTCTTGGAGTACTATAGTCCCTTTTGATTCCTTTAGACTTACAGAGTTCTATCAAAACAGCATTCTTGAACTTTGTCCCATTATCACACCGGATACCTTTAACCTTTTTGTTCAGCTGGTTTTCAACAAGAGTAATGTACTCTTTTAAAACTAGAGAGGTTTCATCTTTAGTCCTCAAGAAGAATACCCAACAAAACCTGCTATAGTCATCAGTTATAACCAGACAAAAATACTTGTGATCTATGCTTCTGACTTGAGTTGGACCAAAAAGATCCATGTGAAGCAACTGAAGAGGTTCTCAAATAAGGCTCACTGCATTAAAAGCTTTGTATGAGGCTCTGTGTTGCTTTCCTTTGTTGCAGGCAACACAGTTATGTTCATTGGTGAAAACTTTAGAAGGAAGTCCTTCAACAAGACCCAGTTTAGATAGCTTGTTAATGGTCTTGAAATTCACATGTGCCATCCTTCTATGCCATTTTGTAGACTCATCCAGGGATGCTTTAGCCACCAAACAAGTTAAATCACCTTCTGGTTGTACATCATTTAAGTTGAATGTGTATAGATTGTGAGTATGAGGAACTCTCAGCAAAATAGATGTATCTTCTGGAAGTTTGAAGTCTTTAGACAGAACAAGACATTCATCCTCAGAGAAGAGTACTTTGTTCTTTGTATCACAGATTTGTGAGACTGAGAACAAGTTGAAGTGTTGTAGCTCCTTGACATAGTACACATTCTCAAAGTCCAGTTGAGGTGTTTTGATGGTCCCTTTCCTAGTGATTCTACCATCACTTCCACCAAATGTCACATTGCCTCCTCCTTCAAGGGGTACAAAATCATGCATCATATCTCTGTTTCCTGACATGCTTCTAGAGCAACCACTGTCAACAATGCCAACTTCCTTGTGCTTCAGAGGATGAACCTACAACAACAACAAAAATATACAAAATGTTAGTACACTATTGAGGCTCAAGTCATTACTGACTTGAACCTGCCTTGTGGATCTTTAGATTTAGGCCATGCAGATTTATAAGATCCACCATTGTTCTTGGGTTTCCATTGAAATTTAGGTCCCTTTTGTGGCCAAGAACAACCTGCTGAGGGCTTCACAGCAGTATCCCAATAACCTTTCCCAGCATTCATTGAGTCATCATATCCAGGCCAATAACCATTTTTAAAGTATGAACTAGTTGGTTGCACATATGGTCTAGCTACAGATCTTCTCCAAGGAGAAGGATTATGAGTAGCTTGTGGAATATAAGGTGGTATAGCATTAACATTAGTCCACATTGGTCTCGATTTCCCAGCACATACACCCATTCTTTGTTCATGAAAATCACAATCCTTAATTTAATGAAATTTACTTTCACACACAAAACATGTCTTCTGTTTAGAAGATTTATTCAAACCAAAAGATGTTCTATTACACGAAGAAGTATTCAAACCAGAAACATTAAAGGAATTTTTTTTAACATTATTATTATGCAAAGATTTAAAAGACAAGTCTTCAGAGGAAACTGGCTTGGAAGATGAATCTTCAGCAGCAACTCTTAAAGGCTTGTAGGTAGGCTTGGGTGCAGGCATAGGTGAGGTCTTGGGTAGGTCTGACTTATCAATTGAATCACAGCTGGCATAAGACGTATACCCTTGATCAGAAGATTTGTCACTGTCAGAGCAAGAGACAAAATCATTAGATGAAGAATCGTGGTCCGCAAGTCTTTGACTTTTGCCATAAAGATGGTGTGATCCATCAAAGTCAACAGAATGGAAAGGTCAACAAGCATAGGTATTCCTCTAATAGATCCACGTACAGCATGTAGGTCACCTTCTTTAACATAATTAGCTAAGCCTGCTGGTGTGGTTTTACGCCCATCATGTCTAGCTTCTAATCCTACATACTTTTTAAAACCTAAACCAATAGCAGAGGTCTCAGATTGACTACCATAGATCTCTCTAGCTAGATTATCACCAGATATTAACCATTGTTTATGTCTAGCTATTTCAGAATCTAGTTTTTCTTTCAACACACTGTTTCCAGACACCACATCAGCTCTCAATTTCTCAGACCTTTTTAAGTCATTTTTTGTACATTCTAGATCACATTCTAGCACCCTAATTTTTTCATCATAAGCAATTTGATTCTTCTGAAACCAAACCTTTTGTCTTTCTAATGTTTTTAAACTATGTTTATAAGCTTCAACTTCAACATAGCATTCATTATATTTAGGTTTCAAAATATCATATGCTTCCTTGAGTTCATTATAACGTTCACTACAACCAAACAAACAATTTTGTACCTGAGAGATGCCCATCAAGGCAATCTGATCATGCCT
Organism: Chrysanthemum makinoi; assembly: GCA_910596185.1. Classification (NCBI taxonomy): domain Eukaryota; kingdom Viridiplantae; phylum Streptophyta; class Magnoliopsida; order Asterales; family Asteraceae; genus Chrysanthemum; species Chrysanthemum makinoi. The sequence goes on from OU343224.1 coordinate 278,628,788, forward strand.
ATCTTCTGAAGTACAGCTTGCTAGCAACCCAATATTATCACCACCAGGACCATCATCATTCTCAGACGCATGTGACTTCCAGTCGACATTGGCATCCAAAGTGACCATAGCTGCTGAGGATCTAGGCTTCAAAGTTCCAGCATCCCTTTGATTCTGCTGGTAGGAAGAGTATCTCACCTCATCTCCAGCCTTCCTATCCTTGCATTCTCTGGAGAAGTGACCCATCTGATGACATGTAAAGCACTTGACCTTCTTCTTGTCAAACCTTGCTAGGATCTCTTCCTGGAAACCAAACTTCCTCCCAGCCTTACGTTTAAATTTCTTGATGTCCATAGATAGCATAGCCACTTGCCACTTCAACTTCATCTCTTCCATCTCCAGTGGATCTACCTGATCAAAATCCTCATATGCAAGTTCCTGCTGAGGATCATAATCAGCAAAGAAGGATCCAAGCACATCTTCCATTATACCACTAGTTGTAGATTGAGAACTGGATGGAGAGTTAGTGTAAGATGAGGATGAGTAAGTAGGACTTGGAACATGAGTCATCTTTGGATTAGAGGCCCCAACAAATGCTGTATGACTAGCAGTAGTTGATGAACGGAAGGGACTTCATACATCAGGCTCAAGAGATTTAAGCTTGTTGTACAGTTCATCAAATGTAATCATATCAAGCCCTCCTTTAGTTTTAAAGGCAATGCTTACTTGTAGCCAGGATTGAGGTAAAGATCGCAAAAACTTGGAATTGCAATCATCATTATCTGGCTTTGCCTTAAGCTGATTCAACTGACTTAATATCTTGTGAAACCTGTCATAGCCTTTGTGAATTCCTTCCTCTTCAGAGATTTGAAATTCTTCAAACTGTTGTCGCAGCATAGATTTTCTCATTCTCCTAGACTCCTCATTCCCTCCAAACTTGGCCTTGATGGCCAACCAAATATCCTTAGCATCATTCATGAAGTGAAAATCACTCAAGTGATCCTCAGGAATAGCTTGAAGAAGAATTGTTTTAACCTTGGTTTCTCTCTGAACTACCAGTAACTCTTTAGTAGATTTGGGAGGAACATAACTGAGATTACCATCAGGATCTGTGGTAGTTCTTTTCAAACTGTTTCCCTTCCTTACAACTTCCCACATATTCCAATCAATGTTGGAAATCCAGTTTTGCATCTTCATTGCCCATAAATCGTATTCCTCCTTCTTTAGATAAGGAAACTTGGCGTTACTATTCGAGAGACTTAGTTGTTGGAGATTGGTGGTGTTCTGGTTGTTGGTGACTTCAATATCATCTTGTGATCCAGGCATGGTGAATGATTTGTTGGTTGTATGAGTGTTTATGAAATACTGTTCTTAGTATCGTAGAGACTCTCTCAAGGCTCTGATACCACTTGTAGAAACTGTAGACCTTGATAGATCTTGATCACTCGCAGATTGTTAGTATTACCTATGTAATCACAAGCAAACTAATAGACAATCTCTACGACTTATATTCTTAAGCGGAAAATCAAATATAAGCACAAACACAATAACTAAGAACACGCTGATCCTCTATGGATCTTTATATTACTAAAACTTTGTTTTTCAACTCGTTACATTAATCATACTATTGTATTCCTTTTATAAGCAAGGAACCCTAACTTATTTCCTAAGAAACGTATAATCATAAAACTAAATAAGATATACATTATCACTTCCTAATAATGCTCATGCATATCCTAACTAAATATATAAAACACGGAATAACTATTTCCGCAGAAACAAACTACGTACTATACTACTTCAGCAGATTCTGTTCTTCAGCAGAAACATTGTACTTCAGCAGAATCTCTTCGACAGTAACATCAGCAGAATTCTAACTTAGCAGAATTCCCAACATTCATTGTGTAGTCTTTTGGAGTAAAAACCTAAACCGAACCAATGCTGTCTTGTACAGTATTTTAGGGTTCCAAACCCTATCTTACATCAAGATAAGTGTTTTACTTCATTAATTCAATTATGTCTTCAATTATTTGTGTGTATGCTTGCATGTTCTCCATGTTCGGCTAATTTACTTGTGTGTTTGCTTAGGGAATATGAAACTTAACTATTGAATATTGATTGGTTGTCTCTTATCTTAATTGTTAATGATCTAGTAATGCGATAGGTCATTCGTTGTGTAGTTAATGCTTGATTAATCTTTGCGAACCTTAGACTATAACACCTAGAGTAGTTGTAGGCTAAACCATCCAAAGAGTACCTTAGAGTTACAGTTTATAAATCCTAGAGATTTTGTAGACGAGACCCTTTGGTAGTTTCAAAGAGTTAGGGATAAACGCATACCCTACGACCTTAGACACACAACACGATTAGGAATAAGGACGTAACAATTCAACCATCAATAGGAGATAATTAAGGAGTAATACAACCTAAGTAAACACATTCTTAAACTATCATACGAGCACACATTAATTAGACATAGACTACCCTCACCTTAGTTAATTAGATAATTAGATAATAGAGTAATCGGTAGAAATACCAACCCCCCAAATCCAAACCCCGAGATTTGTACCTTTCCATTTCCTAAAAAATATAAAAAGCACAAAAAATAATCTTCCTCAACCCCAACCTTAGCGTAGTAACTCCTCACTAGCATTCCTATTCCCCTAGAGAACGATATCAATTCCCGTGGCTTACCCTAATACTACACTACAATGATTAGGTTCACTGCCTAGGGTGTTGAAAAACTTGCTCGACGAAAAGGAAGTTCCTTTGACCCTGAACGACGCGTGTAGCGTTATCAGGTATATTATCATGCAACCTTTTAATTAACTCGAGGTTAGTAATCCCGTGCATGAATCTGGAGATCTTCATGACTTCTGGGGCTCCTTTGACATCCCAGCTTTATACCTTGAACCTCTTCACAAAGTCTTATGTGGTTTCTCCTTCTTTCTGTTTAATGTGATAGAGTTCCACAGGATCGTTTATACACTTCTTTTGCTGAAGGAAATTTGATAGAAAGACTTCTTTCAGCTCATCATAACTGTCTACCGATTCTGACGGAAGATCATCGAACCACACCCTAGCGGATCCAGTGAGATTCGAATTGAACATGTGCCACCATGTTGGCATGACCCAACGTTCTACTTTTGCTGCTGCTTGAAAGATTTTTAGGTGGTCTTTCGGATCTTCACTTTTATCGTATGTCTTTACATTGGTGGGAATTCGTGTCTTCTTGGGCATGTTGAAATAGCGAATGCATGGAGTGAACGGTTCAGTCTCCTTGCATACCCATGGCCTAGCTAAGTCTTCATCATCGATGTCCTACTTTTGCTTTTTGGATCCAAGTCTCCAGTGTTCGCCTCCGTTATCTTCACTTTCAGAAAGTCGATCGGTCTTCCGCGAGTATGTCCGGCTATCTTCCTATCCTCCGGAATAGGGTTCCGTTCTTTGTGAATAAGAGTGATGGTAGTTGTCTTCCTCTTCTTTTTGAGATCCGCGACGACTGGTTCTTTTTTGACTTCCGGAGCATACGGAGATGCATTTTTCTCTATCCCCTAGTTTGTGGAATACACCCTTGCGCAGCCTTCTGAACAAATCCTCTTTCTCAGCGACTTTCTTTCGTGGTGATCTAGATCGGCTGCTTCTCGGCTCGGATTATTCTCTTGCATTCTGACGCTTTCGAGATTCGATCTTCTTCCTCATATCCCTCCTTCGTGTCGATCTTTCGGATTCGGAGTGTTGTGACGCTTCGCGGAAATCCAACCGGGTTCTTAGCGCTTCTCTAGCCTTGACTCTCTCTTCCTGTTTCCAAACTTTCTCTGTTACAATAGGTAAGATCTGGTCATAGTACTTGTCGCAGTACTTTTTGACTATTGCGCTAGACGCGGGCCCTTCAAGTCCTTCCAGATCTACAGTGTTTCCCTTTCCTGCCGTGTTCCGCACCGAGGACACGGGAGCGGGTGTTGGATCAGACTGAGCTCCTACAGTGAGCATTTTTCCAGAACGCAGTTGTGTACTGGGTCCCACGGATGGCGCCAACTTATTAGTACAATAAGTGTGACGGGTTGTAATAGGTGTTGGTGTAGCTTGTTGAATTGGGCTAACAAGCTACTGGTGGGCTGATCTTGTACTAATCCAAGTAGTTTGGTTGGTTTTCCTGCACAAGAAGAGTAAACCGTTAGCATTACCATGGGGACGGACCCCACGATTAGACTCTGGCGTGAGAGTAAGTACAAATTCTTGACAGAGAAGTGAGAGTATATGTGTGTGTAATTATGAGAGAGAAATTTGTACCTTGTATGGGGATTAGAGCCCCTTTTATAGGCGAGGCTTACCGCTAGGGTTTCCTAGTTACTCGCATATAGTAGTTAGTTGGTTGCCGGAGCCGGAACCTTGCCGTGTTGATCACGGATGCGGACACAGGACGCCTTCAGCGGTCGGAGGTTCGGTCCGCTAAGTATATACGTCTTTTAGCCTGGACTATAGCCAATTTTGTTATCGGACTTACTATTGGCCCAGTGTTCGAAGTTATTCTTTTCGTTGGGTCGGGGCCCAATATGTGTATAGTGCGTATTGGGCCTAGTGGGCCTGTTATACGTGCTATACGTCATTACTAACAGTCATTAAATACATTTCGGGAAACATATTATACATTTAATAAATATACAAAACATATATATATTAAATATATAATAAACGTGTTCTTCATGTAAACTTGTGTGCTCGATTGGTCACGTATTTCTTAGCCGTATAAATAACTACGATAACGAGCACAACCCGACAGTTTCAAGCAATGCACACAGGGTTTTTAAATGCGCGTGTCATCCTAGTACGTAATAAACATATGGTATCATCCAATTTAGATTTAAAAAGGAAAAACCCTGGTATTGCACATGAAGTGGTAATACAATTCTTACGCATTATGTCTAAGAACTCCTAATTAAATATGTATACTACCTGATCAAGGATTTCTAGTTAAGATAGAGATATTATTACATGATCAAGAACTTCTAATTAGACTGATCGTCACAATATGATTCAAATTAATTAAGATGTAGCTAATAACTTCCTTCAATGTATATTTTCAATTGTCTTTAAGTCTTGAGTTGAATTTGTTTTAGTTTTGATATATTAATTGTTTAATATAGTTAATAATGTTGTATAGTTAACACAACTAAGTTGATCTTAATTTAGAAAAAATCTGATCTTTCAACTCATACAATACTGTCGTATACAAATGCTCCGCCGCAACGCGCATGAAAATTAGTGACGTGCCAATATAATTTACGTATGCAATACATACAATTAGTGACATGTCAATATAGTTTACGTATGCAATACATACAATTTACAAGTAAAATTAGCATGAAGTTCCATCATATTAATCATGCTTATTGAATTTGTATCAAATAATTACCTCAAGGGTATAAGATACACACAATCCATTAGTTTAATGCTTCACCAATTTTAAACAAAGGATAACTATAATATTAATTCGCGTTTCATGAAGAGGCTAATTTTAATTTTTATTTTAGAATGACAATTTTAACTATCACACAATAGTTATACCACAATTCTATCTTATGGTGTCCTAAGTAGGACTTGAACCCATAACCATTATAATTGGGGAGATTTTCACACAACATGGGTACCATTAGGACATAAGTCCCTTTGAGTGATGATGAGGCTAATTAAAGTTAGCTCAATTGCTAGTATGATTAGTTCCATAACTTCGTGTTACTTTTTTGATTTTGATGATTTTCTTTTAAACTTATAGCCATGAGACTAATGTTAGTTGAATTCAGTATGAGTCCCTTGAGGCCAACTTCTACCTAGCAGAGTTCACTACTACAAAAAAGGTCTTTTAGACCGGTCGAAAATGGCTTTTATACAGGTTACCCAACCGGTCTTGAAGGGGGAGGTCTAAAAGCTCTTTGACATAAATACCGGTTCAACCACCGGCCTAAAAGAGTACTATATAGAACGGTTGGTATCATTATATAGACCGGTTGAGTCACCGGTCTAAAAGACTACTATGTAGACCGGTTGTTATCATTATAACGGGTCTCTATATGATTTTTGAAAAAATATATATATGGGCTATTTGGGATTGTTTAATTATACTGCTTAGAAGGAAATACTCATAGAAATTGCATACTGACATTGTTTTTTATTTATAAAATGGTTGTTTAAGATTTTTTTTATTGAAACTATTTGTAAGGCCCCAAGGCATAAACAGTTTCAAAAGCAATCCCAAACAACTCCTTAATAAAAAGGAAACAGTTTCAATAAGCAATCCTAAGCTATATCATTCCCTCTATAAGCTGTTTAATCAAGCAAACCCAAACAACCCAAATGAGGTACATTTGCAATAAGAAATCTAAAATATTGATTACAAGCAGTTTTAAATAAGCAAAACATCCCCTATATGCAGCTTCAAACATCCCCAAATTTTCTGGATACTTTATCGCCAGGTCCGTTTCATCACTCTCAAGTACATGCAAAAGAGGATTTTAGTTTATTGCCGAAAAATATGGGAATTTCTTCTTCATGCATCAATTGTAAAGTAGTTACTTCCTTGAAAAAGATAGCAATGCACCTAATAGTATCAATTAAGAGCGGAGCTGATAAGGCATTTTTGAAAATCAATGGTAGCGCAACAGAACCCATGGCCTACTTGGACAAAAAAGCAAGAACATATATAAATATACAAAAGTGTCAAAGTCAAGATCCGGAGTTATTAGTTAAACGACAAAACCTTTACCAACATAAAGATCCAATATTTTACAAATATATTTTCCTCTGAATACTAATTGAGAATTGAGATGTTCTTGATTGAAATAATTTTTTTGTGAAATTGAGATCTAACAATAGATTCAATACATGTTGACATCTTCAAGATAGGTCATAAGTTTCATATCAGTTGTCAAAAAACTAGCAATCCATTAGTAAGATATAATTACTTATTCACCCTTCTTTTATAACACTTTTAAAACCTTCTAATCCTTTTTTAAAAAGGTGTCTTATTTTTCACCAATGCCGTCTATTTTGATAACTACACCTACTAGTCCATCAGATAACAAAAATTGGACAGGTGAATTAAGTCCTAAAGTGTGCTTATTGCAAATGAAATCCTCAAGTGTGCTTTAGATGTATCAGCAAGTATTGAATTAAGTCCCCGCGAAATTTAACAACTTATCTATACTACTATATAAAGAGTTTACGACTTTTTAATTAAAGAATTCTTAAAATTTTAAAGACCAAAAACATTACTATAAAAGGAAATTTCAATAACTTTTATATACACACATATAAAAGTAACACCTAAAAAGTTACTTGTCCTAAGTTCATAAACTTATAACATCTATAAAATTAGTTGTCTTTAACCATCATCTATAAATCTAACACATCAAACAGCTTACTAAAAAAACATAAAAAAATACACTTTCATATTCTCACCTCACTACCCTCAACACCTCAGCTTCTACCAAAATAGCATTTTGGTTCGGTTTCGGTTTTAGCCAAAAACCGAATCAAACCGAACCATGCATAAGCTACTGTAGTCGGTGATAGTGCAATAGCAGTCAACTACTTCTTTATACTCTCTTATTGAAAAACTTATTGCTCTGTAATATGATATAAAGAGATGTAGAGAGAAATGAAGAAGAGGTAAACTAGAACGATCACACATTCACACGTACATGATTCTCCCAGCTGCAGTTTTAGTCATTATATTTCTCATTTTGCACTCTAAATGTGTTTGGGATGACATAACAACATCTGCTAAAAAGATTCCCCAATGTCAATGTGTTTGAGGGATACGACCTCTAATTAACGAATTATGACACCTCCTTTATGTTATTGCCATAAAATCTTAATGTGTTTAGGATGACATAACTACATTGGCTAAAAAGAATGAATCAACAAAGATTGTGTTTTATCTCAAATGGATCAAAATAAATATATTTTGAAAGCACACAACCTTCTAGATTCCTTTATTCAAAAGTTTATGTTAATAATATAATAATATAGTTTCCTTAATATACTCAACAGAGTATGCATACAAAATAAAAAGAATAGTTTTAAAGAGTCAACCCAACCCGAGTTAAAATTACTTAATTTGACCCATTTTCGACGAACCGAAATTTCCACTTTTAAAGCACATAATTGGCACTTCACCTTGCTATCAGCATCACTATCATCATCTTCTAGCATAGAATCAGCACTCAAACTCACATTATCGTCCTCGCAAGTATCAAGCACACTTTTAACTTGTAACATTCAAAAAACATAAAATGTAAATGTATATTTTTAATCATTAATTCTAGCTTGCTATTGCACTCATAACTCCTTACCTTCAAATCTAGTAAAAAATGCTTGTTGTTAACAATAAACTAGATAAGCACGATGTAATTAAGCCTTTCACATAATATAATAAAATAATAGAACACTTTCGCTAATGAAATAAATCTCTTCTCCTAATTTATCTTCTTTCTACAAAACTTTTCTTTTGACCCAGTAACAAGCAACACCTTACAACAAAACAATTAGTCGAGTCGTAGATATGTACTAAATTCACAAATTTTAGTTTTGCAAAACAATTATTCCAATGTATGATTTATAATTAAAAGATGCGTAAGCTACCTAAGGAGCAGTCTAAGCACAAGGGGGACTCTTCCAATCTCGAAATCCGTTAGTTTTTCTTCTGATCCAAGTGACGAAAATCCCTTTCAAAAGCAGTCTTGACACCACTAATGGCACTACCACCAGACCGTAACGTACTACTTTCCCAGGCCATGACTCAGCATGCTTAGCAGATACACTTGAGTGTGAACGTCTTAACCCTTCTTTCTCGAACCTACTCGGTAGCCTTTGATACACCTTGTTCATCTAGAAATCAAGAAAAAAACATTTTATGAGATAACATAACAAAACATTTGGGAGTATTTTTTAAGTGCTCATCTACTTATTAATAAGCATATAGCAAACTGCGAACAACTTACTTTTAAGCATAAGGTTACTCAAACACCCTATTGATCCACAATCCTACTTCCATCATTCACACATTCATAGTCAACAATCAACAGTTGCCTATAGGAAATCATTTACACATATATATCTATATCATAAATTACTGCTTAATCCAACAAATACTCAAAAATATTATTAATTGGATTAGCAACAAATATAAACTTAATTATGACATCAAGATCACTCACTAGTTAAATGGAGTTGCGTCGATGGTGAAGTGGTTGAGTGTCTAACGGTGGTGAAGTGGAGCTGCGGCGATGGTGGGTAGGTGATGGTGGCTGATGGATGGTTAGGGTTTGATAGTAGTTTAGATCTTGAAAATTGGTTATTGTGTTTTTGGTGGAAGATTGAAAATTTTGACCTAATGAAATTAAATCCCTCCCAAAAGTTTTTATAATGGTGTTTTCAATTTCGTCTGCCATTAATGTATTTTATCATTTAGACCCGGGGATATGTAAGTAACAGGTCTAAAAGAGTTACCTTTATACCGATTCATTTCGTTTACACCGGTCTAAATTTGTTTTTCTTATTTAGACGGGTGAAATCAAACTAACCGATTTAAAAAAAATTAATTGAGCTAAATTTTTATTTAGACAGGTGTTTTTCATAGAGGGTCTTTTATATGGATGTCTAAAAGTCCATTTTTGTCGTAGTGGTTGGTCAGGGGGCTCTTTCTTATGCGAGAGGTTTCGAGTTCGAGTCTTCTCATGGTGGTTTCATCATGTAGGAGTATGAGAGTAGGCTCTCACTAACTACACTAACTATATCATATATTGTTATGACCATTTTTATGGATGATTTGGTGAATCGGGAGGTCTAGGAAGATGAAAGATTATCATCTTCATGTTAGTGAGAGAAACTAGAGAGAGAAGGGAAAACTAGAGTGTGTTTTGTTAATGAAGGATTAAAATTACACTAAGAGTCTTACCCTCCTAGGAAAGTCTAGGAGGGTATTTATAGCTAGACACATACATCTATGACTATATGACATAACAAGCCCATGTATTTTAGCTAATAAGGATAGTAAATGTAATCCCGTCAATGTCGTTCCATTTATGAGTTAGGAGCGATTCCAACAATCTTCCCCCAATGGGACGACATAAGGGATTACTTACAACATTTACTACTAGTATAAAAAACAAATAAAAGAAAGGTCTTCATAAGCTCTTCAAATCCTGAGGATGATGAAAGTTTATGCTCTTTTTCTTCTTCTTGTACCTTGACTTGAGAACCGTTTTCTTCACTTGTAGGCAAATGATGTAATATGCATAAATTGGATTCACTTCCCCCCAATTCATGTTGCATGTCTTTAGCATCTTCTCCGTACACTCCTTTTTTGGCGAAGTTTCTGAATCAGCTTCCCCCCAAACTGACAACCGTCTTCAGCAGATTTGAAACTTTGATGTAGTAGACATTTCTTCTAACTTTTGAAGATTTCAACATGCAGCTGTTGGGAATTCTGCAAAGTAGGAATTCTGCTGAAAATAACGCTGAAGGAATCTGCTGAAGTACATGGATTCTGCTGAAGGAATCTGCTGAAGTACATGGATTCTGCTGAAGAAGGAATTCTGGTGAAGTTATATTACAGTATAGTTGGTTTCTACGGATATAGATATTCCGTATATTTATTAGTTTGTTAGGATATGCATGAGCTATTTTAGGTAGTGATATGCATTTATTTTATATTATTGTGTATTTAGGGTTCCGTGTGTATAAAAGGAACTGAGGACTTTTGTTTTAGATAACTCTTAAAAAAAACATTCCAAGAAAAGATCTTGAGAGAGAGTAATAGAGATCCATAGAGGATCATTGTTTCTTGAAAAAAACCTTGTTGGTAACTTTGATTGTGTCAATTATTATTCCACTGTGCATTTAATCATTGTTATTATTATACCCTAGTTGAGTCCGGATCTTGGTTTCTACAATTGGTTTCAGAGCCTCGTGGCTCTCGATCTAGGGTTTATAAGGTTTTAATGGCAAGTAGTAGTTTAAAGAGCAGATCTGGTTAATCGTCAAATAGTTACAACAGTGAAAAGGGGTTTCGAGGTAATTGTTGTTATCGTGCTGCTTTGATTATTCGGTATACTATAATCATTGATTCTATTAAAACCTCGTACTATATTCTCGATATAATATTTGATAAAGAGGTCAAGCGTTTATTTCTCATTAATGGTGGTTCCCACTCGATGTGATTTGTTAATTATAATATATTATAATAATGGAAATGCTACGGCCAAAGTGAAGAATCTTAGGTGGTTTGTTATTTCTTAATATGCAATTTTATTGGTATCCTATTTAGTATATTAACAATTAAACATTTCCAAACAGTTGGTGAGTGGCCCGTGTGGAGAATTCTTATTGGGTTAGAGTAGTTTGGGTTTTCCCTGTTCACTTCTGTTATCCCGTAATGATTCCGTAATACAGTACGAGGATGTAATTACCGACCTAATTCGTGTACTATTGAAGATCAACCATACAAGTGTTACCCACTATGCCATTCTATCTCTCTGTATAGAACTTTGTTGATGTTACTAACTCTTTCACCTATTCTTTATCAGCCAAGAAGATACAGATACACGAGGTTGAAAAGGAAAAATAAATAAAAAGAAGAAAGAGAGCTAAAAAAGGATCCAGAAGTTCTACACTTCTACCCAGACGTGGGTCATTCACTAGACGATTTTAAATCACAGGTATGTTTTTAATAAAAAGATTGTTGATTTTATCATCATTCATTATGTGATTATTGGTAAAATTGGATTGTGGGTTTGGTTTAATATTGAATTTCAGATATGGGTTATCATGGGGTTTTGATTTTGTGAATTGGTGGATTTTATTTTGGATTTTCATAAATTTAACCTAATGATGTTGACTGTCTTGGTGTCCACAGACTGTTATATTACGTATAAATTAATCACATACTAACTTAATCACATATAAATCAATCGCATATAAATATCACAACATTTATAATTGAGACTGTTATATGACAACATTGATGCTAAAGATGCTAATGGTGTTCTAGGAAATGGGTATTTGTGATTTGGGATTACTTATATATTGTGCTTACATGTTCTTTACCGTAGCACGAATCTTGGCAGGGCAGCCATACAAGGATTTTGGTTGCAGCCATGGCGACTGTTTCGTATCGAAAAGTGTTTTTATATGCCGCTATAACTCATGCTCACTAATATGATTATAAACTGTCATCACAAGCTGTGTATAAGCTGTGATCGCAGTTAGCATTGGTTTGAATAGATATAGATGATTTGCTTCTCGGTTGCGTGTTTCAGTTAACTGTAATGACCGTTTAACTATGTCGTCTTGCTACGGACGGTGGATGGATGGTAGAATGCGACAAACGGTCGCCTCGGCAACCTCCACGTGCGCAGCAAGGGCGTCAACTAATTTGAGGTAAGTTTTCCTTTATCTATATCTATTATATACCGTCACAAGGCCAGATGAAAATTGTCTGCTACTTCTATGGGTCGGTCCAGTATTTTTCTTATTATAAGTTATACTAAATATGGTTTTGGAACGGTCCAAAGTGAAGAATCTTAGGTGGTCCGTTATTTGTTAATATGCAATTCTATTGGTAGAGTACTTAGGATTAATTAAGTTAACAGGCCCAAACAGTGGGCAAGTGACCCGTATGGAGAATTCTTACTGGGTGAGAGTAGTTTGGGGTTTCCCTGTTCACTCCCGTTTTTCCTCTGATTTCTGTCATGGGTGGGCAACTTATTATAGTTGCAACCATGGGAGATTTTTTTTTTTTTTTTTTTTTCGTTTTTGGTGAAAAATTAGTCATGTGCACATTTATGTTTATTAGATGCAAGTGATGGTGATAATGATTGTAGTGCGCTGTCATGAGTCCATTTGAATTCGATAAAGCGGAGATTATCCGCATCTTGGCATGGCAACTTATTATGGTTGCAGCCATGGCGGACGTATCCTCTTTAGTCGATTGTTCACCTAAGCCGACGTTTGGTTTGGATTTCATACTAATTCCTAATAATGTTTTCCGGATAGGCTGTGATGACTGTTATGAACTGACCGAAATGAAATGTGTCATTCAAAATCCAGTTGTCATTTGGCGGGGCAACGACCGGATGGCATGGCATATATGGCTGCCGTGCAACGGGGTTTCTTTGTAGCCATTGGCGGAATTCGGGTACTTCAGTCACCTAATCACTATAAACAGATCTGAGCCTAATCATTTGTTACACCAGAATTAGGTGTGCCCGGGATTATGTTTACAAAAATGAGCATAAGCTTTGAAAATGGAATTACAAAAAAAAATGACAGCTGCGGCCATATAAATGACTTTTTATTACTAATGGTATGCCAACCGTATAAATGACTTGAAGTATTTAACCTTTATTATCTTGGGTTCTATATATTTTTTCCGGAAAGATCGGGGTTGGGGGTTGGTCTCAGTGGTCAATGAAAATAATAAATTAGGTTACATGGTGTACACAATGAAAATCCATTGGCTCCATTAATACGCCATTTAGGGCTTGCATTATATCGAACAAGTGATGACAACTCGGTGCTATATGAGCATGATCTAGAGAGGTATTTTTCTGCCTGCTTTTACCTATAGTGTACGAAAGTATCAACAACAACAAGTAAACTGAAGAACTTTTATTCAAACCTAAGCCTCAATAGTCGGTTTAGATTATATCAACAACTAGCCTATAAACCCGTGATAAATCACGGGCGGCTTATAAAAATTTAGAAAATATAACCTTAAAAGTATAAAACAATAAAACCAACTAATATTAACTCTCAAACAATATTGTTCATTTCCATAATAAATATCTAAAAAGAGAACATTAATATATGTTAAAAATAACAATGAGAATAAACAAGAATCTCCAAACCGAGTAATGTTAAAATTAAGCTCATATAAGATAGGTAAAACAAAAATAAGAATAAAGCAAACTATATGAAAATCTTTTGAGACTTCATGAGATCGTGAAATGATCAAAGAGAAGAGAAGAGTGTGTGAGAAGATGAAGAACGTTCAAACCTGAAAATTCACAAATAAGACAAGTGTGATAAATAATATAAAAATAGTATAATGATGAAACAATCATGTCTAATATGTTCGGTAAAGGAAAACCTAGAAGATTAAGAAAATGGCATTCAACAATTATTAAATAGGAGTATTAATAGTTACCTACAAACTAACAAAATATATATTCAGATATTATATGTTATGACATTAGCCCAAACTTATAGCAACAACGTAACGGCTATTGTCGGGCCATTGACTCCCTCATTAGTCATGAATTGTGTAAAACGACACATCCACCCATGATCCTACATTTATTGTCATCAATCTAATTAGACACCAAAAACTAACTCAAATAGGTTATGTACAATCTAAGGAAACTTACCAAAACAAAATTATAGATAATGGTCGTTCACGGGCATCGAATCAAGGACTTGTACTTTACCCCAACCTTTTTTAACATTCTAAACACACCAATTAAAAATTATAAGTCCATAATAAGATTAACCCCTGTAATAATCCATTTAAGAATACAACAACATGAAGTGTTAACATAACTTGAAAAGCCATTATCACTACTCATAAACATATATAAAAGCAATTGATAGAATGACATGTTTTCCATAGATTAATACAAGAGACCTTATTGATTACAAAAAATTGCAAAATAAATTTAAGCGTGTTATAAATTAGCCCGAGTCAAAGGTTGTTGTTATTCATGAGAAATCAAAGGAGGCATATCAAACAATATCAATTTTTCACACAATATAATTAACACACATTTGTTTGAATTAAGAAACATTTTTATGTTGAAACCTATTCAAAGAAGCATATTTGAAGATATTAAGAAAAAGAAGCATTACTAATGCACACTAATAATCATGAAACTATAAAAGAATTTATAACGTTTTTAGTAAAACTTGTATGAAAAGAAGTTTAACAAACTCAATTCGCAGTTTTAAATTTATTCACCATGATTAGAAAGGTAAACTTGGTTCTTGTGAAGAGCCAATCTTTTGGTGATTTTGATGCACCAAGATTATAATTTAAAAATAAGCACCTCTTGCAACAAACAAACACAATTTTTCAAACCCAAATAGAAAAACACCCTGAAGACAAATAATGGAAAAGTTTTAACATGAATCAATTTGTATTTTTTTGTTATACAAAGAGAATTAACCATGCCCATTTTGACAAAAATTAAACTTTTTGATAAACATTTCCAACAATATATATGAATCAAACCCTATATTTTGAAAACAGTATCCAATTTATATAAATAGTTATTGACGCAAGTTGTAAAATTAATTGCATTTGTTATCACAAAAAGATTTAAATGACAGGAAGATTGATATCAACTTTTAGATCCTTTAAGATTTTTGAATCCAAATGATTTCACTAGACATAGATCTATACTTTGCTTCGTGGAAGATTTTGAAAGAGTGTTTTGTTTTTACTTTTCCATGAGATCAAACAATCATTAAAGAAAACACAATAACTTGACATTTTTGGTTTTCTTGCATTTGGCCCAATCTGCATCACTATATCCTTCAAGATGATTTTCAGAGTTCTTTGAAATTGTACCTTAAACCTTTTCCTGGAGCTCCTTTTAGATATCTCAGAACATTGAGGGCACATTCTAGATGAGATTTTAATGGAGAGTGCATATATTGTGCCAGACAATGAACTGAGTATGAGATGTCAGGTCTTGTATGGGTGAGATAGATAAGTTTCCCAAGTAACTTCGATAACCGGTGATGTTGACAAGAAGGGGATCATCAAGTGGGAATGTATGGAAGGACGAGTTGGGTTCCATAGAGTAGACACGGTTTGCACCCAAGAAGACCAAATTCTTTGAGGAGTTCAAGACGATTTTCTTTAGGAGAGACAAATGTCATTCCCAGTTTTTAAAACCTCAATACCAAGAAAGTATTTTAAGTTCCCCAAGTCTTTGATATGAAATTTTGATTTTAGAAACTCTTTGAATAGGTTTATCTCATCAATACAGTTTCCAGTGAGGACTATATCATCCACATAAACAAGCAGAGCAATAAACTTGTTCACAATATCACGTGAATATGATTATAGGATTCACTGGTAATGCATGATATTCGTCCATTGTTTATTTTTTGTGATTATGCTGATGGTCCCCACTTGTAATATTCGATTTGATATTATGAAATTGGATGTCATTGGCTGCTGTTGATTGGTCCACTCATGTTGGTTACTACTGATTATTTATTGCTGCTGATCACACGCTAATTTTACTTGTGTCACGAGAGCATTTTCTTTTTATTGGATGTCGCTTATTTTGATTGAATAAGGTATGGTTTCAATTAAATTGGTACAAGTGGCTCAATCGTATACACTGATTTTATTTCTACTGATTGATTGGATATACGGAGCACGTGGCTGTATTTCTCTTATTGGTTGATCAAGAGGGTCTAATGTGTGATACAGTGGGCATAACAAGTGATTGGCTAGTTAAGTGTTGATGACGTGGGTTCCTTACTTTATTTCCTACTGATATATTTTTCGAGGTGTACTGATTGATTATTTGGTATTGATTGGCTGTTGGTTACTGCTGACATTCATTTTGGTTCTTGCTATCACATAACTTTACTGCTGTTATCACATAAAATGGCAGAATTTGATAATAATAGGGATGATGGTATGTTTCCTTATTTGATGAATGATGAGTACGAGGTCTGGGCTAAGAAGATGAAACACTGGATCATTAATAATGATATGAATATCTGGAAGGTGATCCAAAATGGCAACAGCTTGAAAAGGACTGGAAGTGATCGCGATGGAAAAATCTTTATTCATCCTCCAACGACTGCGGATGAACACATTGCTGTACAAAGAGAGTCAAAGGCCAGAACTACCTTGCTTAAATCTATTCCTGCTGATCATGTAGCAGCTTTTCGTTATATGGATGATGCAAGTCTTATATGGAATGCACTCAAAGCAAGGTATGGTGGAAAGGCAGAGTTCAAGGAGATGAGCAAGGAAGCTTATACTAAAGGTGATGCTGAAGAATTTGCCAGTCCACAATTTGCCTTAATCTCTCAAGTACATAATTGTGTTTTTGGTTGTAGTGAAAAATATAATGAACTTAAGGAAGCCTATGATGTTTTGAAACCTAAATATAATGAATGCTATGTTGAAGTTGAAGCTTATAAACAGGCTTTAAAAACATTAGAAAGACAAAAAGTTTGGTTTCAGAAGAATCAATTGGCTTATGATGAAAAAATAAGGGTGTTAGAGAGTGATCTAGAATGTACTAAAAATGATTTAAAACGAACTAAGAAAGAAAAAGATAATGTAGTATCTGAAAATCTAGTGTTAAAAGAGAAACTAGATGAGGAAGTTGCTAGGTATAAAGAATGGTTATTGAATGGAAACAAGTTAGCTAGTCACATCTATGCTAGTCAAAATCCTAATACTGCGATAGGTTTAGGCTTTAAGAAGTATGTAGGGATAGAAGCTAGGGATGACACACGTAAATCTACACCAGCAGGATTAGCTAATTTTGTAAAAGAAGGTGATTTACATGTTGTACGTGGACCTATTAGAGGTGAACACATGCCCATTGACCTGTCCATTACAGTTGACTTTGATGGATCACACCATTTATATGGCAAAAAGTCAAGTGACTTGCTAGACCTTAATAGCAAAACTAATGACTCTGTCTCTTGTTCTAAAAGTGACAAGTCGTTAGACCTAAAGTCCACTGACTATGCCTCATGTGATTCCAGTGAAAAGTCTGACTCATCTAAGCACACACCCAAGACCACACCCAAGTCCAAAGTAGTTGATGATGAGCCCAAAACAAAGCCAGTTACTTATTCTGTTAAACACAATTTTTCTTCTAGTCCTGTTCCTGATAGGTTTATATGTAATAAACAAAGTTGTGTTAAGAATAAGTCTTTTAAGAAGAAATCTTGTTTTGTATGTGGTAGTAAACTCCATCTTATTAAAGACTGTGATTATCATGAGAAAATGATAGGTGTTTCCTATGACCAACAGACCTTTAGACCCACATGGACTAATGTTGCTAGTATTCCTCCATTTGTTCCCAAAGTTGCACATGTGAGAGCAGGTAAACCAGCTTCTACTGGTAATCCAAAGGTGTATGCATCTGTTTCTGCTGATAGGCTTAATAGGCCTTTTCCAGTTCCCTCTGGTGGAGGATATTCTTCACCAGTTACTACTGGTTGGTGGACCAGTAATGCTAGACTTATGCCCTATAGACCTACAAGTTCTTATTTTCAGTCATATACACCTTATGTATCTCATATGAATATGGTACATGGTGGAGTTAGAGTGGCAACTGCTGTTAAGCCCTCAACAGGTTATTCTTGGAAAACTCAAAGGAAAGGTTCATTATGGGTACCCAAGAACAATAGTCTTTGTCAGGTGCATTGATTGAGGGGAGGCATAAGCCTAAGGGGAGGCTTATTGTTGTATTTTTGTATTCTAACCATTTTTGCAGCTGTTGGATCCTCATAAGCCTAAGAGGAGGCTTAGTGTTTCTGCTGACACTACAACTGTCTTTGGTTTCTGCTGCTGCTTGATGGTATATTGTACATGTTTTGCATATTTTTATTCTTTCTTTATTTTATATTTATTATTTAAAAAAAATCGTTTTATTTCTTTTGTTTAGTGATAAAAAAAAAAAAAAAAAAAAAAACTCTAACCTGTCTGTGTTCAGTTTCTACTCTTTTTTGCTTGCAGGTTTTGGTGTTGGTTAATTACCACACAACTAATGGTTTTCATCTCACCATGTCTTTCTGACACAAGAGTTGACTAGCCCATAGGATTATGGCTTGTGGTAAAGGCTGCGGAAATCCATAAATGGTAATCAACTCACCATGATGATGACGGCATTCCATCAAAGAGTTGGCTAGTCCAAAAGCAAACGGTTTTTGGTAAAGACATCTCAATTCCGTTGATAGCTGTAATGGTTTGCTCAAAATCATAGGGTCTGCATCTCACCCATGCTTAATTGCTGAGAGTTGTATGGTCATCAATTCACCATGGTTGCTGCCCTATTGGGTAACCAAAGGATTGGCTAGTCCTGAGCAAACGGCTACAGGTAAAGACATTTCAAATCCGTTTATATGGTTGCTGATTTGCTAATAAATCAGATGGTTATCAGTGTACCATAGTTTCCGAACTCAAACATATGGCTACTCTAGTAGTGATGGCTATTGGTAAAGAGACATCAAATCCATTATTTTCAATGATTCACCTCTCTCAGGAGTTAACACACCTGGATGTGATGAGAATAGTCTGAAACTAATATGTTTTGATGTACATGTTGTCATTTGTTGCTGCAAAGATCTGGAGTTTCAAAGTTCTGTCATCATAGAGATGTAATGTTTTGGTTCTTTGCTGATGATATTCGATCACAATCCTCTTGTTCTGAAGTGTTAAAGATCTATCAAGAAACTGGAACTTAACCTAGTCAAATTCCAGTTTAGGGGAGGATTGTTGGGAATTCTGCAAAGTAGGAATTCTGCTAAAAATAACGAAGGAATCTGTGAAGTACATGGATTCTGTTGAAGGAATCTGCAAGTACATGGATTCTCTGAAGAAGGAATTCGTGAAGTTATATTACAAGATAGTTGGTTTCTACGGATATAGATATTCCGGATATTTATTAGTTTGTTAGGATATGCATGAGCTATTTTAGGTAGTGATATGCATTTATTTTATATTATTGTGTATTTAGGGTTCCGTGTGTATAAAAGGAACTGAGGACTTTTGTTTTAGATAACTCTTAAAAAAAACATTCCAGGAAAAGATCTTGAGAGAGAGTTATAGAGATCCATAGAGGATCATTGTTTCTTGAGAAAAACCTTGTTGGTAACTTTGATTGTGTCAATTATTATTCCACTGTGCATTCAATCATTGTTATTATTATACCCTAGTTGAGTCCGGATCTTGGTTTCTACAATTAATCCATGTACTTCAGCAGATTCCTTCAGCGTTATTTTCAGCAGAATTCCTACTTTGCAGAATTCCCAACAGCAACAGAATTTGTAGATGAGCCGTAAACCACACAAGGTAAATCTGACTTATTAGGGAAAATCCGTTCGGGGGTAACATGCAAGAAATCAACAAGATCTTCTCACATATGTAGATACTTCACACCAAACAATCCGTGAAAGACGAGATGAAACGACTTCCCCCTAAATGTTGCGGTCTATCGGAATAATAATCACTTGTGAATATGCAGTTACTCGATAATATGACCGTGTGTGAGGCATCATAACATCCTATTTAGGTAACTTCACACACGATAACTCTGTGAAAGTGAGACAATAACACCAAAGTAAGAAATTTGAACCACAGATCGTCTCATTTCTTCCCCCTAAGTGAAGAAATCATGAAGGGAAACGGGTTTTCGAAAAAAAAATCGAAGAAACAAGACCCCGTACACTCTCTTCCCCCCGATGTTCTCAATGAATCAGAATCATCACCACGTATGTTGATGATGCCACGTATGTTGATGATGAATTGGGGACAGCAAAACCATGTATGTCCAATTAATCGAACAATTTTGAAGTACCAAAAATATCTCGTGAGAATCAACTGCTGATTAAACTTCTCTACTCGTATATACTCTTCTCAGCTAACTCTTAACCGACCCCATTATCATTCTGACGACTTTTTGTAGTGACTACTGATGGGGAAAACCCAATATGACGAACTTGAGACTGAATTAAAATAACCCGAGCTTGTGACTTAAACTTGCACTATTGTCAGACGAAGAACCCTTTTTCTTACCACCATCGAAAAAAGGTAAACTTAAAGTTTCTTGAATTATCCACAGCTTTTTGTGACACTTGAGCACAACAACGTAACTCCTTAAAAGTGATAGTTATACGCTGTGAGCACAACAACGTAACTCCTTACATCATGTATAACTAGACAACTCAAGTCTTTGTCATTCGTAACGGTTAAAGCTCGAACAAGGATCTCGAAGAATCATGCATCCAACCAACCCCGATGTCTTCAAAATACTAAGAACACGCACCCGTGATATTCCACTTCAACCTCAAATAAATAATAAAGAATTAACGTCGTAGTCACATCTTGTGATTATATGCCCAAAACTAGCATTTGTTAAAGGTTTAAATGAACTTTGATAATGGCGTTTCCCGATCTTGTCGAAAATTGTATCCTTGTGAAAAGTAACCAAAATACCGTTCTTATTTCCGAATCAAGATACCAAAATATTAAACACAATGTATTAAAATACATTGGATAATAAATTTGTAGCCCAACGTTAACAATTTACGAAACCAATAATCAAATAAACCATTACAGTTTATTAATAAAAAGGTAGTCCGATTCCAACTCAAAAACCTGTGCGTGATAAATCATATAAGCCTGGTCCATCACTTAGGCCCAAATCCAATCGCATAGGTCATAATCGTTGAAGCCCAAAAAATGTTATTAATTTGGTACGCTTGAATGGAAAGACTGGAAAGGGAATTATAGGCGTTTCCCGTGTTTGTTCCTGTCATGGAATGGAATTGAGAATCAAAATGTGATTCTCTTTCCATGAAATCCATTCTCTTAAAAAGTGGAGAATTTTGTTATATCTCTATTCCACCATCTGATTCATAAGGAATTGGGAATTCACTATAAAATTGTGAGGCATAAATTAAGTTATGCACGTGTTACGCACATTTAATCAACATGTTAAAACGCACTACACCCAATTTCAATGGCACTGCTAAGCTTCCTTCATCAAATTAAATGTTTCCATCATAAAATAAAGGGTTTCTTCAGTCTATTTACGGTTTTAATTTCTTATTATTCAAGTATTTTATTGGGGTGCATCAATAATTAGGTTTTCCAATTTGATGTTCAAACACAAGTTTGTTGACCATATATTTCAACCATATACTTTTCTGTTAGTACATCGTGTTCATGTAGTTATGGTTTATGATCAATTCAAAACAAGGATTATATACATGTTTTATTTTTCGATGTCTTTTGCTGCTCTCAGATTAAGACCTCATCTCACTATTTTGATGCATCAACATGTTTGATAAAATGCAAGCATAATATTCAATTTTATGTTTATTTTTTTCCCTTTGTTTTGTTATAATTTTAATTTTGATAAAAAATGATTCTTCATATCATTACTTGGCTGCTGATCTGTTGTTCCTTGGTTAACTTTTCTTAGAATCATGTGATATACGTAAACAAATTACATAATTAAATGTGCCAATTTATAATGAAACAAATTTCTATTCCGAAGCATAACATGACCAAACAAGAGAATGATATTCCTCATACTGATTTTATAACGGGTACCAAACAAATGAATCTATCCTTTTTCTTGCGATCTATTCTCTTTCTTTGCATTCTCATTCTTTACTGCATTTCTATTCTTTGCGATTCAGTCGTACCAAACGTCCCCTAATATCACCCATTTACCAAAACCTAATCACACACACATAATATTCGCCTCCCATTTATCACTCACCACCTAAAAGGAATTATCTCAGATCTGGAAAAAAAAACAACGCCTCTCATCCCCTCTCCACATCAATCGTATACACAACAAACACTTCCCCCTTCATCATTCTTTTATCCACTGATATTAAGGCCACGAAAAAAATCATAACTTTTGATGTTCAAGGCTTATGAAGATGACAAGATAGACGACATCAATATCCTTTTGAAAAAATACCGGGTAGGGTGATTGTTGGTTTTTCTTTCTTGTTTAATTTCAACGAACCACGAAAATAACTTTCTAGCTATCTTTTTTTTCATTTGTGTTCGGATAAAAAACGAAGCATAGCTTCTCAAGGATCTGTAATTATATCATTATTCGTGTGAAGGACCTCCAAGGTCTTGATGTTCCATAATAAACCAACGAATAAAAAATATGAGATCTTATTTAATTACTTTGTTTGTGTCGAGTTTGATTTGGAGTTGTTTGATTTAACGTTTTGAGGACATGACGGGATTAGGATATATGTTGGATAGATGTTGGATTTGATTGGTCGATGACGTAAGATGGAACTGAGGTCAAGTAATTTTTTTTTTTTTTTTTTTTTTTTTTGGTATTCGGTATATGGTCAGAGTAGGTCGTGGTCATTTTGATTCTTCATCTTCATTTCTTTAGTAATAACTGTTAAGGACCAAGGAAGACCAAGAGTCTAAGGTCATTGTAGTTTACGAATAAATTTTTATTTTCAGTTTACACATAAGGAAACTGAGGTCTACCTTACGCGTAACTTCTTTGCTTGAAACCTTTCTTATGCGTAACTTCTTCTTGCTTATGCATAACTTGTTCTTAAGCGTAAACCAGAAAAGTTATGGGTAAATGTCTTAGGCGTAAGACCTTACGCGTAGTACCTTACGAGTAGCTTTCCAAGCTACTCGTAAACAATCTGAAGATCCTTAGTCGTAGAACTAAGGTATTGACCCGTGTTGACTTTTTCTGACGATGTATTCCGACCAAAATCCGTCCAGATTCATTAGGCCCAGAAAATACAGCATAAAGACTTTCATATTACCCGTTTGACCACGAGAAATTGACCAAAAACCACAAACATCTTCACATAAATGATGGGAAAAAAACCAGTCACAATATGAAAAGGTTGACAGAAAGCTGTTGACTATGGACAAAAAGACCACAAAAAACATATGAATGTAACCTTTGACATAAAGCAAATGACTTGTATTTTTGACCATATAGGATACATGAGAAACTGTTACCAAAGTAAGAATTTAGAATGGGTCCTCCTATGCAGGCACCCCATGGGTAGGGGGTGGCTGATTTTTTGCCTCGGTTTCCGTGCCAATCATTGGTATCCAATCATTGGTTTTTCGATTTTCCATGCCAAGGCTTTTTACAATTTATTATTTACCACTTATAACACTTATTTTTACAAGTTTTTTTTTTTTTTGACAGCTTTTTGTACATGTGTTTTTTTTTTACAAGTTTTGTTTTGGTTTTATAGTTCTACAAGTTGGTTTTACAACTTATTTTTTGTTTTGGTTTTACAGTTCTACGGTTTTTCAAGTTTTTTTCAGTTTTAAAAGTTTTCAAAAAATCGTAGTTGAAAAATATTTGAGGCTCAGTCCGAAGGTTGCAAAAGTGAGATTTTATCCCACTTTGCCGTACATTCGGTCCATTCGGTTTCATCATCGCCGGAAAGTTTTAGGCTCAAACCCGAAGGTTGCAAAGTGAGATTTGATCTCACTTTACCGCCCATTCGGTTTTATCATCATCGCCCGGAAAGTTTTAAAGTTTTTAGGCTCAAACGAAGTTGCAAAGTGAGATTAGATCTCACTTTACCGTCCATTCGGTTTTTATAATCATCGCCTTGGAAAGTTTTTAAAGTTTTAGGCTCAAAAACATCATCGCCTCGCAAAAGTTTTAGTCACAAATCGCACAAAGTCACAGTTCACAATCGCACAAAGTCACCGTTCACAAGTCTAACAACACCGCACAAGTCTCAAACTGCTCAAGTCTCAAACTGCTCACAAGTTACCAGTTCACATGAACTTCACATGTTTCACAAGGTTATACACGTTTTGAACAAGATTCTCAAAAGTTACCAAGTACTGCAAAAGTTCACAAGATTCTCAAAGGCAATGTACTAAGTTCACATGAAATCCTAGGCAGGCACCCAATATAATCCCATGTGAAGCAACAACACAAACAACAATCAACCAACAACACAAACAACCACCCCATATAATCCCCGTGAAAGCAACAACACCAACAACAATCAACCAACAACAAGTGGTCCGTAACAACAAACAAGTGGTCCAGAATCGCAACAAGTGGTCCGAACAACAACAAACAAGAATAAGCAACAACTGCACTAGCAACAAAGATACCAGTCCACCATGTATAGTTCACCATTTAACACACAAGAGGTAAACAACTTATCAAAGGCTCAGATTAATAGTTTATAGTTCATGTTGGTCAGAAATTACGTATTGCCTCGCCAAAACTCTTTTTAAGTTTTATTTTTTTTAAAAAATCATCATTGCCTTTTTTATTTCATTAAAGTTGCAAAATGACCTTGAATGGCCACTTTACCATCCAAGAATGAAATTTTTTATACAAAAACACTAAGTTTTTTATACATTACTTGCAAAGTGAATTAAACTCACTTTACCATCCAGAATGAGGTGCTGCCAAGGATTTCATGGGGTGCCTACGTAGGCTTGCCCACAAACAAAACAAAAGGGTCCTCCTATGCAAACCTGCAAAAAAAGAAACAAAAGTTTTAGATCTAAAAAATTTAAGAACGAAACATTATTGTTTTTAAGAAAATCACCATATTCAAAGTTTTTAGATCTTAAAATGTTTTAAAAAATCAAAAAGTATAACTTTTTTACAAACCTCATAATATTTTCAACATCGATAACTTAGAAGCATCTAAAAAAGTTTTAGATCTAAAAAAGTTTTAGATCATAACCCACGGTATCAACAAGTGTAAACACTTATTAGATCAAAGTTTGTAGATCTAAAAACTTTAGATCTTCAATTTTTAGAGAGAGAGAGAGAGAGAGATAATACCACTAGGAGAGATAGAGATAGTGGCTAAGTCGAGAATATCAACCTAAGTCGAGAAAACCATGTGCGACATTTTCAACACATGGTATACACGGTCAACAAAAGAAACGCGTAAACCATTCGAGAACCACACACGTAGCACCAAATATACACACACGTTTTTAAAGAAAAACGCGCTTATTATACATAAAAAAAACGCTTATTAAAAAAAAGCGTTTATTATACATAAAAAACTTTTAAAGTATTTTTTACTTTTAAAGTATTTTTACTTTAAAAGTATTTTTACTTTTACTCTTTTATTAAAAAACGTTTATTATACATAAAAAACTTTTAAAAAGTTTACTTTTAGAGTTATTATACATAAAGAAACTTTTTTTTTTATAAGTTATTATACATAAAAAACGCTTATTAAAAAACGTTTACTTTTAAAGTATTTTTTACTTTTACTCTTTTATTAAAAAAAAAAACGTTTATTATACATAAAAAAAACTTTTTTAAAAAAACGTTTACTTTTACAAACCCACCGTAACATCTACAAACCCACGGTAACATCTACAAACCCACGGTAACAACATACCACAAAAAACGAACCCACGGTAACAACATCTACAAACCCAAGGTAACATCTACAAACCCACGGTAACACCATCTACAAACCCACCGTAACAACATCTACAAACCCACGGTAACAACATACCACAAAAAACGAACCCACGGTAACAACATCTACAAACCCAAGGTAACAACATCTACAAACCCACGGTAACAACATACCACAAAAAACGAACCATCACGAATCTAAAACTTTAGATGTAGGGCGCGTCGGTGAGAAATACTGCGCGTGGCCTATCTTAAAATGATCACCTTTTCCCGATCTATCGTTTGGTATAGGAGGTGAAAATTACCGGTGGTGCGTGGCCAGAATATTGGCCGGAATATATTAAGTCACGGTATATGAGATGAGAGAGTTTTTGTGTGAGAGAGAGAAAGTAATTTGAGTGAGAGAGAGGTAAGTGTGTGAGTGAGAGAGAGAGAGAGAGGAGTAATATAACAACCGGTTTTATGTTTTTCCTTTTTTTTTAAGTTAAGTTAAGTTTGTAAAAAAAAAACAAAAAAAGTAAACTTTGTTTAAAAAAAAAGTAAACTTGTTAAAAAAAAAAGTAAACTTTGTTTTAAAAAAGTAAACTTTGTAAGTAAGGTTTATTAAAAAGTTTGTTGTGTTTTTATATTGTATAGGTGTTCGATGAAGTTGATTTAATTAATTGGGTTCGACTCCATCACTGAATCGATTGGGTTTGTTATTGTTATTGGAAAAAGTAAAACAGATAGGGGCTATAAGTACTCTATCGAATTTTTGTGTTCTAGACATGGGACGTCTTCACGTGAAGGTTTAGAAGATGAACTTCAACGACAGACTAGTACCGACAAATGTAATTGCCCATTCAGATTACTAGCGAAATATATAAAACGTTTTAATGGTTGGATATTGAGGGTTAAGCGTCCGGAGCATAATCATAATTTTCCAGACTCGTTGCATGGTTTTCACGTGCCATGCGATTAAAAGAAACCGAGTTAGTTTTGTGAGGCAGATGACAAAACAGCGTGTAGCACCACGAATTATACTTTCTTCAATAAAAGAGATGGATCCTAATAACGGTTCTACGATTAAAACGTGTATAATGCACAAGAAAATATACGTCCGCGACCGTGGTGATTTGACTCGATACAACCGCTTTTAGTACATTTGCGACGAAAGGTTATACGTATTACCCTAAGATAAATGACCACACAAATGAGCTGGATGAAATATTTTTTGTTCACCCGACGCCATATGCCCTGTGGACAACATATCCGGAAATCATGCCGATGGACTCCACATACAACACCAACATGTTTAAACCGCCATTCTTACAGCTTGTTGGGGTTACTCCAACAAACACAACATTCTCAATGGCGTTAGCTTTTGGACAAAGAAAAAAAGCCAAATTTCAAATGGGTGTTGGAATGTATTAAGTTGGTGATACAAGAACAATACTACCCGCGGGTTATCGTCACCGACAGAGACCAAGCGTTGCTTGGGGCTTGCGTAGAAGAATTCCCAAACGCTAACAGATTACTCTGCCGATGGCATATCAATCAAAATGTGCTAAGGAATTGCGCATACGCATTCGATACGTTAAAGGAGTATGAGTCCGTTAGAATCACATGGGATTCGATGATTTCAGCCGACAAGAAGTGTTCAGCATTATTATCGAACTACGTGGTTTATTGGTCCAAAAAGGGTACTGAATTGTACTTTAATAATACACGTTATTATTATTTAATAAATAACTACTCGGATAGTTTTCTCACTTTCGTAATTCTTTGTTTTCTCAGATGTTTTCCGGTATTTTCGTGAATCGGTCTGCGAGATTACGACCGCATGTTTGTATCGTACATTACCGATCAATATCGCAGCTTCGCCGCAACAACAACATGTAGAGTTGAGGGTCAACACGCCGCGTTGAAGTTATACTTAGGCTCCACACAGTCCAGCTTAGACACGTTGTTGTGTTCGGTCGACAAGATTATAGCTGCGTAAGAAACTGCGATACGAGCCTCTTTGAATATAAGCAAAATCAAGAAACCGTGATGCTTGTAAGAGCACTCGCTTAACGAATTGCGGTATAATGTTTCAATGGATGCTTTAAGGCTCATACTGGAGAAAGTAAACGGGATGTTGACCCACATGCATGTGGTCATCAGATGCGGTTAGTGTATGGCTTACCATGCTATCACCAACTGTATTGGCTTCAAGCAAACGGTATGTATTTAAAAATTTATGCCTAACAAGTTATTCTTTCCGTCAATCCCGATAATTAAAACAAGTTCTTTTTTTCGAATACAGGATTGCCAATTCCGCTTGATTATGTTGATAATTTTGGAGAACACTAAGCGTTCCCGGCCTCGTTGTCCAAATACCCAAGAGCCCGATGAGCCCGATGAGCCTGAATATCCTCAAGAGCAACAAGGTCCTGAAGAGCCTGAATATTTTTCGTGTAAAGATGACGCATGAAATTCCAAAGTGTTTATACCAGAGCATCGCCGTTTGTCAAAAAATATGTTAAACATGCTCGAGGTATATACGCCCCGACTGGTCACCCAACAACCTGCCAAAGAAAATAATCGTGGGCGCCCGCCAAAGGACAACAAATCCAAGTCTAAACCAAATCTCCGGATTTGAACGATGACCCCCACAAGCCACCGCAAGCTACACAAAACCTAAAAGTCCTGTAGTAAATAAAGAATCTGCGAGACACAGTTCTTATGTGGGAGAGCCTTCTAACATCCCAGACTTAAACGAAGGACCTAACGAAGGACCTAGCGAGGGCTTAATTTAAGACACCACTTGTAATTCCGCATCACTTTAGCGAATATTGTATGACTGAAATTCCACCTATTTTCCGACCGGATCCTAGGGATCTTTAACGTGGAGGGTGATGGAAATTGTTGCTATCGAGCTGTTGCCATAGGTCTTGGCCATCAGCAAGAAATGTGGCCTAGAATTCGAGCTCTTGCCAGGGAAGAGGTAGACAATCACGGCAGCTTTTACAGGAAATGTGGGTCAAACTTTTACATCTACACGTAACTCGATGAATTGGTTTAACGGTGCAAAGACTCGACGTTATTGGATGAGTATGCCAGAAATGGGAGTGGTTATTGCTACAGCTATTAACCGTCCTATTGTATGTATAACCAATAGACAATCTCTTTTGTTACTTCCACTTAGAGGTTCTCCGATTCACCCAAGATTTGACTCGGTTGTTATTCTTCGTGTGGGGAACGAGGAATGTGCTCACTTCGTTCTTGCGGTTCTTGACGAAGACTCACCACTCCCGTATAATCACCCACAATGGAGTTATTTTAGAGATGCCGCGGGTCACAAGAATGGGAACATGTGTTTACTCAACGACAGAGGATGTTTAGATATAATGAGAAAACGATTATTTATTTATATTGCAAATAACAAAACATGTATAGACGACATCGATCTATATTGTAAATGACACATGTATAGACGACATCGATTTATAGCAAACGACTCGTCATCTTTTGTTACTGATTTCGCTCCTCGCCCGGTTCTTCCTCATGTTTTGTTACAGAATCGGATGACATTCAGTAGAGGGACATTCATTGTGTCAACCACACACCCGCTCGTGTTGAGAGTCCAGATTATGTGCTTTCTTCACAATCTTATGTGCCTCCCTCTCCGCCTATATCTCCAACTGCATATGAGGACAATTTTATACACCGCCCTCCTTCTTCCTCATCTATCGATACGTACCGCCTCGCGTTGATGTGTACGAGCGAGAGATTGACGGATTGAGGAGACGATTTCGAAAGTTAGAGTCTCGTGTGATGGCAGATTATTGAGGCGACTACGCGATCGGGCGTGATTGATCATAGTTTCTAGTTATATTGTAATTTTGTGAACCATGTATCAACTATTAATCTATAACAAGATTGGTTATTTATGTATTCGGAGCTTCTAATTTTGTGAACCATCATATTACTAATTTATGTTGTGAATAATTATACAAATTCTTTTGGCCAGATGCAACAACAAAATCCTTACTTGTGTCGTTGTCAACGTGGATTAATAATTGAAAGAACATCCCACCAGCCCCATACTTGTGGTCCAAGTATTATGCATGTCCTTTCTCAAAGGTAAATAATTAAACGCTTGCTTATTTCGTAAATATATCAATAACTTGTTTGTTTAGAATACATTTCTTATAATTGTTTCGGCATGTAATGTACCGGGACTAAAGACTATAGGTGTCGATACTTAATGTGGAAGGAAATATTTCAACAAAAGTACTTTGGTGAAGCCTCTTCTTCAACGCAGTGCTCAAACCGCTAAACTAAAGATACAACAATCAACATGCTATTGGCTGAAAAGACTTTGTTGCAGGCAAAAATAAAGGCGTTGGACGCTCAGCGGCAATTCAGTTGATCACGCATGGCAGCCGAGTGGAATACTCTATGAGCTTATAGATGACATTAATAATCTTCATGTGGAGTAGACGTTGTAATATTGAAAACATTGTTGTTTTACTTGTTTAATGTTTTATTGTTATTGTTTAATTAAATGGAAACAAACACACAATTAAAAAGCATAACATAAAATAAATACAGTATTATATAAAAACACTACACAATTAAATACACTATACATATAAAAACACTACACAAATTAAATACACTATACAATATACCTAATTAAATACAACTAAACACACTACACACAATTAAAAAAAAATAAATAAATAGTGTGCGCCGCCGGACAAGGGAGACCCACCCTACAAGAGGTGCCTGCCAAGGAAATGTGGGGGTGCCTGCGTAGGCCAGCCCTTTAGAATATTTTAGATTCAAAAAAAATTGGTATAACAGTTTCAAAATAACGAATTTTTGACTAGATACATCACGCAAATCAACCAAAAATAAACCGACCTTGCTCTTGATACCAATGTTAGGACCGATTATATGGATGATTTGGTGAATCGGGAGGTCTAGGAAGATGAAAGATTATCATCTTCATGTTAGTGAGAGAAACTAGAGAGAGAAGGGAAAACTAGTGTGTGTTTTGTTAATGAAGGATGAAAATTACACTAAGAGTCCCACCCTCCTAAGAAAGTCTAGGAGGGTATTTGTAGCTAGACACATACTTCTATGACTATATGACATAACAAGCCCATGTGTTTTAGCTAATAACGATAGTAAATGTAATCTCGTCAATGTCGTTCCATTTACGAGTTAGGAGCGATTCCAACAAATATGTATTAACTCAGCCGTTCTAAAAAAAAGCATGAGTCTCTTGATACTTGCATGATACTCGTTTTGTCTCAAAATTATTGTTAATAGACAACATAGTTTAATAAAACTAAGGTTATGTTAATTTGTAACCACTAAAATAGAATATATGTTCACATAAAAAAATTTAAATTTACTTAAACAGAAAAATAAACAATTATTTTTAGACATGTTAAAAACGAGTAGTAGGAGCCCGCCGCGTTGCGGCGGGGGTATTTGCTATATTTTTCAACCTTTGTAAGTGTAAAAGTGCCATTGGAAAAAACGGTGCTATAATTGAGTTGATGCACAGGTTGCGAAAACCTGACACACACGTAGTTTGAGGCTCCAAAGTAAACACATCTAATAAATAAAATTGGAGAGCCGAAATCTGAAAACTTACCCAAACAAAGCCTTCAAGATCTTCTGAAAATTTCAACAACCTGATATTGATAAGGATGCGGGTTTGGAAGCAGTTGCAGCTACATAAATTACATAAGCTAAATTGACACTAACGATAGCACATAATAGCTCCAATATCTTCATATCTGTTGTGTATGGATATCGTGTAATACAGCTTTACATTCAGGTCCTGCAGACTCGCCAACCTGTTTATCAAAGTCTATAAAGTTGTAAACAGCAAGAAGTACACCAGTGCTTGCAAGACTGCCACATGTGAGATGAGGGAACTTCCAACGAAACCATGCATTGAGAGCTCCAGCATAAGAAACACCAGAAACAAACCCGTGTTCTTGACACTTGTTCTGTTGAGTTTCACCTACAAGATCATGGAATATAATATGCTATAAAACAAATAGTTCTTTTCGCAGAACCATAGTATTTGAAAGCTCATCATGTAAATTCTTTTACTTTTTAATTTTATTTGTAGGTTAGTGTATATATTTAGGCCAATTTTTCTAAGCTTTACATATGAAATAAATCTATAGCCATTTCATGGCATATGGTAAACCTAATTGTCATTCCGCTGTATACCGAAATCTATAGTTATTTTGATGTGTGATATGTATATAAATTAGATAATAGTTATTTTGATGTGTGATATGTATATAATTAGATAATACTCCGTAGTTAGGAGTACCTGTTAGTATTGTATTGTTTACATCAGCCATTGGTTCAATCTCATTGTATGTAACGCTCCACAATGACGCCACACCTGGTTACGTGGCCCTAAATGCATATATTCCAGCGTTGGGCCTGTATAATGATCAAAGATGTAAGAATAAATAAATAGGAGTGGTGCACTGGACAAAAAGGAAATCGGAAAGATAGTAATGAGTATGCACTCTAACAATCAAGCGTGTGACAATAAGTTTACGTACGTCGACGTCTTTAGAAATGGTGCCCGTCATTGTTCTGCGAACAGCCTGTTAACATCAATAGTAGCGACAGTTAACAAACATTTAGTGTAGCCGAAACCGTTGACGGTACACTATGTGCAGCAACCAAACAAATCAGCATCTGATTTGTAAACTTACTGTGAACAGTTGACCTACCACGGATGTTATCCGGACGTCAGAAGACAGTAGACTTTTGTAGGTATTTGTTAATATCTGTCACAACACGTCTAAAAGAATTAAAATGACTATAAACATGAGAGCTCCATGTAAAAAGTAGAGATGACAATTTTGACCCATTTACCCCTAGATTAGTTGGAAATGAAAATCGATAATGACGAATACAAACATGGATAAATCTATTACTAACACATGAAAGCATAATAAGAAGTTCGAAAATCAACCTAAAATTCATGCTCATAGGAGATAAACCGTGGTTCAAAGTGCGCGCAATTGTTTTTGAATAGTCGATGATTTGGCGGCCACCAAAGAACATAATAAATAATATTCAAAATGAAGGCGTAAAGTCGAATGCTTAAAATCAGTAAACAGACACGTAGCTATTGCTTGTACCTGAGTATCAAGTGTGGCACAGGGAAACTACAAAGCCTAATTCCAAATCAGCATCTTGTTAATAACAACAAACACCCACCGATTTCCGTATACACAACTGTATACATACACCCAGTAAAGGCGGTGGAATTATCTAGAGTAGCGGTGGTAACTGTTCTGGTGGAAAGTTTCTGGAACTGGCCTCTGGATGATGTTGCAGCTGACAGAACCACCTGCCACCGCACTCCACAGCCGCGATCGCAACCTGCAAACTGAAAAAACAAAAATAAAAACGCGTACACCCTAAAACTGAATTAAGACACGGGGATTATAAAATAGCATAAAAACAAATTGATTAATATAGATGGTTATACCTCAGTACAAACGATTTAAATAAAAGCATTGACCATGAAGTTTGTATGTATATGAATATCAGACATCTTCTTTTATGTGTGACTGCGAAAGAGACATGTATGTAACAGTTATTTCAATCAAACTCTAACAATCGTCACACCCCATTATCACATATATACACAACGACCTCAAAATAGGAAGGGTATTAACCCCGGCATTCAAAACTTATAAGCGTTGCTGGAACCGGCGTTTCTCTTTGACTATGACAATCATGACAGCACATTTGAAAAACATTATGCGAATCTTTTCAATTATAACCGAACCTACTCAGATTCGATCCGACCAGTTACTATACCATTTTAGACAATAATAATAAGCAAATAAACAAAAGTAATAATGCAAGTGAACTAAAGTAGGTTCCGAAAAAAGATAAGGCACCAACAGTGACTGCAAACATTTTTTTATCGTGGCTTGTTTCAACATTTCTAAATATCAAATGGTCAACAATACGTCATATTATGACTTTAAATTGATTTAGCCATTCAAATATTATTATACTCAAACTTGGACCAAGGTGATTAGAAATCTTAATGGTGTCCTTGAAATTAGGTGTGTAACCAATTTGACTTTATGTTATGGCGACCCTAGTAAAACAACAAAAGTGCTCTAATTGAAAGCCCTCATTCAAACAAATCAGCAAAACATGTTACGAAAGAAAGTCTAACAAAAACCCTAAACAATATATCGTAATCAAACCCAACCAAAAAGAAAGTATACCTTATAACAACACTAATCAAGAACAAAACCGACCTCCCAAAGCATCACCTGAGGATTCTACCAACAAAGCGCGGTCCACAATCAATAATCAAACGACCCTTCCCTTCTATCTTTGCTTCCCGCACCGTATTTATATAGACCGAAAACCCAAAATCACGATTATCGCCTGCAAAAGCAAAATAAATAACCTGAATCCCGAGAGGCTGTAAAACCAAAATACAGAAGCTTAAGACAAACCTTCTGGAATTCATTGAACGCGCGTGCGGAATGGCGGCTCACTTATTTTATTCTTTTGGCGACATACTCGTACCGTCTTGAAGCTCTGATTGATGATGTAATTAGGGTTTCGATTTTATTTGAGGC
Organism: Chrysanthemum makinoi; assembly: GCA_910596185.1. NCBI lineage: Eukaryota > Viridiplantae > Streptophyta > Magnoliopsida > Asterales > Asteraceae > Chrysanthemum > Chrysanthemum makinoi. Next base: position 278,663,613 of record OU343224.1, read on the forward strand.
GGTGTGTGTTTGTGTATGGATACCTGTGGATCTGTGTGAAAGCAGAGGATATACAACAATCACCGGAAAATATTATTTTAAAGGTTTCGGGAATAGTATTAATAGGACCTATTTTGCAACGCAAGTTAAATCTCAGGGACTTTTGCCGCATTTTTGGTTTTTATAAAAAGTATTTAAAAAAAAAAAAAAAAAGTAACGACCGTTAGTAGATAACGGGCGTTAACTAACGACCGTTAGTCACTTTTACATTAGTCCTTAGAGGACCTATTTTGAAACGCAAGTTAAACCTCGACGACTCTTGCCGCAATTTCATTTCTTAACGACCGTTAATAGATAACGGCCGTTAACTAACGACCGTTAGTTACTGTGCGTTCTACTGTTCACTATGTTCCTATTGGGTGTGGCAGCAGCACATTACAACTTGCTCATAGCCACGTTCGTAAATGTACTTTGGTACAAATAGTGAATAATATATGAATTATAATTTTAAAACGACTGGAGTAATAAATTGCGGAAAATTATCTTGAAATGCTCCGCAAAAACTACAAGGTAACTAGAAATATAACAATTACGTGGTATAATATCTGAAAGTACCGAGTAGGAAAATTTGTTACAGGAGGATTAAAAGATAAGAACACTAGGTAGTGGTAGATATGGTGACTAATCAGTTGCGTGTCGTTATGTAACAACAAACCATGTCCGCATTTGACGCGTTAGTTTTCCTGGCTGTGTTACGTGTCACTCTTACATTCATCTGCCTCTCGCCCTCTCCTCCTTTCAACTTATAAATATGCCATGCTCGACCGCTTGTGATGCACCTAAGCTGTATAAGCACATGCGCTTTAGTACTCATACACAATAATTTTCAATTTTTATTCGGTAAAACAAGATTGATATAAATGATATCCCTTGTGATTATCTCCTTTTTGTTTTTCAGGAAATAAGATAGTTGCACAACAAATCCATTCAACTCACTTTGACTCCCCAACTCTCAATACATAGTAACAAAGAAAAACACAACATCATTCAAGGTCTGATCTATTACACCATCACAGATCTTAAACATGACGAAAGAAGCCTTATTTGTGTTTTAATTGTATATTTTAACATAGTTCGTGGGTTTATTGCTTGTTTAATTATTTTCCATTTGTTGAGAACAAGAAAGTGATATGGATTTTGGGGGTAACTGATGTGTTTTAGATGAAATGAAGCCGGTGGGAGTAAAATTAGGGTAACCCCTGTGGCAAGTCTTAAGTCTTTTACCGAAGCTCAAGAACTTATAAATATGCCATGCACCAAATGTATAACACATGCGATGATATAATATACTCCTAGGAAAGATGGCAACGCAAAGGCCAAACAAGGTTTCATCTCCTTTAATTAGCATCTTAATATTGCAGCATATATCGGTCCACGATTGTTTTTCTTATACCTTTCTTTTGATCTATGTATGAAACGTGTTCTTGATTTAGGAAGGAGCAAGGGAGGGCAGACTAGGAAGGAACAGCTGGGGACCAAAGGATACCAGGAGATGGGCAGCAAGGGCGGTCAGGCTCGTAAAGAGCAGCTCGGGACAGAAGGTTACAAGGAGATGGGGAGCAAAGGCGGGGAGGCCCGTAAGGAACAGCTAGGAACAGAGGGTTACAAAGAACTAGGTAGCAAAGGCGGAGAAGTTCGCAAGGAACAGATGGGAACGGAAGGATACAAGGAGATGGGTCGTAAAGGTGGTCTGACCACGAACGAGAAGTCCGGCCAAGAGCGTGTTGAAGAAGAGGGTATCAAGATTGACGAGTCAAAATATCGCACCAAGACCTGAAGCCAACTGGTGTAGTATGGGTTATGATAATAGGAGGGTGTTTGGGATTGCTTATTGAAAATAGATTATGCGTTTTGAAAATGGATAATCAGATAATCAGCTGTTGCAAAACGTGGTTTTGAAATATAGTGTTTGGATTTGATTATGCTGTTTGATATCGCAATAATCAGATAATCAGTTTTTTGAATGTTTGACAAATCAAAATATATAATGACTTAACTGGTAAAATGATAAAAATAGACACTCATATTTCACTGAATTATTTAATTTAACATTATGCTCTTTAATGGTTTATTAAAATTTGATATACAAATATTTACCCACGTATATATATATAAACAAAAATTAATAAAAAGTATAAATTTTATAACAAAAATGAGGAGTATGAAGTTAGCTGGCTTTCGGGATGGTTATCCATTACTTATGATAAGACTCTTTTATAATTTTTTTTTTATATAAAAAACCCACTTTTTTGCTTCACCATCATCCCCATATTCACTGCAACAAGTCTACAACACTTTAGTCAAACTTGTTAAATTTAACAAACCCATTCTTAAATTAACTATCACCAAGAAGTTCATCACTGATCCCACATTCATGACAGTGGATGTTATCGTCGGTGATCATTGACCGAAACAATACCATCGAAGTCAAGGTTGATAGAGGCTGAAGGATTGAATCAAGGTAACAGCTGAGAGACTTATGATGAAGAAGATGAAGTATTATCTGAGGTTATATTGGTCATTTGAAAACTAATCTATTGCTTCTCTAAAATCACGTTTTCAAAAAGCACCTACGCACCTACTTTTTAAAAACGACGTTTTGGAGCTTGTAAAACGCAGAAAAGAACTTTTCTTATTTCATTATCCAAACAGTAGTTTTAGATTATCTGCGTTATGAGAACGCAATAAGCAGATAATCGGGTGTCAAACGCAACCCCAAACACCCTAGGTAGATAATAGCTGTTTCGGACTTTAAAATGTTTTAGTTCTTGTGGTTCTCTTGTCGTACTACGTTTTTTTGGGCGTTGTTTGCTGAACAGCGCTTCTTAGTCTTCGCCTGATGCTTTTGCGTTGGCAGAAGACAGTTTTGATGTATAAATATCGGATATGGTACGTCATGTGTGTTGATTTCATGCTTTTGTATGTTCGTCTAAATATGTTGGCGGGGAAGTACATGGAAAACAAAAACGAGATGGTCCATGGATTCTCCGGTTATCGCAATCTCGATAGATAATCCGAAAGCCAATTCTGGCCATAATGCAATTTTAATTGATAATTCGAAAGCCTACAATAAGAGTAAAATTAGTAGTTTTTTGGATTCAAAGGTGTCTGAGGAGCTTATGTGAGTATTATTTGGTAGTCTTTGGGATTCAAAATCGTCCAGAGGGGCAACGCTTCCGGCCAGTTGACAGCCAAGCAGTATTTGCTGTATGAACGGTTTCGTGCATCTTGGGTTTCTTGAACCACACATGCTAGTTGAGGTGACTGACATGAAGATCGACAGAAAAATTAACGTTCCGTTTAGTTGGTGAAAATCTTTCTTGTTTTTCTATTTCTAAATTTACAAGGATTGTTTCTTTTTTTTTTTTTTTTTTTTTTTTATAGAGAAGTTGAGAATTTCTTTAACCTGTTTAAGGAGGAATTATATTTATTCTATTTTAAAAAAATAAAAGGACGTTTAGATGTAGCTCGTTTTAAACCTTTTTTTTTAATCTAAACTTTTTCTTTTTTTCCGTTTGCATGGTTTTTTTTTTTATGTTTTTTTTATCTATTTTATAAGATTTTTTACGGTTTATACGTTTTTATTATTTTCTTTTTCCGTTTTTTACGTTATTATTCGTTTTTATCCATTCTTATACGTTCTATCCGATTTTATTACGTTTTTACACGTTTTTAAACCTTTTACATCATTCTCGTCCGGTTTTAATCATTACATACATTTTTGTATGTTTTTATACGTTTTCTTCCGTTTTCTTTTTTATACGCTTCGACATTTTGTTTTCGTATTTTTACGCTTTTCTTCGTCTTTTATGTTTACTCCGTTTGGTACTTTTCATATGCTTTTTACGCTTTCAGATGTTTAATGTTTTCGCCTATTTTTCACGCTTTTACATTTTATTTTGTTTTTTTATTCTTTCATCCGTTTTTTTCGCTTTCGTCTGGTTTTTACGTTTTTATCCGTTTTTATGTTTTCGTCTGTTTTTTCTTACGTTTTTGTCCGTTTTTCTTAACATTTTCTTACGTAAGATTACGTAAGAAGACTTAAAATGTACCAAACTGACAAAATCATATGGAAATGGACGAAAACGTAAAAAAGAGTCGAATACGTAAAAAACGGACGAAAATGTAAAAAAAAAAGACGAAAACGCATAAAAACAAAGAAAGACGTAAAAGACAGACAAAAAGTTAAAAAAACATACGGAAACGTAAAAAAATGGATGAAAACGTAAAAACCATACAAAAATATAAAAACGGACGAAAACGTAAAAAAACAAGACAACGTAAGAAAATAGACGAAAACGTAAAAAAGAAAGAAAACGTAAAAACGGATGAAAACATAAGAAAACGGAAAAGCAAACAGATGAAAACGTTAAAAAAGAATAAAAACATTTAAAAAAAAAGGGACGAAAACGTCATGCATTAAGAATGAATAATAGTATTAGTAGTATATATACTACTCAAGAGTAATGAGAAAGGTTGCACTATTTGAATATACGCAACTCTAGTGTTATTCATCTCATTCTATCACATTCATGCGTATCTAACAAAGTCTTATTCTCCTAGAACTTGCTTAAAGTTCAAAAATAAAAATTGTTATATTATAACACGTTATCAACACGAGGCTCTAATCAAGGAGATTAAAAGAAGCAAAACAAATATTTATTCTTGTCAAGGTAACTAGTAAAGGAAATTATACATCACCGGAGCATTTTCTAAATATTTTTCAAAGATGATTCACCCGCTTCTTATTTTCGTCACCATTATGCTTATCTTACTTCCTATTCCGCTTTTTGAACTCCCACTTAATGAATTTGAATTTTTCTTAGTTATATATCTTTTTGTGGCTCTCCCACTTTATTGTATTGCATCACTTATTCATATATATGGATTTTAATATTTTGTCATTTGTTCAATTTGTGTTTAGCGAGAAAATGTCAAACATTAACGTAAGAAAATAGACGAAAACGTAAAAAAGAAAGAAAACGTAAAAACGGATGAAAACATAAGAAAACGGAAAAGCAAACAGATGAAAACGTTAAAAAAGAATAAAAACATTTAAAAAAAAAGGGACGAAAACGTCATGCATTAAGAATGAATAATAGTATTAGTAGTATATATACTACTCAAGAGTAATGAGAAAGGTTGCACTATTTGAATATACGCAACTCTAGTGTTATTCATCTCATTCTATCACATTCATGCATATCTAACAAAGTCTTATTCTCCTAGAACTTGCTTAAAGTTCAAAAATAAAAATTGTTATATTATAACACGTTATCAACACGAGGCTCTAATCAAGGAGATTAAAAGAAGCAAAACAAATATTTATTCTTGTCAAGGTAACTAGTAAAGGAAATTATACATCACCGGAGCATTTTCTAAAGATTTTTCAAAGATGATTCACCCGCTTCTTATTTTCGTCACCATTATGCTTATCTTACTTCCTATTCCGCTTTTTGAACTCCCACTTAATGAATTTGAATTTTTCTTAGTTATATATCTTTTTGTGGCTCTCCTACTTTATTGTATTGCATCACTTATTCATATATATGGATTTTAATATTTTGTCATTTGTTCAATTTGTGTTTAGCGAGAAAATGTCAAACATTAACGTAAGAAAATAGACGAAAACGTAAAAAAGAAAGAAAACGTAAAAACGGATGAAAACATAAGAAAACGGAAAAGCAAACAGATGAAAACGTTAAAAAAGAATAAAAACATTTAAAAAAAAAGGGACGAAAACGTCATGCATTAAGAATGAATAATAGTATTAGTAGTATATATACTACTCAAGAGTAATGAGAAAGGTTGCACTATTTGAATATACGCAACTCTAGTGTTATTCATCTCATTCTATCACATTCATGCGTATCTAACAAAGTCTTATTCTCCTAGAACTTGCTTAAAGTTCAAAAATAAAAATTGTTATATTATAACACGTTATCAACACGAGACTCTAATCAAGGAGATTAAAAGAAGCAAAACAAATATTTATTCTTGTCAAGGTAACTAGTAAAGGAAATTATACATCACCGGAGCATTTTCTAAATATTTTTCAAAGATGATTCACCCGCTTCTTATTTTCGTCACCATTATGCTTATCTTACTTCCTATTCCGCTTTTTGAACTCCCACTTAATGAATTTGAATTTTTCTTAGTTATATATCTTTTTGTGGCTCTCCCACTTTATTGTATTGCATCACTTATTCATATATATGGATTTTAATATTTTGTCATTTGTTCAATTTGTGTTTAGCGAGAAAATGTCAAACATTAACGTAAGAAAATAGACGAAAACGTAAAAAAGAAAGAAAACGTAAAAATGGATGAAAACATAAGAAAACGGAAAAGCAAACAGATGAAAACGTTAAAAAAGAATAAAAACATTTAAAAAAAAAGGACGAAAACGTCATGCATTAAGAATGAATAATAGTATTAGTAGTATATATACTACTCAAGAGTAATGAGAAAGGTTGCACTATTTGAATATACGCAACTCTAGTGTTATTCATCTCATTCTATCACATTCATGCATATCTAACAAAGTCTTATTCTCCTAGAACTTGCTTAAAGTTCAAAAATAAAAATTGTTATATTATAACACGTTATCAACACGAGACTCTAATCAAGGAGATTAAAAGAAGCAAAACAAATATTTATTCTTGTCAAGGTAACTAGTAAAGGAAATTATACATCACCGGAGCATTTTCTAAAGATTTTTCAAAGATGATTCACCCGCTTCTTATTTTCGTCACCATTATGCTTATCTTACTTCCTATTCCGCTTTTTGAACTCCCACTTAATGAATTTGAATTTTTCTTAGTTATATATTTTTTTGTGGCTCTCCCACTATATTATTGCATCACTTATTCATATATATGGATTTTAATATTTTGTCATTTGTTCAATTTGTGTTTAGCGAGAAAATGTCAGACATTGAAAAAATCAAATTTCCATCTCTTGACATAACTGGAGCAAATTATATACAATGGACATCAAATGTTAAAAGGCATCTCAATTCAATGGGTCCTTTAGCAACGTTATAAGAAGGCAACAAATTCTCAGAGGAAACTACAATTACCATGCTCCACAAGTTAATAATCTGGTCAGCAAAATTATGAAGTTGGCACCTCTCAAAACCATGGAGGATCCTGTTTCAGATGTGGAAGTACAAACCACTGGTTAAAAGCTTGTCACATACCTTCACATCTATGTGAGCTCTACCAGGCATCTCTTAAAGGAAAAGAGAAAGAAGTGAATCATATGGATCGGTTTTACAATACAAACATTGTTTGAATACCTCAGACTTTTTTAAATGACTTGAAACTATGAAAGAAATGTTGTTGTATCTTAATAACTTTGTATAATAACTATGTATTTCCTTTCCGTAACTTTGTTTAACTATGTTTAATTAGTTTTTCTTTTCTTGTAAAATAAATCAATAAATAGATCTTTTAATAATGTAACACCCTAATTTCGTGATTAGCAGCAGAATTCAAACGGGGTGTCACTTTAAAAGATTTATCATTCGAAGTATATAAATATCATAGTTTACAAAATGAGGTCCCAGTAGTTTCACAGTTTATTAAATAAATTTTCGAATGATAATAAGATTTTAGCCTTCTAGAAGTATCCGTGCCCCTCCGTGCCATCCTCGTACATTATGGACCTGAGATAAACATTGTAAATGTGTCAACACAAAGGTTGGTGAGTTCATAGAGTTTATAAGTAAAACAATTGAGTTCAGTAGTTTCATGTTTAGGAGATAATTGCAATAAATACAAATATCGGTAAAATGAATATTGGGCCACGTTAAGTGAATCCATAGTGTTTGTATAATAATTAGTTGAACACAACAATTTTAACAGACAGTGGGCCACGTTGTTGCAGCCATAAATTCTGTAGTTGCAGTACCGTATCATTACAGAACCGTATTATTGCTCTAAGTCTCATGAACTCAAACGTTAACGTGTTGGATATCATAAAAATGATGTAAGTAACATATATCATAAAAATGATGTAAGTACCAGTGCCCTTGTGTAGGATCTTGCTAACTTCCTATTGTTCTTTAAATAAAGTGCATTTGGATATCAATCCGACTAGCACCAAGGTTATCTATTAGGCTAGCTCAAATGGGCTGTCAACCTCCAATAGATCTATTCGCAATTTTCACGTTCACTCGCAAGTGATTAATGGCTCATGATATGAGGGTCTTTCAGTTGCAATAGTTTTTACTTAGGCAATAACAATCAGGATAGCATACAGAAAGTACTTGTGTTCATGTTTATAGGACGAGGTGCATATTTCTAGTCTACAAAGTACCACACATGTCCATTCTCCGCCATAGAACCTTCGGATAACCTTTTAATGGGGGAAGAGCATCTTAGCACTATTCTGGAAACGGAATCGGACGAAGTAATAAAGTCTTGTGCTAAGAACCTCGTCCCAACCCCAAGTGAGTCCAAGGGTATCTCCGGTAATATGTGTGATGAGCCTCTTGATGATGATTCTTCTCCTCCTACCCCAAAAGATTCTGAAAATGATTATACATCTTTTGATGATTCTTTATCGTGTGGAGACATTGAGTATGTTGAGGAAATACCTTCTGAGCTCGTCAGCTTAGAAGAAGTGAGAGATTTTGAACCCGAAGATCTAGAAATTGACACTGATTTTGAAACGGATGATGAAGATATTCTTGTTGTGTCTGAGAAACCTTTCACTCTGGTATTCACTAATCCTCTGTTTGATTTTGATTCTGAATTTACTCTAATTTCAGATAATCCAATCTTTGACATTCAGAATGAGGATAGTGACTTTTACTTGGAAAACCCCGTTGCATCTCCCTCTTTACCCAAGCTCGAGGATTCTACATCTGAAGAAAAGAATAGTGGCAATCCCACTTCGACTTTTGCACTTCTCGAGGAGTTCTCCGATGAACTCGCTCTCGTTGATCCATCTCCACCGGGAGATGATGATGCTCACTTCGACTTTGAAGCCGATTGTTAATACAAATAAGCCGTAAAAACGCTTATTTATATTTTACGATCTTCTAATGTTTTGTCGATAACAAACGTAAAATCATTTTAACGAAACAATTAAAATACGTAATTTGTTTGAGCCAATAGTTTTCTAGCACACTTACTTTTTCACATAAAACACCAAAACAAGTACAAGTGATTTTATGATTTAGTAATACATATGTACAACAACTAGTGTTTACATATTGGGTAAATATATACATAACTAGTATGTATTATAAATTGGTAAAAACTACAACCCATGGATCATATCCATAACCCATGGTATTGACCCATACCCATTTGACTAGGTGCATTGCACCTATTATGTATATTGTATCTAATAAAATACCCATGGATCAACCCATAACCCATGACCTATGACCCATAACCAAAATACCCACGGGCAAAGAGGAGCGTCCCACGGATCCCTAGTTTTACACTGGACGGATCCCTTGAAGGAGGGATCCGTGGGATCCGTGGAACTGTAAGCATTTCTCCTCTATAAATATTGAGCCATTTCTTCCTTTTGGCTTGTAACTCTCACACATACTTTCCCCAAGTATTGTAAGTCTCTAACCACTGATCCTAAGGGATCTTTCTATGTAGTTTGTCTTTTGTTTTTGTGTGATTCTCTAGGTTCCTCTTAAAGGCGAGATCACCACCTCTTGAAGTCGAGCAAGCTCAAGTCCATGAGTTGCCATGCTTCGTCATCATCAAGACTAATGAGGTTCTCTTGTTGATAGTTCTTTCTTTCTCTATAGAAGTGTTGTGTCGAAGGCATTAGTGAAGGATGCCGAAAGAATCAAGACGAAAGCATTAGTGAAAGATGCTTAACGTCCGTGTCAAAAGCATTAGTGAAGAATGATAAAGGTGTCAAGACAAGGCATTAGTGAAAGGTGCCAAGCGTTGTGTCAAGGGCATTGTTGAAGGATGCCTAGAAATCAAATCAAGTGGCATTAGTGAAGAATTCCAAGGTCGTATAATCGATGAGGTGCATCGTTATACATATAGTGATAGTTTGTTTCCAAGGATGTTGATATCCTTGATGGTGTTGTAATAAGGAGTGAGTCTCCTTTAGGATTAGGTGTTGTGTAGTGTTGGGTAGTAGTTCCTCCATTGTAATGGAACTCGGTACTTAGCCTAGTACCGGATAAAGGGTAGGCGACGTTGTGGTAGGTGTGGTTCACCTTGGTGTAAAGAACCCGGTGGTTAGCCTAGTACCGGAAAAATAGTAGGCGACGTTGTGAAGGCTTCTCCGCCATAAGGAGTTGGTGTCGTATAGTGATTACGAACTCTTGAGTAGGTGACTCGGGGTGTGGAGTAGGGCAAGGAAGGTGTCCTTGTAGCCGAACCACTATAAATAATCGTGTCGTGGTTATGTGCTTCTTACTCTTTATCTTTCATTACACTTTTATATATCTATCTATCAACGTCCAACATACACATCTAAGTAGATTGACATAAGTCGATCTAAATATTTTAAAATGAGGTTTTAAATTGGAAAAACTATTCAATCCCCCCCCCCTTCTAGTTTTCCACAATTGGCATCAGAGCTTCGTTACCAAGTTTCTTAGAGTATATTGTACTTTAAAAACTTAATACGATCCGTGTATATTTGAAAACTACAAAGAAGGAAATCTTTTAAAACATATTTTTTCTTTTGTGTTGGATATTGATAGATTATTCTAACAACTTCTTTTCAAGAAATCTTCATGCTAGGATCTCTCCAAAATCTTCATTTCTTTTCAAAGAACAATGAAGTCAACTATCAAGTAAGAACCTAAAAGTAATCACTATCTACGTATTCTAAGTACAACGGATTACTTTAAAAGCTCATGAAGTATTGTTGGTCTTATCTCTTCATAAACCAAACCAAGAGCATAGATGTATGTTTACTTTTCATTAGATAGCTTACATGATTATGTTGATATCATAATTCTTTTTTGTTTAATAACTGCTAGTCTCTTAAAAAGTCTCTCTTTCGTCACTTTCCCGACTTACTCATCATCGGAAATAGTATTCCTCTTGATTTCATCAAACTAACGCCGTCGTCACAAATGGATTCTTGATAATTAACTTATCAAATCCCGTTGACCAAAACATCTTTTCATTTGAAACCTCAAAACTATTTTTGTTCCATAACCTAGTTTATAGCCTACTACAAAAATAATGCCAAACAACCTTTTTTCTGTCCACAGTAGCCGGATCCCTCTAGTTGTACTAGCCGGGTCCCAAATACAAGGGATCTGGGGGAACCGTAGGACATAAATCAGCTATACGCTTTTGAAAACCATTACTGATCATTTTTCCTCTCCCCACAAAACACAAAACCGACTCAAGAACTGATTTCATCCTCATAGGACTCCATATCCTCAAGTACTCTTCTCTAGAACACCATTGTAAGTAATTACACTAACATGTTCTAATCTTCATCATTCTCATCCTAGGGTTTATGGTTTCTCAATTTTTAATCAATTAATTTAATTAGGGTTTTCAAAATTAATCATTGAAAAGGGCTTTCACACAACTAAGATTACTTTGTGTTCACAACATTGTTAATACAAATCAAAACCATAAACCCATCTCAACAAATTTTGCCTAATTGGAATATTTGTATTTCTAGGACAAATCATGCCTAAAGCCACTCAACAAGACCACCATGATACCGTCCGTTACCTCACCCATTACTATCGGAAAGAAGGATTGTCAAAAACCGATCGCAAAGTCTTCAAAAGACTTGAAAAATGACTTATTCACGAAGGTCGTGTAGTCAAGGAATGTTTCCTTGAAGATACCGACATTTGTCAAGTCTTCTCGGTAATCAACTTTGATTGTCTTCTTGACATTGATGAACAAATTTTCCCGGTTTTCATCTTTGAATTCTATAAAAGCATTAGGATCATTCGAAACACCGATGATAGCATTTCGATCGCCTTCATCATCAATAAACAAAACTTCACTCTACCTCTCAACACATTTGCTCAAATTCTTCGCATTCCTTGTGAAGGAATTTGTATGTACTCTCAAGATTGGGCAATTGCCGCTCAAAACCTTGCACTTGATTCTAAACCTATCTACAATACTCCTCTTGATGATCCCGCAACCATTCAAAATACTATCTTCAAGGTTAGGACCGACCAATCCCGCTTCAACCGAAAACAAAAAGCTCATTCACCGTGATCCCTTTCAAATGGAACTTTTCGAAATGCATCTCATGTTTAGAAAATGGGAAGAAATCCTTAGGGAAAACGTCATTAGCCTAGTTGGTAACAACGATCATCCAAATGCATGTCTCGTGCAAATGATTTATTGTCTTATCCACCAAAAGCCATTTAATCTCGCCTATTACATGGTGAAGAGAATGGCCGGGGTATTCAAAGTTTCCAACATGGTACTTCCATATGGTATGCTCCTAACATGACTTTGTAAGTATGTTAGTGCATTGCAACCATCTCCTATCAATGATGATCATTTCTTTTCCGATCACGTCATGGTACCTCTTACCAAACAACCCCCTAAACGGTTCATGGTCAATGGAAGAAAACCTAAATCTCTCTCAGACTCCTCGGACGGAGAAGTAAAAGAAGATGAAGAAGAAGAAGATGTCGACCCCATAGCTAACATCGAATTGGAACCCTTTGATTACTATCAACAACTTCCGGATATTCCAAACGAGACCGCGGAATTCAAACAATTAAGGGGTATGAATCAAAACCTAGCTTACCACGTCACGAAGTCGGAAAAGAGGAAAAGAAATGATTGACGAAAGAGACTATAGGACTATGTTTAATTTGAGACATTTGATTAATATGTGAATGACTATGTTTTAGCACTCTTGTTTGTGTTAACTTGGATATTATTATTTCTACCATTATCTATGAGATGTTTTATGTGATAACATGTTTATATCATTGTTTAGTTTAATGGTTATTAGTGTATATTGTTAGGTGCAAAATCTGCACTTGATTCTGTGATGGTTCTGATCTGCAGATGCCGGATCCTTAGGATTAGCCTAGACGGATCCCTCCCTTGAGGGAACCGTGGGATCCGTGACAACAGATCAGCAATATAGATTTCCATACATCAAAATAGTTTACTAGATCACTTCACACTAGCTAAACATAAGACTCTAGCACCCAACCAAGTCTTCTTCAAGCATGAGAAAGCTTCAAACTCACCCATAGCTTACATAGGATCTAACTCTAAGTATTTTTGAATTATCAACTCATCAAAACTCACCATATTTTCGCTTCAACGCTCATACATTTCCTTTCACATATCAAAACACCTAGGTGAATATATTGATCAATTTTAGGAAATTGTTTCTAGTCATCCTTTTTCTCAAAACGGGTCAAAAATTAGTTTTTCAATTCTTTTGATTTTTATGGATTTTTCAAACTTCATCTCAAGCTCACATCTGATCTCTAGGATCATTTATTATAACTTGACACCATCAAAATTCTTAGTGTCATCCTTGAACATCCATTGGTGGTCACAAAGTATCATTTCACTTCCATAAAAGGCAATCATTAGCTATATCACTCATTGCTCTTGATCATTCAAGTACACCCTCATTTAAGATACTTAGGAGGACTGAAACACTCAATATGGTATAGGTTTTAGACCTTAGAAACATCATTTTTACCATTTCATAGCTGCTGAGAGCCGGATCCCTAGGATTAGCCTAGACGGATCCCTCAAAGGAGGGAACCGTGGGATCCGGATGACAGAATATGTCAACTCTAGCTTAAACAATCATTTCAAACCCATCTTGCTAACTTGAACACTCCACCTCATCTTAATTGAGTCCCTAGATCAGTAAAACTCTAAATTTGACTCTTGTGCATGTTAATCATCACATTCCTAAGAATCTTAGTGGCTTAAGTCTTAAATGCACTTGCCAATTTTTTTCTCTTTATAAGTCATCTTGCTAGAACTCCTCAGTCATCAAACACAACATAATTGTCAGCAATTAAAAACACCTTCTTTAGCCATTTCATCATGAGGAAAGCTCCTAGTGCTAACTCATCAACCCAAGAACCACCCAAGAAACTTGCTTGAGTTATACACGAAGTTTCCTCAACCGAATCATCTCCGGTTAAGCCCAAAAATGCTAGAATTTCCCCTCCACCAAATCAACCAATCAAACAAATTCCCAAGAGGATTGTTCCCACAAGGATATCATCACCAAACTCTACTAAACCAAACACACCCTTTTCAACCCAACCAACATCATTGGTGCCTAGAGCCACATCATATAACACCTCACAATCATCTCTACATTCCCACAACTTAGAGGACTTACCCCCTAGGCCATCTCATCCTCCACCATTACCAATACATTCATTAGAAAAAGTTGTACAACAAAACCAAAGTGTTGAATCAACACTTGCACCAATGATAATTTCTCCATTTCCCTCCAATGGTCTATTTTGGATTATGAGGAGACATCAAAGTCAACCACCCGACCACATGGAGGTTGACACTTCTCCACCTCCACCCTCAAACATTGTTGAGCCACCACTTAATGAGCCTCTACCAATTCCTCCTTTATCTGAGGATCCTCAACCCACTTCACTTGAACCTCCGCTTCAAGAAGCTCAAAACCATGAAAAGGAGTGCTATCATTGTCAACATGTTGAAAGGTTGATACATGAACTACGTGAAGAGCAACGTTTCATGTTTTATCACCTCCTCGAACGTTTCGAAAAGGTCAACAAACCTAAACAACCATGAGCCCAAAACGGTGTCCTAGTCTCAAGCTCAACTTAGAACGTTTAGGAATCCCATTTCATGATTGATCATCCTTAAGCACGTTGTTGCTTCTTAAGTTTAGGTCACTCATTAGTATTAAGTGAAATATGTATTGTGTGGCTAAATCATTCTCTTAGTTTTTAGAGATCTCTTGGTTATCTCTTTGTTTTATTGAATGATAACTTATTTGCCATATTGTTTTGAGTATATGTTTGTTGTTTGTATACATATCTCACTTTCATATTTAGCATTGTTTGGTATATCACCATTGCTGAAAATCTGTCACCAGACAGACGGATCCCTGGAATTGCCTAGACGGATCTCACAAAGGAGGGAACCGTGGGATCCGTGGTATAGAAGAACAAAATTTTACTAACTTGAGTCTTATTTGCAGGAAATTATGCACTATACTCTTGTTTTCTAACCTTTATTCTGTAGATTTTCAAAATACACATGAAGATTTTTGACACCCTAAGCTAGGGGGATCTTTGTGTCAAAACCACACATTTCAAAACCATTTACAACATAATCCCTATATGGATTACACTTCATGACACCCCATTGCAATGTTGCAATCTTCTAGGGGGAGCATTTTCGTCACAAAGACGAAACCATTTGCAAACAAAATTGCAAAACACTAGCTTACTAGTTTCTATTTACTTGACGCCCTCACAAAGGGATAGACTCGTCAAGGGAGAGTTAAGACGAGAACCATTCCCGTCACTTACTCTCTTTACATTTTTTCTCTTTACACGCTTTTAAAAAAAAAAAACAATGTGTTAGTTTTTCGAATTTTTGTTTCGACAAAAAGGGGAGAAGAGAGTAAAACTCTAATTCTAACTTTTACTTAATTTTAGTTTTTCCTTAAAATAATTTTATGTTTTGTCATCAACAAAAGGGGGAGATTGTTAATACAAATAAGCCGAAAAACGTTTATTTATATTTTACGATCTTCTAATGTTTTGTCGATAACAAACGTAAAATCATTTTAGCGAAACAAATAAAATACGTAAATGGTTTGAGCCAATAGTTTTCTAACACACTTACGTTTTCACATAAAACACTAAAACAAGTACAAGTGATTTTATGATTTAGTAATACATATGTACAACAACTAGTGTTTACATATTGGGTAAATATATACATAACTAGTATGTATTATAAATGGGTAAAATCTACAACCCATGGATCATATCCATAACCCAAGGTATTGACCCATACCTATTAGACTAGGTGCATTGCACCCATTAGGTACATTGTATCTAATAAAATACCCATGGATCAACCCATAACCCATGACCCATGACCCATAACCAAAATACCCATGGGCAAAGAGGAGCGTCCCACGGATCCCTAGTTTTACACTAGACGGATCCCTTGAAGGAGGGATCCGTGGGATCCGTGGAACAGTAAGAATTTCTCCTCTATAAATAGTGAGCCACTTCTTCCTTTTGGCTTGTAACTCTCACACATCCTTTCCCCAAGTATTGTAAGTCTCTAACCACTAATCCTAAGGGATCTTTCTATGTAGTTTGTCTTTTGTTTTTGTGTGATTCTCTAGGTTCCTCTTAAAGGCGAGATCACCACCTCTTGAAGTCGAGCAAGCTCATGAGATGCCATGCTTCGTCATCATCAAGACTACTAAGGTTCTCTTGTTGATAGTTCTTTCTTTCTCTATAGAAGTGTTGTGTCGAAGGCATTAGTGAAGGATCCCGAAAGAATCAAGACGAAAGCATTAGTGAAAGATGCAAAATGTCCGTGTCAAAAGCATTAGTGAAGAATGCTAAAGGTGTCAAGACAAGGCATTAGTGAAAGGTGCCAAGCATTGTGTCAAGGGCATTGTTGAAGGATGCATAGAAATCAAATCAAGTGGCATTAGTGAAGAATGTTAAGGTCGTATAATCGATGAGGTGCATCGTTATACATATAGTGATAGTTTGTTTCCAAGGATGTTGATATCCTTGATGGTGTTGTAATAAGGAGTGAGTCTCCTTTGGGATTAGGTGTTGTGTAGTGTTGGGTAGTAGTTCCTCCATTTTAATGGAACTCGGTACTTAGCCTAGTACCGGATAAAGGGTAGGCGACGTTGTGGTAGGTGTGGTTCACCTTGGTGTAAAGAACTTGGTGGTTAGTAGTACCGAAAAGAGTAGGCGACGTGAAGGCTTCCCCCGCTTCAAGGAGTTGGTGTCGTAGTGAACTTACCTCTTAAAGTAGATTCTCGGAGAGTGGGAGTAAAGTGTACCTTTAGAAACCACTATAAATACTAGTGTCGTGGTTATGTGCTTCTTACTCTTTATCTTTCATTACACTTTTATATATCTATCTATCAACGTCCAACATACACATCTAAGTAGATTGACATAAGTCGATCTAAATATTTTAAAAGGAAGTTTTAAATTGGTAAAACTATTCAACCCCCCCCCCTTCTAGTTTTCCACACCGATCTTAATGAATTAGAAGATCTTCTTTACAATTGGCCTTCTGATAATTCGTCAAGTGACACTCTTATGGAAGAGGTGTAAAACTAGAAGAGGGGGGGGGGGTTGAATAGTTTTGCCGATTTTAAGTTAGTTTTAAAAACTTTAGATTCGTTAATATGTGAGATCTTATGGATGTATAGAAAGTATAGATCTAATGATAAAGCAAGTAAATAAAGTAAAGCAAAGGGATAGAAATGACACAACCGATTTATAGTGGTTCGGCTACAAGGACACCTTCCTTGCCCTACTCCACTCCCCGAGTCACCTACTCGAGTTCAAGCACTATGTCAACAAACTCCTTCACTTGGCGGAGAAGCCTTTACAACGTTGTTACACCTTTTTCCGCAAAGCTAAATAACCGAGTCCGTAACATGGTGGACCAAACCAACACGACTATTACACAACAAGTATGTGAAATATCAAATACAAGATCTTTGCTACGAAATCTTATAGGAACAAATCAATCAAGGACCCCTTGCTTGGATGACTTGTAGAATGCTCGTGATCTCGCTTAGAGAAGGACCTATATGAGAATCACTAAAGAAAGAAAGAAGGAAGTACTCTCTAGATCAAGTGATCTTTGTTAGAAGAGAATGAGAGTATATGAGAGAATTAGTAAGAAGAGGGGTGAGTTAGAATGAAGAAATGGCTCTCTATTTATAGGCAATTTCTCCCATGTTCCTCGATCCCACGGATCCCTCCCCACTTGGGATCCGTCTAGTGTAATCCTAGGGATCCGTGGGACGCCCCTCTTTGCCCATGGGTTTTTTGGTTATGGGTCATGGGTTATGGGTTGGTCCATGGGTTTTCTAGATTCAATGTATCTGATGAATACATTGTATCTAGTCAAATGGGTATGGGTCAATGGGTTATGGATATGATCCATGGGTTGTGGTTTTACCCATCCTAATAAACTATTAAAACAAATGATTAATTACAACATTTTTGTATTTAAATGGCTATATGTAAATGCTTTACAAAAATAACATGTATCCTTATAATTGTACTTAAGATAACATTATATTTGTTATCAACAAAACACAAAGAGATCGCAAAATATTAATAAATATTTTTACGGTTTATTTGTATTAACAATCTCCCCCTTTTTGTTAATGACAAAACATAATGTTATGATGAGTAAAACTTAAGAATAGATGTATGTTTTGAAAGCCCCTAAGTTTTACTTCTTCCCCCCCTTTTTGTCGAAACAAAAAGTTAACCCTTCGAAGAAATAAAAGTGTGGAAAAATAAGTCCACTTATCGCTTACTCCCCCTTGATGGTAGCTCCCCCTAGTTTGGGGCATCAAGTGAAGAAAAATAAAAAATAAAATCCTACAAAGAGAAAGGTTAGTAACATGCTTAAATAGTCTTTTGATTGATGAGAATCAAGATTGGGAGCCAAGGTATGTAAACAAGGCCTTGTAATAAAAAAACAAAGTGTAGTGCTATTTATGCCACCTACAAGCATGTAAAAATAAGAACAAGACTTGTTCTTGAAAATGACTTCAAAATAAAAAGTACTAAAAATAGAAAATAGTAATAATGATTCCTTCCATGCTTGCATAAGGTTATGGATGGAGGTTTGGATGAGTAATGGTATTGATGCGATCAAGGATGAGGTTGAGTATGAATCGCATTTCTTCCCTAACTTCTATTGCAATTTCCCTAGTGGTTGGCAATGTTCACAATGTAAGTGATGTGGGTAATGAGTACGGAAATCTTTCGGGTTGTTTTGATTTGTGAGTTGCGGAAGTTGTGGTGGAAAAATAGGAAAATACGGATCAAAGTCCGGAATGATTGGAAGTGGTGGTGGAAAAGAACCTAGATGTTCTTGTAGTTTAATGGGAGCTAAAGGTGGTGATGTTTCAAGATCATTGAATATTGTGTTTGGAGAAGTTGGAGGTGTCAAAAAGGCTATTTATTTTTGCTTTGGTTGTTGAGATCTTGTTGGAGTCTTAAGGAGTTCCAAAAGAGTGATTTTAGGTGGTGAGTGATTTGGTGATGAAGTTGGTGTACTGTTTGGTGATGAAGGAGGTGCAATAATGGAAGCATCTTGTGGTGAGTTAGTTGATGGTGATGAGCCATATGATGATGGTTTTCCTAAGCAACAAGATCGGATGTTAATCCGTGGGGATATCCTAGAGTTTGATTTTGGTATTTTGGAAGGTGGAAGTACAAAGGTTTGGGTTTCATGAAGATGATTGTTTGTACTAGGTGATTCATCTAAAGAGTTTGTGGATGACATGGTGTAGTTTGTTTGTGAAGATGAGATGGATTATGCAAGCACTTTAGGAGTTCTATATATAGAAAAACAAAGCATTGTAATGAACGCTTGACCCAAAATGTGGATTAAAATCTAATGGTTAGATATGAATTTAAGGCATGTGATCATGAGAACACAAGCATTAAAGAACATACTCCAAAAAATAAAACAAATGTGGATTTTCCATCCAAAGTGAGAAAAATAGAAGGTAAAATAGCTTATGTCTCACGGATCCCACGGATCCTTCCCTTGAGGGATTCGGTCCCAAACATAAAGGCTGGGATCCGTGGGTCTGGTGATCCAAAGAAGACAAATTTTCCTTTTGGAAACATTTTTTCCTAGTGTGTGCCTATATGCAAACTATTTGGAGTTGCGGTTATCTCGACTCCTAAGAAGAAAAGAAAAATAAACTAGAAGTGAAAAAGCAAACTATTATGAGATAACCCGAAATACACATACTTAGTACTTTGAGTACGTAATTTAGTGTTACCAATGCTCCTAATTCATTGTTGCTTAAATGAATGTACCCGAAAACACATATTAGTTATGTGTCCCTTTAGCATTCAAAAGACATGAGATGCAATGAAAACGGGTTTTACTTTGTATTAATAATGAAAAAGCGATTTGTCCTAGACGTGAGAAATTGCTTTTGTGAAATTGATACGGGAAGGAGTATCATTTTAGAAAGCATTTTGAAATTCAAACGTTTTATCCTTTTGAAAGAAGGATGTGTATGTAACTTGTACTTATTTTGAAAGAAAATAAGAAAATTATAAGTGAAAAACTTATCTTGGGTTTTGAAAATTCCTGTATTGTTTGTGATTTGTGCGTGAAATAGAGATCCTAGACTCAGAAAGAATAAGGCTAGTGTTTACATACCTTGTAGAGTCAAAAAGTAAGTTATGACGTTTGTTACATGAGACAAAGACCAAGACGAAGTAGGTTGAATTGTTCCCGCTTCAACGGTTTGGTGAGGACGTCGGCTATGTTGTATTCGGATGCTACCTTCTCAATAGATATGTTCCCCTTTTGAACATTATCTCTTAAGAAGTGATGACGAATCTCTATATGCTTTGTGAGAGAATAAAATACCGAATTCTTGCTAAAATCGATGGCACCTTTGTTGCCACATAGAATGGCTATGTCGCTTAGATGAATGTCGTAGTCAACTAATGCTTGTTTCATCCATAGTGCTTGTTGGCATGCTTTGCCGGCGGAGACGTAATCGGCTTCGGTTGTTGATATTGCTAGTGCCATTTGTTTCTTAGAAAACCAAGATGTTAAACAACATCCCATGAAATTACATACCCCACTTGTACTTTTTCTATCAACGTAATCACCTGCATGGTCGGAATCTGCATATACAATTGTTTCTACTCCCGTGCCCTTAGGATACCATAATCCTAATTGTGTTGTACCCTTAATGTATCTAAATATCCTTTTTACGGCTTCTAGGTGTGATGTTTTAGGTTCTTCTTGAAACCTAGCACATAAGCAAACACTAAACATGATATCCGGCCTACTTGCCGTGAGGTAAAGAAGACTACCTATCATGCCACGATATATAGTATTATCGACGGATTCGCCGTCTTCATCTTTTGTGAGTTTGGTTTCGGATGACATTTGTGTCGTAATTGGTTCCGACTCTTCTAGACCGAATTTCTTTAACATCTCCTTTATGTATTTAGATTGATTAAAGAAGATACCGTCTTCTACTTGTTTGATTTGTAGACCAAGAAAGAAACTAAGTTCTCCCATCATACTCATCTCGAACTCGTCATGCATGATTTTAGAGAAATCATCACACATGTCTTGACAAGTGGATCCGAATATAATATCATCTACATATATTTGCACTATGATTATATGTGACTCTCTTTTTTTAGTAAAAAGTGTGTTGTCAACTAACCTTATGGTAAAGTTGTGTTTAATTAAAAATGACTTGAGTCTATCATACCAAGCTTTTGGAGCTTGTTTAAGACCATAAAGGGCTTTCTTTAATTTATACACATGTTTAGGTTTTCAAAATCGATGAAGCCCGGAGGTTGAGCTACATATACTTCTTCATTAATGAAACCATTTAGAAAAGCTCTTTTGACATCCATTTGATAAAGCTTTAGATCATTAGCACAAGCATACGCAAGAAGTATTCTTATAGACTCTAATCTAGCCACGGGGCATAGGTCTCATCAAAGTCTATTCCTTCTTGTTGGTTATACCCTTGGGCAACGAGTCTAGCCTTGTTCCTAGACACTACTCCGTTTGCATCTAATTTGTTTTTATAAACCCATTTGGTTCCTATTATGGTTTGATTACTAGGTGGAGGGACAAGTGTCCAAACATCATTAGAAACAAATTGATTTAATTCTTCTTGCATAGCCATTACCCAACTCTCATCTTTTATGGCTTCTTGTGTATTCTTAGGTTCTATGGTTGAAACGAAACAAAACAAGCTACTTTGGTTTTGAACTTGAGACCTTAATGTTCTTTTGTTTAGCTTTCCTATGACCTTATCTACGGGTGATCTTTGGACTCTTTAATGTTTATGACTTCATCATTTAAAGGTTCTTCTTCTTCATTTATCTTTTTCTTTATTACTATAGCTTCACTTTCTACAATCTCGTCATCGACAAGAGGTGGAGAGGGTTTGGGTGGACTTTCATCAAATTTTATATTGAATGACTCTTCTACCTTCATTGTTTCTTTGTTTAATATGACGTAAGCTTTGCTATTTGGAGAGTAACCTAGAAAGATACCTTCGGTTGATTTAGGATCAAATTTTGTAAGGTAATCTTTAGTGTTAAGAATAAAACATTTGCTACCAAAGACTCTAAAGTGATCTAACGTAGGCTTTTTGCCTTGGAGTAACTCGTATGGAGTTTTACCAAAGATTGGTCTAATTAAGACTCGATTGAGTATGTATGTTGAAGTATCAACGGCATTGCACCAAAAATGTTGAGGTATGGATTGCTCATTAAGCATGGTTCGACTCATTTCTTGTAGGGTTCTATTCTTTCTTTCAACTACCCCATTCGATTGTGGAGTGCGCGGAGCCAAGAAGTTGTGAGTAATACCATTAGCGTCACAAAAGGCTCCAAATTGCACTTCATTATCGAATTCCTACCATGATCCGTCCTAATAGACACTATAGGACTTCCTAGTTGTCTTTGGATTTTCTTGCTTAATATTTCAAAATAATTAAACGTTTCCGTTTTGTTCTTTAAGAATTTTGTCCATGTGTACCTAGAGTAATCATCCACTATGACCAAAGTGTAGTAGTTTCCTCCATAACTTTGGATAGCGGATGGACCAAATAAATCCATATGTAGTAATTCTAGACACTTAGTTGTAGACACCATGTTTTTAGCTTTATGACTAGAATGAACTTGTTTTCCTACATTACAAGCATCACAAAAGTGATGTTCATATTTTAACTTAGGTAGATCTCTTACTAGATCTTTGGATGATAGCGATTGAAGAAGTCGCATGTTGGCGTGACCCAATCTTCGATGCCATAAGGTCAAAGTATCATCCATAGAGGTAAGACATAGTTTGTCTTTAGGTTCATTACCATTTTAATGACATAGACTCCATGTTTCCTAATTCCTCTTCCTATGGTTATGCCATTTTTAATATCTTACTACCGGTTTTGGTAAAAGTACATTGCACTTTTTATCACATATTTGTCCTATACTTAAGAGGTTAAAGTTTAGGTTTTCTACGGGACACACATCGTTAATGGTTAGAGATTTGTTAGAAATCGTACCTTTACCGATGATTTTACTTTTGCTATTTCCAAACACCACATTACCTCCATTGAAGGATTCATATGTGGAGAATAGATCCTTATTGCCGGTCATGTGCCTCGTGCACCCGCTATCCTTGACCCATTCATCCGGTTCTAGGTCGACCTTTAAGCACACCTAAGAAAACAATTAACTCAAAAGTTTGGTCCCCATTTGTTCATGGGTCCATTAGTGTTAAACATTCCATTCATGTTAGACATGTATGGATAAGATGAGTATGCATTCCATGGAGCAAAGTTTTTGAAAAGGAAAACCATTTTACATATTTGGGTTCCATCCCATTTGATGGTTACTGTAAACATTATTAGGTTTCCTAGATGGATTAGGTTTTGAAAAAGATGGAGCTTTGTTTCTTGCAAAAGTAGGATTATATTTTGGAGGTGGTTGTCTAGTGGTGACATGAGTTGGTTTCTTCCTATTAACGATAACAAACTTAGTTCTAGATGAAGAAGCTACGTTATTACCAATGTTTGCTACAAAAGCAGACCACGGATCCCTGCTTAACACTAGCCGGTTCCCTTTTGATGGGATCCGTGGGATCCGCCACAACAATGGCTGGTTTTTCTAGTGCCTTAACAAATTGTGTTTCTTTGTTTTCACTAGTTGATGGATCAAGTTGTTGAATACCTAAACCTTTTGGTTGTTGCGGTTTTAACACTATTTAATATCATATCTAAAGTATTCGTACTCATTCTAGCAATTTTAGAATCTAGTTGATCAACTAGTGTTTGAAGTTGAACGCAAGTTCACATTCACCACTTGCTATTTTACCCTTTTCTAAACGTTTCAATTTTGCTTTTAATTCTATGACTTCTTTATCTAAACGTTGGTTTTGACTTTTAAAAGCTTGTTTTTGTTAATTAGTTTTAAGCTAATATTGCATAGTTTGTCATATTCATTATGCAATGAGTCGTCATCAAGTGATGAGCTACTATAGTATTCGTGACATACCTCGTCATTTGCCATGAGACCAATTTCTTCGTCCTCCTCGTCGCTCATTCCCCACGCGCCGCCACGAACGCTTTTGATCATCCCGTTTGGGACACTTACTAATAAAGTGGTTTGGGTCCCACATTTAAAGCAAGTACGATCATCTTTTGGCTTCTCGTCCTCTTTGCTTTTCCAAAAGCCTTTCTTATCGTCATACGGTTGTTTGACGTATCTTCCCTTCCTTCTAAAGAACTTTTTAAAGTCTCTACGCCATAGATACCTCCTCTTCACTATCCGAAAAGGAGTTCTCTTCATCGCTTGAAGCCTTTTTGGCTTTAAGGGCAAGAGATTTGTGTTTCTCTTTCACCTTTGAGGCTTCGGAGTCTTTAGCAAGGACAAGCTCGTAGACTTTTAAGTTGCCTATGAGTTCATCGAGGGTGAGGATTGTCAAATCTTTTGACTCTTCTATCGTCGTCACCTTAGATCTCCACTTGGATGGAAGTGCCCTTAGATATCTCCTAACATGGTTACGGCTAGAAAAAGATTCATCAAGTGCTTGTAAAGATGTAATAATAGTATTAAAATTAGCAAATGAATGATCTATAGTTTCCTCATCCGATATTGAAAATTGTTCATATTGTTGAACAAATAAATCAATTTTATTATTTTTAACTTGTTGATTACCTTGATGAGTTACAACTAAAGAATTCCAAATTTCTTTAGAGGTTTTAAGCATAGAAATTTTTTCGAATTCCTTTTTGGGTAAAGCATTATACAAAACCATTTTAGCTTCACTATTTTAGAAAGCTTTTTCTTCATTTCATCGTTTAGTTTACCATGAGGTATGTTAACTAAATTTCCTTTATCATCTTTTGAGGTAGCCTCAAAATCGCCTTCAACAATAATGTACCAAAGATCAATATCTTTAGACTTCACATACGTTTCGAATCTATTTTTCCAATATATAAAACCATTAGTTTCAAGTAGTGGTGGTCGTTGCATAGATTGCCCTTTCTTATAATTTTCAGAACCCATAGTGATCAAAAAGTTTTTAAAATACAATTTTACTTTAAAACTTTTATAAACTTAGCTCTGATACCAATTGTGGAAAACTAGAAGGGGGGTTGAATAGTTTTGCCGATTTTAAGTTAGTTTCAAAAACTTTAGATTCGTTAATATGTGAGATCTTATGGATGTAGAGAAAGTATAGATCTAATGATAAAGCAAGTAAATAAAGTAAAGCAAAGGGATAGAAATGACACAACCGATTTATAGTGGTTCGGCTACAAGGACACCTTCCTTGCCCTACTCCACTCCCCGAGTCACCTACTCGAGTTCAAGCACTATGTCAACAAACTCCTTCACTTGGCGGAGAAGCCTTCACAACGTTGCTTACACCTTTTCCCAGACGCTAAATACCGAGTCAGTAACACGGTGGACCAAACCAACACGACTATTACACAACAAATATGTGAAATATCAAATACAAGATCTTTGCTGAAATCTTGCGGAGGACCAAATCAATCAAGGACCCCTTGCTTGGATGACTTGTAGAATGCTCGTGATCTCGCTTAGAGAAGGACCTATATGAGAATCACTAAAGAAAGAAAGAAGGAAGTACTCTCTAGATCAAGTGATCTTTTGTTAGAAGAGAATGAGAGTATATGAGAGAATTAGTAAGAAGAGGGGTGAGTTAGAATGAATAAATGGCTCTCTATTTATAGGCAATTTCTCCCACTATTCCCCGGATCCCACGGATCCCTCCCACTTGGGATCCGTCTAGTGTAATCCTAGGGATCCGTGGATGCCTCTTGCCCATGGGTTTTTTTGGTTATGGGTCATGGGTTATGGGTTGGTCCATAGGTTTTCCTTAGATTCAATGTATCTAATGAATACATTGTATCTAGTCAAATGGGTATGGGTCAATGGGTTATGGATATGATCCATGGGTTGTGGTTTTACCCATCCTAATAAACTATTACAACAAATGATTAATTACAACATTTTGTATTTAAATGGCTATATGTAAATGCTTTACAAAAATAACATGTATCCTTATAATTGTACTTAAGATAACATTATATTTGTTATCAACAAAACACAAAGAGATCGCAAAATATTAATAAACGTTTTACGGTTTATTTGTATTAACAATCTCCCCCTTTTTGTTGATGACAAAACATAATGTAATGATGAGTAAAACTTAAGAATAGATGTATGTTTTGAAAGCCCCTAAGTTTTACTTCTTCTCCCCTTTGTCGAAACAAAAGTTAACCCTTGGAAGAAATAAAAGTGTGGTAAGTCTCACCCTATCGCTACCTCCCTTGGCGGTAGCTCCCCCTAGTTTGGGGCGTCAAGTGAAGAAAAATAAAAAAATCCTACAAAGAAAGGTTAGTAACATGCTTAAATAATCTTTGATTGATGCGAGAATCAAGATTGGGAGCCAAGGTATGTAAACAAGGCCTTGTAATAAAGTGGTATTTATGCCACCTACAAGCATGAAAAATAAGAACAAGACTTGTTCTTGAAAATGACTTCAAAAGAAAAAGTACTAAAAATAGAAAATAGTAGTATTGATTCCTTCCATGCTTGCATAAGGTTATGGATGGAGGTTTGATGAGTAATGGTATTGATGCGATCAAGGATGAGGTTGAGTATGAATCGCATTTCTTCCTTAACTTCTATTGCAATTTCCATAGTGGATTGGCAATGTTCACAATGTAAGTGATGTGGGTAATGAGTACGGAAATTTTCGGGTTGTTTTGATTTGTGAGTTGTGGAAGTTGTGGTGGAAAAATAGGAAAATATGGATCAAAGTCCGGAATGATTGGAAGTGGTGGTGGAAAAGAACCTAGATGTTCTTGTAGATTTAATGGGAGCTAAAAGTGGTGATGTTTCAAGATCATTGAATATTGTGTTTGGAGAAGTTGGAGGTGTCAAAAGGCTATTTCTTTTTGCTTTGGTTGTGGAGATCTTGTTGGAGTCTTAAGGAGTTCCAAAAGAGTGATTTTAGGTGGTGAGTGATTTGGTAGTTGTACTGTTGGTGATGAAGGAAGTGCTATAATGGAAGCATCTTGTGGTGAGTTATTTGATGGTGATGAGCCATATGATGATGGTTTTACTAAGCAACAAGATCGATACTAATCCGTCGGATATCCTAGAGTTTGATTTTATTTGGAATGGAAGGCAAAGGTTTGGGTTGCATATTTGTTTGTACTAGGTGATTCATCTAAAGGGTTGTGAACACATGAAGTTTTGTTGAAGATGAGATATATGCATTTAGCAGGGAGTTCTATATATAGAAAAACAAAGCATTGTTGACCCAAAATGTGGATTAAAATCTAATGATTAGATATGAATTTAAGGCATGTGATCATGAGAACACAAGCATTAAAGAACATACTCCAAAAATAAAACAAATGTGGATTTTTCATCCAAAGTGAGAAAAAATAGAAGGTAAAATAGCCTAACCACGGATCCCACGGATCCTTCCCTTGAGGATCCGTCCAAGATAAAGGCGGGATCCGTGGGTTCAGTGATCGAGCACACAAAATTTTCCTTTGGAAACATTTTTCCTAGTGTGTGCCTATATGCAAACTATTTGGAGTTCGGTTATCTCGACCTAAAAGAAAAGAAAATAAACTAGAAGTGAAAAGCAAACTATTGAGATAACCTGAAAACACATATTTAGTACATGAGTATGTAATTTAGTGTTATCAATGCTCCTAATTCATTGTTGCTTAAATGAATGTACCCGAAAACACATATTAGTTATGTGTCCCTTTAGCATTCAAAAGACATGAGATGCAATGAAAACGGGTTTTTACTTTGTATTAATAATGAAAAGCGATTTGTCCTAGACATTGAGAAATTGCTTTTGTGAAATTGATATGGGAAGTGGTATCATTTTAGAAAACATTTTGAAAAAAGTTTTATCTTTGAAATGATGTAATGTACTTATTTGAAAGAAAATAAGAAGACTATAAGTGAAAAACTTATCTTGGGTTTTGAAAATTCCCGTATTGTTTGTGATTTGTGCGTGAAATAGAGATCCTAGACTCAAAAAGAAGAAGGCTAGTGTTTACATACCTTGTAGAGTCAAATAAGTTATGACGTTTGTTCCATTAGACCAAGACCAAGGCGAAGTAGGTTGAATTGTTCCCGCTTCAACGGTTTGGTGAGGACGTCGGCTATGTTGTCTTCGATGCTACCTTCTCAATAGAGATGTTCCCTTTTGAACATTGTCTCTTAAGAAGTGATGACGAATCTCTATATGCTTTGTGTGAGAATGCAATACCGGATTCTTGCTTAAATCGATGGCACCTTTGTTGTCACATAGGATGGCTATGTCGCTTAGATGAATGTCGAGTACTAATGCTTGTTTCATCCATAGTGCTTGTTGGCATGCTTTGCCTATGAGACGAATCGGCTTCGGTTGTTTATATTGCAAGTGCCGTTTGTTTCTTAGAAAACCAAGATGTTAAACAACATCCCATGAAAGTACATACCCCACTTGTACTTTTTCTATCAACGTAATCACCGCATGTCGGAATCTGCATATACAATTGTTTCTACTCCCGTGCCCTTAGGATACCATAATCCTAATTGTGTTGTACCCTTAATATATCTAAATATCCTTTTACGGCTTCTAGGTGTGATGTTTTAGGGTCTTCTTGAAACCTAGCACATAAGCAAACACTAAACATGATATCCGGCCTACTTGCAGTGAGGTAGAGAAGACTACCTATCATGCCACGATATTTAGTATTATCGCACGGATTCGCCCGTCTTCATCTTTTGTGAGTTTGGTGTCGGGTGACATTGGTGTCCTAATTGGTTTTGACTCTTCTAGACCATTTTTTAACATCTCCTTAAGGTATTTAGATTGATTAAAGAAGATACCATCTTCTACTTGTTTGATTTGTAGACCAAAAAAGAAACTAAGTTCTCCCATCATACTCATCTCGAACTCGTCATGCATGATTTTAGAGAAATCATCACACATGTCTTGACAAGTGGATCCAAATATAATATCATCTACATATATTTGCACTATGATTATATGTGACTCTCTTTTCTTAGTAAAAGTGTGTTGTCAACTAACCCCATGGTATAGTTGTGTTTAATTAAAAATGACTTGAGTCTATCATACCAAGCTTTTGGAGCTTGTTTAAGACCATAAAGGGCTTTTTTTAATTTATACACATGTTTGGGTTTTTCAAAATCGATGAAGCCCGGAGGTTGAGCTACATATACTTCTTCATTAATGAAACCATTTAGAAAAGCGCTTTTGACATCCATTTGATAAAGCTTTAGATCATTAGCACAAGCATACGCAAGAAGTATTCTTATAGACTCTAATCTAGCCCACGGGGCATAGGTCTCATCAAAATCTATTCCCTCTTGTTGGTTATACCCTTGAGCAACGAGTCTAGCATTGTTCCTAGACACTACTCCGTTTGCATCTAATTTGTTTTTATAAACCCATTTGGTTCCTATTATGGTTTGATTACTAGGTGGAGGGACAAGTGTCCAAACATCATTAGAAACAAATTGATTTAGTTCTTCTTGCATAGCCATTACCCAACTTTCATCTTTTATGGCTTCTTGTGCATTCTTAGGTTCTAAGGTTGAAACGAAACAAAACAAGCTACTTTGTTTTGAACTTGAGACCTTAATGTTCTTTCGTTTAGCTTTCCTATGACCTTATCTACGGGTGATCTTTGGACTCTTTAATGTTTATGACTTCATCATTTAAAGGTTCTTCTTCTTCATTTATCTTTTTCTTTATTACTATAGCTTCACTTTCTACAATCTCGCATCGAAAAGAGGTGGAAAGGGTTTGGGTGGACTTTCATCAAATTTTATATTTAATGACTCTTCTACCTTCATTGTTTCTTTGTTTAATATGACGTAAGCTTTGCTATTTGGAGAGTAACCTAGAAAGATACTTTCGGTTGATTTAGGATCAAATTTTGTAAGGTAATCTTTAGTGTTAAGATAAAACATTTGCTATCAAAGACTCTAAAGTGATCTAACGTAGGCTTTTTGCCTTGGAGTAACTCATATGGAGTTTTACCTAAGATTGGTCTAATTAAGACTCGATTGAGTATGTATGTTGAAGTATCAACGCATTGCACCAAAATTTTGAGGGGATTGCTATTAAGCATGGTTCGAATAATTTCTTGTAGGGTTCTATTCTTTCTTTCAACTACCCCATTCGATTGTGGAGTGCTAGGAGCCGAGAAGTTGTGAGTAATACCATTAGCGTCACAAAAGGCTCCAAATTGCACTTCATATCAATTCCCTACCATGATCCGTCCTAATAGACACTATAGGACTTCCTAGTTGTCTTTGGATTTTATTGCTTAATATTTCAAAATAATTAAACGTTTCCGTTTTGTTCTTTAAGAATTTTGTCCATGTATACCTAGAGTAATCATCCACTATGACCAAAGTGTAGTAGTTTCCTCCATAACTTTGGATAGCGGATGGACCAAATAAATCCATATGTAGTAATTCTAGACACTTAGTTGTAGACACCATGTTTTTAGCTTTATGACTCGAATGAACTTGTTTTCCTACATTACAAGCATCACAAAAGTGATGTTCATATTTTAACTTAGGTAGATCTCTTACTAGATCTTTGGATGATAGCGATTGAAGAAGTCGCATGTTGGCGTGACCCAATCTTCGATGCCATAAGGTCGAAGTATCATCCATAGAGGTAAAACATAGTTTGTCTTTAGGTTCATTACCGATTTTAATGACATAGACTCCTTACCAATGACACGACACCACAACCCCTTACCAACAGCACTTGGCACTTGTCCTAGGTATGTTTTGCACAATCAATTATTTTAGGGTCCTTGGCAGTTTAAGCTTATTGATTTAGAGATCTTATTCACTGCTTATTTCAACAGCAGTGACCAAGTTTTTTATTTTTCCCTTATCCAGTACCATTTAAAGTATTTTTAGGAATTTTCTCAGATTTTTAGAAAATCATTTAATATTTTTTGCAATTTAATTTAGTTTTAATCTTTTTTAATTCATAATAAATAATTTCAAAGTCAAAAAAAATACCCGGCTTTTTCCTAAAATTATTTTTAGTCATTTAGAACGTAGGATAATTAGTTTTGCACCCGTAGGCCTTAAATTGCATTATTTTCACTTTTGAAGCTCGGGTTTTCGTGTTTTTTGAGTTTTAGCACCCTAGGACGTAATTTAGCTTTGTTTTAGTGTTTCTTATGTTTAGTAGTTGTTAAATTAGTATTATTATTTGTTTACATGTGTGAAAAACTAGAAGGGGGGGTTGAATAGTTTTACCAATTAAAACTTCGTTTTAAAATATTTAGATCTACTTATGTCAATCTATTTAGATGTGTATGTTGGATGTTGATAGGTAGATATACAAAAGTGTAATGAAATATAAAGAGTAAGAACCACATAACCACGACACGAGTATTTATAGTGGTTCGGCTACAAGGACACCTTCCTTGCCCTACTCCACTCCCTGAATCACCTACTCGAGAGTTCGTAATCACTACACGACACCAACTCCTTATGGAGGAGAAGCCTTCACAACGTCACCTACTCTTTTTCCAGTACTAGGCTAACCACCGGGTTCTTTCACCAAGGTGAACCACACCTACCACAACGTCGCCTACCCTTTATCCGATACTAGGCTAAGTACCGAGTTCCATTACAATGGAGGAACTACTACCCAACACTAGACAACACCTAATCCCAAAGGAGACCCACTCCTTATTACAACACCATCAAGGATATCAACATCCTTGGAAACAAACTATCACTATTTGTATAACGATGCAACCTCATCGATTATACGACCTTGGCATCCATCACTAATGCCACTTGATTTGACTCCTAGGCATCTTTCACTAATGCCTTCGTCTTGACTCCTTTCACATTCTTCACTAATGCTTTTGACACGGATGTTAAGCACCTTTCACTAATGCTTTCGTCTTGACTCTTACGGCATCCTTCACTAATGCCTTCGACACAACACTTCTATGGAGGAAGAAAGAAGTATCAACAAGGAAACCTCAGTAGTCTTGATGATGACGAAGCATGGCAACTCATGGACTTGAGCTTGCTCGACTTCAAGAGGTGGTGATCTCGCCTTTAAGAGGAACCTAGAGAATCACACAAAAACAAAAGACAAACTACATAGAAAGATCCGTTAGGATCAGTGGTTAGAGAGTTACAATACTTGGGGAAAGTATGTGTGCCATGGCTCACTATTTATAGAAGAAAACTATTTATTGTTTCCCAGATCTCACAGATCCCTCCTTTGAGGGATCCGTCTAGTGTATTAACTGGGATCCGTGGGACGCTCCCTTTTGCCCATGGGTTTTTTGGTAATGGGTCATGCGTCATGGGTTATGGGTTGGTCCATGGGTATTTCATTAGATATAATGTATCTAACAGATGCAAAGCATCTAGTCAAATGGATATGGGTCAATACCATGGGTTATGGATATGCTCCATAGGTTGTGATTTTTACCCATTATAATACATACTAGTTATGTATATATTTGCCCAATATGTAAATACTAGTTGTTGTACATATGTATTTTATTAAATCATAAAATCACTTATACTTGTTTTAGTGTTTTATGTGAAACGTAAGTGTGTTAGAAAACTATTGGCTCAAACCATTTACGTATTTTATTTGTTTCATTAAAATGATTTTACGTTTATTATCGACAAAACATTAGAAGATCGTAAAATATAAATAAACGTTTTTACGGCTTATTTGTATTAACCATCTCCCCCTTTTAGTTGATGACAAAACATAAAATTATTTTAAGGAAAAACTAAAATTTGTAAAAGTTTGAATTGGAGTTTTTACTCTCTTCTCCCCCTTTTTGTCGAAACAAAAAGAGCGTCGAAAAGAAACTAACACAATGTTTTAAGAAAAATATGTAAAAGAAAAAAAAATGTAGAGAGCAAGTGACGGGAAGAGTTCTCGTCTTGACTCCCCCTTGACGAGTCTATCCCTTTGTGAGGGCGTCAAGTAAATACTACTAAGCTAATGTATTGCACCTATGGTTGCAAATGGTTTCGTCGTAGTGACGATAACGCTCCCCCTTAATTATTGCAACTTTGCAAGGGGACGTAACGAAATGTAATTCATATGAGGATTGTATTGCAAATGGTTTTGCAATGTATGGTTTGACACAAAGCTCCCCCTAGCTTAGGGTGTCAAAGTCTTCATGTGTATTTTGAAAATCTACAAAATAAATGTTAGAAAACAAGTATATGACTCAAGTTAGTAGAAAATTGGTCTTCTGTTGCACGGATCCCACAGTTCCCTCCTTGGAGGGGTCCGTCTAAGCAATTTCCAAGGATCCGTCTATCTGATGACAGAATACAACACTGATGATATAACAAATAATGGAAACATCAAAGTGAGATGTATATTCAAGCAACACACATATTCTCAAACCAATATGGCATATAAACTATCATTCAATAAAATATAAGAGATAATCAACAAATCTCTTAAAATAAGAGAATGACTTAGCCACGTAATACACAATCTACTAATACTAGTAAGTTACTAAAACTTAAAAAGCAACAATGAGCTTGAGTCTAAGGATGAGTAGACTTGTTGATTTTGTCCAATCTTTCAAGAAGATGATTAAACATGAAATGTAACTTATTTCGTACTTCTTGAACAAGTCCTTGGGTGATTAGACAATTTGATCAATTATTGTCTTGATTTGGAACCGAAGGAAATTGGATGTTTTGAGGAGGCTCTACGAATGATGGTGGGGTTTCATTGAGAGATGTAGGATGAGGTTCTACTAAAAATGAGGGTGGTGGTAATGGAAATTCCTCCATATGATCAAGTCCTTGGTGGTTCCTTGTTTCCAATGATGGACTTGATGGTGTTGTAGGTGGTTCCCTATTTAACGAGAAAGTTGGTGATTGGGAGGTTCTTGGTGGTGAATGCTCTAAAGAATAGAGATTTGGGTGAGAGATAGGCTCGGTGAAAGAGTGTAGTCCATGCTCTATGAATGAAGGCTTAGACAGCTTTCTAGAGCTAGCTATGTTTGGTTTAGAGCTAGATGAATCCTTTTCTAGCCCAAAAGGTTTAATGCTAATTCTTGTGGTTTTCTTAGCAATTGTTGAATGGGTTTTTTGAGGTGGGATTCTAGCATTGTTATCTCTTACGGGAGATGATTCGGTGGATGAAATCTCATGAATCATATAACCATTCCTTTTGGATGAACCTTTGGTTGAAGAGTTGCTGCTAAGTGCTTTAGTCATGGTGATGGTGAGGATGCCATATGAGCTTCTAATTGCTGATTTTTTTGGTACTAGGTAAGAGTGATGACTTAACCTCAAGAGTGTTTGGTTTATAAAGGGTGAATTTGAATTAAGAAATTAAATTCATGACCACTAAGGGGATTAAGCATGCACTAAGGTTAGTTAAGATATTGTTCAGCTCTAGGAAACATTAAATGGTGACTAAAAGTGTTTGGATTACCAAAGGTAGCTAAAATTTGAAGAAAAGAGTTGATTAAGGTCTTTCTATAGACACGGATCCCACGGATCCCTCTCACCAGGGATTCGTCTGGTTATAAACCAGGGATCCTTCTGTTAGACAGATATGTGATGAAATTATTATGCTTTTTGTAAGGTCTAGTGCCTATGTATTTTGAGGTTTTGACTTTCCTTTGATGTCTTAAGTGGTGGATGTCTTAAATGCTCAACCATAAGGAGTGAGGATGCTTAATGATGCTTTTGGGTAGCAAAGTGCCTTTAGATAGTCTAACTAAATGCTTGAGAAGGATACCATTTGATTTGAAATGGAAAAATGGTGGTAATTAGTCCTAGAAGTCAGATGATAGCTCAAGAAAAATTTGATAAAATCTTGAAAAATAAAGAAAAATAAAAAACTACTTTCAAGCCTATTTTAGAGTTAAAAGTGACTAAAATCAATTTGCTAAAATTGATAGAAATATCAAACTAAGTGTATTGAGATGTGAGAAATAATGTGTGAGCGTTGGAGCGGAAAAATGGTGGATATTGGTGAGTTTGAAAAATCAAAAGTACTTTGGATTTGTTCCCAAGTTATCTATGGATGAATGTGAGACCTAATATGCTTGAGGAAGCCTTAAGTAGTGTTAAAGAGTCATGTTTAGCCATCATGATGTGATTGAGGGGATAACTTAGGTGTATGGTGATCTGTATCAGATAACTGTCTTCCCGGATCTGACGGTTCCCTCTTGGGAGGGATCCGGCTAGTTATAATGCTAGGATCCGCCTACTGCAGATCATAAGGCTTTCAGCAAATGTGCAATTCTTGCACTCTTAGCAAATGCTTCTCCTAGTTGTTTCTACAAGGACTAAATGCAAGAACACATTAAGTATAACGCATAGCAAGTGTGGGGGAACTAAAGGTAGCTAAAGATGAGTGACGATGACTACTTGAATGATTTCAAGAAGTCATAAAATCTCATCCTACACGCTCCTAAGTTAAGATTGTTCAATGCCAAGTTATGGCAATACCTACATACTATATCCTACTCTACATAATTATTGTTTAGATGTTACAACCCATTGTTTCAAATTGTTTACACAAATTAAGGTCCTATGACCTTACCTTACTTCTCTACCACTCCCCGTCTTCATCCCTCCTCCACTCTTTATCACACCATCTCTACTTCTTTTTCTTCAAGAAGTTAGCAAAGCACTTGAAGATCCCCTTGGTTTGTTGCCATTCTTGTGTTGGACTAGGAATGTCTGGCAATTGATTGATGTAACCCAAAGGGTCGAGATTGGTGTTTCCGAGTGGGTTGCTACTACCTTCACCTTCTCTTTGCCTCTCCCGTTCATCCGAGGAATCCGTGGGTGGGTGAGGCCTTTTGCCTTCCACCATAAACCTTGTAGTTCTACCCTCGGTCAATGACACCATAACTTTGTAGCAAAAGCTATGATCATAGGAGTACAAAGAAGGATCTAAAGCAAAGATGAACCTTGCAAGACGGGTTAGAAGCATTGCATATGGGAGCACCATTTTGTCCATGCTTTTGACGCTCGCCATTCTCTTAATCATGTAGTATGCAAGGTTGAAGCGAGTCTCGGTCACAAGACAATATATCATGAAACTTAGGCACGCATTGGGGTGATCCTTGTTTCCTCCTAAGCACAAAACATTCTCCCTCACCACAACTTCCCACTTTCTATACAATGCGTACATCTGTGAGAACTCCATTTAGAAAGGAACCCTATAGATCACTTTCGAATTTCTAGTGACCCTTGATGGGGATGCCATTTGCATGAACACGGTGTCCCTCACCGTGGTTGCTTCCGGGATTCTCATGTGGTAGATTTCATGATGATCAACCATATCGTGTATCTCCGCCAAAGACCACTCATTGGAAAACATGCAAACTCCTTGATATGGAACCCGTAGTATTCTTCCAAACTCCACAAGCGAAAGGGTGTACTCATGCTCATTTATGATGAAGACAATTGAGATGGTCCCATCATTATTTATAACTATCCTCATTGTCTTGTAGAACTCGAGTACAAAAACCGGGCAAATTTGTTCGTTTATGTCCAATAAACAATCAAAGCCAATGGTCTCAAAAACTTGTTGGATGCCGGTGTTGGCAAGAAATGATGGTTCAACAACAAGACCTTCATGAAAAAGTCTCTTTTCGAGCAACTTGAAAGCTTTCCTATCTTCCGAGCTAAGTCCATCCTTTCTAGGGTACATTGGATGTAGTGGGCGATATCTTGATAGTCTTGTTGTCTGTTACTTGGCATGATTGTTCCTATAAAACACAACCACAATGTGGTGTTAATTGTGAATAGTAGCCTAAAAGGGTTTGATCACAATTTTGCTCAAATCATCTTTATTGAATTCAAGAAATGAGTTTAATTTTTATTAACAATGTTAATTCTTTGATTTAGATTATCTTAGAAAACAATGTGGTAACAAATTATGACAAACCCATTTGAACACAACTTCTAAAGATGAAAAAATTGTAATCCTAGAAATCAAGGAATTAAATTAACAATGTAGTGAAGATTTTACTTACACAAGAGATTGTTATGCTTGAAGGAAATGATCAAATTGCTCCTGTGAACAGTAATTGGGTTTTTGTTCGTGAGTCTTTGAAGGGAAAGTGGTTGTGGAACATCCACAGTGATCATTTCTAACTTATGATGTCTTCTGTTGCACGGATCCCTCTCATTAGGGATCCGGCTAGTTCAAGCTCAGGGATCCGGCATGACAACAAAAAATTAGCTTAAGCATTCCTTGATAACTTTGGTTTGGGAGTTCTAAAATGCCTAGAGTTTGATGTTTAAGCTCTATAACTTGTGATTTGGGGTTTTGACGGTTTAATACTAATCTTATTTGACGTGATTCCCTTTTTATGAATTAGTCACAATTCTTTGGAGGTTTTTCAAAGATTATGATAAAATCCCATTTTATCATAATATAAGAAATTTCACATGGATATTCATTGACATAGATGAAGTGTCAATAATCCTTTTGTGATGAATAATGATTGAGGCTATTGAATATCCGAGATATCATTATTACAGATTAGTAGTGTAGTCTATATAAATCAATCGAAGAATACAATTCTTGATGATGATTTTAATATAGATAACTACTTAAGTAATTACTAATAAATATTAATCATACAACTAAGACTTTAATAATAATATCAAAAAAATGTAAATTATTAACGATCATACCTTTGTTAAATAATATTTTTAAGGAAAGAAATATTTAGAGAAAATGCTTTGTGATCTTCTTAGAATCTCCAGATCCATGTGTGAGGAAAACAATGCTAAATATTCTTTTTATGAAAAGAAATATTTAGATAGTTTCTTCATGATCTTATTGGTATGCCCAAATCCAAGTACAGAGAATTCTTAACAAGGAAAATATTAGAACATTCTATCATTTTCCAACAATAAACACTATAATGATTTTTAAAACATGACTTAAAAAATCCTTCTTTGTAGTATTCAAACATACACGGATC
The DNA here is from genome assembly GCA_910596185.1 of Chrysanthemum makinoi. Lineage (NCBI taxonomy): Eukaryota > Viridiplantae > Streptophyta > Magnoliopsida > Asterales > Asteraceae > Chrysanthemum > Chrysanthemum makinoi. The sequence goes on from OU343224.1 coordinate 278,701,947, forward strand.
GTATCAAGTTTTTAAAGTACAGCATACTCTAAGAAACTTGGTAACGAAGCTCTGATGCCAATTGTAAAAAACTAGAAGGGGGCGGGGGTTGAATAGTTTTACCAATTAAAACTTCGTTTTAAAATATTTAGATCGACTTATGTCAATCTATTTAGATGTGTATGTTGGACGTTGATAGATAGATATATAAAAGTGTAATGAAAGATAAAGAGTAAGAACCACATAACCACGACACGAGTATTTATAGTGGTTCGGCTACAAGGACACCTTTCTTGCCCTACTCCACTCCCCGAGTCACCTACTCGAGAGTTCGTAATCACTACACAACACCAAATCCTTATGGGGGAGAAGCCTTCACAACGTCGCCTACTCTTTTTCCGGTACTAGGCTAACCACCGGGTTCTTTCACCAAGGTGAACCACACCTACCACAACGTCGCCTACCCTTTATCCGGTACTAGGCTAAGTACCGAGTTCCATTACAATGGAGGAACTACTACCCAACATTACACAACACCTAATCCCAAAGGATACCCACTCCTTATTACAACACCATCAATGATATCAACATCCTTGGAAACAATCTATCACTATTTGTATAACAATGCACCTCATCGATTATACGACCTTGGCATCCATAACTAATGCCACTTGATTTGACTCCTAGGCATCTTTCACTAATACCTTCATCTTGACTCCTTTAGCATTCTTCACTAATGCTTTTGACACGGACGTTAAGCACCTTTCACTAATGCTTTCATCTTGACTCTTTCGGCATCCTTCACTAATGCCTTCGACACAACACTTCTATGGAGGAAGAAAGAAGTATCAACAAGAGACCCTCAGTAGTCTTGATGATGACGAAGCATGGCAACTCATGGACTTGAGCTTGCTCGACTTCAAGAGGTGGTGATCTCGCCTTTAAGAGGAACCTAGAGAATCACACAAAAACAAAAGACAAACTACATAGAAAGATCCCTTAGGATCAGTGGTTAGAGAGTTACAATACTTGGGGAAAGTATGTGTGGGAGTGGAAACCCAAAAGGAAGAAGTGGCTCACTATTTATAGAATAAAACTAGTTACTGTCTCCCGGATCCCTCCCTTGAGGGATCTGTCCAGTGTATTAACTCGGATCCGTGGGACGCTCCCTTTTGCCCATTGGTTTTTTGGTAATGGGTCATGGGTCATGGATTATGGGTTAGTCCATGGGTATTTCATTAGATACAATGTATCTAATAGATGCAAATCATCTAGTCAAATGGATATGGGTCAATACCATGGGTTATGGATATGCTCCATGGGTTGTGATTTTTACCCATTATAATACATACTAGTTATGTATATATTTGCCCAATATGTAAACACTAGTTGTTGTACATATGTCTTTTATTAAATCATAAAATAACTTATACTTGTTTTAGTGTTTTATGTGAAAACGTAAGTGTGTTAGAAAACTATTGGCTCAAACCATTTACGTATTTTATTTGTTTCGTTAAAATGATTTTACGTTTGTTATCGACAAAATATTAGAAGATCGTAAAATATAAATAAACGTTTTTACGGCTTATTTGTATTAACAACATGCTTTATTTTCATTCCCGTGCTTTAAGGTTTAGAAAAACGTAATCAAAAATTCAAAATTCTTAAAATCAAATTCAAGTTCTAATAAGAAACCTCAACAAAACTGTCAATTCACTCCTCATTGGGACACGACCCGGGTATCACTTGCCCGGTATCACGTATATCATATTCGTAAGTTTTGGCACGTTAACCTTTTTCCTAAAAGGTTGATTTGTCGAATCTTGCATTTACTTGATATTTTGATATTTGTTATATATACTTTTGAACACGAATCAATGACATTATGGTCGCAAAGCTCTTTTGGAACTCGAAGAATTTTACATAAACCTATGAACTCACCAACCTCATTGTGGAAAACTAGAAGGGGGGGTTGAATAGTTTTGCCGATTTTAAGTAAGTTTCAAAAACTTTAGATTTGATAATATGTGAGATCGTATGGATGTTGAGAAATTATAGATCTAATGATAAAGCAAGTAAATAAAGTAAAGCAAAGGGATAGAAATGACACAACCGATTTATAGTGGTTCGGCTACAAGGACACCTTCCTTGCCCTACTCCAATCCCCGAGTCACCTACTCGAGAGTTCAAGCACTATGTCAACAAACTCCTTCAACTTGGCGGAGAAGCCTTCACAACGTTGCTTACACCTTTTTCCAGCACAAAGCTAAATACCGAGTCCGTAACACGGTGGACCAAACCAGCACGACTATTACACAACAAATATGTGAAATATCAAATACAAGATCTTCGCTACAGAAATCTTGCGGAGGAACAAATCAATCAAGGACCCCTTGCTTGGATAACTTGTAGAATGCTCGTGATCTCGCCTTAGAGAAGGACCTATATGAGAATCACTAAAGAAAGAAAGAAAGAAGTACTCTCTAGATCAAGTGATCTTTTGTTAGAAGATAATGAGAGTATATGAGAGAATTAGTAAGAAGAGGGGTGAGTTAGAATGAAGAAATGGCTCTCTATTTATAGGCAAAATCTGCACTTGTTCCCCGGATCCTACGGATCCCTCCCACAAGGGATCCGTCTAGTGTAATCCTAGGGATCCGTGGGACGCTCCTCTTTGCCCATGGGTTTTTTGGTTATGGGTCATGGGTCATGGGTTATGGGTTGATCCATGGGTATTCTTTTAGATTCAATGTAACTAATGAGTACATTGTATCTAGTCAAGTGGGTATAGGTCAATACCATGGGTTATGGATATGATCCATGGGTTGTGATTTTTACCCATCCTAATAAACTATTACAATAAATGATTTATTACAACAATTTGTATTTAAATGGCTATATGTAAATGCTTTACAAAAATAACATGAATCCTTATAATTGTACTTAAGATAAAATTATATTTGTTATCAACAAAACACAAAGAGATCGCAAAATATTAATAAACGCTTTTATGGTTTATTTGTATTAACAATCTCCCCTTTTTGTTGATGACAAAACATAATGTTATGATGAGTAAAACTTAAGAATAGATGTATGTTTTGAAAGCCCCTAAGTTTAACTTCTTCTCCCCCTTTTTGTCGAAACAAAAAGTTAACCCATCAAAGAAATAAAAGTGTGGAAAAATGGTCCACGTATCGCTTACTTCCCCTTGACGGTAGCTCCCCCTAGTTTGGGGCGTCAAGTGAAGAAAAATAAAAAAATGCTTGTAGAGTCAAAAAATAAATTACGACGTTTGTTCCATGAGACCAAGACCAAGACGAAGTAGGTTGAATTGTTCCCGCTTCAACGGTTTGGTGAAGACGTCGGGTATGTTGTCTTCAGACACTACCTTCTCAATAGAGATGTTCCCCTTTTGAACATTGTCTCTTAAGAAGTGATGACGAATCTCTATATGCTTTGTTCAAGAATGTAATACCGGATTATTGCTTAAATCTATGGCACCCTTGTTGTCACATAGAATTGCTATGTCACTTAGATGAATGTCGTAGTAAACTAACGCTTGTTTCATCCATAGTGCTTGTTGGCATGCTTTGCCGGCGGAGACGTATTCGGCTTCGGTTGTTGATATTGCTAATGCCATTTGTTTCTTTGAAAACCAAGATGTTAAGCAACATCCCATAAAAGTACATACCCCACTTGTACTTTTTCGGTCAACATAATCACCTGCATGGTCAGAATCTGCATATACAATTGTTTCTACTCCCGTGCCCTTAGGATACCATAATCCTAATTGTGTTGTACCCTTAATATATCTAAATATTCTTTTTACGGCTTCTAGGTGTGATGTTTTAGGGTCTTCTTGAAACCTAGCACATAAGCAAACACTAAACATAATATCCGGCCTACTATCCGTGAGGTAGAGAAGACTACCAGTCATGCCACGATATTTAGTATTATCTACGGATTCTCCATCTTCATCTTTAGTGAGTTTGGTGTCTGTTAGGAATTAGAAAAATTCCATGTTAAAGTGTCGGTCACCCCAATTATGGTCTAGCATATATTAGCTCGTAGACTTGTAGTTTGGTACGTTACTTAGTAGTTTATTAGTTATTTAGTAGCGTGGTGTAGTTTAGTGTAACACCGTGGAGGAAGGACGGGTCTTTACCCACTGTATACCTAATCCACAGGCCGATAGGAGGTCGTGTATTCTGTAACTATAAATACCCCTTCCATCCATGGAAGGGGTGTGGCTTCTTTGAATAAACCTTTCACTTTTGATAAGCAACTCTCTTCAAGGAACCTCCTCTCAACTCTCTTCATCTCTCTAAAATGGTTTTCTTATTTAATCACAATCCTAGACCACCCGAATCATCAAACAACATAAATATTAAGATCCTACAATTGGTACCAGAGCCAAGGTTGTGTTGTTTGTTTTGAGTTGTGGTTCGACTCATGGTTTATGCGGGTTTTTCATGCGGGTTATGTATGCGGTTTGGTTTACATCTTTTGATGTGTGTTGTAAGAAACTTGGTTAATGTTTGTTTATGGTTATTGAGCATGTGTCAAATTCACTGTTTGAAGCTGTCTTGTATCACTTTTATGAATATGGGATATTGTGTCTTCCCTTAATGCTTTATGGTAAACTGTTTTATGTCCTTTTTAAGTCCAAGATATCATTTGTATGGAAAACTCATATTTTTAATGATTTGTTCGTGCACCATTTCAGTGATTATATACGGTCAATAAGGTCATATCGGGTCAAAATGGGTAAAAAGCATTTCCTTTAAAGTTTTTTTTGGGTTGCCATTCGTAAATATGGTCAAGTTCTTTCTGTATGCGAGTTGGTCTTTCCTGGTTGCGAGTTACACTCATACTCTTATATGCGAGTTGTTAAACATTTTTTTGTTGAGCGAGTTGCCATTTTTTGTAAGTGAGTTGACAGTATTTACTGTCCTGACTCAATGTATTACTGGATGAGAGTCGTTATGCTGTCCAGATACTATGAATCTATGATGAGAGTTGCAATAATGTCCTGATACAATGGCACCTATGCGAGTTGCCTACTTGCATTACTTAATGCGAGTTGTTGATATCTGTCTAGATTCAATGTTCGGTAAGCGAGTTGGGTATACAGAATCTAAAGCGAGTTGGTCAGGACAAAATCGAGTTGGTCAGGACAAAAGCGAGTTGGTGATGCAAGTTAAAAAGATGCAAGTTGGATAAGATGCGAGTAGGGATTTAAAATAAAAGCGAGTTGATTTATAGCATCTAAGTGTTAAGGAGATAAAGAAGTAGTGTATGACCATGACCACAAAACCGTATCATTCAAAACTCATTCTTCAACATGACACAAAACAAGACCTCAGGTTAAAATCCATCATCAGTACATGCTTATGTGAACAAAAAACGAGATATCCATGAAATAAAAACATATCCGAATACCACTTTCAACAACATCAAACTCCTATCTTCAATCCCATCTCAAACATAAACCTAGACCTAGACTTGGATGATTTCTTCAAAAGGATAATAGGATCTCAGTTCGGTTCAAGGTTTTCTTATTGTTTCTAGATACCTTTTCGTTGAACCTTATCATCATCGATCCATTATTTATTTTGATGCTATGCATCAATTTAATATTCGAATCTTAAAGAGTGAACAAAACCACAAGGTTTCATCCAATCTTCTATTCGGTAATAAGAAGTCTAAACGAAAATTTAAAAAGGATGTGAACCTACCTGTGGTAAAATCTTGAGGCCTAGTCAAAGCCCCCAAACACCATCCCTGTGGCGTTAATAGCAGGCTCGAACCATCCCTGTGGTGAGCTCATTCTTATCACATGAACGGTGTGAATATGCTGATTTTACATGTGAGATGAGGATGAGTAGCAGTATCCGTTTAGTGAAACTTGATTGGTAATCGATTAAATTGTGATTTGTGTTTCGATTTATTAGGATGAGATTCACTTGGATGTGTTTGAGTATTTTCTGGGTTTATAACTTGGATGGGGGCGTACTTTTGAAGAATCAGTGATATTAGGGTTTGTGTTCTAGTGGTAAAAGAGATAGGCGATTTTAGTGAGTATCTTTAGGGTTTGGTAACATGTGGGTATGTGTGTATTAATAGCCGAATATTTAGGGTAAGTGTGTGATTGAATCTGTATTGGAGTTGGGCCGTGTAAGGTTGTGGGCCGTGCAAGGTTGTGTTTATTCAATTCTAGGCCAGATATGAGGGTGTAGCATTTTTACGAATGTGCTACGGGTTGTTTATTGTCTCTTGATATATTCTTACTAATGTGTATTCAAATGTGTATCCCAAGCGATATTGTGATTTAAGTCGAGTTTGACAATTGTCTTTTGCACACGGGTTGAGTTTTGAGTACATCTCGATGAACTTCGTGTGGGTTGCGTTCATCTTGGATCACAAGTTTTGAATTGTGATATTAATCTTCACTTGGGATGGATCGGTTATGGAAAGGAGTTGTTCTAAATTTGGGCTTGAATGAAGCTCGAAGGTATTTGTATATGTGACAACTTGGATTAGAATGTTGATCAGATGGGCTTCTCATGGTTGATCGTACTTATGAGATTTGATAAATTGAGTGTTGATGATGATTTGATGTGATGATAAGATTCGCCGGGTTATGCAATTTGATACTTTGATGTATACATTTTCACGAAGAATATTATGTCACGGCCAGAAGTGTTTGTTGGATAATGTTGACTACGGGGTTTTTTGTACGATATTTCTTATTTGGATGTGAAGTGAGATTTTTTCGGGCTCGTTTACTTATTCCGTCTTCTTTCTTGCTACCCTTCCGCGAATATGACTTGTTTGGGCCTTTATAGAGAGTGATAAAGACTTGGCTATTTAGTTGCGGTTGTGATTCTTTCTCACTTAACTCACAACGTAATTATCACTTTGGTGTCTCACTCAGTTGAGAATGTCAAGAGGTTTTGTACATTGGGTACACCTTCTCTTTTTCACGAGGATTAGTGCAAGTTTAAGTAACAAATCTGGGGAATTTTACTTCATGCTCAAGTTTGGCATATCGGGTTTACGTCACCATGTTGTCACTACAATAGCCGACATAATGCGTGAATGATGTGTTTGCCGAAGTGTTTATTGGATGGTTGATGATATTGTTGATGTTGGAGTAAGAATCACTGAAGAACCGCTGCATGTTCCCCTAAAACAAATATTCTCCGAAACCATAATTGTCACAACACATTCAAGCTGGCATTGTTTACGGTTTAGTCTTGATTTTGTAAAATCCCGCGAAAGAAACTATTTCTCGGTTTAAATCATAGACTTGTAAAATCCCATGACAATGGAAACATCCTGGTAAAAGTAAAGTGCATTTCCGGATCTATCTTACGGTTTACTCTTGGTTTTGTAAAATCCCGCGAAAGAAACTATTTTTCGGTTTAAACCATAGAGTTGTAAAATCCCGTACTGATGGAACCATTCTGGAGAAATGGAAAGTGTATATCGGGATCTTATTTGATGCTGGTGCTACGGTTTCTACTTCAAAGAAGGGATAAAAGGGTGTACTTCATAAATTGGGTGTTTGTTTGGATTGTCCTCATGGCAGTTTGGCTATTACAAGGTTTTACGGGGTTATGTGCTTTTAACCATGGTCGGGATGATACCATTATCAAAGTTCATTTAAATGTCAAAGAAGGCTTGATTTGAGCAGTTCATAAGATGTGACAACGGCGTTAATTCAGTATTATTTATTTGAGGTTGAAGTGAAATATCACGGGCGAGTGTACTTAGTATCTGAAGGTATCGGGGATGGTTGGATGAAGATTCTTCATGATCCTTGTTCGAGCTTATTATAAAAAAAACGAAGACTTGGAAATCTAGTTATTGTTGGGTGTCTTTTACCTTTTCTTTTACCATTTGGGGGAATTGGGCTCATACCACCACAAAATAACTATCACTTTAAGGAGTTACGTTGTAGTGCTCAGTGTCACATTGAATTGTGGATTCTCAAGAGGTGATGTACGTCTATTACTTGATGGTTGGTTGGATGAAGAGTATAGAGTACTTAGAGATTCAATGGAGGATGAAGTCTCGGCACCGCTCTTTGTTACATATGTGCAAGTTTAAGTCACGAGTTCGGGGTAGTTTACTTCAGGGTCAAATTCATTATATCGGGTTTTCTCCATCAGCTGTCACGACAAATAGCCTACTGAATGATAATGGGGTGATTACAAGTTTGCCAAGAGTAGATGAAAAGAGAGAGATTATGACGTATGAACACAACAGTTCATGCCTCGTACTCTAAAGAAAAGAAAAGTGTACGTTTCAGTGCGCTTTATCTTCCGAAGAAGAGAAATCTTCTTATGACGTATGAACACATCAGTTCATGCCTCGTATTCTAAAGAAAAGAAAAGTGTACGTTTCAGTGCGCTTTATCTTCGAAAGAAGAGAAATCTTCTTATTATGACCATTCTCATCAACATGCTTCATACTTTTTCCATGCGCTTCAGTCATCAAGTGAACCGGGCTACCACTGATTGTTTTCTCATTCCACGTGCTCGATTATAATGAAGATGGCGACATCATGTGCTTATTTTGTGGGAGAGAAGTGTGAATAGAACATTCGGATGATTTTCACTTATTTAGTCAAGAATGGCATCTCCGTATGCAATTCTTGAGGGGGAGAAGAAGTGTGAATTTTTTGCATTGTTGATTGATATTTGAGAATATAAATGGTCATACGGCTCTAAACTCATGTAAGAACCGAGCTTCTTCTTATCGGGTCATCTTCACATGGAGTTTCTTCTAAGAGCCGTTGGTTGACATCTTCACTCGGATTGATGAGTTTATCGACAAAGTGCTTCCGGTTAATGCTTCACGTATACATCAACATGATGATTCCAAACAATCTATATGTTCTTGTTTGATGTGATTGGTAGTTTGGTGTTACCATCTTGTGTGTTCGTTGCGGCCTGATTGCTGATTTCCTTGATGAACATCTTTCTGTTCTTGTTTGATTGGGAGGGATTTTAGTTAGGGGATTTGCAAGAGGTAAGTTAATTGGGATGCTTTTTGGTGGGATGCTTTTTGGTGTGAGTTGAAGATGTTAACTATCTATTCCCCAACTGCACAATCTTGAAGAAGGTCGAGTCTTCAGTCGGTTCTACATTTTTTGCTACATGTTAGAAGACTAAAGACGAGTTGCATTTGATGATCCAAAGACTTCTTCTTAATCTGAGCAATTATCAAACAGATTGTCGGTTTAGGGGAGAGCACTAATTGGGGGATAGTGAAATGTCGAATTTAATCCCCAATTAGACTTGCTCATATTCTTCAGCAAGTTGATTCCCACAAAGAGCTCAAGTGTTCTTCTCAACAAATTTCTAGTATACGGGCTTACAATGTGTTGCTGATTCTGAAGTGTCAAAACCAGCAAGGGGGAAGGAGACTCACATCTAAACACAAAGCGCGAGTAAACTTGATGAGCTTAATACTTCTAAGTAATTGAAGATATCCCGGGAAGACAAATGTTATTACCGCAGAGAAACTCAAGGTTTGACTCATGGCGAGTAAACTTGATGAACTTAACTCTTCTAAGTGATTGAAGATATCCCGGGAAAACAAATGTCATGACCGCAGAGAAACTCAAGGTTTTACTCATCAAGGCGTTTAGTGTTAGTATTTTAACTACGTGGGGGAAGTGATGTTAGAGATAGTTTCTGAAGATAAAGGAGGTACACTAGTGTGTGGTGATTTCGATGGTATCGCAATGATCAGGGGAGAGAGGTTGTGAACATTGGGGATGCTCAGCTGGTTCACTTGAGTGCTTAATCAGTGATTCAGAGATATAATCACTTATTCCGGTGTTGACATCCGCAGAGATTGTCACCCGCAGAGATAATCAGTGACTTGGCCTGCTTCTTCAATGTTATCAGTTATTCATTCCTTGTGTATTGGTATACTTCGAATACTTGAGCTTCATACACGATCATCAGGGAAGAAAAATGTGAACATGGGGAGGTGTTTTCATTCCACTCATGATGTGTATTCGGGAGAGCTCTTGGATATTGGTGTACTTCGGGTTCTTGAGCTTCATACACGATCATCAGGGAAGAAAAATGTGAACATGGGAAGGTGTTTTCATTCCCCTCATGATGTGTATTCGGGAGAGTTCGTGAGCATTATACAAAGAGGCTGACTACATCAATTCATCTACTTGGGGGAATTGTTCTCTTGACACCTTTTGGAATGGATTGCTTCAGACGTCAGTAGAAAAGAAATTTGAGAAGATTGTTTTATGTGTGGGATGATACGGTGCTGTTCTTCTTGTTGATGATATAACCTCGAACTAAGAATCACGGTGATTATTCTTGAAAGGAGCAGCGGGATTTATGATAATGGTGTGCTTCTCTGCACCTGGCTAAGGCAAGCTTGAAAAAGAGCTTCGAATCTGCTCAGCTAAAGGATTTTCAGTTTGGGGGGAAGCTGCCAAAGTCTCACTTTCAGTTGGTTCAATTTCTTTCTTCGATTCAAGAGCCCTGGAAGCTTTGGTGGTGAATGTTTAAGAGTTTATGACTTCTATCTTCTACGACGTGCTGCTCGATATCCTTATCTCGGTACTCGTATCATCATATTCTTTAACTATATCATCTAATCTATCCTTGTAAATATTATTCAGAAAAACAAAATACAAAAATGTAAAACCAAGAAAAACAAAATAGAAAAATAGAAAATTTCAAAAACCCATAAAAATCGGAAAATTTTGAAAAATACCAAAAATATGTTTTCCAAGACATGTCTTCTGGTATCGATAACATCTACGGTCTTAGAAATGTCATTCAATAATGGCACGGGACCATAGATGAAGTTCGAGCAGGAGGTGTAAATATTTCTTTTTAAACATGTCTCAAAATATGGCTTACAGTTATTTCTGACTGTAACCCGGGCTTCAAATGATGGCTTGCAGTTACTTCTGACTGTAACCCGTGCTTAAACTATGGCTTGCTATTATTTCTGATAGCAACCCGTTCTTCATGAAAGGAAAGTGTTGCGCTAAACCAATTTTTCAAATATTTCGGGCACTTATCCTAAAACAAAACAAGGAAAGCATGTCGTCATAAAGACTGCTGTTCCTACACAAATGTTTTTCCGTCTAAAATTCTTCAGAAAAATATTTGTTGTGTTTTCAAAAATGGTGGAAAATGAGTTGCTTAAAATCAATCAGTTTCAGAGTTTTTATAAAATTTGGAAACTCAATCAATGACTTCAGCACTTTTAAAATCTTTTATAAATTGAGTCATTGATTGAGGGGATAATGTTTTCAAATCTATATCATCTAACGGGCTTTCTTAATTATCCTACGTGCTTAATTAAAAATGATAATTGCCTATGTTGAAGGACTAGGTTTCTAGGATATGATTGTTAGGTTTAGATGATTAGAATTTGATGAACACATAATTCCCATACCTTATATGAACTGATTGATATGTTGAATTGACTTTTATTAGTCGATTATTGTTTGGGTGTTGTCGACCACCATATATCTGTATGTGTGTTCACTAACGTATGCAGGTATATTGGTTATAAGAATGTTCCCGATCCGAATCCCACAATTGAATATGATTGGATGCCGAAAGGAAAGGGTAACGATTTCTTGTGTTGACAAATGAAGAAACGGAGCTTAATTTGACTTCAATGGAGAGTTGGCATAAATGCAACGTAAGAGGTCACACTGCATCAGCAGATGGTTTTCTTCTAAGTGATTGAAGAAACAGAGCTTAATTTGACCTCACTTGGCATTCAAAATGCAACATAAGAAGAAGTCTCACTGCATATGCAGACGGTTTTTCTTCCAAACCCTACAGCAACAACAACGGAAGCTTCTCAACCACTAATGTATCTTTGTGCAGGATAATTGTGATGATACCATTTTTCTAAAACTTTGCAATGTAGTGTTTTTGAAAATGGAAAAATATTGTTTTGAAAATATATTGGACTAAATTTTGTAAATCACGGACTTCATTTTATCAAAATTTAAGTCACTCAATTATCGACTTCGGTCATCGATTGAGGGGGAGAGTGATTTAATTTAAAATATTTTCAAACAATATATCTTCAAAAGAGTCCGTTTGTACGAAATTAAAGTGGTGATCTAAAGATTTAATGTTATGTCATGGTATGATTTTCTTTAGAATCAAGATCTTTCAAAATGAAATTTTTTCTGTTCTTGTTTGATTGTGAAGTTGTTTTATTTTACCTAAAAGATCTCTTAAAACAATCATACCTGACACTAACAATCTTTAATGTCTTAAAATGGTCCTTATCTGTCATTTTTCAAAATTTAATCAAGCCACGTCTTTCCCCAAAATTTTTTAAATGATTTAAATCAATTGGGATCACAAATCTCAAAAGGTTTGAAATTTTGATCGGGGTATAGATCGTGAGTTAAATCTCTTATCTGTTTAAATGGAATTGGTTTTAGTCCTTTAAAGGCACTCCTGCCTCCATGTGCCAAACGATTTCATACACAATGCACATGTTGAGGAGGAGGATTTATCCAAAAACATGAAGAGTATTTAAACCAGGCCACATATTCTCCCATGTTTTCTAAACCGTATTAAATCACTTGAGATCCAAAATCTCAAAGGGTTTGATATTTTTGATCGGGGGAGAATTTGTGATTTAATAATGAAATTTGATAAAAGGTGATCGTTTTGATTTAATTGTGCAGGCTGCTCTCTCATATGTGCTTAACGCTTTCGAATCTCGAAGCACATATTGAGGGGGAGCAAACAAACTATCGAGGTACGAAAGCTTTTTAAAGTGATTTAAGTACCTTGATTGAGTTTTAAAATGGTTTCTTAATGGCGCTTGTGATTGTGGATGTGCTTCAAAGTAACTCTTGCCTCTATGTGATAAAAATGATTTCTCTTATCCTATGCACATATTGAGGGGGAGTATTTTACCAAAGAAAATCAAATGGCTTTTTCCAAGGAAACTGTGATCAAGAAACTATTTCAAAGAACTCTTGCCTCCATGTGCTAAACAATTTAAAAATCACATGCACATGTTGAAGGGGAGGTTTTCTAAATGATCAAAACTATTAAGGTACAAAATGCTTTGATCTCGTATCACAAGTACCTTGATTGTTTTTCCAAATGATTTTTCAATTGGTTTCGAGAAGGAATGAACTGTACCAAAAGACCGACCATGTTACTTTATGCATGGAGTTATAAGGATGGTTAGGTTAGGTATTTGTTCCCACGATCCCGCCAGAGCCGGAGGGATCTACCCAGGGACAATCCACTAGATAGTGTAGAGTCCTTAGGTATATTGAAAAAAGGAAAAAAGTGAGATACGGGAAGAGTGCGGACTGAGACAGAGCTAGTACTGGAATAAACCCAATAAGGTTCTAGTAATGAAGTCTTGGTAAGCACTGAAGGGGTTGAAGAATGAAAAAGAAATAAATGTGAAAAGGGTGAAAAGAAATAGCCCTCCAATAATTCAACCTTAGGGCAGTAACCGGGTTCAATACATATGCTACTGGTGTTTACTAAGGTAACACTGGTATTGAAGACAAGACGTCATGGACCCAGTGATGCACTGCACTACAACTTCCCAAACTACTCAAGTTCCTCTTAAAAGGACTTGTTTCATTCACACGGGGAACCAACATAATCTATCGACTTTCTCTTAGAGATTGTTGATATTGAAGGAGGAGACCCTCTCCCTAGTCTCCGGCACAGGAACCAAATATGCACAATTGAGTCTAGAGCCAAGAGATCATCCACAATATCTCGTTAGGACACTAAATTCTTGAAGACTTGCTTTTTCACACAATGTGGAAAGTAAGTATATATTAAGAGTCCTACGCATTATCCTTGTGGTATTGCCAGAACATCCGAGTGATATGTAAAAATATTCACAATGAAGATGGAAATCCCTCTAGAGCCAACATCAAACAAGCTCTTGGTGGGTGACATGTGAGATCTTCTCGTAAGATCAAGTTTGTGACAACTGGATAGAAACGATGGGGAGATTCATTCTTGAATCAACCTTGGTCCAGGAATGGAATTGACGAATACTTTTGAAAAAAACCGTTCGATGTGCAAACCTTCTTTTCTCTAGCACGTCGAATGTGTATTCATTTCAAATTCAAAAAGTATCTCTGATTGAAAAAATACTTTTAGAAAAACCGTTCGATGTGTGAATCTCTTCTTTTCACTAGCACGTCGAATGTGTACTCTTTTCAAATACAAAAAGTGTTTTTGATTGAAAATTGATCTTTCTCATAAAACCTTCGTTGTAGTGCAAAACTCTTTCTTCAAGCAATACGCGATTGTTTTTCAAATCATTTTTCATCAATCAGTGAATCTCAATTCGCTGGTTCACTCACTCCGTGTTGTCTTCTTTGAGGCGTTCCGGTTTGAGAACAGCTAGAACAGCTGCGAAACCCTGTCAAGGAGATTCTTAGGAATCCTACCGATCACAGGCAGTACTTGTACTGATCAACGGGGAACCGTGGGACGTGTACCTCAATTCAGCGAAAGTGATCAAAGACACTTTCGTGTGTTTTATTGCTAACTGTTGTTTGTAGGTACATTTGGACGGTTGCAGCTGATCAGAATTGAGGAGTCAATCCAAAGCCGCATGCTCACAGCATCCACACTTAATTTGAAGAAATCATGACTGGTGCATATCTACATAACCTGGTTCTGATATTTTTATACTATGCTTCTGCTTCGCTGCTGCAAATATCATGAACCAGTAAGGCTTCCGCTACTCTGATGGAAAGATGTCATGATTCAAAAGTGTGAGCATGTCGGTCCAAAAGTCACAACATCACATGATGGCAACACAATAAAGGGTGATCCAGAGATTTACTGTGGCTGATGATCTCAAAGAAAGCTCGAAGATCATCAAGATGTGGATCAGTTCAAAGACCTCCACTGAAAGTACAAAATAATCGGACTATGAAGAGTCACTACAAAAGCACAAAGATTGCAGAATTTGAAGAATTGAAGTCTACGAGCTTGGAACTAAAGACAAAGATAGAATGCTAGGATGCAAAATGTATCTCATGGGGTGACCTCCCTTAGGGGGAGATTGTTAGGAATTAGAAAAATTCCATGTTAAAGTGTCGGTCACCCCAATTATGGTCTAGCATATATTAGCTCGTAGACTTGTAGTTTGGTACGTTACTTAGTAGTTTATTAGTTATTTAGTAGCGTAGTGTAGTTTAGTGTAACACCGTGGAGGAAGGACGGGTCTTTACCCACTGTATACCTGATCCACAGGCCGATAGGAGGTCGTGTATTCTGTAACTATAAATACCCCTTCCATTCATGGAAGGGGTGTGGCTTCTTTGAATAAACCTTTCACTTTTGATAAGCAACTCTCTTCAAGGAACCTCCTCTCAACTCTCTTCATCTCTCTAAAATGGCTTTCTTATTTAATCACAATCCTGGACCACCCGAATCATCAAACAACATAAATATTAAGATCCTACAGTGTCGGATGACATTGGTGTCCT
Organism: Chrysanthemum makinoi; assembly: GCA_910596185.1. Classification (NCBI taxonomy): domain Eukaryota; kingdom Viridiplantae; phylum Streptophyta; class Magnoliopsida; order Asterales; family Asteraceae; genus Chrysanthemum; species Chrysanthemum makinoi. The sequence continues at coordinate 278,717,446 of OU343224.1, forward strand.
AATTGGTTTCGACTCTTCTAGACAGAATTTCTTTAACATCTCTTTTATGTATTTAGATTGATTAAAGAAGATACCATCTTCTACTTGTTTGATTTGTAGACCAAGAAAGAAACTAAGTTCTCCCATCATACTCATCTCGAACTCGTCATGCATGATTTTAGAGAAATCATCACACATGTCTTGACAAGTGGATCTGAATATAATATCATCTACATATATTTGAACTATGATTATATGTGACTCTCTTTTCTTAGTAAAAAGTGTGTTGTCAACTAACCCCATGGTATAGTTGTGTTTGATTAAAAATGACTTGAGTCTATCATACCAAGCTTTTGGAGCTTGTTTAAGACCGTAAAGGGCTTTCTTTAATTTATACACATGTTTAGATTTTTCAAAATCAATGAATCCCTAAGGTTGAGCTACATATACTTCTTCATTAATAAAACCATTTAGAAAAGCAATTTTGACATCCATTTGATAAAGCTTTAGATCATTAGCACAAGCATACGCAAGAAGTATTCTTATAGAATCTAATCTAGCCACGGGGGCATAGGTCTCATCAAAGTCTATTCCTTCTTGTTGGTTATACCCTTGGGCAACGAGTCTAGCCTTGTTTCTAGACACTACTCCGTTTGCATCTAATTTGTTTTTATAAACCCATTTGGTTCCTATTATGGTTTGATTACTAGGTGGAGGGACAAGTTTCCAAACATCATTAAAAACAAATTGATTTAATTCTTCTTGCATAGCCATTACCCAACTTTCATCTTTTATGGCTTCTTTTGTATTTTTAGGTTCTATGGTTGAAACAATACAAAATAAGCTACTTTGGTTTTGAACTTGAGACCTTAATGTTCTTTCGTTTAGCTTTCCTATGACCTTATCTACGGGGTGATCTTTGGACTCTTTAATATTAATGACTTCATCATTTAAAGGTTCTTCTTCTTCATTTATCTTTTTCTTTATTACTATAGCTTCACTTTCTACAATCTCGTCATCGACAAGAGGTGGAGAGGGTTTGGGTGGACTTTCATCAAATTTTACATTTAATGACTCTTCTACCTTCATTGTTTCTTTATTTAATATGACGTAAGCTTTGCTATTTGGAGAGTAACCTAGAAAGATACCTTCGGTTGATTTAGGATCAAATTTTTTAAGGTAATCTTTAGTTTTAAGAATAAAACATTTACTACCAAAGACTCTAAAGTGATCAAACGTAGGCTTTTTGCCTCGGAGTAACTCATATGGAGTTTTACCTAAGATTGGTTTAATTAAGACTCGATTGAGTATGTATGTTGAAGTATCAACGGCATTGCACCAAAACTTTTGAGGTATGGATTGTTCATTAAGCATGGTGCGACTCATTTCTTGTAGGGTTCTATTCTTTCTTTCAATTACACCATTCGATTGTGGAGTCTTGGAGCCGAGAGTTGTGAGTAATACCATTAGCGTCACAAAAGCTCCAAATTGCACTTCATTATCGAATTCCCTACCATGATCCGTTCTAATAGACACTATAGGACTTCCTAATTGTCTTTGGATTTTCTTGCTTAATATTTCAAAATAATTAAACGTTTCCGTTTTGTTCTTTAAGAATTTTGTCCATGTGTACCTAGAGTAATCATCCACTATGACCAAAGTGTAGTAGTTGCCTCCATAACTTTAGATAGCGGATGGACCAAATAAATACATATGTAGTAATTCTAGACACTTAGTTGTAGACACCATGTTTTTAGCTTTATGACTAGAATGAACTTGTTTTCCTACATTACAAGCATCACAAAAGTGATGTTCATATTTTAACTTAGGTAGATCTCTTACTAGATCTTTGGATGATAGCGATTGAAGAAGTCGCATATTGGCATGACCCAATCTTCGATGCCATAAGGTCGAAGTATCATCGATAGAGGTAAGAAAAAGTTTGTCTTTAGGTTCATTACCAATCTTAATGACATAGACTCCATATTTCCTAATTCCTCTTCCTATGGTTATGCCATTTTTTAATATCTTACTACCGGATTCGGTAAAAAGTACATTGCACTTTTTATCACATATTTGTCCTATACTTAAGAGGTTAAAGTTTAGGTTTTCTACGTGACACACATCGTTAATGGTTAGAGATTTGTTAGAAATCGTACCTTTACCGATGATTTTACTTTTGCTATTTCCAAACACCACATTACCTCCATTGAAGGATTCATATGTGGAGAATAGATCTTTATTGCCGGTCATGTGCCTCATGCACCCGCTATCCTTGACCCATTCATCCGGGTCTAGGTCGACCTTTAAGCACACCTAAGAAAACAATTAACTCAAAAGTTTGGTCCCCATTTGTTCATGGGTCCATTAGTGTTAAACATTCCATTCATGTTAGACATGTATGGATAAGGTGAGTATGCATTCTATGGAGCAAAGTTTTGAAAAGGAAAACCATTTTGCATATTTGGGTTCCATCCTATTTGAAGGTTACTTCTCGGGTAAACATTATTAGGTCTCCTAGATGGATTAGGTTTTGAAAAAGTTAAAGCTTTGTTTCTTGTAAAAATAGGATTATATTTTGGAGGTGGTTGTCTAGTGGTGAAATGAGTTGGTTTCTTCTTATTAACGATAACAAAATCAGTTCTAGATGAAGAAGTTACGTTATTACCACTATTTGCTACAGCAGACCCACGGATCCCTGGCTGTACACTAGCCGGTTCCCTTTTTATGGGATCCGTGGGATCCGCCACAACAGTGGCTTGTTTTTCTAGTGCCTTAACAAATTGTGTTTCTTTGTTTTCACTAGTTGATAGATCAAGTTGTTGAATACCTAAACCTTTTTGGTTGTTTCCGGTTTTAACACTATCTAATATCATATCTAAAGTATTCGTACTCATTCTAGCAATTTTAGAATCTAGTTGATCAACTAGTGTTTGAAGTTGAACGCAAAGTTCACATTCACCACTTGCTATTTTACCCTTTTCTTGATGTTTCAATTTTTCTTTTAATTCTATGACTTCTTTATCTAAACGTTGCTTTTGACTTTTTAAAAGCTTGTTTTTTGTTAATTAGTTTTAAGCTAATGTTGCAAAGTTTTTCATATTCATTATGCAATGAGTCGGCATCTAGTGATGAGCTACTATATTATTCGTGACATACCTCGTCATTTGCCATGAGACAAATTTCTTCATCCTCCTCGTCGCTCATTCCCCACGTGCCGCTCACGAACGCCTTTTGATCATCCCGTTTGGGACACTTACTAATAAAGTGGTTTGGGTCCCCACATTTAAAGCAAGGACGATCATCCCTTGGCTTCTCGTCCTCTTTACTTTTCCGGAATCCTTTCTTGTCGTCATACGGTTGTTTGACGTATCTTCCCTTCCTTCTAAAGAACTTTTTAAAGTCTCTTACCGCCATAGCATACTCCTCCTCTTCACTATCCGAAGAGGAGTTATCTTCATTGCTTGAAGCCTTTTTGGCTTTAAGGGCAAGAGATTTGTGTTTCTCTTTCACCTTTGAGGCTTCGGAGTCTTTAGCAAGGACAAGCTCGTAGACTTTTAAGTTGCCTATGAGTTCATCGAGGGTGAGGATTGTCAAATCTTTTGACTCTTCTATCGCCGTCTCCTTGGATCTCCACTTGGATGGAAGTGCCCTTAGATATCTCCTAACATGGTTTTCCGGAATCTCAATGAAGAGCATTGTTTACAATCCACCCCCAAATGTACACCCAAATCGCCTTAGCCTACCTTGTATGCACTCACTTTTAGTGCATTATTATTATCACACTTAACCCTTAGTTCAATTATCTTGTTGCTTGCATAAGTTGCTAAGTCGAGTCATATCTTTGTACACAGTTTTGGGATGATTAGGACTCATGGGAAAAGTTAAATTTTATGAAATGACGGGAAGGGAACGTTAAATTCAAATTCCCTTTATTTGCGTAATAATGTACTCCAAGTGTTTTGATCTTTTCAATTCGGGTCAAATTAGTGTTAGAGTAATAAAAACTCAAGTGTAGGGATGTGCCTATAAATCCCTATCATTTTGATGTTATCGTAGAGGATGGTAGAGTAAAAGTGTATGAAAAAAAAAATCGAAAAAAAATAGAAAAAGAGAAAAAGAAAAAAAAATAGAGTGTTGAAAAAAAAAACGAAAGAAAAAAACATACATGCTACCATCCTACATCTATCTTTAATTTATGTTTGTTTGTTTCAGTTATCTAGAGTTTAAAGTGTCGAGTCTTGTCTTAGCAACGCCATTCTTCGCTTGTTTGTAACATAAAGATTTTTGACTTGCCACCACTAAATAGCCTATCCCACCAAACCCTTTGTTTCCCTACCGTAAGCCTAACGTTACAACCCTTTAAAAGACCTCTTGGATAGTCTTTCCTAGGTGCTTACGCCAAAGCGATGGAGGTTTGATCTAGTCTCAAGCCTATGGTGATCTATGTACTAGGACCGGTTAATGAGTGTTTATCTTCCATTTCCAACTTGTTATATTTCATATACACCCGAGAGATGTGAGTATCCAAACACCCCATGTGAGGTGCTAGTATGTAATTTCCGTGCTTGTTATGACTTTTGCGGGGCTTATATGTGTTGTGGATCGTTCTAAACTAATGCTTCATGACCCCTAACTTATAAATTAATTGGCTAAAAGCACATTTGCTTGAGGACAAGCAAATACCAAGTGTAGGGATATTTGATAAGGTTTTAAAATGTACCTTTTTTAGGGGTCATTTAAGTTCTTATTTGATCACTTTTTTATCCGTTATTACTTAATATCGTTCCTTTTTACTTTTTAGGTATCTTGAAGGCAAAATGCTGGAATGACACTTATTCGGACGAAAAGGCGTGAATATACGAAGAAAATGGCCAAAGTCAAGAATCGAGACACTCAGTGCTTTGGGCCGAAGGAGACGGCGTCAGGTTCTACAAGTGACGGCGTCAGGCACTACAAGAGACGCCGTCGGACAAATTTTGTGACGACTCAGTAGCCAAATTGCTCATTTACAAGTGACGGCTTCAGGTTTTAAAAGAGTAGGGCGTCGCAACTCAGACGGCCTAGATTTGATCAGACGGCGTCGAGGCTGAAGGGGACGGCGTCACAAGCATAAGGTGACGCCGTCGCAAGATTAACGTGGCCAAGACGAAACCCTAATAACGGCGACCCGATGGCATCACAAATCAAAGGGTGACGTCGTCGCATTTGTAATCTTATATATAGAATACGAATTTTTCAGTTTTCGGAGTGTAGTCTTTTGGAGTAAAAACCTAAACCAAACCAAGGCTGTCTTGTACAGTATTTTAGGGTTCCATACCCTATCTTACATCAAGATAAGTATTTTACTTTATTAATTTAATTATGTCTTCAATTGATTGTGTGTATGCTTGCATGTTCTCCATGTCCGGCTAATTTACTTGTGTGTTTGCTTAGGTAATATGAAACTTAGTTATTGAATATTGATTGGTTGTCTCTTATCTTAATTGTGATTGACCTAGTATTGCGATAGGTCATTCGTTGTGCTAATAATGCTTGATTAATCATTGTTGAACCTTAGTTTATAATCACCTAGAGTAATTGTAGGCTATACATCCAAAGAATACCTTAGAGTTAAAGTTTATAAATCCTAGAGATTTTGTAGTCATTAACCTTTGGTAGCTTCAAAGAGTTAGGGATAAACGCATACCCTACGACCTTAGAAATACAACGCGATTAAGAATAAGGACGTGACAATTCAACCATCAATAGGAGATAACTAGGGAGTAATAAAGCCTAAGCAAATACATTTTTAACTATTATACGAGAACACAACAATAGACATAGACTACCCTCACCTTAGTTTAGATAATTAGATAAGTAGAAGTAATCGGTAGAAATACCAAAACCCCCCAAATTCAAACCCTGAGATTCGTACCTTTCCATTTCCTAAAAAAACATAAAAAAGATAAAAAATAATCTACCTCAACCCCAACCTTAGCGTAGTAACTTCTCACTAGCATTCCTATTCCCCTAGAGAACGATATCAATTCCCGTGGCTTACCCTAATACTACACTACAACGATTAGGTTCACTGCCTAGGGTGTTGAAAAACTTGCTCGACGAAAAGGAAGTTCCTTTGACCCCGAATGACGCGTGTAGCGTTATCAACAATCCAATTGGTTGATGGCATATATGTGAAGATTCAATAAATAGCATTGCATTTTCAAACAAAGGATACTATATCGCGACCGTTGAAAAGGATGATATACAATGACAATTACTATTTTGTTATTTTTTTTTTCTTTTCGCTGCCATTTATATTTCTGATTCATTGCATGTTATCTTCGAGTATTGGACTTTAAAAGTGAACAACTTATATGCGGAGGAAGGCAACATTTTTACTTTATTGACTCTAACCAGGTTGCTTCAACCTTGCTACAGAGATTATCCAGGTTAGTCATATTTTTGGAAGCTAAATTTTAAAAGCAAGCCGAATGTGTAGACTTATTTTCCTGTTAAGGTACGCCCTTTTCTTTTTCTTTTTTTTATGTCTATCATGATTCTTGAATTGTCAGTTTAACAATTTAGTAAGAAGTCAATGACCTTACTTTTTAGATCCTATGAGCTTATTATTATAGGATTATTGATTTTATTAAGGCATATCGTAAATCAATTCAAAGTATGTTCCATGTATTTTCTGCCATTTAAATTGCACCAGTGAACCGTTTTTTAGGCCATTTGAAACAGATCGACCATCTTTGCTCTTATATACGGTCAAGGTCTTATCGTGCACGAGAAGTTACTTTAGGCCTTTCTTATGACAAGAAGATTTGACATTTTGTCCCTTGGCTGCATCTTGGCATAACTTTATACTATAAATGTAAGAATTTTACATCACAAGTATGCATATGCAGTCATAACGCTTAAGTTATCTGAATCATTTAGATATTTCATCAGGGGGTTTCTTTTGCTTTTCTTTGGTATCTGATATGTAAGTGTATGTATACATGAATTTGTGATCCCTTGCAACTTACTATATAGGTATGACTCACCTCCTCATACTTATCCAATTATTCATTTACCTGTGATATGAATATCCGAATCACTTAACCATTTACTCCATGCTAATTTTACTTGCATAGGCTGCAAGCAAAACCAACGAATCAGTTGGTGATGGTACAACAAGTGTATCGGTTCTTGCACGTGGAATCATAAAACTTGGTCTCTTGAGTGTACCATTTGGTGCTAACCCCGTGTCATTGAAGATGGGTATTGACGAGACTATACATGGTTTGATTGTGGAACTGGAGAAGAGACCCAACCCGTGAAAGGCTGTGATGATACTAGAGGTAAAAATATTTCATATTTTCATTCCTTCACATCTAACATACATTCAGTCATCATCTAATCGATTTGTTATATCTTACTCAACTCATTGCTTCAACCTCTGCTATAAACGGTGATGTTATTGGAACCATGATTGATGAAGCTATCAACAAGGTTGGATTAGATGGCGTGTTATCTATTGATTCATATCATACTTAATTACTATTAGTTGTATCCATTGTGCTGATGCAAGTTCCCATATTGACCATTCCATAGACACACTTTCAACAGGTGCAAGTATTAGAGAAAAACGTATCATACATGAGTTGCATCATGACATAAGTATGTCTCCTCCAGTTAACTCTGGGTATGATCTTGATAAAAACTTGGACAACCCCATCCGTTAATTGATCCTAAAGTTAGGAAGCCAATAAAGGAGCCTCTTACTAGCGAAGAATTATGGTGGAATTGACGGAAACGGAGTAGGAACAATGGTCTAGGTGGCAGAAGAAGCGTCTTAATCTTTGAAACAGTTAGTAAAATATTAGATACTGATACATATCCTAATGGGTCAAACGGTTTGAAATTCGCCTATAACTTAAATAGTAATAGTTAATTTATAAAGTTTGATACCAGCTTCATTTAAGATTGATAAAGAGATTGTTTATATTTACTTATGTGATTTTTTAATAAAAAAGCAAGTAAAGGGTTTTTAGTACATGTGATTGTATAAAGAACTATGTGCAAGTCTTGCTAACACATAACAAGACCAAACTCGCCACGTTGCTTCGATATATGCTAGCAGCCTAGCATTAATTTGCTTTATGTATTTTGGCCGAAATTTTAAACGTTGTATGTCAGTTTGATTGGGAAGTGGGTGAACTTGAGGTGAGTTTGGGAAACGGATAAAGAAGGGTTTTAAGAGGCTCCTTTATTTTAATTTATTTTTTATAAAGTTTGATTGCCTCTATTTTAATTTAAAATAACTTTGATTGGGAAACGGATAAAGAAGGGTTTTAAACGTTGACTATACGTCTATTTTAATTTATTTTTTATTTGTATAAAACCCTTCTTTATCCGTGATGACGTATAGTCTACATCCGGGTCATGAACTCGACCAATGAACGATACTAACAATTAGGCCCAGTACGCATGGGCTACCCGGTAACGGTTTGGGCTCACGAAGGCCCAAACCCAAAGTTATTTATGGTTTAACAATATCGGATATCTCCTATCTTGGGAGATAAGCATCCGATAACCGACTTAGGCGGGATACGCCGAAACTTGAGGAACACGAAACCAACAAGGATTTTGTGTGTATATAAAGGGCATCTCGGCCCTCATTAAAGGTACGATTTACAAACCCTAATTCCTAACTATACCCTAAACCGATTACTTACTCTCACGCCGGAGGATAATCGTGGGAGACAATCCCACGGTAAGCCTAACGGTGTTTTCTGTTTTCTTAGTGCGCAGGTCTCAAGCATTAAGAACCAATTGATACGGAATCAGAACCCAAATAAGGAATGTCCAACTTTTGTATCAACAAGTGGCGCCATCCGTGGGACCCGAACACTAAGAACTAGAATGACGAAACAAGGAAACCAAAATCAGCGATCGCATGGCGACCTACAAGGAAAAAGCGACAAGCGGATCAACCTTCAAACAAGCCTCTGGAACAACCAGCGTGGCTAAAAACCAAGGTTGAATCTGGTCTTCCTAATAGTGGAACAGCGCACGGGGACAACCCATGCCACCACAACAACAACCAACGTGGAAGATCCACCGGGTAACCCCTTTACCACTCCCCTACTGGAAAAGGATCTCACAAAAACACCAGGCGCGCCTCTCCGAAATAGGAGCCCATACATGGAAACAGATGCCTTTGCGCTAGAAGGAGTTGCGCCTGAATTAGCGCCAAGTGACTTTGTGTCTCAAAACTACGAAACCTTGGCTACTCTCATGCAAGAGGAAGCAAAAAAGAGGTCGAGTCGAGCTTGAAATCCCGACTAAACCGACACGAGTATGAGGCATCTCCATCGCGCCTTGAAGGAGAGGCGGGAAAGATAGCCGCATGAGGCCTCCGGTGTTTACCGAGATTGGGAAGAGTTGAGAATGATCACGGCGGTGACTGCGGTACACGGAAGAATCGGCGAGGGCGGACGGCGTACCAATGTCCACGATAGACTTGGAAGCCGCGGGGTTCATGACAGAGACTTGGGCGGCGACACTCCCAAGTGGAAACCCTTCAAATTGATTCGAAAGCGATAGTAAGCGCCGAAAGAGAAGAAGTTCATCCTCTGGAGATTCCTTAGGCGGTGGTAAGCGCCGACAAAGAAAGCACGTTCTCTGGTGATTCCTCGGACAATGAGGATAGCGGCCCGGACCTTTGGAAGTCTAGAGGAAGATATCGTGACAAGGAGGAGGAAGATCTGTCTCTTCCCTGGCACCGCCAAAAGGTGGATGCGTTCACTCGGCGCATCAGTGATTTCTCAGAGAATAAGAGAAGGTGCATGCCCGCCAATGTGAAAACCTATGATGGAACAGGTGACCCCGACGATCACTTAAAAATTTTCGAATTAGCTACTACCATAGAAAATTGGCCACAGCCTGTATGGTGCTATATGTTCAATTCCACATTAGTAGGTAATGCTCGAAACTGGTTCAGCAAGCTTCCACGCAGAAGCATTGATGGTTTTGAAGAATTACGAAAGACGTTTCGCCTAAACTTCACTCAGAGGAAAAATTGCCCCAAAAACCTGTCGAACTTCGCTAGGGTAAAAGCGGCGCCGGGGAATCTACAAGTGCTACGTGGCGCTTCAAAGATGAGTGCATACCGTTAAATCATGCGGAAGTCTGAAGATCTCGGGGTTTATGAATGGGATCAATAACCCGAACTCATCAAAAGATTAAACGACAAGGTCCCCGGACCTTTGATGAACTTATGAAACGGACAAGGTCCTTTATCCAAGGAGAAGCGAGCGCGTGGATAGCGAGAAGGGCTACTCAAACTATAGGTCACAAGAACAACCAGGAGGCGTCCAGCGACCGGGTAACAACCGCAACAAAAACTACCGCGGCCAAGGGGTCGGACGAGATAATGACAAATATACTCCGTTAATCAAAACCCCAAAGGAGATATTTGCAACAGAAGGCGCAAATTTCCCAAGGCCTCCACCGATGCGCACTCCAGAAGATAAGCGCGTGGGAAACGGATAATGCGACTACCATGCGCAGAAGGGCCATACCACCAATGAGTGTTTCCAACTGCGCCAGCTAATCGATAAGCTAGTAAAAGAAGGCAGATTGGACCATTTGGTTAAAAGCATCAAAGAAGGGAAATATAAGCGAAGGCGGGAACAAGAAAGAAGTACCTAAAGAAAAAGGCATACCATCTACATGATACAACCATGGCGGCGAATGACTAGGCGAAGATCGACCAAAAGTTTTCCGCGAGCGAAATCTCCTTCCTTACCTTGGCTGCGGACAGCAGTGGTAGAGCTGCTCACCATTGAAATTAATGCAGGGGGTCACGATATACACCGCATGTACGTTGATGGAGGAGCATCCGAGATATCTGTATGAACATTGTTTCAAGCATTTGCGACCGATATCTGAAGTCGGTTGCTCCCGCCAAGACATTGCTAACCGGTTTTACTGGTGAAAAATATGGCTCATGGGACAACTCGCCTTCTAGTCAAAGTTGGCAATCGGAGCACTCCACAGCGGCTTGGATGAATTTTATGGTAATCAAATCCCCTTAAGCCATACAATGGCATTATCGGAAGACCAGGGATTTCGACCATGCGCGATGTACAGTCTGGCGCATGGAATGCTCAAATTCGATGGAAGGAGGCATTATTACCCTCTACAATACCACTGTATCACCTAGAGAATGTAACACGGTTACATGTGAGGCGGCGCACATTCGAACAGCGCGCCTAAAATACCAAACCTGAGGATTGCAATTCATCCCGACTACCCAGATCAAGAAGTATCGGTTGGGGGTATTTTATGCGATAAAGCGGGCGGCCGTGTGCACAATTTTGCAAAAGAATGGATATCTTTGCATGGGAACCAAAGCACATGGCGGTGTACCATGCTCAATTCGAACACAAGTTGAGAATCCGACAAGGATACTCCCAATACGTCGAGAAGAAGCGGCCAAGCTCGGTCTTGCGCAAGCAATTCTGGCGAAGTGCACAAACTTCGTGGGCGGGTATCATGCGAGAGGTCTATTACCATATTTGTACCCAACCCGGTGATGGTCAAGAAGAGTGACGGTAGTTGGAGGATGTGCGTGGACTTCACAGATCTCAACAAGGCATGTCCACAAGGCGCTACTCGCTACGAGATAGGCGGAAAGTAGAGTCCTTGTGTGGATACCCACTCAAATGCTTCCTAGACGCATACAAAGGATACCACCAAATCCAGATGGCTAAGGAAGATGAGGAAAAAACGGCCTTCCACACAAGCCAAGGTGTCTATTGCTACACTAAAATGCCCTTTGGCTTGAAGAGCAGCGCCACCTACCGGCCCGGTAGATACGCATTTGAAAAACGGTGGGCGCAACCTAGAGGTGTACGTTGGCGACACGGTCATAAAAGCCACACTGAGGAGGAATTTGTGCGTGACATAGAGGAAACGTTTAAGACACTACGAGATATCAACATGAAGCTAAATCCTAAGAAATGCACTTTTGGCGCTACAGAAGGCATGTTCCTTGGATATTTGATAGAGCCCGATGGCATTAAGCGTGTCGAGAAAAAGCGAATGTTGTCATCCAACTCCCTTCACCGAGTACGTTGAAAGAGGTCCAATCCTTGAGCGGAAAGCTAGGCTGGTTTGAGCGATTCTGTCCAAATCGGCAGAAAAGTCGCTTCCTCTCTTCAAAGCGCTCAAGAAGTGTATGCGAAGAAGGGAGATTTTCCTTTGGACCGCGAGGCGGAAGATACCTTCATACGGCTTAAACAACACCTAGCAGGCACTCCCCGCTAGTCGCACCCGACCGGGGAAGAATTAATTATATATTTATCTGCGACCTAGGGAGCGGTCAGCAGATCTTTGTTAGCAGACAGGAATTCAGTGCAAACACCGATATATTTTTAAGCAAGGCACTCAAGAAAGCAGAGATTAACTACATTGCAATGGAAAAGTTGGTCACGGCATTAGTGTTACGCCGTAAGCGGCGCGCAAGTACTTCGAGCGCCCCGATAGCGTTATCACGGACCAACCGATCAAGCAAATCATCTCCAAACCGATGCATCGGGACGACTGCGAAGTGGAGTGTGTTGCTAGGTGAGCATAACATCCCTACAGACCCGTCGCGGTTAAGGGGTAGATACTAGCAGACTTTATCATCGAAACCGGATCTTGAGGACTTACCCTCACAAGGTAAGGTGGAAATACAAAACCCATGGATCTTGTTCACGGACGGATCTTCATGCGTGGATGGGTCGGGAGCGAGGCCTTATCCTCACAAACCAGAGGAATGGAATTCACTTACACCTTTGCGTTTTGAATTCACAGCTACAAACAATGAGGCAGAATATGAAGCCCTAATCGCCGGACTACGCATTGCAGCTCGAATGGGCGTACGTAACCTGGAAGCAAATGTGGATTCCCGGCTAGTGGCCAACCATGTGTTGGGCGATTATGTGGCTAAAGAAGAAAACATGATCCAATACCTCGACAAAACCAAGTCACTAATCCAGAGTTTCGACTTGTTTACCATTAAGCAGGTTCCTAGAGAGGAAAATCGAAAGGCGAATGCACTAAGCAAGATTGCATCCACAAGCTTTGCACACCTGTCAAAACAAGTATTAGTGGAGACGCTGAAGTGCAAATCCATCTCAGAGATGGAAATATCCACGGTAATAGAGGAGGAAGGTCCTACGTGGATGACACCAATAAAGGAATTCATAAGCAAGGGCGTCTTGCCCCAAGAGCAGAAGGAAGCCCGAAGAATACGGCGCAGCTGAGAGGTTTGAACTTCGAGACGGTATACTATATCGACGCTCCTTTCTGCAACCATGGCTCCGCTGTGTCGGCCCCCTGCAGGCGAACTATGTACTCCGGGAAATCCACACCGGTTCATGCAGCATGCATTCAGGACCACGGTCCGTGGTGGCGCGCGCTTTACGGTCAGGATACTACTGGCCCACCATGCACCGTGATGCGCGGGACTTAATAAGAAAGTGCGGCGACTGCCAGGTTCACAGACCCGTTCCACGCCAACCACAACAGGAGCTAACACCTATCACGGCGCCATGGCCATTCTACAAGTGGGGTATTGACATTGCAGGTCCCTTCCCTGTTGCAGCAGGAGGATTGAAGTTCCTCATAGTAGCCATCGACTACTTCACCAAGTGGATCGAAGCAAAGGCGGTTGTGACAATTCTGCGCAATCGGGTAAGCGCTTTGTTTGGGAAAATATCGTATCTTTGCCGGACTACGGGAAATTATCTCGGACAACGAGAAATAGTGCGTGACAACCCTTTCAAGGACTGGTGCGAGAAGTTAAACATCACACAGCACTTCGCGTCGGTTAAACACCCACAAACCAACAGCTTAGTAGAACGTGCAAATCGAAGTCTGGGTGAAGGAATTAAGGCACGTCTGGACAAGCACAAAGGAAGGTGGGTGGAAGAATTATCACATGTTATGTGGGCACACCGCACTTCAATCAAAACTAGCATGGGAGACACTCCCTTTTCTCTGGTCTATGGGACAGAGGCCGTCATACCAGCCGAAATTGGGATGCCAACTATTCGCCTTCTTGAAGTCAATGTTGCAACCAATGACGGCGAGCGGCATATCGACCTAGACCTGTTGGAAGAAAAAGCAGCGGCGCTGACTATATGTGAAGCGAGATCCAAGGCAAAAATGAAGGGGTACTACGATGCTAAAGTGCGAAGTGTTTCATTCAGACCAGGCGACTTCGTATACCACGCCAATGATGCGAGCCACGCAGAAGACACAGGTAAACTGGGACCGAAGTGGGAAGGACCCTATGAGGTTACTGAAGCATTAGGAAAGGGCGCGTACAAGCTACGAGACATGGATGGTCGGGAACTACCACGCACATGGAACATTTGCAATCTTAAGCGATGTTACCTCTAGGAATGGCTACGGCCCAGCACACGGACATTTCCGCACTTTAGTGAAGTGTCAAATAAATATCCGTGTATTTACATTTTGTTTTACTTAGGCAAAATATCTTATTTATTTTCTTTCACAAAAAACTTGCAAGTATTAATAAAACGTCGCGGTTTCTAGCTAACTCCGTGACACATTTCAATTTGTTATTTCTATATACTTTATGTCTTAACATTGTTTATCTTTTGCCTATATGGCGTGCATGCACTTCATAAACCCACGATGGTAATAGGATGAGTAAACCTACTAAATAACTCGTTGAGTAAGAGGGTTGCAAACCCATCAACATTGGATCACGAATCCTTGTTAAACACCTTATTCTCAAGGCGTTGGAATAATTTGGTGCGCATCCACGATGGGTGCGCAACAATGCATCTTGTCTTGGCGTTTAACAAATTAGGAATCAAGACACTTGACTCCTTGATATGATATTTACGATGCGCTGCATATCACACCATACAAAATTATGATACGAGTACGTAGAAATTATGTTTCAAGTATCCCGTGACTTTCATACATGATTATGAACTCCACATACTATTCATGCTTACACAAGAGTTTGATTCTTAGACAATGAAAACATTTTTTACGTAAAGACGAATAACTAAGTACAAACATTATAAGCCACAACCACATCAACACGAGTTCAACAAAAGGAACATTTTATTAAGGACCATGCGTTCTTACAAAAAGGATATTTACAACTAAGGATACAATCTACATGCTATTACGGCGCCTATGCGATGAGCCCTCCATACGGCGAGGCGGCGTCACGACCTCCTTTAGCTCCTTTAGCAAATCGGAGTCTTGACGGGATACCGTGGCAACACTAACAGGTACCCCGTCAGATCTAGGAAGATGAGTTGCGCCAATGCCGCACAAAATAGCCTTGCCTTTGGTACCTTCCTTCTTGGCAAGTCTTGTAGCATGCGCTTCCAAGACTTGCTTTGACGGAATTTCCTTCATCAAGGCGAAGGGATTCAAAATATCACGGGGACGAGCAAACACAGGCACCTGCAGCTGGGACTCATCCGGTCTCAAAAAATAATCAGGTTCGCCTCGCGCTTTTCAGACATGCTTGAGAGCCAAGGTTAGCCCTCCATGATGACCCCTATTGGATAATCACGGTGGCGCTCCAATTCAGACAATTAGAGGAAAATCCAGCGGCTTCATTTTTCCATTGCGCAACGGATCATCATAAGCATGCTCATTATAGCGGGTACTTTATCGCAGGCACCTTCAAGATTAGCCTCATGAAGCTCTTCTACAGCTTCTGACTTTCCCCGCGCCAACGCGCACCGCACCACCGCCCCAAACTTATCAACAACTTCTTGCGACTCTAGGGTACTGAGGCTGAGGGCGCAAGAGCCATGGCCGATAAGCCACTGCGGCTCGGCAATAGAAGACATGAGCTGGGGATATAACTCCTCATCATACTCAATGCTCAGCTTGCGCAACTTCATCTCCTGCGCCTCCAGTGAGCTTCCTACAGTTGCACCAAAATCCTCCAACTGGGAGACCAACTCTTCCTTCCCTTTCTCAAGATATTTCAGAGCCCATATACACGAGGCCTTATACTGCGCTGATGCAGTACGCTCCTGACTGATTTGGCTCAGCAGTACCATTTTTTCTTCAGCGAGTCTTTGGGTATACAAGTTCATAGCCTCTTCTTCAACCTTGGCACTAGCCAAACGTGCCTCCAGCAACGCCATTTGTTGGTCCTTTTGCGCGCTCTGGCTACTTTCTCCCAAGTACTTAGCCTTTAGTTGCGCAACCAACTTAGCTTGATCTTGCTGATGCTTGACACCGAGATCTTCCACAGTGATCCATTGGCGCATCCCGATGCCAATGGCTCCACGCCACAGCCCTTTTGTTCCAAAGACTCAACGCGAACAGGACTAGCCTTTGGGGGCGACTCCACAGATTGTTCAATACTGCACGCAAAACAGAGGGTTAGTGATTACTTCATAAACTCAACAGGGAATGCGATACGGGCTTTAAGAATAATACTTACTTGGGTGGAACTGTCTCCGAGGAGCGAGGAGAGGCAACATCACTGGATGATGAGTCCACGACATGGACAACAGAATGCTTCTTCCTGGAGGAGCTTGCGCGCATCGCCACCAAGCGCTCTCTTGCGCTTCAAACCATGGCTTTCCTCCTCCTCCTCTTCTTCAACGCTTTCAGCCACATTTGCATGCGAAAGCTCCACTACTGGGGTAGGCACCCTGGGGCTAGGCACGCTCACGAAGAGGGTCACCTCGGTCGCGACGGAGGAACTACCTCCTGTCTCTCCCAAATCTATTTCTAGGGTACGCCTCGAGGTAGCTTCCAAAATGGGCTCTTCCCCCTCTTTCAAGGGGCGCACCCCAACAGCAACTTGGCGCGGCCTCGCCAACTGAACAACTGCGAATAGATCCATCTCTGCGCAACAAAAGACAAACAAACAAACAGGTTACGAAAAGTACAAGGATTAAAAGGAATGCTCACATTATTAAATCAAAGGTATGCAAAAGGACGAGCACCCACCCTGACCATCCGCGTCCAAGAATATCGGCAACTCCTTAGGTCTACCAAAGTAATTGCGGCTGATGCCAATATGCACCAAAAATCCTCGGGTAGGAGGCCGATGGGTATGCGGTTTGTGTTTATTGTATCGGCATCTGTATTTGTAGGATCCAGGGGTGGGACGCTCATCCTTTGGCAGCGAACCCTGGGTATAGAAATCAAAATCCCAGGGAAAGACCGCCTTATCAATCCAGAAAAAAATTTCCCTCCAGTTTCTAAGCGCGTCAAGTTTCTCCGTGTAACATTGCAGTCTACCGGCGCGCTTAGCAAACGATACCCACCCGTTTGACTACGTTGTGTGGTAAAATGCGCGGAATAGGTGGATAGTCGGGTTAATTGCCAGGATATGGCAATTAACCTCGAAGTTGTTATTTTGGTACGCACCTATGCGGTCGCGGTGGGATATATCTGACGGTAATAATTTAACACGTCACTCAAGAATAGGGATATGGGCACTCGTTGATTCGCGAACTCAAAAAAACACGTGTATACCCCTACTTTCTCTTTGGGAAAGTCTGCAATTGACTCCTGCGCATCCGGAACTTCCGGATGCAGCGAATATAATAATCCGAAGAGAACTTCGAGAAGTTACGCCTCGGTCGGTCGGAGGTGAAATCGGTTAGACCACGGACCATGGTACGGTTATTAGTAGGCGCCGCAGCGGTTACCTTTTACCTATCAAGGGTTTCCTGATGGAAAGTTGAAGCTTTTTTAACAATGGTGAAAATGATTTACTGTGATACTCATAGTAATAAGGAGACGGAGGGTTATATAAGTTTCTTCATCCACACGATGACTGCCACGTGGATCCCACTATCTCTAATTGTGTGGCTAGGATCGTTTGATGTGACATATTTTCAGAAACTTTCCCACATTTTACGAGGTGGGAATTTGAAATATTTCGCCTAGGTTCATTCTTTTAGCTTCTTTGCTACGTTTAGAAGAATTTAAGGGCTGCAACAATTAGTCTAGCATCCGCAAGTTGTCCCTACGCATACTAGACTGGGGGGACATGATGAAGTATAGTCTAAATCCGGGTCATGAACCCGACCAATGAACGATACTAACAATTAGGCCCAGTACGCATGGGCTACCCGGTAACGGTTTGGGCTCACGAAGGCCCAAACCCAAAGTTATTTATGGTTTAACAATATCGGATATCTCCTATCTTGGGAGATAAGCATCCGATAACCGACTTAGGCGGGATACGCCAAAACTTGAGGAACACGAAACCAACAAGGATTTCGTGTGTATATAAAGGGCATCTCGGCCCTCATTAAAGGTACGATTTACAAACCCTAATTCCTAACTATACCCTAAACCGATTACTTACTCTCATATCGGAGGATAATCGTGGGAGACAATCCCACGGTAAGCCTAACGGTGTTTTCTGTTTTCTTAGTGTGCAGGTCTCAAGTATTAAGAACCAATTGATACGGAATCAGAACCCAAATAAGGAACGTCCAACTTTTGTATCAACAATCCGACTTGCCAGTACCCCGTATCCCACGTAGGTTACATATTAGTTTTAATATTTTCAAAGGTTCTTGAGCTGTTAACACATTGTTTTTGGTAAAGAAGTTTTTTAACATATTACTTAGCCTTTTATTTGTAGCCCTGATTTGTGCTGTCTATGCTTACTTTTTTTTTGTTTCTATTTTGTCATTCAGTTATGTAGGATCGATATATTATTGTGTTTGAGGATTCGGGTGGTCTTGGATGATCAAAATACATGTTAAACATTTTAGAGAGAGAAAGTAGAGAGATGGTGTTCTTGGTAGAGAGTTGGTTCAATAAAATGTAAAAGGTTAGATTGCCAAGCCACACCCCTTCCATGGATGGAAGGGGTATTTATACTTACAAACAATACGTCCTCCTATCGGACTGTGGATCAGGCATACAGTGGGTAAAGACCCGTCCTTCCTCCACGGTGTTGCTCTCAACTAAACTATGCTACGAAATAACTAATAAACTGATAAATAACGATATGTCTACGAGCTAACTTATGCTAAATTATATTTGGGGTGACCGACACTTCACTATGGAATTTCCAATTCCTAACAATCTCCCCCTAAGGGAGGTCACCCCAATGTTTTACATTTCGAATCTTAGCATTCTATTTAATCTTCAGTCTTGAGCTCGTAGACTTTAATTCTTCAACATCTGCATCTTTGTGCTTTAGCAGTGATTCTTTAAAGTCCGCATAGTTTTGTACTTTGAGTGGAGGCCTTTGAACTGATCCACATTTTGATGATCTTCGAGCTTTCATTGAGATCATTAGCCAAAATAAATCTCTGGATCATCCATAGTAGTGTTGCCTTCATGTGATGTTGTGACTTTTGGACCGACATGCTCACACTTTTGGATCATGATATCTTTCATCAGAGTAGCGGAAGCTTTACTGGCCCATGATATTTGCAGCAGCGTAGCGGAAACATAGTATGAAAATATCGAGCGGTTCGTATATATGCACAAGTCATGCTTTCTTCAATTAAGTGTGGATGCTGTGAGCATGCGGCTTTGGATTGACTCCTAATTACGATCATAACCGTCCAAATGTATCCACAAACAACAGTTAGCAATAAAACACACGAAAGTGTCTTTGATCACTTTCGTTGAATTGAGTACATGGCCCACGGTTCCCGTTGATCGTACAAGTCGCACTGTGATCGGTATAATTCGAAGAATCTCCTTGAGGGGTTTTAGCGGTTGTTCTAGCCGTTCTCAAACCGGAGCGTCTCAAAGAAGACAACACGGAGTGAGTGAACCAACGAATTGAGATTCACTGATTGATGAAAAATTGATTTGAAAACAATCGCGTATTGCTTAGAAGAAAGAGTTTTGCAATACGACGAAGGTTTTATGAGAAAGATCAATTTTCTATCAAAAATACTTTTGTATTTGAAAAGAATACACATTCGGCGTGCTAGAGAAAGAAGAGATTCGCACATCGAACGGTTTTTCCAAAAGTATTTTTCAATCAGAGATACTTTTTGTGTTTGAAATCATGAGTACACATTCGATGTGCTAGAGAAAAGAAGGTTTGCACATCGAACGGTTTATCCAAAAGTATTCGTCAATACCAATCCTGGACCAAGGTTGATTCAAGAGTGAATCGCCCCATCGTTTCTGTCCAGTTTTCACAAGCTTGATCTATTGGATAGATCTCACATGTCACCCACCAAGAGCTTGTTAGATGTTGGCTCTAGAAGGATTTCCATCTTCATCGTGAATATTTTCATATCACTCGGATGTTCTGGCAATACCACAAGGATAATGCGTAGGACTCTAAATATATACTTACTTTCCACATTGTGTGAAACAGCAAGTCTTCATTACTTTTGTGTCCTAATGAGATATTGTGGATGATCTCTTGGCTCTAGACTCAATTGTGCACATTTGGTTCCTATGCCGGAGACTAGGGAGAAGGTCTCCTTCTTCAATATCAACAATCTCTAAGAGAAAGTCGATAGATAATGTAGGTTCCCCGTGAGAATGAAACAAGCCCTTTTAAGAGGAACTTGAGTAGCTTGGGAAGTTTAGTGCAGTGCGTCCTTTGGGTCCATGACGTCTTGTCTTCAATACTAGTATTACCTTAGTAACAACCAGTAGCATATGTATTGAACCCGGTTTCTGCCCTAAGGTTGAATTATTGGAGGGCTATTTCTTTTCACCCTTTTCACATTCAATACTTTTTCATTCTTCAACCCCTTCAGTGCTTACCGAGACTTCATTACTAGAACCTTGTTGGGTTTATTCGATTACTAGCTCATCTCGATCCGCACTCTTCCCATATTATCATTTTTCTCCTTTTTCATCATACCTAAGGACTCTACACTATCTAGTGGATTGTCCCAGGGTAGATCCCTCCGGCTCTGGCGGGATCGTGGGAACGAATACCTAACCTAACCATCCTTATAACACCATGCATAAAGTAAATTGGTCGGTCTCGGTATTGTTCTTTCTTTCTTGAAACCAATTAAAAATCATTTGGAAAATCAATCAAGGTACTTGTGATATAATATCAAAGAATTTTGTACCTTAATTGTTTTGATCATTTTAGAAATGCTCCCCCTCAACATGTACATATGATTATGAAATTGTTTAGCACATGGAGGCAAGAGTTCTTTATAAATGATTTCTTTGATCACAATTTCCGTAGAAAAAGCCATTTGATTTTCTTGGTAAATTCTCCCCCTCAATATGTGCATAGGATATTTGAAATCATTTTATCACATAGAGGCAAGAGTTCTTTTGAAGTACATCAACGATTACAAAAGCCATTTAAGAAACCATTTGCTCCCCCTCAATATGTGCATCGATAAACGAAAGAGTTTAGCACATATTAGAGAGAACTAGCACTTTTGAATCAATTAGATCATTCTTTATCAAGTTTCATTATTAAATCACAAATTCTCCCCCGATCAAAAATATCAAACCCTTTGAGATTTTGGATCCCAAGTGATTTAATAAGGTTTGGAAAACATGGGAGAATATGTGGCCTTGTTTAGATACTCTTCTGGTTTTTGGTTAAATGCTCCTCCACAATCATGTGCATTATGTATTTCAAAAATCGTTTGGCACATGAAGGAAGGAGTTCTTTAAGAACAATCACCCTTTTAAAACTGATTTGAGATTTAAATCACAATCTCTCCCCCGATCAAAAATTTCAAACCAATTGAGATTTTGGATCCCGATTGATTTAAATTATTTGGAAAATTTTGGGGAAAGACGTGGCAAGATTTAATTTTGAAAAATGACTGATCTGAGATCAATTTTAGACATTAAGGATTGTTAGTGTCAGGTATGATAGTTTTTAAGAGATCTTTAAGTAAAATAAAATAATTTTACAATCAAACAAGAACAGAAAAAATTTCATTTTGTAAGATCTTTGAGTTTTAAAGAAAATCATACCATGACATAACATTAAATCTTTAGATCACCACATTTTTTGTACAATCCGGACTTTTATGAAGAAGTATTGTTTGAAAAATAATTTATATTTGAAATCACTGAAGATTTGACAAAGTAAAGTCCGGTTGATTTCAAAACTTTGAATCCGATTTATTTTCAAAACAATATTTTTCCATTTTTCAAAACTATATTATTTAAAAATTGTTTAAAAAATGGTATCATCACAATTATCCTGCACAAAGATACGTTAGGTGGTAGAGCTGCTTCTGTTGATGTTGCTGCTGTAGGGCTTGGAAGAAAAACCATCTGGCGATGCAGTGAGACTTCTTACGTTGCATTTTAATGCCAACTTAGGTCAAATTTAAGCTTCGTTTCTTCAATCACATTGAAGAAAAACCATCTGCTGATGCAGTGAGACCTCTTACGTTGCATTTATGCCAACTCTTATTGGAAGTCAAATTAAGCTTCGTTTCTTCATTTGTCAACCCAATATATAGTTACCCTTTCCTTTCGGCATCCAATCATCTTGTATTGTGGGATCCGGATCGGGAACATTCTTATGTACCAATATACCTGCATACGTTAGTGGTCATACATCTGAGATATATGATGGTCGACAACACCCAAACTGCAATCGACTAATAAAAGTCAATTCAACATATCAATCAGATCATATAAGGTATGGGATTAATGTGTTCCTCAAACTCTAATCATCTAATCCTAACAATCTTATCCTAGGCACCTAGTCCTTCAACGTAGGTTAACATCATTTTTAATTAAGCATATAGGATAATTAGATAATCTCGTTAGATGATATAGATTTGAAAACATTCTCCCCCTCAATCAATGACTCATTTTCTAAAAGGTTTAAAAGCGCTAAAGTCATTGATTGAGTTTTCAATTATTACGGAAACTCTGAATCTGATAGATTTGTAAACAACTCATTTTCCACCATTTTGAAAGCACAACAAATATTTTTCTGAAGAATTTTAGACGGAAAAAAATTTGTGTAGGAACAGCAGTCCTTCGACATACTTTCCTCGATTAGTTTTAGGATAAGTGCACGAAATATTAGAAAATTGGTTTAGCGCAGCACTTTCCTTCTTTGAAGAGCGGGTTGCTATCTGAAATAATAGCAAACCATAGTTTTAAGCACGGGTTACAGTCTGAAGTAACTGCAAGCCATATTTTTAGACATGTTTTGGAAAAGAATATTTACACCTCCTGCTCGAACTTCATCTATGGTCCCGTGCCATTATTGAATGACATTTCTAAGACCACAGATGTTATCGATACCAGAAGACATGTCTTGATAAAACATATTTTTGGTCTTTTTCAAAAACATTTCTGATTTTTATGGGTTTTTGTTGATTTTATATTTTTCTATTTTGTTTTTCGATAAATATTTACAAAGATAGAGTAGATGATATAGTTTAAGAAGATGATGATACGAGTACCGAGATAAGGATATCGGCGACCCGTTGTAGAAGATTGAAATCGTCATCTCTTAAACATTCACCACCAAAGCTTCCAAGGCTCTTGAATAGAAGAGAGAAATTGAACCGAATGAAAGTGAGACTTTGGTAGCTTCCCCCCAAACCGAAAATCCTTTAGGCTGAGCGGATTGAAGCTCTATTTCAAGCTTGCCTTAGCGGTGCCTGAGAGAAGCACACCATTATCTTCGATCTTGCTGCTCCTTTTAAGAATAATCACCGTGATTCTTCGTTCGAGGTTATATCATCCAATAGAAGAACAGCAACGTATCATCCCACTCTTAAATAATCTTCTCAAATTCCATACCCACTGAAGTATTAAGCAATCCGTACCACAAGTTGTCAAGAAACCAGTTCCCCCAAGTAGTTGAATTGATGCAGTCAGTCTCTTTGTATAATGCTCAAGAACTCTCCCGAATACACATCATAAGGGTACTGAAGAACACCTCCCCAATGTTCACATCTTCTTCCCGGATGATCGTGTATGAAGCTCAAGAACCCGAAGTACACCAATACCCAAGAGCTCTCCCAAATACACATCATGAGGGGAATGAAAACACCTCCTCATGTTCACATTTTTCTTCCACGATGATGGTGTATGAGCTCAAGTATCCAAGTATACCAATACACAAGGAAGGAATAGCGATAACATTGAAGAAGCGAGGCCAAGTCACGATTATCTCTGCGGATGACAATCTCTGCGGATGTCAACTCGAATAAGTGATTATATCTACGAATCAGCGATTAAGCCCTCAAGTGAGACGGTGGCGCCCCAATGTACACAATTCTCTCTCCCTTGATGATTGCGATAACATCGAGATCATCACACACCAGTGTACCTCTTTTATCTTCAGAAACTTTCATTTACATCACTTCCCCCACGACGTTGGAATAATAACACTAAAAGCCTTGATGAGTAAAACCTTGAGTTTCTCTGCGGTCATGACATATGTCTTCCCGGGATATCTTCAATCACTTAGAAGAATTAAGTTCATCAAGTTTACTCGCTTTGTGTTTATCTGTGTGTCTCCTTCCCCCTTGTTGGTTTTGACACTTCAGAATCAGTAACATATTATAAGCCCAAATACTTGAAATCTTTTGAGAAGAACATCATTAGATCAGATGTGTCTGTGAGAATCAACTTCTTTGAAGTATAATGTGAGCAAGTCTAGTTGGGGATTAAATCAGACATTTCACCCTCCCCCAATTAGTGCTCTCCCCTAAACCGACAATCTGATTAATAAATGCCCAGATTAAGAAGAAGTCTTTGGATAATTAAATGCAACTCGTCTTTAGTCTTCTAACATATAGCAGGAAATGTAGAGCGGTAGACTTCGACCTTCTTCAAGATTGTCCGTTTGGGGAATAGAAAGTCAACATCTTCAACTCACCAAATG
This sequence comes from Chrysanthemum makinoi, assembly GCA_910596185.1. Taxonomy (NCBI): domain Eukaryota; kingdom Viridiplantae; phylum Streptophyta; class Magnoliopsida; order Asterales; family Asteraceae; genus Chrysanthemum; species Chrysanthemum makinoi. Next base: position 278,742,263 of record OU343224.1, read on the forward strand.
CATTCCCGTTAACATACAAATAGCAAATCCCTTAACTCAAATCCCTCCCAATCAAACAAGAACAGAAAGATGTTCATCAAGGAAATATGCCTACATGGCTGGAAGCACTTTGTCATCAATCATATCAGCCCGTGTGAAGATGTCAACCAACGGCTCTTAGAAGAAACTCCATGTAACGATGACCCGATAAGAAGAAGATCGGTTCTTACATGAGTTAGGAGCCGTTTGACCATTTATTCTCAGAAATCAATCAACCATGCAGTAGTTTCACACTTCTTCTCCCCCTCAAGAATTGCAGACAAAGTTGCCATTCTTGACTAAATAAGTGAAATCATCCAAACGTATTCCTTTCACACTTCTCCCCCGCAAAATTAGCACATGATGTCGCCATCGTCATTATAGTTGAGCAAGTGGAATAAGAAAACAATCAACGTTAGTCCGGTTCACTTGATGTTTGAAAGCGCATGGAAAAAGCATGAAGCATGTTGATGAGAATGGTCATTAGTGAGAAGATTTCTCTTCTTCAGAAGATAAAGCGCACTGAAGCGTACACTTTTCTTTTCTTTAGAGTACGAGGCATGAACTGATGTGTTCATACGTCATAATCTCTCTCTTTTCAAACTCTCTTGGCAAAACATGTAATCACCCCCATTATCATTCAGTAGGCTCTTTGTTGTGACGGTGATGGAAAACCCAATATGATGAATTTGACCACAGAAGTGAACTAACTTGAACTTCGTGACTTATACTTTCACATATGTAACAAAGAGCGGTGCCGATTTCCATTAGCATCTCTAAGTACTCTCTAAGTACTCTATACTCTTCATCCAACCAACCATCAAGTATTAGACGTATATCACCTCTTGAAAATCCATAATTGAATGTGACACTGAGCACTACAACGTAACTCCTTAAAGTGATAGTTATTTTGTGGTGATACGAGCCCAATTTCCCCTCGTGGTAAAAGAAAAAAGACTCCCAAAAATAACTAGATTTCCAAGTCTTCGTTTTTTATAATAAGCTCGAACAAGGATCTTGAAGAATCTTCATCCATCCATCCCCGATACCTTGGATACTAAGTACACTCGCCTGTGATATTTCACTTCAACCTCAAATGAATAATAGTGAATTAACTCCGTTGTCACATCTTTCTTGGTTAAAAGCTCAAATCTAGCCTTCTTTGACGTTTTAAATGAACTTTGATAATGGTTTCATCCCGACCATGGTTAAAAGCACATCACCCCGTAAAACCATGTAATAACCAAACTGCCCTGACGAATATCCAAACACACATCCAAAACATGAAGTACACCCTTTTATCCCTTCTTCGAAACAGAAATCGTAGCACCAGCATCAAATAAGATCCCGAAACACACTTTCCTTTCTCCAGGATGGTTCTAATAATACGGGATTTTACAATTCTATGGTTTAAACCGAGAAATAGTTTCTTTCGCGGGATTTTACAAAACCAAGAATAAACCGTAAGATAGATCCGGAAATGCACATTGCTTTAACCGGGATGTTTTCATTGTCACGGGATTTTACAAGTCTATGATTTAAACAGAAATAGATTCTTTAGGTGGGATTTTACAAAATCAAGACAAAACCGTAAACAACGTCAGCTTGAATGTGTTATGACAACTTTGGTTTCGGTGAATATCTGTTTTAGGGAACATGCGATGGTTCATCGGTGGTTCATTGTACAACATCAACAATAACATCAACCATCCAATAGACACTTTGGTAAACACATCGTTCACGCTATCTATCGCTATTGCGGTGACAACATGGTGAAGTAAACGGATATGCCAAACTTGATCATGAAGTAAAATTCCTAGATTTGTTACTTAAACTTGTACTAATCCTTGTGAAGAAGAAACGGTGTACCCAATGTACAAAACCTCTTGACATTCTCAATGAGTGAGACAGAAGTGATAGCAGCGTTGTGGGTCAGCGAGAAAGAATCTGTCGTAACTAAATAGTCAAGTCTTTATCACCCTCTATAAATGCTCAAACAAGTCATCTTCGCGGAAGGGTAGAAAGAAAGAAGCGAAATAAGTAGCGTGCGAAAAGTCTCACTTCAAAGTCAAATCAGAAATACCGAACAACAAACCCGTAGTCAACTTTGATAAATCATGAATTCGAGCCTAGATATAATATTATCCGTGAAATGCATAAACCAAAGTATCAAGCCTCATAGCACATCAAATCTCATCATCACACCAAATCTTATCGACAAATCTCATCAACCAATCTCAAATATTAAGCTCAAGCCGTGAAATTGTATCCTCCGTGAAATTTTACCATACCAAAATACCACTGTTTCTCACAAATTCAAAATTGTATCAATCTTTTAAAAAAAATCGGATAACAATTTTTTTACATTGAGGTACGCCAACACCATGTTATATTATATCACAAGTTCAACCAAATTCCAGCCCATTAACTCGTCCAGCCCAAGAAATAATCGGATTATGTCATAAGCCCGTATACAATCCAATCTATTAGTAACACATTGTAGCTCAATATTAGATCAAATATCAAGCTGATCCGAAGAGATACACTTAACGGGACCAGTTCATTACCCGATCCACACTTCACATTGTGATATCCGGTTATATATATATATATATATAAAAAACACTCCCTTAAAATTAGGTCATTACCACATAACCCTACTCATAATATCCATGTGATGTCCGCCCCCCTCCTCCTCGTATCTCTCACTCCTCAACACAGATATAATCATCAACAAAAAAGGAGTAACTCATCTCATCACAACTATTATCAAGTGAAATTGTAATCACAGTTAGACCCCATCAATGAAACGTATATGATATACGAATCAAAAAGTCATCATCCATTATCATACCAAACCGAACAAAAAACATATCATATTCATCCATACATGTACAAGTTTAAAGCGACCACAAGCATTACGGCTTCTAGATCATTTAAAATGGTCTGGGTAGGTATTATGTGGTTGTTTTGTTTTGTTTGTTGGTCTTTTCACGAATTAAAGAAGCGAGTGTAACAATAATGTTATAACTCATTCTTTGTTATTAGGATATGATAAAGATCGATGAGGATACAAGTTCCACAAAAAAATTATAAAAGATTATAAGTAAGGTGGAATAATACTGAGATCATTAATTTGTTGTTTAAATGAGTCTTGTTAGAATCATATAGAAGATGGAGGATAGGATAGATTGGGATATGATTGTTGGAGTGATTTTGTCGAGGCTGTGATGGCTGTGAGAATTGAAATGAGTCAGTTTGATTTTGTATTTAGTCATGTTCTTGTTAATTTGTTTCTTGTTTAAGAACATAGACCAAGGATGTTATAATACTGAGATCTTATGAATGACTTTTGGTATATGGTATATGTGTTGTTGTGGTCTTGGTTTATTCTTCATCTACCTTTCTGTCTAAGTCGCTAGGTCAAAGTCTTTGAGTCAAGTTGCTAGCTCAAAGGAGTCAAGTCGCTACCCATTTTTATCAAAACAAGTCGCTAACCAAAGTTTTCAAAACAACTCGCTACTTGATAAATATCAAGTCGCTACCTTTATAGTCACAAGTCGCTAGCTGAGAGATATCTAGTCGCTAAACCAATTTTCAAAGCAAGTTGCTAACCATTATTTTTCTAAAGCAAATTAAGCTAGACAAAACATCATCTCTAAAGAAAGATGACAAGTCGCTATTGGTTTTCTTGAGTGAGTCAAGTTGCTACTTCATTTATAAACCAACTCGCTATGAAGAAACATATGCAACTTGCTATGAAAAATGACCAAAAGCTGCATAAAACTGCTTTTGTTCTGACCAGAAAAACCAGAAAAAAAGCGACAAAGGATATCCTTTTAGACCTGTTTTGACCAATAAGATTACCATTTGACTACAAGAGTTTCATAGAAATGGTAACAAGACAGTCATCTGAGATGATAAAAACATGTTTGGACAAAATATTGACACAAAACAGAATGGACAATATTATTGACTCAAGACAGATTTGAAAACTAGAAAAGACCAAATGACTTGTTGAAACCAAGAAGGATACATAAAAAGCATTGTTCAAAACTGTTTAACATACGAATTGTGAAAAAAAATATTTCGAACCAACAAAGTAGTACAAAAACAGTTTTGAGCATGATCCAAAAACCAACACAACCATGATGTGAAACCACACCAATAACCCACAACACAAAAACCTTGGCTCTGGTACCATTTGTAGGATCGATATATTATTGTGTTTGATGATTCAGGTGGTCTTGGATGATCAAAATACATGTTAAACATTTTAGAGAGAGAAAGTAGGGAGATGGTGTTCTTGGTAGAGAGTTGGTTCAATAAAATGTAAAAGGTTAGATTGCCAAGCCACACCCCTTCCATGGATGGAAGGGGTATTTATACTTACAAACAATACGTCCTTCTATCGGACTGTGGATCAGGCATACAATGGGTAAAGACCCGTCCTTCCTCCACGGTGTTGCTCTCAACTAAACTATGCTACGAACTAACTAATAAACTGATAAATAACGATATGTCTACGAGCTAACTTATGCTAAATTATATTTGGGGTGACCGACACTTCACTATGGAATTTCCAATTCCTAACAAGTTATCTTCTCTATGCTTTCTTAATGACTAACTGTACTGATATCATTATTTTTAATAGAAAGTTGATTTATTACTACAGTTGTTAGCAAAAACTCACTAGCTATTTGCTTATTTATCAGCATGGTCATAATGTCGTTTCCAAAAAGAGGTATTTTAACTTTTGATATATTAATTTCCGATAGCAAATGATTGTAAAAAGCTTATAAACCATATAGTATTAATATTGTAAAAATTGTAAAACTTGTGGTTTAAATTTTCTTCTGTTTTCCACTTATATATTATGATAGTGCTAGAAGTCGTCATGCATATAATGTTACATGGCAGTATTTTAAAAAGTATATTTTGATTTCTTCAGTGACAAGTACAAAAAATAAATGGATATAAGAAGCAAGAAAGAGAGGCTTTATAACGTTCAATGTTTTTTGCGCTGATCTTACCTAGCCACTTCCGCCCGCCTCTTGGCCTGTTCAGCAAGCTCAAACAACTCCCTGTAGCCATAGTCATTGTAAAGAGGTGTTGTAAGCTCTCAGACAAGTAAGCTGTAGTGAGAGCCTCCAATCCAGACAAGTCATCATAGAGGTAGTATTTCTTTTTTCACGCTTCATTTTTTAATTAAGTTACTTCAGTTTTCATTACGTTCGGGCCTACGGGGCGAGACGACAAATCAGGCCTTAAGGAGGGCTAATAGCCAGATTGAAGGACGCCCTTTAAAGATTGACTTTGAATATAATGATCAAAAAACCTTCCTACCTGTCGGCGCCGGCACAAGGTATATTACAGTTTTCAAGATACAATGTTTAAGATGTGTTTGATTAATTACATCTACACGTGAGTTTAATTTTAATTGGTATACCATCACAGTCCTGAAATTGGAGTCTATACATATGTAGCGGCTCAGGTTAAGAAAGCAATAGAGGTAGGTACTTGGTCCATTTAACAAATTATATATAGTTTCGTATGTCGATAACATATAAATGTGTGAATCTGCCTACAATTATTTAACATCCTTCTTTCGCTATAAAAACATATGCAAACAATATTCATAAGTCATGCCCGCCCATTGGGTGGGCCGACATCTAGTGTGTATATATATATATATATATATATATATATATATATATATATATATATATATATATATATATATATATATATATATATATATATATATATATATATATATATATATATATATATATATATATATATAGAAAGTTAAAATAAAAACAAATATCAGTAAAAAGAATAAAAAGAAATTTTTTAAAAAGTTCTTAAAAATTCAAAAAAATCCACAAGATCGGGTATGTTGGTGCATAAAACTTTTGTGAGAAAAGTTTTTCTAATTTTGAGTTTTTATACGTTTTTTAATGCACAAAAAGCGAATTTTGATCTAAAAAAATTTTGATGCACAAAAATTTTAACTTGTTTTAATTTGATGCTAATGTTATTTTGATGAAAAAAGTCAAAAGAAGTTTGGTGCTAAAATGAATTTTTGATGCACAAAAAAGCGATTTAATGCACAAGCGTATTCTTTGAAATTTTTTTCAGAAAAAGTATTCACTTTTAGAAAAACTTCCTTCACAACTTTTTCATGCACCAACATACCCGATCTTGTGGAATTTTTATGGAATTTTTCGAGAACATTTTTTGAAAAAAAAATCTTTTTATTCTTTTTACGGATATTTGTCTTTTATTTGATCTTTTACCTATATATATATATATATATATATATATATATATATATATATATATATATATAGGGGAGGGTTAATGTGAGATCATACTTAAAGTTGTAAAAATAAGATCAAGTCTAAAAAACCACTAAAACATATATAAATAACAATTTTAGCAATAATACACAAAAATATAATATTTTAATACAAATTAACCCTTTAGAAACTAATGACCAAATGATACATGAGTTTGAATTAGTGATACACCTGATACATATTACACTAATAAATATTCCAAAATCTGATACACATACAAAAACATGATACACATTACACTTCTAATCAAAGTGTATCACCTAGGTTTAGTAAATTTTAAAAAGAAATCTATCAAAACTTTAACATTTTTAGTTGTAGCTAATAAAAAAATTATTTTTGTTATAAGGAGAGTGTCACTTGTCAAATTTTAGATTGATCTCATTTTAATAACTTTAAGATTGATCTTATTTGATCTAGATTCTATATATATATATATATATATATATATATATAGAGAGAGAGATTGGTTATTGTAGAATGTAAACTAATGTAGAAAGAATAAGAAGGATTTTTGGCCTTGGGATTTAACTAGCCAAAAATTAATCTATGAATGTGATTAATTGTGGTGATTTAATGAACATTTGAAAGGTAGTATCAATACTTTCATTAATAAGGGGCAAACGCGTCAATATAAAATTGTAACTCTTCCGCTAATTTCAAAAGTTTTCAAATGCGTCAATATACTTTCATTAATTGTGATTAATTGTGGCTAAACTTTTTTATACTCCGTATTTTTATAAAAGAAACATATACTGACCCACCAAAATGTGACAATAATATTTTTTTTATATTTCTTTCATGTTGCCGTACAATAAATGTGACGCCTAATTATTTGACACACCAAAATTTTTGAAATATTTGTAGTGTAACACTAAATTTCTTTGATATGTTTTGATACAATTAAAGTGACACATTAAAATTTTAATATATTTTTAGTGACACACTAAAATTTGTAATGACACACTTTGTTTATCACACAAATATTATTGACACTTAAGTAGTGACACACTAATTTTTTTGATAAGTTTGTATTGACACACTAAATTTTGTGACACACTTTTAGCGACAAATAAAATCTTTTGACACGCATAGTTTTCATGATACATTGCCATGATAACACATTAGCAAAAAAAAATTACGTAGAGTTAGACAATTTGAAACTTAAATGGGTAGTTTATGAGGCTTAAATGAGGAATAATAAAAGGAGAGGCTAAATGACTAGAACACCCTTACTAATTAAATAACATATTTTTACACTTTTAACTATTTTTATCCTTTTTATCTTAAAAACTTTTTATTTGATTCAACCTCTATATAGACAAGCGTTCAAATGAGAAGACTTTTTTTTATGAGAACGCGAGAAGTGATCCTGACCCTCCATTTACTCCCTCTTTTTTTAAAATCTAATGGTTAAAATTAATCCTCACACTATACTTTAAACAACTCTCACATATATATATATAAAAAAACACACACACGTCCAAATTTTGAGGTGAAAACCATTTCATCTTCTCTGTGATCATCATAACCACCGCAGATCCCACCGGCAGATCGCTGCCGTTTGAACCACCACTACTTCGTCATAATTACAACCGTCTTCCGTAATCACCATCGATCACCACCACTGTTCACCATTCACCACCATAATCGTGATCCTCACCATCACTCATAACAATCATCAAAGAAGAATAACACTCTCTCAAGGTTCATCAACACCACCAACCACCACTATGTTCGCCACTTTCCATCACCAGAATCATCGATTACCATCTTCATCATAATCAGTAAGTGTAAATTAAGCTCCTGATTCATTATTTCTATATATTTCGTAAATTGTTATATATTTTAAAAACTGATGATGAAATTGAAGAGATAGATCTAGATGAATGTGTCTTTTGAGATTTAATATCTAATTTTCACATGTGATCAAATTGTTCGAAATGAATTTTCATGGCGAATTAAGTTTATTCGAATGTTTGATCTAGATAAAAAAAATCGTGCTTTAAATGTTTTGTTAGCTATTAGTTATGTTGATGAGTAATTTAGATGATTACGTAAATTTGATGAAGAAAATGAAAGTTGAACTTGTCTTTTTCTCGTTGTTTGTCAACGCATACCAGGTGTTCGCTAAAATGTCAGTTGTCTTCACATGTGAAGATAGGTTGATATCTTCACATGTGAATATCAAACTATCTTCACGTTTGATCAAACGTGAAGATATTTTAATCTTCACATGTAAAGATAGGTTGATCTTCACATGTGAATATCAAACTATCTTCACGTTTGATTATCTTCACGTTTGATCAAACGTGAAGATATTTTAATCTTCACATGTAAAGATAGGTTGATCTTCACATGTGAAGATAGGTTGATCTTCACATGTGAATATCAAACTATCTTCACGTTTGATCAAACGTGAAGATATTTTAATCTTCACATGTAAAGATAGGTTGATCTTCACATGTGAAGATAGGTTGATCTTCACATGTGAATATCAAACTATCTTCACGTTTGATCAAACGTGAAGATAGTTTGATATTCACATGTAAAGATAGGTTGATCTTCACATGTGAATATCAAACTATCTTCACGTTTGATCAAACGTGAAGATAGTTTGATATTCACATGTAAAGATAGGTTGATCTTCACATGTGAATATCAAACTATCTTCACGTTTGATCAAACGTGAAGATATTTTAATCTTCACATGTAAAGATGGTTGATCTTCACATGTGAAGATAGGTTGATCTTCACATGTGAATATCAATTTATCTTCACGTTGGATCAAACGTGAAGATATTTTAATCTTCACATGTAAAGATAGGTTGATCTTCACATGTGAAGATAGGTTGATCTTCACATGTGAATATCAAACTATCTTCACGTTTGATCAAACATGAAGCTAGTTTGATATTCACATGTAAAGATAGTTTGATATTCACATGTAAAAATACGTTTAATCAAAAGGCATGTTCCACCATTAGAAACAAAAATGTTTATTTTTGTTAAATTTGTGTATATCTTCTATTGTATTTACGCTTTGCGTTTTATGTTGGCTGCAGCTACTTACCGTATTGATTTGCATACAAAAAAAGACTTATTCTTTATATCAGCAATTGACTATACTATAGGCAAATGTCCCATATTAATGCCTCATATCCGACCAACTCCTGCGCAAATAATAAATGTTTCGAGTTTTGCCTTTTGCTACATCAATGACACCATCCACAAGTGAAAGTGAGCATAGTAATTTTTCTCATGATCCGCTTAAGTTTGCTATCAAGATGCTTTTAGGTTCGTTCTTAGATTTTATGATACTAGTTAATTTTACTTCTGTTTCGACCGATTTTAACTTTACCAATTTGATCCTTAGAAACAAGTATATCTAAATTGGTTAGCTTACCAGTATATTGGTTGAATTTCCTCGTATAGCACGACTTGCTAATGTTTTGTGTCTTCCTTTGCAGGCACTTCATTTTTTATTAGTAATCCGCAGTCATCCTTTACTTGTCCTAGGTGGAAAATTTCAAGATTCACTTCCACGTGTTTTGCCTGATCTTTTTGCAACAAGATCAGAAGTTAGTGCAGAACTCCATAAGCTGCACCACTCTCCCAAGTTAGTTGCTCTTCAGAAAATCTTGGAAGAGTGTGGCATTGGTGTTGAGGGATCGACTTCTGAAGGTTCAGTTAGTGTTGGGCAGCACCGAGTCCTGATATTTACGCAACATAAGGTATGTTTGTATTATGTGACTCACACCTTCATCAGTCTCTTATGTATGCATTTAACCATGTACCCTAATTTTTACAATCTATCTAGGCCTTGCTGGACATTATCGAGAAAGGCTTGTTTCATGTTGATATGAAAAGGTGAGTCAGTTTTCATGGCTTCTAAGCTTAAAGATGATAAGGTGGGAAATGGTTAAAGGGTGAAAAAAGTAGTGGTAACTTTTATACGGGTCAAAATGGGTCAAGTTAGGAGTTGGGTTCGACCTAAAACTTTTTGTTCAGAATTCAAAAGTTATTACGAATAATTAATGTGATAATATGATTATTAAAGTTATATTCTTCCAGCAAGTTTTTAGATAATTTGAAATTAGGAGGTTCTATCTACTAACATTCTAACAATATGCAATGAGCCTCTTTCAACCCATTTTGTGTTGTCCAATTTCTTATTTGATTCATTATAGATATTATAACCCACATCGATCCATTCATAATTCTTCATATTGCATATATTGACTTCTGTGTCCTAATAGTATTAAGCGTACATATGAACAGTGTTACATACTTGCGGTTGGATGAATCAGTTGAATCAATTGAATCAGCGAAGAGTTTTGACATTGTGAAATCAATTGAAGTCGGAAGTGTTTTCTGGATTGTTGTCCAATATCCCCTTCATCGAAAATTTGACTTTGAGCCTTCCTGATAATTGAAAATACTTGAGGTTATTGAGTTCTTCCTTGAGGACACTTGCACTACTTATGGAGTCTGATTTGGAAGAAATTGATATTACTACCCCCAACTTGCTTTTGTTTGAGTACCATATCCATTCAAATCTTCCTGCACTTGTGGTAAGGGATTCACTGCTGCCGAGAGCATGACTTGAATGTTACCCTAGAGATGAAGTTGATAGTCTATGGTTCCCATGGGCGGTTTTGGGCCGGCGCACCATCAGCAACCGAGCCGGGCCCAACCCACTAAGGGGCACTAAAATTTTTTTATACCCATTATATGCATTAGGCCCAACCCATTGTAGAAGTAATACTTTTATTGCAAGAATGATTTTTGTTCGTATTTTTGGCTTTTCGTACTTGATTATGGTCTATGGATATTATAATATAGGGGCACTTTTTTTTTTTTCGTGCCAGGCCTAATTTCTTTTTTACGTTCTCAGCACCGCCCCTGATGGTTCCAGAAGCTGAGGCAATTATTGGACGCGAAAACTGGTTTCAAAGTTTTAAAGCTGCAAATTTATGCGGTTCTGTATTCACCTGAAATTATTTATATACAAAATCATTTATGTCTTTTCACTTATTTCCTAGCAATGTTATGGAATAATCCCAACTCTAAATTTTATCTACCATTTTTTTACAGACTTTCTTAGACGTTGAGGAACTAAAGATGATTCGGTCCCCAGCTAATGAACTCGAGCATATTGACCTAGAAATGAGAAACATAAGAGGATTATCTGTTTATGAAGCTGTTGTGGATGCTGTACTTTGGTGTTGCTGTCCTCGGTCTCTAAATATAACTTCAAGGTTTCAGACCATCAATTCTGAAGAATGGAACCATGTTGTCAAGGTAATAGGTAACAGTTACATGCACCTTGTTTAATGAATACTCGTTATTTATCATTATATGTATTACAGAACCCCTAAACCTTCTTTTCATTGATCTAATCAATGATGTAGTTAAGCATGAGTTATTAAATTTTCCTAATAATAAAACTCTTGTTATATATTTTTCTTCAGTTTACGTATGAGAAGCTACTTCAACAAGAAGATGAAGGCCAAATTAGTATTCGGATGGTGTTGTGTTCTTCCAAAGCCGAAAAGCACTTAGTGACTTAAATTCATTGCTGACAGCATTGCCTTGGGTTGGACAAGAACACGTAATCACCTTCATAAAGGAAGAAGGTATGATGTATATCTTTTATGATCAGCTAATTTTGTGTAGTAACGTAAACACATTCTCAACCCTCTTGTTAATTTTGAAACTGCAGACCAAGAAGACGCCGGATAATTACATAGTCAAAAGTTTTGTGAATGTGAAGATCTTATGGTGCACTAGAGTAAGGAAGGTATGAGTTAATATAAAAAGTGCAGAGTACTAGTAAAGATCTAAGGTTTGTGTTTTGAACAAGTTGTAAGAACCTTTCATTATTATTATGCTTTATGATACACACATATGTAATGACAGTTCTAAATATTTGGTAATGATGTCTTGACTGTATATCGATTAGTTTTTGCTTCATTACTATACTTCAGATAGTGTTTTGTTTTGAGTTGATGATATGACTCTGGGATTTATTCATAAACGGATCATGGGATTTCATGGGAAGTAATATATATACAATACATACACTAGATTATATGTGTTTGTGTTATTAGGAGTTGCTTTCATTGCCTTCTTAGCAGTGTTAGAGGGTGTTTGATAGCCTTCGAATGGGATGATTCAGATGTGAGACCCCAATCGGTGGAGGGTGGGTTCTTTGGTGGCAACAATATGAGACTGAATGGTTCTTTGGTGGGTTCTTTGTTGCCATGTTTCCTTTTGTTTGGAAAAGTTTATTTTGACAGGATAAAACTTAATGACATGAAGATCTTTTTTAAAGTCTGCTTTGTTAATGCACTACTAATATTTGCACTTTTGGCCTGTCTTAATAGTGTGCTTTTGCTTTGGTTGATTTCAGTATATTGTTTCTAGCATTATATATTAGTTCCTATCAGTTATTGTCTTTTTGTTCATCTGAATTGAAGAACAATATGCGTGTTGGCAGAAAAAGGTCATATACTGTTCACCATGATGATCTCTGCTTGCTATTGAGGAAAACTGGCTATTAGTTCTTATATGATTTGGCGGATCTAACTCATTTCAAAATGCCCAGAGGCATCTCCTACTAGTTGTTTAAGCTTTTATCTGCTGAAAATCCCCTGGTAACATTGCAAAAGAAGTTATGATACTTATGAAACTTTTAGTCATTAGGCTAGCCTGTTTATGTCAATAATGATAAGTATTTGCATAAAAGAAGCATGTTATAGCTATTGAAATGGAAGGCAAAAAAAAAAGAAGCTAGCTGAAAGTGGAAAATTAGCAGTTTGAACTAAATTGACCGTAATTGCTAACTACTTCGTACTTGGGTGAGGACTTTGCACCCATTAAATCGACAAGAGGTCTTTGGTATTTTAATTTTACAGTTTTTAAATCAGATTGGTATTTTAATCTTTTTAATCATGTATCATCAATTACTTGTACATTTTTAAATAACTTGGTGCCATACTATTGGGACATTGCAAAGTATGAGATGCAAGCTTTTCATTTACATGAATGTAGATGTCATATCTCCATTAAAGCTCATTAAAGATACTGAGATTCCTAGGGGATTTGGATGTTTGGTTTATTGTGGATAGATGGCTATGTTTAGAAAAGGAAGCCTAGCTATTTGATCCTCAGTTCTCATTGTTGAGTAAGTCTTGGTAGGGGATGCTCTTCTTTGATAAGTGTTGGCTCATATTAGTTCAAATATTGCACTTTGTCTACACATTATTCCTATCAATGGATTGGAATTTGAGAGTGAATGGATCAAAATCGCTATTCACTGCATTCTGTTTTCTGGTTCATTGCATAAAGTTTTGATGTTGTTTTGTAAGATGGACTGTGTTTTGCTTTAATGGTGATTGTTGATAGACATTGAGAGGAAAGAGTATAAGCAGTATCGAGTAGTGTATGGCTAGATGTTTTGCTTTGTTGTCAGTATGTGTGTATCCTGGTAATTGAAAGCAATATAGTATTTTTAATCTTTCTGTATTCTTTGCTTGTTTTTTGTGACCTTGGGCGTGTTCAATTGCAACCATGGGTGGCTTTTATTAGAGATTATTTTGGTGCTAATATATTTCACATTTTACCAAAAAATACATCCTTTTACAGCCACTTTACAATGCATGAACTTTGCTGAACTGCATACAAAAAACATCTTGTATCATACTGCAATTTACTTAAACGGCCCTAAAGCAATATTAAAACATTAATCTACCACACAGATAAACCAAAAAAAAGGCTCTCTGCCAGCCAATGAGAAGTATGGTCAATGGGACGTTCCCACTCGCACTTCAAGAACACAATTTCCAGAAGTAGCACACTTCTACATAAATTTGTCAATGTATTGAGAATCGGCTATAAGTTGAATCGACTATCGACTTAAGATACAATTTTGCATTGCACTTCAAACCCATAAGTTGAAAAGTTGGATTATGATGCAAGAGACTTGATAATACCTTTCTATAAATCTATGCACAACTACAATATGGTAACTCAGATATACTACTTATTACCATCAATATTTTGGTCAAAACACGATCATCATGCATGCTGCTTAAAAGTCATCAATGGTTACCCATCTTACAGTCTTAGCATTCAACTTGTTAGCAATTTCACAATCAAATGTAAGTGCCATGAAAACTGCCTGATCCTGTTGTAAAGCGGGAATGAAGCAGCCCCTTGGTAACCCTCTCTGTCCAGCTGTCGATGTTGTTTTAGGAGCGGTTCGGGGAACAAGTTGTTGCATAGTTGGGTCATTTGGGTAGTTGCAGAGACCTAGTTTCACGAGGAATGCAACTGTTGTACCCTTTCCTAACCCTCCACTCTCATACATATGCGACCTCCCATTAGATTTACAAACCTGAAAAACATATGGGTGTTGATAATACATTAACGGTATTTCAAAAATAAATAAAAGTACAAAATGATTTATTAATACCTTTTGCAAATTGCGAGCCCAAGACCTGCACCACCATTACTTCGGTTGGATGCACTACGAGGCTACGAAAATTTTGTAAAAATGTGTGGAATGTCTTGTTATTTTATTCTAGACCCAGAATCCTTCACCTGCTGTTAATGGTATCAAGTATACTAGGAGAAGGATCATAGACCAAACCACAAGACCTACTCAAAACATAAGTGCTAAAGTGAGATTCAAACATATACTCGTATTTAACACTTAAGTGGCAAGATGCGCACGGATCGCACAAGTCAAAGCATGTTATATTAATGTTGTTGGTCAAACCGGTTCGAGTCATGCAAATCCACAAACACCCTTTTGGTCCATCTGAAGGCAAATTACAGTAAGTACTGTGTTATAAATGACTAGATAAACTATATTTGTTTGCACTTTGTCCGACTATAGACCCTTTATACACATTTGATCCATTCTCATTTTCCCTTTTCTGGTTTGACCTATTTGAGATAAAATAAAACCCAAGTCGACCAACTCATAAGTAAATGGGTCAAAACTGCCACCAGAACTGAACACCCATGAAAACATCCAATTCAGCAATTAAGATATACTGACCTGCACAAGTAGGTAGAACAGACCGTCTGTCAATGTAGGGCAGAATTCAGGAGTCTGCCACTCCTGCAAATACTCTGGACTCAAAATGGAGGCCTGAATTGAAACATGACCCCTCTTCGTAAACTTAACCGCATTCCCAACAACATTTAAGATGATTTGCATAAGGCGTTTTTCATCACCAATACTAAAAGCAGGTAGATCTAGGTCATAATTCAACGCCATGGATGTGTTTTTCACGGACGCAATAGGATTTATTAATGTGACGACCTACATAGAGCAATCAATATTTATTAATGTTTCGAGCCAAGTTCAAAGCAAAATTTTGATCCATGAGTTGGCCGCAGGCTCGCATAGATTCTTCTAGGATGGCAGCATGAGAAAGAGCCACAACAACCTAAGAAACATGACATATAGTTAGCTTAGTACTTGAATTAAATAGCATAAAAAACTACTATTATCATGCAGATATCAGATGAATCTCCAAATGAATGAAATTACAAGATAATTATATATGCTCATGTACAAATTTACATTTATTTGCTAGTGAAGAAATTTTATTCACACGCGAAGATAATTGTATATGTTCATGTATAAATGTACATTTATTTACTAGTGAAGAAAGCATATTCACATTCGAAGATAAATGTGTATGCTCATGTATAAATGTACACGTACTATCAGTGAAGAAAGTTTATTCACATGCGGAAAAAAAAGTATATGTAAATATACGTGTATTTACTAGTGAAGAAAGTTTATTCACATACGAAGATAAATGTATATGCTAATGTATAAATGTACGCATATTTAATGGTGAAAAATGTATATGCCACTAGTGTAAAAAATTTATTCACACGTGAAGGTAAAAGTATATAAATGTACGTTTATTTACTAGACACGATAGTTTATTCACACACGAAGACAACATTATTGCTCATGTATAATTTTATATGCATAATTTACTAGTGTAGAAAATTTATTCACAAGCGAAGAAAAAGATATACTCATAAAATATAGCATGTCCACATTGCAGTACAATTGATTGACACTAAATAGGTTTTCAAAGCAACAACTTAAAAATAATCCATTGAAAGTTTATTCACACGTAAAAAAATGTATTTGCTCAAATATAAATGCGCGTGTATTTACTAGTGACAGTTTATGTAAAGCCATAAAAGATGTTAGCAAAAGAACTGTAATATATACAGTACTAGCTTAAAAATTAATCCATGTCTTATTGAAAATATACCTAGTAACTCAAATTTTATACAATACTCCAAATACCAGTTGTATCCACCCTGTCACTGGAATACATAAACGGCTCTTAGAACTTTGTAAATAGTTGTGGTGAAAGCCATGTCTTCGATTTTGGCTTCTCGATGAGTAATTGCCTGCAAGATAAAATGTTAGACGACCTAAATGAATACACTATCAACAGCTTCGATATATGTAAACCGGTCATCTTCAATATGGATTTTATTAATTGTGTGCGTGGAAGTAACTGGCATAAGTTTGAAGGGAGATAACCTTTAAACCGATAACTTTCACCATATACTGAGATAACAAGTGATTGCTTAGAATTCTAGAATTCCAACCATGAGTGACAATAATATGGCGACTTCTGTATACATTTCACCAGATGAATCAAGTGATAATTAGCAAGCCGGTTGCCTATAAATAATGGTCCAAAATTTATACCAACGAGACCAACAACGAAACAAATACTACTGGACGGTTTCAATAGCAAGCTGACCTGATGACCCAAATATTAAGCCAATATGGCAAACCTACTCCTACAAAAAAAATCTTTCGATCATCTATCGGGCAAATCTAAAAGGCTAGCCATATCTGATGGAATGAAGGCCGCCATTCGACCAAAAAATGCCCCAATTAGTCAGAAAAATAGATATATAGCATACTCAAAAACTTTGACCACTTATTCAAATCAGTTAAAAAAGTTATCCTGTGTAACTGTCATTTTAAATTTGGAAAACTTGAGGATAATATAAAAGATTATACGTTCAACTTACACCGTCCAATCAATTCAAAACGCAATAAATAATGACATAAGTACCTCATTTACTACGATGTCAACAGTTTTCTTGTTTGTGGGTTTGACCGTAACCACTGAAGCCGGATCATTAATGGTGAATTCCGGGTTGCAATCGCAGAAATCTACACTCAATCCACCATACTGAATTGGTAGACTCTCATATATATTTAGAAAAAACCCAAAAGAAAACAACTTGCTTAAACTTGAAGTTACAATATGGGACGGGTTGGTAACGGGTCAAAACAGGTTGGGGTCAAACTACGGGTCAGGTTACGGGTACACGAGTTGACGAGAATTTTCCTTTACATTAGAATAATCATACAAAAAACATCATTAATTAAAAATTTGGCAAAATTAGATTATGAATAATATATATCTAAATAAATCCAGTACCTTACTCCTAAGAAAACAATATAATGCAACTATCTGCACCTCGAAACCAACCAACGAGCATATTCATGGTGAGTACAATATATTGCCAGGTTGTACATTTCCCTCGATAGCCTTAGAGATTATTCTTGCATATATTAGTATTACTATGAGGATTCCAAAAACAATAAATTCTAACTTTCTATCGAATGACTTATGTATGCATTCATATTGCATGCTTTATCATGTTATAGCTGGCACGATGGGCTGGGTTATTGGTCAAAAGGAGTAATTTCAGAGCATATCAATACAGGTTATGTAATTGTATGTTCTATAAAACTGCCCACTTTAAGAGTTCTGATTATTTAATAGTCAATTCATTATTTTTTTTCCGTGTTCCTACAATCCTACTCGTAAGTACAGATCAACTAACAGTTCCATTTTTTCATTATGACAAAGCAACGAGGTCCAACACTCGTACCAATTTGTAAGATGCCAACACTCGCATGGCTTCACATAGTTATGTAATTTTATTTGTTCAATATCTAAACACAACCGAGATGACATTGGACCAATGAACTATTTGTAGTATGGTCCGCAGGTCTGGTGTTTGAAACGGAACCCCATGTATTGTAATAAATTATTTTTCATTTCTGAGACGACATTTCGCACATCATAAGTTACAGTCTCAATATGAGTCTCAATATGGGATTAAACCAATTTTAAACCAGAACTAGTCTGTTAAGATCAGTCGGTACGTTATTTTGTAATTTAATAGACGCCGTTTAGGATATTGTTTAGAGAACACCAAACCAAACATTCCACATCTCTAATAGTATGCCCAAAGGTTAATGTAGTTTAAACTCACAAAATTTAATTTTTCAGCTATAAAGAGTGTTCAGAACAATATCTCACGAGCTTTAGATGTCAAAAATAGCAGTGGTACCTCAACATTGAAAACATTTCCTACAAAACTTACTAAAAATCTTGGGATAGAACTCACTAGATCTGTATAATTAATCTAAAACCCAATAAACAACACATACAACTGCTAATCTCACAAGCATAAGCCATCAACAATTACCTATAACACACTAACCTCCTTCCTCTCTTTGCCTCAATTGTCGTCAAATGGAGTTCATGAAGCTCAGAATAAATATAATATCCGGAAGTGGTCACACGCTTGTAAAACTCGATCTTTGTTTTCTATGTGTGAGGTGTATTCCTCCTCAATACAACAAGAGTAAAACAGAAGGTTGGCTCTTAAGTCCTACTTCTATCATCACTCTTTACCTCTTGAAAAAAGGATTTTCCAGCTTCGTATGTCGACCAGCAAAAATTTCACATGTGAAGATGCTATTAATATACTTCAATCATCAAATATTTCTCTAATAACATCATAACTTTTATTCTTTTCTGATATTTTCACATGCGAAGATGCTATCAAAAAATCCGCTAATAACATCAAATCTTCATTAAATAGTAAAATTCTTCACACGCGAAGATATTCTAGCTAAACTTAAATCTGCTAATATCTTCAAAACTACATTACTTACTGATATTATTAACACGCATAAATGATGTAACTAAACTTGAATCCGCTAATAATCTAAAAGCTTCATTCGTTACTAATATTCTTCACATACAAAGATACTTTAACTAAATTTAAATCCGCTAATAATCTAAAAACTTCATTCCGTACTAATATTCTTCACATGCGAAGATACTCTAAGTAAACTTAATAACCTCATCATTCCTTATAGATATTCTTCACTCACGAAGATAATTTAAATATACTTAAATAATTTAAAAATCACTAATCTCGATATTCTTCGTACACGAAGACACTCTAGCTGATAATCTTCATATGTGAAAATGATGTAACTAAACTTAAATCCGCTAATAACCTCAAATCTTCATTACTTAATAAGTATCTTCATACGCGAAGATACTCTTACTAAACTTTTTCTACTTTACGCAAACTAATTAAGTCACCTATAGCAATCAATACCAAATTTGTAGTCCATACTTTCACATGTGACATTTACAATTTAAACGATGACAACCTACTTAGTGCATTGATATTTATCAGTACCTATTTAATAGTTGAGGCTCTTGTGAAGTCTGCATCTTAATCAAGCAGCCAACTGCATCAGCAACTAGATACAGATATGCAATTTTTTATTCCGCATCATTATAGGCTCTTGTTATTGTTACTGCAAAGGCACAAAGGAAAACGCTTCCATCATAAATGAATTTTCTTGCAGTTTTCTTGAGAAATGATAAAAAATTAAAAGTAAAAACTAACCGGTTCCATATGTAAGTCTAACAACAGCACCAATATTATCCCAAGCAGACAACTCATCTGAAAAACTCTTACTATCATTAAAAGTAATCACCTCCTTACCAGAGCTCTGGTAACCACCACTACAACCACCAGACTTCCTCTCACTACCATCACCACCACCACCACTTCTCACCACCGTAGCTCTCACACCCACCACCCTTTTTCGATATCTCCACTTCTTAAACCTCACAGGCAACCCAACAAAACCACCATTTGGTGTTCTTGTAATCACTGGTAACTCAAAATTAGCAATCTTAGCACGAAGCCTCGAATCCAACAATATTTAGCACCTTTTATAACCCGATGAAATATCTTTACTTTGTTGTTCTCATGAAGGTATGTCAAACCACAATAGACTAGTAATAACATACTTGCTGCCTGAAATCAATATTCTATTGATGACCCTTCTTTGTTAAGTTGGATAGAAATGATAAGGGGAAGACAAAAGCCGCTCTCTCGACCCGTCTCGTCTTACATAAACAGTTACCGGCTATAATCATTACTCAACTGCACATCATATATCTTCAAATCTAAATATTAATTACATCAAACTATAGTCCTTATATATCTTCAATCTATAATCAAATCACTTACATCTGCACTGTTCAAACCGCGCTAGTTTTGTTCATGTGCGAAGAAAAAGAGTTCCTATATTTTCTCGTGCAAAGAAAAAGATCTCATATATTTTCACGTGCGAAGAAAAACATCTCCTATATTTTCGCGTGCGGAGAAAAATATCATATACTTACTAAATTTTTCACATGTGAGTGTATTCGATACCTTATATCTTCAAATGTGAAGATATTCGATGCCTTATATCTTCACATGTGAAGATATTCGATACCTTATATCTTCACATGTGAGTGTATTCGATACTTTATATCTTCACATGTGAAGATATATTCTTAGACTAGGCGTAGTATTTTCACGTCCGATAGATTTGTTATACTATGGTGTAGGGCTTAGCAAACGACCCGAACGGACCGGACCGACCGACCGACGACCGACCACACATTATTTATGCTAATATACCACAAACCGCTATTTTGGTCATTGGACCGACCTGAACTGGACCGACCGACCAATCGATTCGGTCGGTCGGTCTCGATCGTCTCTGCCTTGGTCCACCACTACGTGGGACCGATGCTCACTCTACTACTGTTTTATGTAGCGTTTAAAATAGAACGGAACCGATGAAAATGCAATCAAACGGGTTGTACTATCACCATAACTAAAGTCTAGACAAAATTTTAACATCTATCAAACAACATATAAAAACATTTAATGAAAATGAAAGTAAACATTACATCGCTTATGAGATAAAACTAACAATGACGTCTTTGTCACAGAAAATAACAAGGATGGGATTAATGGTGTCGTTGTTAAGAACGCTAGTACCAAAATAAGCATGAATATGATTAGTTAAAAAAATAAAAATAAAAAATAACTAATTTTGTATTTTATAAAAGATTTGGGCACGTAGCCCCATTTTCTTTGAAATGGATATTTATCTATTGAAAGTTAAATGTGCACTAACGCACATATTTTCTCTTAATTGTAAACTTATAATCGTTTTGAAAAAAATATATAATATATTTATGTAGCTTTTGTGTTAAAAAAAAAAAGTTTATGGGTTCTAAACGAAAAATAATAAAAGTTTGAAGATTTGGGGATTAAACATAATGTTTTGAAGTACCGGTTGAACTCCCGTCATCGACAGTCAACCCGACAGTTGGGTCAAATGGCAAATTAAACATGGTCAATCCACCGGTTTGAAACGCCCAGTGGTCAACCCTTTTGATATTTATTAATAGTTTCAAATTTTCACTTTTTACTTTTTGGTTTTTCCTTTATATATAGTGTAACAGGCATAATGAGAAATAGATCTCGATGAGACCTGATCACCATTGTAAACGGGTCCTCTCTAGTTCGTTTTGGATGGTCAAGTATTGGTTAGTCGAAACCGCCGATTTTCAAAACTATATGTACCATCAACTTGTTAGCTTGTATGGCTGTTTTATTAGTATAATGTATATAATAACACGACTTTCATTTTAGGTGTTTAAAATAATATTAATTAGTATGTTTAATTATTTTATATTTAGAATTATTTTGTACTCCGTAGCTTGTTTAAATTGTATATTGTGAAAATTTTATTTTACTTTTTAGTAAGATAGTTTTAGTGATAAAAAGTTTATGAGTTATAAACGAATAATAGTAAAAGTTTGAGAAATTGAGGATTAACATAATATTATGAAACCCTCACCTCGAGGTTCAACTGGTTGAACAAAACGAGTCAATATAAACCGGTCAACCCGTTAGGTCAAAAACGTCAAATTAAACTTCAACCGGCTGATGTGTAATAATAGTTTCCTTTTAAAACATATGTATGTATTAATAGTTGAAATTACTCATAATTAATTATTTTTCAACATTTCCTTTTTAATTTTTTTCACATTTCACTTTCTTGACTTTTCACTTTTCACTTTGACCATTTTTCTATTATAGATAGTATAGATTATATTTTCACAAGCGAAGATACTGCTACTATATTTAAAAATCCACTAATAACATCAAAATTTCATTCCTGGATTATATTTTCACACGCGAAGATAGTCGTACTATACATATGTATTTGCTAGTAATATCAAAAAATCTCTTGATGTAAACTAATTAAGTAGCTTATAACAATCAAGACTTAAGTAATCTATACATTCACATGTTAATAACTTCAAACACATAATAATTCACAAATTCTACAATAAAATTATTTCAAAAATAATAGTTACTTGAAATTTCTGTCTTGTATAATCTGAGTTGAAAAGTTCGATCTTTTTTATCAATCTCAGCTTCAATTGACCTAATTCCATTTACAACTTCTTCTTCACCCATATTTGTCGAATATTTTGTAATTGATAATGATTCCCGTGGTGATTTCGGTGGTGATTCCGATAGTAGACGGTGGTAGAAGGTTTTGATTTAAATGGTTATTATAGCTAAAATTGTGGCGGTGTAGTGGTGGCTTGAACGTCGGTGTGGTAGTAGTTTGATCGGCGACGAATATCGGTGGTTTAATCTGCGGTGATTAGCGGTGGTTTGATGGCATATGATAAAAAGATGGGAGAGGATCGGTGTTCATTTCACTTGATGTTTGGGATTTGTGTGTGTTTTTTTTATTTATTCTTAGCCATTAGATTAAAAAAAATAAGGATTAGATGGATGGATAGGATCTTTTGTCGCTTTCTCACAAAAATTAGATTTCTCACAACGAATGTCATATATATATATATATAGATTTATGTTCATGTGGTGAACACCTTAAGATAAAATACAATAGGCACCAATTAAAATAGGGCATGTGGCATTTAAACTTAACAAATAGATATTAAATATCAAAATTAAGTTAAAGTTATTAATTAAATCAAAAGGATATTTTGGGTATTTAACTCATTCCTATCTTAACCTAAAATCCATCTTTTCTTTTACTGTACCGTCATATATCCATCATTTGGCTCCACCCCATTTTCAATTTCTTTCATTCTCATCCTCTTTGTTTTTCCTCTTCCGTCATATATCCATCAAATGATTCTCTATGTAAAATCCATCTTTCCTTTTTATTTCATATCATTCTCGTATAAAAACCAAAGCGATTCTCTTTGGAAAAAAACATAACTCATTTCTCTCATATGGAATAAAATTGCTCCAGATCTCGTCGTAGTCGTCGCCGCTACCAATCGTTACAACCAATCGTGAGTCATCGCCTCTAACTTATTCGTTGTTATTTTGTAATCAAGTTGTCTCTTTTGGGGTGATCGTTTCGGATCCGACTATTGAGATGCGATGAGATCCGGACGATGGGTAGATTTTTCGAACGAAACCACAAAGACGTCTTTGTGGTGGTTTTAGATCCGTATTATGGTTTTATATCTTGGTGTTTTTTCTAATTTCTTCCTAGAAAAATAAATGATACAATTGTCTTTCTTTAATATAATTGATGTATATTTTATTTTGAGATTTTGGTGTTGTAATTGATTTATAAGCTTGTACATGTTTGGATGTATATTTTTAAGATTTCTCGATGTTCAGATCTCATATTTATGATCTGTTATGTTTTTTTAATTGATTTGTGACTCAGTTGGTTATGAACAATATGAAGTAATGTGTGACTCAGTAATTGATTTGTGACTCAGGTGATGGTAACAATATGAAATGCAAGTAGTAATGTGTTGTTTTAATGGATCTTGATGAGAAACTATAGTTTATTGGCTATGTTTTAGTAGTATCATGAAACTTAATTGTTTGTGGAAACTATGTGTCATTAAAAATGTATTAAAAATATTAGTATGTCACCGTAACTCTAACCAAAAATTTATTGTGTTTCAAAAAACTATTTGCGTGTCATTAGAAATGTGTTACTAAAAATGTTTCATTAAACTAAAAACTACTTGTGTGTCATTAGAAATGTGTTACTAAAAATGTTTCATTAAACTATGTGTCACTAAAATTGTGTCATTAGAAATATGTCACTAAAAATGTATTATAAAATTATGAGTCACTATAAAAATGTCATTAAAAATGTATTAGGAAATCTAGTGTGTCACTAGAAATTTATTAAGAAAATATGTCACTAAAAATGTATCAAAAATATTAGTGTCACCGCAATAATAACCGAAAATTTATTGTATTTCAAAAAATTTCATGTGTCAAAAAAAGTCAAATATGTGTCTATAATTTTTATAAATTTGTGTATGAAATAATAATTGCAAAAACAATGCAAATGTATCAAGTATGGATCGTAAATCTACACCTGCTACGTTGAAAAAAGTAATAATAATTGAATTCAAGCCAAAAATGTGAATTAAAGCATTTAAAAAAGTGGGATACATTATGCCATTCTTATCTCCTTTAATTACAATATTGCCATTACTAATTAATTGTTTTAAATAAATGCAAATTGCATCTATCATAATGATCCAATGGTCCACAAGTGTACCTATTATTTTGTACTTTAAAGTGTACACCACAATAACACCACCCTATATATATATATGTACCTATCATAATGATCCAATGGTCCACAAGTGTACCTAAATTATAAAAAAAGTTTTCACAAAAGTTTTATGCACTAACATACCCGATCTTGTGGAATTTTTTTGGAATTTTTGAAGAATTTTTTAAAAAAATAAAATATTTTTATTCTTTTTCGATATTTGTCTTATTTAACTTTACCCTATATATATATATATATATATATATATATATATAGGGTAAAGTTAAAATAAAAAGACAAATATCCGTAAAAGAATAAAGAAATTTTTTCAAAAAGTTCTTAAAAATTCGAAAAAATCCCACAATATCGGTATGTTGGCATAAAACTTTTGTGAAAAAAGTTTTTCTAATTTTGAGTTTTATATCGCTTTTTTTTAATGCACAAAAAAACTTAATTTTGATGCTTAAAAAATTTTGATGCACAAAATTTTCAACTTGTTTTAGTTTTATAATGTTATTTTTTGATGAAAAAAGTCAAAAGAAGTTGGGTGCAAAAACGAATTTTTGATGCACAAAAAAAGCGATTTAATCACAACGTATTTTTTATAAATTTTTTCGGAAAAAGTATTCACTTTTAGAAAAACTTCCTTCACAACTTTTTCATGTACCAACATACCCGATCTTGTGATTTTTTGGAATTTTTAAGAACAATTTTTAAAAAATTTATTTTTATTCTTTTACGGATATTTGTCTTTTTATTTGATCTTTATCATATATATATATATATATATATATATATATATATATATATATATATATATATATATAGAATAGCTTAGTTTTCTCAGTTCATGACCCATAAGTTTCTTTCAAATTCGTAACGTTTTAATAACTAAAATTGAAACAGCATGGTAAGTGGAGTCGTCTAAGGAGTATATTTTCTAATAGGATTATTTTAAGTTATTAAGATTTTTAGTAATAATAGATTCAAGCCAAAAAGCTTTTTGTAGTTAACAATATTATATTGTAGTTTATATAGGTATTCCATTCTTGTTTTGTCAAGAATTTGCAATGAAACTATTTTTTACATGTATATCATTTGTAAAATTGTAATTACTTTTATTTTGTACTTTTTGTATAGATATTTATGCATTGTTTATTTGTTTGAACAAATAATTATCGCTAAAGATAACAATACTATTTATTTTTGATTTAATCTTATTATTTTTTGTGATTATAATAAACTTACTGACAAATTATTGATACATTTTGAAAATGGTATACAATATATATTAACCCTTGCTTAAATGGTGCTTTTTTAAAATAACATTATACAAATGACAAATTACATGTGTCAAAGAAAATAAACCAAAACTAAAGCAGGATTTTTTCTTACATCATTTCTTTTTTTGTCAAATTTGAAACCCGATTTCACGGGTGGTTCAAGCTTGATAAAAAAAACAGGACGATTTAAACCGAGTCAAACCGATAAGTTGCGAAAAATGTCAAATATGTTTTTGCGTTTCACAATTCAACGATTAAACCGATGTTTTAATGTTTTAATTGGGTGTCACTGAATGAGATGTGTATTAATTATATTATTTAGGTTTCATGTTTTCACATTCAACTTTCACATTTTCACTTTTCATTTTGACCATTTTTCCATTTTATATAGATATAGATATAGAAGAATGTTATTTTCGTAACCAATAAAATGCTGATTTTCGCATTAATAGTAAAATTACTTTTTTATTTTCTTTTTGATTTTTTTTAGTAAAAACGTTTTTTAACTCCAGGATTTTTTGTTTTTATTTATTTTTTTTTTTTTTTTGCGTTAGACATATTTAAAAATGTAGTATTTGCATGTATAAGGTGAACCATAACTAAAAGCATTTTAAGTATTACACACATGAAAGAAATCTTTTACAATAGATTTAAAATTGTATTACTCTATTGATATGATATTCAACTTTAGTACAAACATCATTATGTTTACACTTGTATTCAATTTTATTACAAATATATGAAGCATGCACATGTGCATAATCTAATGTCTTTAACAATTGGTTCATCTTTTTGGCGTGCACATGTATTCTTCGACAGGTTCAAACACACATAAAATCTGCACATGTGTTTTAATCCTTGTGCATCATGTATTTTTATCGCTCGCTCATCTTAACTTATATAAGTTTGTGCCAAAGATCCACAACGCCGAGTAACCCGCCACAATCAATTATAAGTTTTGGTTAGTTGAACAAGTAATCTTAGTATATGCATAATCTAACAAAACACATATGTCCACTTACTCATAAGCTATACTTGGTAAATAAACTAGCATAACACATATGTACAATTACTTATAGGTTATTCTTTGTTAAAATAACAATTATCATATACATGTATGCACAAATAATAAGAATGTGTTCTTTAATAACTATAAAAACACGTGTGCGTAAGATCGGATCTAAAAACATACGTAGTATATGCATTTTCAATAAATATAAACTACTTAAACTTAAAAAACACATATGCACGTAAGATATCAAATTCATCATAAACCGTAAAAACACATATGCACTTTCAATATATTGTGTTCAGATTGCATGTTGAATACATATGTATTGAATGATGTATACATATGTGAGTATGTTTGATTGCATCTTCTATACACATATGTGACGTTGATCTATCACATATGTATTGAATGATGTATACATATGTGAGTATGTTTGATTGCATCTTCGGTGTTGATCTATACACATATGCACTTGACGTTGTTCATGCACAAATGCGTCGATCATACATGTGCACAACTTCTGCTACACATATGCATAGGTGCTCTTATGTGTGATTAGACCAACTATTGCAACTTGAATTCGCAATAAATATACTTTCGAGTGTTTAGACCGAATATTGCAATTTGAAGTCGTGATAATATACTCATATCGAAAACACACAATCACATTATATCATACTAGTGTAACATGTATGAAAAAAGAAAACGAAAAACAGAAACACATTTACAAAACAACCAATAACACATTTAACCAACAAACGCAATCGCAATTGTCTCTATTCAACTATATCGGTATTTAATGTGGCCTGACGTGCTATCAACTCACCAGTTCCATTTGATTCAATAAAAATGTATATCAACTAACCTTCTCTTTTCTGTAAATTTCTAAAGTTGATCAAACTATCAATAATTTTATATATTGGTTAAAGGCAGCTAGGCAAAAATCGAAACCCAATATCATAATAATCTCTTTTCTTTTTACATTACTTATCATCATTGAGAACGAAATTAACAAGAGCAAAAGACATTAATTAAGCTACAGAAACCATACCGGCAGAGATTCAAGATCAACACACGAAAATCAAAACCTTTGAAGATTTTAGATCTAAACAAGTTAAGGGTTTTGTACTTCTGACAACTACCCTATTTTCTTTTTCTTTTTTCTCTTCTTTCTTTTTTTCTTTTTTTTCATAGGCCACAAGTTTGTTTATTTGTAACTTTATATATTGATCAAACTATCAATACTATTAACAAATCTGAACCGAACCTGGGAGTGTTGTCCAAGCCTTGGGTGTCCATCTCACTAGACATATGTGAACTGATTACAGATCATCCAATTCTAGAACCACATCCTCTAGCACAACCGTCACCACACCACACCGAAACACCAAAATCGCTCTCGCTGCCATGGTGGACACATATTTATCTTTCTCTTGTTTCTGTTGTAACCGAAATACTTATCAGGAGAGACGGCATGCCCAACCGTTATCTCCTAAAACCCCTTCAGCGCAGAGTCCCACCAATGTCAGAACCAAATAATGGTGTCAAGATGTAGGATGTTGTCATGGACTCATCTAGCGAGATCTGGTTTCGTGTATTTGTCCCAACGGAAGAAGGTGTCGTAGAAGATCTGCAAAAATACATTAAGAGTGTGGTGGTTTCATGTTGAGAGAGAACATATCATGTAATTTTTTATCCGGTTGAAAAGGTGCGGCTAGGGTTTTCAGAGAGAGAAAAAAGAGATAAAAACTGAAACTCAATATCACGAATGTTTAGTAGGAGCAGTTTTAAAAGAGATAAAAACTGAATATTAAGAATGTTGAAATACCTTAAATGCCCTTTGATCATTTATAAAATGTTACCTGAAGTTTAAGTTTATTACGGTTATGCCACCGTCATTTATAGCCATGGATTAAATAATGGAAGGCTAAGATTGGTTCTCGCAAATTTTTGGTTTCTGTAAATAACCTCACACTATATATATATATATATATATATATATATATATATATATATATATATATATATATATATATATATATATATATATAAAGTGTGGATCAAATAAAAAGTTTTTTTTGGTAAAAAGGATAAAAAAGGTTAAAAGTGTAAAATATGTTATTTAATTAAGATGGGTATTCTAGGGATTTAACAAATTCTCGTTTAACTCCTCATTTAATCATCTTTAATCACTCATTTAAGTTTTATTTTGCCATATCACGTCACTTTTAGCTCAATTAGCAAAACCACATAGTCCTACAAATGTATTTAAAAGACAAGGTGTGTCAGAGACTTAAATTGCCAATAAAAATTTGTTAAAGAATTAGTGTGTCACTACAAATATATTTAAAAGACACAGTGTGTCAAAAAAAAATGTGTAAAAAACTTAATATGTCATTAGAAATGTATTTTGAAACAAGTGTGCCAAAAGACTTAATTTGTGACTCAAAATGTGTCACAAACCCATGTCGTTAAGAACACTTTGTTAATAAACTAAGTGTGTCAAAAGAATTTAATGTGTCATAAATGAAACTAAATGTGTCAAAAAAATATGTCAAAAAACTGTGTGTCAATAGAAATATATAATAAAACTAAGTGTGTCGTGAGAATTTAATGTGTAAATGCATATGTATTAATAGAAATATATAACGTGTCAAAAAATAAAGTGTGTCAAAAAAACATATTAAAAAACTTTTGTGTGTCAATAGAAATATATAATGAAACTAAATGTGTCAAAAAATTTTAACATGTCAATGCATATGTATTAATACAGTTAGTGTGTCATAAAAAATATAATGAAATTTTGAAATTACCATAAATGCAATAAATATGATTAATTGTATGACAACTATAATAAGAACGGTTAAAATTTGTCAAACGTCAAAACATTTTGAATACCAAATTTACCCTTTATTAATAAATGATTATGCTATTAATATTCAAGTATTTATTAAAACACCATTATTAACTACATTCATTGATCAATTTTTGCTAGCTACATCCAAGGGCTAATAATCCTTCTTATCCTTCCTACCTTAATCTACATTTTACAATAACCAACCTCTATATATATATATCCGATTTAAACATAAAAATGACATGTTTACTCAACCAAATAATAATGTCATATATATACCTAATTTAAACAACAAATATTTATCATATTTAAACATCAGAAAACACGTGATGCTATTTTTTTAATACGACTATGAGCTTTGAATCAACCATGTCTATTTTATCCCTCTATTGATACTCGTAAAGCATTTTTCTAGTTAGTTCTGTAAAGAAACGAGGTTCAAGTATGGTAAACAGCTACATCGAGAACTCTGGATAAATACAATTGCAGGGAGATAATTTTACGAGTTCTTTAGGCTACACATAATGGATCGATCCTTTGTCAGTCACTCGATCGGTCGAGCTTGGTAACTCCATTGCAGCTCGTCGGTCGTGTTCGGTCGTCGCTCGAAGAAACGCAAAACTCGGTCGAAAATTCAACCGAGTGTTAACTGTTTCTTAAAAAATGACGGGAGTGTTTGGTTTAGACATTTTTTAAATCGAGTGTTTAAAGAAATTATGAATTGGTGCGTAAAGATGAGTGAATGAAGAGGTTTAATAAGTAAAAAAAAATTGAATTAAAAAATAGAAGAAAATAACTCGGTCGCTGATATGACAAATTGGTCGTTTGAAGGTCGCCATAGAGAGAAAACTGATGTGACACGAAAAATACAAGTCGCCCTGGGTCATCATTGTGTATAGCCTTGGTTACATGATTTCATTATTACAATTCTCGAAGCCGTTGAGCACGCATGTTGTGTCGTTATATAATTTCACTCCTCCCCTAATTAGTTGATACCTAAAGTAAGTTTTACCCTTTTCCAACAAACTCGGTCTCGCTTAATCCGCATATCTGGAACTCTTTGGTTTAAACTACTATAGATACAGCGATAAACTCACATTTCGTACGTAAGTACCATAACTTTGTTTAGTTTGATTATCAGATCATCTGCAGCTTGAGAAGATCATAAAAGTTCAAGACATAAGCCAATTTAGTTGGAGCATACGGCGATTCTAGTGTTTGCAAAACAAATAGTACACTAAACATTTTCTGTCTTTAATTATTAAGTTTACTTGGTAAATTACTGTAATTACTTCGTTCTTTACAGAAACCATTGAATTTTTTGATGTGGTCAATGCGGAACCTTCATGAAAGAGTGGTGAAGCTTCGAGTTGAGCTTGATTAAGTAAAAAAAAAAAAAAAAGAACCGACTCTGAGCCAACTAATCTAGAATTACGTCAAGAACATAGTATCTCTTGATAAGGAATGATATTTTGAAATAAAAAGCTAAGATAGAGGCTACCCATCTGCCTTTATCATTTTGTATCTTTTTTTTTGTAGATTTCTATAAACAGCTTTTCTACAAAAGCATGCTTCTTTTCGGAGCCAATTCCAGAGGTAAAAGGCCAAAATCCTTGTTGCATTGTTCCTCTAGATTTACCTCTGTCTTTAGTGTCTACTACAAAACAAAGACATGCTTAAACAGTTCCTACAAGAACATATGAATTAACACCTGTAGTAAAGCACACAAAATGCAGACCAAATACACTAAATGGATAGGAAGTTCCTTTGAAACGTACTCGATCCCTAAAAATCCTATTTAAGATTTCATGTAGAAGACCGAATGCTCACAAGGGGCCATAGTCAAACTTACAGCATGCCGGAGAGGTAATAATGCAAAGTACACAACCCTCAATTTCCCACATCTAATCAAACATAAAAACCATAATTACAAAAGAAATCAAGTGAAAATGATACATGAAACCTTACTCATTACTTCCCAAATTGAGAGAACCATCTTTCATCAGCTTCACACTCAAACTGTTAAATCTTCCTCTTGAGTAATGTCGAGAAGCCTTTCTCCAGTCGGTTCCCGTTTTCATCATGGCAGCAAACTCCTCATAGCTTATTTTGCCATCCTGCATCATGAACTATGTAGTCAAGAGGTGGTAATTTCAAACCATATACTCTATGAAGGGATCATAAAAATTGTAGCTAAGATGAGTTCCTGGCAAATAGGCTGAACTACTGTCGATATTAGTTTTAAAAATTGTAGCTAAGACGAGCTCCAACCAAATAGGCTGAAGGTGCCCAATGTCTTTGAAGTTGTTTTTTTTTTTTGGGTCAATAGTAGATTATAAAAATTGTAGCTAAAATGAGCTCTTGGCATATAGGCTGAACGTGTCCAACGTCTTTGAAGTTGTTTTGGGCGAGAGAAGAGAGGGGGGGGGTGGGGTGTTTCTAGTGAGTGGGTGTACTTCAAATTAATTGGGATTATCCAATCAAATTCAGAGTAGGTGCAGCAAAGACTGATCCTTTTGTTTATCTAAAACACATTTACTAATTAGACTTTGACAAACACTGACACAGGCGATTAGCTGATTATCACAACTTTAAACAGCTATAGCACATCATAACCCTCATCTTCTTGCAATTCATTTCGTTACTTTTGATTATTCCACATCATATAATCTCTTTTCAAATGCAATGACAAACACTCTCATATTATTCTAGTAATAGTCACTTGGTTTTTTTTTATAAGCGTTATAGTATTATCTGTGTAAAATGTTATCATGTTTAACGCATAAATAATTTATTGAGGTTTTGAAAAACAGAAGAAAATGTGTAGGTCAACTTTACGTGAATTATTTGGACACACACTAAAGAAGATCGGTTATGACATGTTAACCAAACCGGCCATCTTCCTTGGGCAGGGAAAAAGCTCATAAATACCTTATCTGTGTCGACTTCTTGAAAGATATCATTTGCAACATTTGCTGAATCCATATCTCCATCTTCCATCAAGGCATCCTGAAGCTCTTGAGGAACTATGTAACCATTACCATCCTTGTCAAAATATGAAAAAGCTTTGTGTAGATGCTCATCATTTGCCATTTTTTTGAGGTGGAGTGAAATGGCAACAAATTCCCCATAATCTAGGGTGCCTTTACCATTAGTATCTACCTGTAAGCAACAATTTTCAAGCACAGCAAGTTACTCAAATTCAGAGTAGGTGCAGCAAGAATGAATGGAACAAGAAATGCTAAAAGACTACATTTTGTCTCCATCAAGCTACTCTTAGGCTCCAATTTTCAAGCACAGCAAGTTTGTTTCTATCCATGAAATTTCTGATTGACTGTTTCTTGTCTTATTTTCCACATTGTAATTATAGGCCAGCTAAACTTATCACAGGAACAAAGGACTATGTGCAAAAGGTAGAAGTTTTTTTTGAAGTGTATTTTCCTTTAAAGTTTTCATTTAATGGTATTAGTGGTGGAAAAAGTAGGCAGGTTGGGTAATGTGCAAAACAGGTATTTCTGATACAGCTCAGTCTATTGGGTTGACATAATACATTTTTGTGCAAGAAAATTTTAGAACTTTTTAAAAACCATCAATAAGTCAAATATGAGAGAAAAATAATACTGTAAACAATACTCTTATTTCTTTAGTTAAATTAGGAATTTTTTATGCATTAAAAAACTCCTCGAGTGACTTCCTACATACTTGACGTGCATGACTAGTTTCCTTTTTAGCTAATTTTACTTGATGTGCATGACTAGTTTCCTTTTTAGCTAATTTTTATTTGACTTTGAGAGAAAAATTACCCAAATGCTCATTGTAACTATAAGGGTCAAAACCGCCACCTCTAGTCGCTATTATCAAGAAGCTTTCACAGTTAACAATAAATACATACAACACTCTTCTGCTAATGATCAACTAGCAGCATTCCAGACTGATACCATAACTAAACATGAAGTTTCAGCAATCAAATTTTTTGCAAGATGGGTATGTAAATGCAGCAACAGCACCTAATATTCTAACTTGGAGTAATGACACAGCTATTAACGAGAAATAGAAATGAAGATTAGGTATGAAGTCATGCTTACAGATTCAATAAGCAGCTGAACTTCAGACTCTGCAAACTGTGTATTAAATTTTTGCAGTCCAGCTTTCAGTTCTTCAATTGTAACAATACCATCGTCATCAATGTCTATCTTTTTGAACATTTCCTTGATGTCTTCGACTTCTTCGTTGGACAAGAAATCCGCAATAACCTAGACAAAAACAGCAAAATACAGGTTGTTTGATGAATATCGGTATCTTGCACTTTAAGAAGTAAAAAAGAAAAAAATTGCTAAGGATCCAATAAACCAACCCTCAGAGCCTTTCTCTTGAACCGATTCATTAACGAAAACTGCTTTAGTCTTGCCTTGACAACATCACCAAGGGGAACATTAGGAGCCTTTTTAGCATTTTGAAGCCATGAGTGTTCTGTAAGCACATATAATTATCAATCAGGCAAACTAATATAAACAGATACCATGTTCATGAAATCTCACTGAAGCTTATTCCTTGCCTAAAAAATATTCACAATCAAAATATAAAATGATGTTTAGCAGGTTTTTAGAGAACAACATCAGCAATTTATCATTTATATGTAAAGAGACACCACGACCTATGAGCATACACAAATTTAAGATCACTTCGAATGTGTATAATTGGATCGACATGCACCCAATACCCATTCCCCCACTTCATAATTCATGCTGGTAAAGTTCACACATAACAAAAAAAAAAGTAAGTTGTTGGAATTGACTGAATCTATGAGACAGACATACTCGTCGATGGAGACTTGTCATTTTTTATACTAGTAAGATAGTACAGATCCTGCTGTACAAATGTTTATATTTGGTTCAACATGCACCCAAAACTCATTTGGTGAGCCATTCCCCAATGTCTTATCTCTATAAACGCTTTTTTCTAAGTAACTGACCAAAAAAGGCGGTATATTTACTCATGGTTGTGCTGACCTTAAATTGTTGATGATATTACTTTTATCTGACCAAACTGAAGACTAGCTTTTCTAATGTCTATGCTTTAAAGCATACATATATTAATAACCCATTTTATGATCAGTATTCCTCCAGTCACACTACTCTACTCCACAACTACGATTGGGAAAAGAAATGATTTGCTTGATGATGATGACCATAAACTACTATATTGTAAAACGTTATCCATTATGATTAACAAGCATATATAAACATCCTTAAGATGATAACGCAGCACAATAGCCATGGTTGTAAAACTCACTTAGGGAAAAGAAATGATTTGCTTGATGATGATGACCATAAACTACTATATTGTAAAACTCACTGTGGGGTACTCGAGCGGTCAAATACCTTGTAGCGAGTAAGCAGCCTAGGCAGGGGGGAGTAGTCTGATTGGGATTTTTAAATATAAAATCAAAATTATACGTATGACATGTTCATAGGACCATAGAAATATGTTTAAAAACACTGACACAAGTGTTTAAATACTTCAAACCGAGTTTTGATTGAGTTGACCGAGTTTGATCGAGTTTTGACCAAACCGGTTTTTTTTGGCCGATTCGGCTCTACTCCCTTGGTCACTGACCTTGTAGCAAGTAATCACCAATTAGTCGGCCTTGTAATCCGAGTATTACAATACTGATAATAGCACATGAAGCTATTTTACCAGGGTAACCCTTTACCCAAAAAGATGATAGCACATGAAGTTTATTTTATTAGTCAATGGAGTTGCAGCCATTTACCAATATCTACTGTGGATAGCAAACTTTGGAACTGTTCATGTTGATTGGCAATAAGCAATAGAGCAGAGTATTAATCATCCTTGTGCTCATTTACACAGGAGCTTATCTGATAACTATGTTCTTCCGCCTGAAGGCACATAACACAATGACACAAACCTTAGGGTAACACTTGTAACTGTCCATCTACGGGACAGCACAACCCCAAACCAGTTGGTATTGACCAAGGATGTGTACCAAAAATTTAAGCGAGTTATAGTTATTTAGTTTTTTCCAATCTTGTACTTCGATTAAAAAGTTTCCAAGCATGAAAATCTTATTTGAGGGCTGCGAAGTGGATTAATAAAAGTACAACTAAAAAAATGAAAACCATTTCTGCAGATTAAAGACTTCGTATGTGCAAATCGTCAATGATATGATTATATAAATCACACATTTGTTTTAGAACAATAAGCATACCAAGCACTTGTTTAGCTGTTAGGCGTAGTTTTGGATCTGGCTCCAACATTTGACGAACAAGACTCTTAGCACCTTCGGAAACACTAGGCCATGGTTCACGTTTAAAATCTATTAGCCCACGAAGAATGGCCTGTGCAACCCCTTGTTCTGATTCTGCATTACAAAGAACTCACTTTAGGAAGAAACATTTTTAACGGATTCAGCAAGCAATGTAAAAAAGTATCGCTACATCAATAAATACTTGTATACACTGTAAATATGAAGAAAAAACAGCAGTCCTCTAGGAAAAACCATTACCAGCCCAAAATGGAGGCACACCACATAATAAAATGTAAAGAATGACCCCTGCACTCCAGATATCAATCTCCGGTCCATAGTTACGCTTAAGCACCTCTGGAGCCATGTAATATGGGCTTCCAACAATTTCAGAGAACCTCTCGCCTATAAAAGTTTAATAAGGCAGTCATTAGAGTACATAAATTTCCAAGATATAACAATCTACATGGTCACATGTGAAATAAGTAAATTCAGCTGTTTCAACTACATGTTTAAACAGTTGTAAACAGACGTATCTTCTAACAACCCTAGAGGTGCAATTGGTTTTAGAGGTTGCTGCAACATAGAATCCCAGTTGGTTCTAACAAATTTGTACAATTACCAGTTTAGGTAGTTCGCACACCATGTCTTTCAGTATTATCATTTTAACATTCTCAAATCCCAAAATATTACCTTTTAAACCAAGCTGCTTAATCTGAAGAAAAACACCCAACCGATAAAATAGAAATAAGGGTGCGTTGGCAGTCACGGTTTAGTTCTACGGAATGGATTAATAGTAATATTATTAGTTTGGTACGTGGGGATTGCTTTTCAATATGGTAGTCATACCCTCAAATAGGGGGTTGCATAAAACCCAATAGACTAGCCTGGTTTCAATAAAAACAACATTTGTTTTCTTGGAATTCGAGCTAATAACTCTTAGCCATCTCCTTTCTTAAACTTTTTTCTGATAATTTGTCTTTTCTTTAGTCAACCCTCAGTTTTCTCTCCTCCCATTTTGATTAATATCAAAATAATACTAAACTATAATAATGATTCTTATCTTAATTTACATAA
Source organism: Chrysanthemum makinoi (assembly GCA_910596185.1). NCBI lineage: Eukaryota > Viridiplantae > Streptophyta > Magnoliopsida > Asterales > Asteraceae > Chrysanthemum > Chrysanthemum makinoi. Next base: position 278,779,963 of record OU343224.1, read on the forward strand.
CAAACAATCTTCTATACCTGCATTCATTTTCTTTTTTATACTTATCTTTCAAACCTATACTCACTTCCAATCCTATATACAAACCAAACACGCCTCTAGAGTCAATAGTTTATCAACTTTTCTGATCCTTTTAGAAGAAAAACAAGTCTTCATTGAACCAAATATGTAGAAAAACTGTATATCCTTACATACATAAAACACAAACTTGTAGAGTGTCATGGTATCGCTAATTTTAGAAGAAAAAGGTGAGAACATATTAATAAGAATACATTCTGAAAATAACATATTATACATGGTGCGTATACAAAATCATCCACAACCAAAGTGGTCAAAGAATACGAAGTCATTGAAAGATAAGCAACAGTAGATTAGTTGATGGACATCTCGACAAGATCCTTGCCATCAATAGCTCCAAAACGAATGAACTAGGAAAAACAAGCAGAAAGTGGCATATGCAAATCCGTATAAGATGATGGAAACTGCTGATAAATTACACCGAATGCATCATTGATCAGATACATACAATAGGCAAAGCTGATGTGCTAATAGAAAACGTGTCTTTACAAGAAAGCCGAGGTAAATCGTAGGTGAGGGAGAAATTAGTAATTCAATTATACAAAATGAAGCTTATACTTAAAATTTTAAAGGAAAAACTCAAAATCAGGTAAAGCTTTAAGACCTAATAGTATTTGTAATCAGGCTAAGAGAGCCTTCAGAAAGAAGTAGCATGACAATTAGACAGACATCGAGTAGCAAGATCAACCTTGTATAAATCAAGGGATCAAAAGCGGGTGAGTCAATTATTTGTATTAGTAAGATCAGCCTCGGTTATAGACTTGATTAAACAGCTTACTGAATCATCCGGAGTATATTATAACAAATAAGATAGGAAGCCGAAATAGATGGTGTGACTGATGGTCACTACAAAAAAAGGCATCTAGAAAGCATTTTAGGATAACTAATTTCATGGATCATATAACGAGGTTCGAGTTGAAGCTAAAAGGTAAGTTGTTGTATTTTGAAGTGGCATAATGTTGATAGTTTCTTGTCTAGTTAACACCTAATGAGCTTTTGATAAAAGTCGTTGGAAAGTAAGATGAAACAAGTATCTACCTGGCTTAAAAAATATAGAAAGGCCAAAATCAATAGCCTTAAGGGCTTAATTCTTTCTTATTCGCAAAACAAAAATTCTCGGGTTTCAAATCTCTATGAATAACACCATGCTTATGACACAACATGACAACTTCAACAATAGTCTTAACAACAGCGGCAGCGGCACGTTCCGTATAATGGCCACGCGCAACAATCCGATCAAACAGCTCACCCCCTTCACACAACTCCATGACCAAATGCACGGCATTCTCATCCTCACACGCCTCCCTAAACCTGACAACACTGGCATTCTCAGGTAAATGTTTCATAATAGCAACCTCTCTCTTCACATCCTCCACATCAACACTTGTCCGTAACTTTCGCTTCGAAATCGACTTACACGCTAATAACTCTCTTGAATTCCGATCGATACATAAATAAGTAACGCCAAATTCACCACGACCTAGCTCTCTATCTAACATATACTTATCTTCGATGTTTTCTTTCGATACGTCGCTTAACACGGTGATCGGAGCTTTTGATTTGTCTTTCTTTGTGATGTGATCGGATGATTTCACATCTTCTCTTGCTACAGCAGCTGGAGATCTGCAACAGTTGCCCATTTTTCAATTCAAACCCTAACTTACCTACTTACTTACTTACACTAGGTTAACGGTTTCACATCATAGTGAGTACTAGCTAACACTTGAAATTGAGAGTGTGTGTGTGAGAGAGAGAGTGTTTGTATTTAGTGTGTGTTTGGTGCGCGAGAGAGAGAGAGAGTGTGTTTTTGGAAATGAGGGGTTGACCGGGTCGGGACGGAATACATGAATCAAATGATAGGGTAACCAAACGCCCGGTTAAAGTAGCTATTCTCATCACTCAATCCCAGCATCTCGCTTAATACTTGTCGTAGAGTAAAAAAATACGGCCGAGCTAACGCCTCAGTGAACGGATATAAATAACGAAAAACAATTAAGACTAAAATACACCGTTGGTCCATATAGTTGGCACGACGCATCGCGATGGGACAAAACTCGCCTTTTTTCATCGTCGGGGGTCCTTATTTCAAGGTTTTCACTCGCTACAAGTCCTTTGACCATTTTGCCGTTAGTCAAGGACATCTCATGGCGTTAGATTTGTCTTTAGTCCAAGGGCACTTTTGCCATTTCCATATTTCAATTAAAAATTTCTTAATTATTGCCACATGTAATGTAACCCTCTTCCCGCCCCAATAAACACATAGTCTGTATTATCATTCGTCCCAGAACTTTCGTTACAAGAATTATCAGAATTCACAAACCCTAATTGCATGTCACAAAACCCCTGTTTATCAATCATAAAACCGAAACATGGACTTTACCCTATGGAAAGTAAGAAGACAGTCAGGTTATCCAGTTGATGATACCGTCCTATACGACTCTGCTAAGAAGAAATACGGTACTTTTTTTTTTTTTTTTTTTTTTTTTTTTTTTTTTTTTTTTTTACAGTCATTAATTTATTGTTTCCCAATTAAGTTTTTAGAATGCTTTAAACATATATTGACATGTTTTAAGGTGGTAGATCTAATATGTTTAGTATGAGGGTTCATCACAATGGTGTCTTTAAATACTGGCCTGGTAGAATATACGTTGGAGGTATGGAAAGTTTAGTTGATTTGGTTGATGTTGATAGTGTGTCAGTTGAAGAGTTGGATGTTCTTATGTATGAATTGGGTTATGAGCTCGGTTCAAAAAATTATTATTACTTTGTTAAGCCGGGTAGTAATTTAGATGATGGTTTGTATAGCTTAAGTGAGAGTGCTAATTTAGAAATATTGAAAGATCTTGTTGATGACCAGAGGTTTATGTTGAAAATGGTAAGACAACATTGGACGTTGATCAAATGTCACCAAAGTCAATTAGGACAATTATTGCTTATGTGGATGCAACAAAGAAAAAGACAGCTCTTGCTATTGTTCCATATTGCTCAAAGAAATTGTTCTTAGAAAACATTGTTAATAAGTCTGTGGTAGAGGATATATGTGAGGTTACACATCAACCTTTGGAAGTCAATACTTCGGTATAATCTAGTCGATGCCGAAACACAACCCTTGTTTCCAGCTGTAGAGGTCTGTCATACTGAAGATGTTGTAGGTGATGTTAACCAAAGATATAGATAAACATGTTAAGCATATCCAAATAGATAGTCCTGAAGAGGTATCTCAAAATGATCAAGAGTTAGGTCATCATGAGGAGGAAACATGTAATCCTGTGGATCATATCCAAAAAGGTAACTGTAGGTTAGTGAAATCGATGAAGGTGTAAGTGATGACAATGTGTGGGAGTGAGACGTACACTTATATGAGTGACGATGATGATATTGAGAACAATGGTGATGAAAACACAGTTGTCGATGAGGCTAATACTTTTGAGGAGCCTGATTTTGATGTTAATCTGTTCAAAGTGACCGAGACTACAGATTTACCATCTATAGGTACCACCAGCCAGCTACCACATGATTTTTTTTAAGAAAAATGAGTTGGATCTGTTAGATGATAATGATTTTGCAAGTGGTTCTGAGAATGAGGATGACTATGTTATTAGGAGGAACAATTTGAGGGCATACAATAAACAAAAGTTAAGTGAGGCAAAGACAAACAGAGGATCGAAATCTTTTTTTCTGTGGTCAAAGTTTTGTAACTGCAAAAGAAGTAAAAGATAGGATCTACCTGCTTTCAATAAAGACTAGGAGGAAATTGCAACTAATTAAGAATGACAAACAGAGAATTAGGGTTAGGTGTCTTGGACAAATACCTATTTGTGGAATAACCGAAGGTTCAGGGCTGGGAAAAGCCCCAAAGAGGAAAAATGGTCCGATAACTAGAGGCCTTGGTAGGGATGTATATTTGCGAAAGCGCAAGGAGCAAGCAACAGAGTGTCCATGGTTGTTGTATGTAGCCAAAAATACATATAAAGATGTATGGATTGTTCAAACTTTCAAGGATGAACACAAATGTTTGCAATCAAGAGACATTAAAGCTTGTGACTACAAGTTTCTTTCGAAGCAAATAGTTGACCAAGTTCAAGTCAATCCAGATATTCCAATCAAGACTGTTCAAGATCACCAAGAAACAAATGTTGAAGTTCAGTGTCTATGCAAAAGCATTAAGGGCAAAAACAAGGCGAAAATGAGATTAGGGGTGATCATAAGCAGAATACACCCTTTAAGAGACTATGTTGAAGAGTTGCAGAAAACTAACCCAGATACAAACAGTTAGGATAAGTGTACAACCGCAACAGATGCAACAAGTCCAAACAGAGTTTTCAAGAGAATGTATGTATGCTTAGGCGCTTTGAAGGAAGGATACAAAGCTTGTCAAAGAGAGTTGTTGGGGTTAGATGGTGCTTTTATGGGGTCCTTTTCTGGCCAGCTTCTTACGTAGCATCGGTATAGACAAAGCAACAATGGAATATACCCTGTAGCCTATGCGCGGTTGCAGAAGCAGAAAGCAAAGACTCATGGATTTGGTTTCTTGAATGTCTAAGAGATGATCTTGACTTGCAACCAAACTCAAACTACACTTTTATCAGCGACAGGCAAAAGGTGATTTTACCATTTAGTTGATTAGATTCACTTGTATTTTCATTAAATGCAAGTTTTATTAGTAAGGAATTGATGTTTATTTGTGCAGGTATCATTCCAAATAAGTAGCGAAGTATTCCCTAGTGCTGAACACATATATTGTTTGAAGCACATCCATGATAATATGAAATTTCAATGGAATGCTAAAGCATACAAGGAACATTTGTAGAGATGTGCAGCAGCAACAACCGCCCAACAATTTGAGGCAGCCATGCTGGCATTCAAGAGTTTTAGCGAACCTGCCCATGCTTGGTTAAGTAAGATACCACCAACCCATTGGTCAAGGTCGCATTTTCGTGTACCTAACCAAATCTATGTCTACTTGTACATATTTTGTTCTATGACATTTTTTAGGTACCTGACCAAACATGTTGTAGGGAGGGCTCATTCTGATGTGCTACTTAATAACATGTGTGAGGTGTTCAATGGGAAACTAGTGGGAGGTAGACACCAACCCATCATTACTGCTTTGGAATACATTAGAGAGTATTGTATGAAAAGAATAGTGAACGTTGTGAATGTGTTTCAAAAGTGTGCCGGACCATTAACACCAAAGGCAACACTCATGTTAGATGCAATCAAGAAATAGGCTTATAAGTACACTGCTTTACGGGTTGAAGGAGAAAAGTATGAGGTCAGTGGATGGGGAGACAAGTGTACTGTCAATGTTGAAGCTAGGGCTTGTACATGTAGAAGATGGGAGCTTACAGGTATGCCATGTAAACATGCTGTTGCTACCCACCGGTGTATGAGGTTGAATGGAATGCAAATAGGATATGTTGAATCATGGGTGCATCCATGTTACTTGCTTAATACTTGGGAAGCAACTTACAAACACCACATCCAGCCAATAAATGGTTATGAGCATTAGTATAAGTCACAGGTGCCTACAACCATTCTTCCACCCAAACATCATAAACCATTAGGTAGGCCATGAAAGAAAAGAACCAGGGCTTTTACTGAAAATGATAATAGTGACAAAACCAGTAACTTGTCACAGTCTAGTAAGAGTGTGGTTTGTGGTATTTGTGGCAATGTTGGACACAACAAGAAAACATGTCTTGGGCAAGGAGGTGTAACAGGAAGTCAAGGCACTACACAACAGTCTCAAAAACAGGTTCATCCCAGCCAAAAGTTACAGCAAAGAAGAAGGCAAAGGTTACAGGTGACAACTATGAAGGTAATGATCAACCAAGTGTGGTCTAGTCTCAATCTGGAAGTCAAGTTGATGCTGCTTCTGGTGGGTCTCCAAAACATTTTTGGACTAAGACCAAGATTATAGCAGCAAAGCTTTCTTCACCACAAAAAAATGCTGGTTAAGCATATGAAAGCCAATGTTATCCATCGAATATGTATTCCCCTAAACATTATTTGCTATGTTTAAACAATGTATGTTTCTGAACTTTGTAGACTCCAAAATTTTATGCATTTGGAAATATATCCATTTGCGTTATGTATGAAATCATGTCATTTTAGTGTATGGGTTTAATTGTGTTTTTATTGTATTGTTTTTATAGAGTCTTCATACATCTGTGTTTTGAGTTGGATACTGTTATTCTATTATCACAAACACTAATGAAGGATCAAAGATGGATGAACAACACCATATCAAGTTTATGTTGATACTCAGAAATGGTGTCGGTTCACCCATCCTTGAGACTTTATACGTCTATGAATCTTGGATCTTTTGAACTTGGATTTGTGTTTTGAGTTTGGTTACTGTTATTCTATTATCACAAACACTAATGAAGGATCAAAGATGGATGAACAACACCATATCAAGTTTATGTTGATACTCAAAAGTGGTGCCATACATCCATCTTTGAGACTTCATACGTCTATGAATCTAGGATCTGTTGAAGTTGGATTTGGGTTTTGAGTTGGATACGGTTATTCTATCATCACAAACAGGAATGAAGGATCAAAGATGGATGAACAACACCATATCAAGTTTATGTTGATACTCAAAAGTGGTGTCTGTTCATCCATCTCAGATCATTCATCCATCTTTGATACTTGGATCTGGGTTTTGAGTTGGATACGGTTATTCTATCATCACAAACAGGAATGAAGGATGAAAGATGGATGAACAACACCATATCAAGTTTATGTTGATACTCGAAATTGGTGTCTGTTCATCCATCCCTCATCATTCATCCATCTTTGAAACTCGTATCTCTGTTATGAGTTTCACCATTTGTGTGGCAAGTGATATATAAATTCTTGGGGCAAAGGACCTTCTAGTAAAGGCAGCACAGTATAAGGACCAAAGCATGAAAAGAAATATATTAACACTGTACAAGGACCAAACATTATACACCAAAAGACTATTCTTAGTCAACCTACACTAAAACTTCTTAAACACAACTAGACCATCTACCACCGATTCAAAACACTAAAACCAGTACCTATCTAAACCCTATAGAAGAACCATAGAAAAAACAAGAAGATGACCATCCAAGACAACACACAAAAGTTCCTGAGACGGCAAACTTTCTCCTTCTCAACAAGGAGATCGGCCAAGGCTGCTTGGTGAGCAGCCTCTAGCTCGTTTGCCCGGTCACCAGCGTTGACCGCCTCCATAGTCTCAGAAACGAGGGCGGCTTCGTATTCTTGTAATGCCGCCTCATTCCTGTAGATTGTTCTCTGCAAGTAGATGATCACATCTCTTGCTCTCCTTTGGATGGGTGGATCGTACCACCCTATGAATGGACATGTTGTAGCCTATAATTGATAATCAATATGTTAGCATCTGCTTGCCTCATAAACACAAACTAAACCCACTTGTATAAAATCACAATTATAATAAACCAGATAGACTATCATAATCAACACATTTTAAGGTAAACCACTACATGCAAACTTTAATACAGTATGAAATAAAATTAAGTGTCCCAACCTGTCTTGGACAGGCATAGAACCTCATGCCGGGGTTCGTGGTGTTCCATCATGTTCTAATGACGGCCCTTCTGTTGCATGAACACACCATCATTTTTCAGATTTTACCGTCGGTGAAGAAGATAAGATTTTACTTGTTAGGAAAGATAAAGGATGAGTGGTGATAAAATGTTCCTTTTATTAGCCAGGTTTTACTGTAGCGCCGCTGGTTAAACAAGTGGGCTGGCACGGTAATTAATGGAAAGTGGTAAAATGGCAAAATTGCCCTTGGACTAAAGACAAATCTAACGCCATGAGATGTCCTTGACTAACGACAAAATGGTCAAAGGACTTGTAGCGAGTGAAAACCTTGAAATAGGGACCCCCGACGATGAAAAGGGCGAGTTTTGTCCCATCGCGATGCGTCGTGCCAACTATAGGGACCAACGGTGTATTTTAGTCAACAATTAATTAAAATGAACAAGCGAAACAAATCCAACAAAAACCTGCTGATCAAGATGTTAAATGAAATAAGGACTGAATATGGTATAAAGGAATAATCAAAGAGTTATGAAGAAATAATAACGAAACTGTCAAGGAATTTGCCCAAGTGCCTAAACATGATATATGAATAGAGCAATACAATCTAACATATCATATCAATCAATCATATCATATCATATTATAACAAATCATATCAAATGGAGTGTATGGCTCCCAAAAGTGTATGGCACACACATATATCTGTACTGAGTACCTAGGAGACATTCATACGCTCCCTGCAAAATAAACATCATACATAACCATACACCTACTTTTGGCAAATATACTTACGTATGGAATCATAGTCATAATCAAATGCTAGCACAAAAGGGAACGCTGTGGACAAAAACACGCCTTCACGGATAGCATCATGCCATTGGTGCCTCAATGACATGGTCATGGTACCTCCATGACTAGTTAGTACCTTGGGAAATGGATTAGGTCAAACAATATAAATAAACTTAGGGTAACGATCAAGGTTGTTCATCAAAGATAATGTATATAAAGAGAATAAAATGGATAAGCATCAAATGGTATAATCTAACGAATATCATATTGAAAGAATCATATCAAATGGGATCACAAACGAATATCATAATAAATGAAACAAAATCAAAGATCAAGAGTCATGAGAAACCCTTACTGTTAAAAGGCAGAATATTTGTACCTTAGCAAATGAAATGAAAGCAAACGGAAAAGTGACCACAAGGAAACCTTCTTCAAGATTGTCCATTTGGGGAACAGAATATCAACATCTTCATCTCACCAAATGCATTCCAGTTATCTTACATATCACAAATCAGCCTGTAACGTACACATGAAATGGTAATACCAAAGTAACAAGTTGAAACACTGATCATCTCAAATTTGTTGCCCGAGATTGGTGAAAGTGGATAAGATAGAAGTACGTAGAATAAGATGAGAAGATACTGATTCACGCAGACAGATGCCAAACCGTCAAGTTATCTCACACAAGCTAGCCACTTGTGAATGACTAACCGTAAGAAACTTAAAACAGTTCAGACACTGATTCGCTGATAATGAAGGCTTAAGGGTATGTGTGTACGGATAAAACCTCAATATCGATATCAAAAATAATCACGAAGATAGATTCAAAGTTCCTTTAGGAAAAAGAATATTAAATCAAATCCCGTGTGTGATCGTTGAATCGGATTAGTCAACCCGAATCGTTTCCCAACGAGGCGTGAATTGCCAACGTCGTTATTTGTTTGGAATTTAATGCTCAATGTTTTGATTTGTTTGATTGATTTTATTTAAACTACGGGAATAGGGAAAGTAATTAAGGGAATCTATTATACGGGAAATCCTAAGTGCAAAATTAACTAAAACGTTATTAACGAAACGTAATTAAAAAGCAACTACGTCTAAATTTAATCCTAAAATTGATCTAAAATTAATTTTAAACTAAAAATGAAATTTAAAACTTAACTGAGATTTAAAACTAATTTTTATGATTTTTATGGAATTTATTTGAATAAATCTAATTTTTATCTTTTAAAACAAATCTAAAATACTAAAAATTATGAAAATTAAGGGGAAAATTATGAAACTATTTTTCAAAAATCTAAAATAACTCAAAAGACTTTTAAAAACTAATTTTGTATTTTTCTGATTATTTTTCTATTTTTTTTATGAATTAAAAACTATTTAAAACTAATTTAAATTCTAAAAATTACAAATTTAACTAGGAAAAATATGGAAAAATTATTTTTTTTCTTTTTATATTTTTCTTAATCTGAGAAAAATAAAAACATATTTTTTAAAGTTTTCTGATTTATTAGTATTAAAAAGTAATTAAAAAGTCTTAAAAACTGATTTTAAATAAGAAAAATAGCAAACAGTGTTGGAAAAATATGAAATTCTCCAGAAAAGTCCTAAATATTATTATAAGTCTGGGAAAATTATCAAATGCAACTTAACAGGACTGAATAAGCACTTTGGGAGCAATCAGTTACAAATAAGCACTCTAAAAATAAGCTAAAGGGAGCAATAAGCTATTATGGATAAATCTTAAGCTAAAGGGGACTAAGGGAAGCCCATAGGAGCAGAAACAAGCTGAAAGGAAGTCCTAAATAAGATGATGCAGAAGATTTAAGGCAATGAGCTAAAGTGATACTAAAGTAAGCTAAGGAAATAAGCGAGGGATAAGCTAAAAGGATAAGCTAAAGTAATCTAAAGCAACCTAAAATGCTAAAGGGAGTCCTAGATAAGCAGTATCTAAGGGGAATAAGCTCATACTTAAATAAATATCACATAATCTACTGTTGGGACAGCAGACTTAGTAGCAAAACTGCCTTTTCAAGCTATTTTAGACAAGGTAAAAGACTTTTTTGAATTTTTTCCTTTTGGGAATAGTGAAACTAGATATTAAAGTTGCTGTTTTTAATTTTTAAAATTTTTATGACAACAAATAGCTAAAACTACTGTGTGAAAATGATGGGTTGGGCTTTTGGCAAAATTAGGACAGATGCTAAAAATGACCCAAAATGACCCAAACTGATTTGACACTATTTTGACACTAACTCGGACTCTAAAACAGAACCAATATGACTTAAAGGACTCAACAACACGGACTAAAAAGGACTTATGCTACTAATCACTATATGAGCTTTTATAAAAACTTATAAAACATAAAACTTAGGAATTAGATCAAAACATATTAAAACTGCAAATTGACTAGAAACAACTTAGAAACTAGGACTGAGATTGATTTAAAGCAGATTGAAGTTCATAAAATGACCAAAAGTAGAAAATCCCTACTGTGCCAAACACCCCTTATGGAGTCGTTGGTGCTTTTTCAAAGGAACAGATTTTTAAGCTTAGGTTTTGAAAAAACTATAGGATAAGCTGTAAAATGACTATAAAGCAGTTTGCAACTAAATATAAGCAATGGAAATAAGGTATCACTAAAAGCTAATTTTTTGAATTTTTTAAAGAGATTTTTGAGAAAACTTGTAAATTCTTTATAAAAGTTATACTAATGAAATAAAAAGCTATATTATACTATAATAAGCACTAAAAACAGTGAATAAGCAATAAAGATAAGCAAATAAGCACTTTTTAACTTTTTGACTTTTGATTTTTTTTTTTTTGATTTTTTTTTTTTTTTAAATGGTTTTACTTGAACTTTTAAAACGAAAATGTAAAACTAAACTAAATACTCACTAATAAGTATGAGAAAAGCTTATGTGGCTGGTGAAATAGTAAAGAGCTTAATCAACCATTACTAATAAGCATAAACATAAATACTTGACAGAAAATTAAAAAAAAACTTTTATTAAAACTTCTGGAATACAAGGAACAATAATCTGAATTTAAGACAATAAAGCAGTAAATAAACAACTCAAAAACTAGAAAATAAGACACTATAAAAGACACAAAATTAGATACTAAAAAGAAGACAACTCTCTGCGATACACAGGGGTCCTATTTATAGCCTAAATTTAGTCTTGGATTCTCTTGGAAGAGCCTAGAAATCAAATCACAGCCACTCAATCATTCCATTGTCACCATACCCAATCACAGCTCTCAATTTCACCAAATGAAGTGTTTCGTCCAATCAAATGCTTCCAAGCTGTCACTTGGATCATCCTTATCTTGTCAGTGCCTAGTCAGCCTTCCAGAAGGTGGAAAGATTCTAGTACGAGGTGTCTTGCTTGGGTAAATGGTGGGTGGTGGTAATTGGGTAAACGGGTTAATTTGGGTGCGTTTGGTTACAGGGAAGAGAGGTTGGGCGCGTTTGGATTTGTTTATAATATTTCAAGTGTGTTTGACGGTAGTGGGGTTGCCAGGTTTGGTTCGGTTAAGTGGGTATTCGAGTTTGGGATATATACCGTGGGTTGAGAGATAGATTATTGGACCGGGTTTTGTGATTTGGGCCGAGGATATTAGATGTGACCCATTAGACATATTGGACCCAATGTAAGCTGAAACTTAAGGGACCAATCTTGCAAATCTGAAAATGTCTTCCAAGGGCCATTGTTGGCAATGACAAATAATCCAAGGCTGAATTTGCAACTTTTGAAACTTCAGGGGTCGTTCTTGCCAAAAGCAGAAACTTGAGGGGCCATTTTTGCCCATTCTTCAAACTTGATTATATCTTCCAAAAATCATCCTCGGAGAATAAAATCTTTCATAATGCACAATCCCTACCCCTACTGGCTCAGCTTAAGCTCTCTTGATCTCTCGTGCTCGGATTTACGTCTGATTTGGCTCCTTTTTTTGTGTTTTTACAATCCGTTTCCTGCACAACACAAACTCAAAAACAACAAATATTACCAATAACGGCTCTTTCTTGGTTATTTTGGGTCAGTTTTGATAAACAAAAGATATGTGTTTAAGCACATATCAAAATACCCCAGACGAGATCATTGTCGTGTCCCCACACAATGTAATCAACTCACGCTCTAAAACCAAGGATTTCAATCTCTTTCACTTATACTTTTGACTTTTTTTTTTTTTTTTTTTTTTTTTTTTTTTTTTTTGCATTTTCTTTGTTATTTAGCGCTATGAACTCGGAGCTTACGGGGTAGTTCCAAGACTATAGGCTTCATGAAATGAGATCCGGCTGGCTAGGCTAAGACCTCACTCAATCCCGGCTAAAGATCCAAGGGTCCGATATCGACACCGCAGCTCACAACTTTACTTATTACTTTATCACTTATCACTATTTCTTATTTATTAACGGATCCTTGATGTGTACCCAATTTTTAAAACAAAAATTCTTTTAAGAAGATAAAGAACTAACTATCGTCAAAAACTCGACATCTCTAATTATTTATTAGACAGATATGGGGTGAAACAATTTTGTGGGAACAAAAGCCATAAGTACCTTCGATGGGCTTGATGAGTGTCTAAATACTCATCATTTTTTGTACAATTAAATTGCAAAACATCTGAAAACAATCAGAAATGCATCAAAATGATAAAAATATCACAAATAAGTGTTTTATGTGTTTAAATGCAAAAATATCAAATCTGGTGAAAAACGTATCAAGTTTGCATAATTGGCAGTTTTAGTCCCCCCAAGTTTCAAAAGTTATCAAAACAGTCCCTGTAAATCTAATAAAGAAAAATATAATTTTAAATCCCTAAGGATTCATGAGTTGTCAAAATTAGTCCTTAAGATTTAAAATTGCAAAAATACATCTTAGGTCCTTAACTTTGAAATTTGGCAAATATAGTCCTTGGAAATTTGAAAATGTTAAAACTAGTCCTTGTACTATGGAAGCTTGTCAATTTTGATCCCTTGTGTGAACTTTGGAAATGGCAGAATGGTCCTTCAAGAATTTCAGAATTGCAAACAAGTCCTTGTCATTAATAAACCTTGGCCTTGTCAAAACACATTATGACCCCCTGCCATATCAATTGTGACCCCCTGTCATTACCTCATTTTGAACCCCTGGTCACCCACAGTCAAACCCACCTTTTCCCACCTTATCCTGTTTTATCTTCCCTCCTCCACTTGCCTGCTTGCCTGCATTCCTTCTCCCACACTTCTCTCCCATCACCTCACTTATCCTTTATCCCTCACCCCCACACTCATCATACCTACTCCACCCCCCCTAGTTGCAGTTTCAGAGTCCACAGAGGTCAAATACCCTTTCTCCCCAAAACTGGATGCCAATACACTCAAAACACATCCAATGGCTGAGATTTTTAGTGGGATTTGATCAGAGGACACGTGGAAGCCATTTGTGAGTATAAAAGAGGAAGAGAAGCAGAATAAAGTAGTAGTTAGTTTTTAATTTTCAATTTATGTCGTTTTTATAGAAATGTCTTAGTTTAACTCTTAAAATGTAATTTTTCAGTTTCTATGTATTGAATTTAAATCAATTCAGTGTTTGTAATCAAGTCTAAGTCCTAATTCAAAGTTTCATTTAAGTTTCATAAATTCATGTTCACTGTTGGAAAATCCATTTTCAAATTCTTATATCCAAATCTTTAATAGCTTATTTTTAAATTCCAATAAGCTTATTTAAGTTATTTAAAGCTCTTGGCAAGATTAAAACTCAAGTTTAAACACATTTGGTTTGTGGTCAACAAAAGTCAACTGTGCAGAATTTTGGGTTCAACAGTTTTTGGAAAAGGATGGGGTTGATGCAGCTTATTTGGGGATTGATTTGAATAGTTTATATAGTTGGGTTCTGTATAAGATGCATTTTGGATGGACAAGTGTGAGTTCCATAACCTTTATATTTCTTTTGAAACTGCATAATCCTTGTGTTGTCTAAATATTAGCTATAGTTTATTAACTTCCATACATAGTGTTTTGATGATATTAGGATCTAATATGTGTAGAATTATTGTTCCAATCTGAACTTGGTAAGTTAAAATTTGCAAAACAGTCTTAAAATGGTGTTTGGATCAGTTGGCTTGATTGATTTCAAGCTTTGGTTTTGACTTCAAGCTGTTCCCTCAGTCTTCTTTAGCACATTTTGATCATTCAGTCACTCTTTCACATCAAGTCATGGAAGTCAAAATCATCTTTAAACAATTCTTTATGCTATAGTTAGTGTAAGCTTGACAAATTTTGCATTTTTAGTTTAGAATCATTATAGTTAGCTTTAAACTGGTTTTTATGCATCATTAATCATCACAGCAGTCCACAATTTGGTTCAAATCTCATTAAAGTCAAACCTTTCTTAACTGTCAAAGTCAAAAAAGGTGAAACCTCAGTTTTCAGCCCACTAGGGTGAATTTTCCTGAGCTCATTTCTGGGTCAATCAAGTGTAACTGTGGGTTAAAAAACTTCACTTGGTCTAATTTCTTAATCTCATTTTTGTAGAATTTTGTCAAATTTTATAAGCTCTGAAACTGCTTTGTCAAAATGGGCTTATATGCCCTGTGCACCCACGAACTGAACTGCACAGTTTTGTGCAGTTGTGCGCCCTTCACAGAGCTCAATTGAGCTTCTCTTGGTCTCATTTTTGGTTACTAGTTCTCAGCCAGGCTCCTCTAGTTCAACTTTTGGTTTTGGTTTTTAGCTTATTGGGTGACTTATTCTTAAGCTTAAACTTAGTAGCCAAAACTGATTTTAGCACTTATTCTCAAATCATCAAGATCATAGCAGTTAGCACAATAGAGGTTTAGGATAGCTGTAATGAGTTGTTTTTTAAGTAGTTTTAACATATTGTAGCCTCTGTATCAGTTTGGTCCCCAGTTTGTACCATTAGCTTATTTATAGTGCTTATTTATACACTTCTCTTGCAGTTTCATTGTTTCCTCACACAGCCCATGTTTTTCTATTTTTCTTAGATCAGTATATTAAATTAGACTTTCCCTGAATTTTTCATATTTTTTCTAGGACAGTTTGCTATTTTTTCTTAATTTAAACAGTTTTTTAGGCCTTTTTAATTAGCATTTATACAATAATTCAGAAAAGTTTCAAAATAATTTTTCATTTCTAAGTTAAATAAATATCAAAAGACAAAAAAATATTTTCCCAGATTTTTCTTATTAAATTTGTATTTTTTAGCAATTTAAGTAGTTTTAAATATTTTTATTATAGAAACTAGAAAATAATCAGAAAAAATTAAAAATAGTTTTGAAATTCTCTTTTTGTTATTTTAGATTTTTATAAGTCATAATTTTATTTTTCAATCTTTATTTCATATTTTCTTGTATTTTAGGCTATTATTAAATAGTTAAAAATAGTTTTTAATTAATAATAATAAGATAAATAGTTATAAAAATAATTTTCTTTTTCTATAAATTTTCTCTTATCATTAGTATTGTAAAAATGTCATTTTCCATATTTAGGATTATATTGTTTAAGTTTCACATTTTTTCTTGGTACTCACGTAGTTTTTAATTTAATTTGTTAAAAGAAAAAAAACAAAAAACTCATTGTAAAATAGTGATAGCGTTTATTTAATATTTTTTATCTTTTTAATTTTCTTTAATTTGCAATTAAGCCCCTGTAGTTTATATACTCTTTCTTTATTATAAATAATCATATCTCCTTACCGTTCAAATTTCTCGATCACTAAACGTCTGACTAATTCTCGCACAACTCTTTGGGACATAACAACCTGGGGAAACACTATACTCTCCGATCTTCATTGCATTTGCTTCTGAGCTGTCTTAAGATTGTTACGGTTGGCCATTCAAAAGTGGCCGGCTTGAGTGATTAAACTTGACGGTTTGGGACGAATCAAATTTTTGGCGCCGCTGCCGGGCCTCTGTCTAATTATCCTACGCTTAGAAGATTGGTGATTTGAAATATCACTCCTTGTTCATACCATCTATATATGTTTATATTTTCTTATAAAAATCCAAAAATCCCAAACCATTTTAAAATCATTTTTCAACAAACATAACAAAAAACCCAAAAATTTTTTCTTTCTTATTTTTTTACAACATTTTTTCAATACCAAAAATATTCATCTTTACCCTCTTACCCTTTTGATTCTTCATTTCTTACCCTCTGGAAACCCTTTGATTCTTTCTATTCTTATCCTCACCCTCTTGTTTGTCATGGGTGTGGTTGTCCTTATAATGTGCATTGCCCCAGTTGTAGCATGGTGGAGTCAGGAAACGGTCCTGTCTAAACCAGGATCCCTATTCCTACCATAACACAAATGATTTATTCCATCAGCTACCACACTGTGAGACTCAGCAGTTTTACTGTTGTGAGTACTGTGTTGGTTCACACTACAGTTCTGATGTCAATCGGGAACACGCCTTGTCATGAGCAGGGTTCCTGTAACAATTTTATGACTACAACAACACATATGACTCACTGCCACATCAGTTTTACTGTTGTGAGTATTGTGGAGGTCCTCACTCTAGCTCGGATTGTCAAACAGGGAACCCATTTCCTTGTAACAACTACGACTCTTCGTATCATGACCAACCTCCCAGTACCAAATGCATCAGGCACCACCTCAGCCTACCCACTTCCCTCAAAATCTTCTCCTTGATCTTTTGGATTTAGTGAAAGATTTGAAGGAATGTAAACATTCCAAAGATAATCCAAATGAGAAATCCATGGAAGTTTTGTTAGCCGAAGAGCGGGCTGCTAAATTAGATTCCCAAATTGCTTTGAAAATCTATTAGGAATCAATTGCAAAGAAAGAGCATCCAAATCTAGCTCTCGATTCCTTTCATTTCCTGATGACGATGATTATGAAGTTACCTTGATATTGTCAAGTATGTACAGGTTCATCAAGTTCATCAGTTTGAAATTCTTCCATGAAAAATCATGGAGAAAAGACTATGATGGAATTATAGCAAAGACAAATGGAAATTGTGAAACATATGTATGCTAGTCCTTCTCAACTCCCTCAGTCTGTTGTTATCACACCCGATATTCCCCCGTCAACTCTCTAAACATGGGGATGAGCTTCTGACAACTGTTCCTGAAAAGATCGACGAATCCTAAAGTCTAGTGGAGAACCTTGTCCCAATCCCGATAGAGTCACAGGGAATTATCGATCATGTGTGTGTATCCCTCCTCCTCTTGTCTTCAAAGTAATCATTTGAGATGTGCTCGATTCTATTGATGACGATTCGTTATCTTGTGGAGACATCAGTTATATGGAAGAATTACCTTCGAACTTGTTAGCTTGAAAAGAGAATGATGAAGTTACGGACACTGAAATCAAAGATAAAGCCTTCGTGCCACAATTACTAATGTCAGTCTTCTCTTCTAAATCGAGGCTTTCAAGAAAAACCCATTTCATCTCCTGCCCCATAAAGGATAGTGACAATTTTTCCGATGATTCTATTCTGGAAATGGAAGCCTTCCTTTTTGATAATATGGGAGAGAAGATTAGTGCAGTACCACTTTTCTCTCATATTCTCTCCCCGTTAGAATCATTACATTGGAGAGTTCTCTAGTGAACTCACTCAAATCAATCCCCCGATATGAATCATTCTCCTTTGAGGAGTTCTCCTGTGAACTCACTCATATCATATCTCTACCGTAGTATGATAACTTCTACTTTGATCTAGACACACCCGGGATATGTCTAGACCAATTAAGCTTAAAGATGAAATTCAATGCTATTATGAATTCTCCTTCGATGATGATGAGTTCGTCAGATTTTTATCATGACTTTCTTTTTTTTTCTTATGTTTCTCTTCTTCACTTATCCTGGCTTCTCCTGTTCTCACTCTTTCGGGAATGAGACATTATCTTTGACCCCGCATTCCATTTATCATTTTTGAGCCGTTCTATGTATATCCATCGGTGTGGACTTTCCACGTACTTCATGTTTATACAACTCTTGAATGAAAGTCCGATGGAGATTTCTCTTCCACTTTACTTCCCCATGACACCAATGAATTCGGTGTCGAGTCAAGCTAGCAATCGGTATCAAAAACAGGAGTTAACATGGGTTTTCACCCGTGTGTCCACCCTCTTGTGGGGAGATGCCCCCATGTTGTATATGATCTAAAAAAAAAAAAAAAAAAAAAAAAAAAAATAATAAATGAAAATTGGTAAATATTAAAAAAAGAGAATCAATTGTTTGTGTTTCTAACACTTAGCTAGTAATTTTATCTTTTTACGTTCTAAGTTTTCACGGCATAACACCGGTACTTTGAATATTGAGACAATATTCATTTCTAAGTGTTGGGGGGAATTCTGGCGATTTGATCATAAATGTACCCTTTTAGTCCCTTTTTACCCCAAAATGGCCAAATTAAATTTTTTTTAGTGGAAGTACTATGTACTTGTTGGAATCACTCCTAAACAGTATTTCAAGTATTTATATTTCATATGTAATAGGTAGCTTTATTATGGCCTTTATGTTTGTTTAAGGTCAAGCTTATGTAGAAGGCCCATAAGCTTGACCCAAGCCCAATAAGGATAGGAAGGGAACTAGGAGTGTTGCTCTAGCTTCCCTCCTATAAATACCCCTTGTAAACCTTCATTTGAAGGTTGGTTGTTCAAGTTATTTTCCTTTCATACTCCTACGCGTAAACCTTAATATACTATATCGTGTGTGTGTGTGGTTATACTTGTTCAATCGCCTCATCTCCTTTCTTATAAGCTTGTGTTGTAAAACTAGTGACCTAACAGTGGTATCAATCGCCAAATAGTTGGGTGTACTCGTTTGTTTTTGAAGTTTTGATTTTGTGACTTACGCGTAAAGATAACGCAACCTTTGGTTATCTTAAAAACTCGTTTTTTACACTTTTTAATCAAAGATTCTTGTACTTTCAATGTTTTGAGGTGTTAAAATACTTGTTTTTGGCAAAAAGTTTCAAACTTTACGCGTGGATTTACGTTTTTAAGCTTGTTTTTGTTCGTGGGTGTCGTTCTACGCGTAACCCGTTTAGCATTTTTGGTACATCAAAATTCACACTTTTGTGTTCTTTTGGTACTATTGAAGCTATTCCATAACAAAAATCTGGTTTAGAAACACATTTGGGCAAAATCAAAGTTACGAGTAATCCTACGCGTATCAAAACCCTAAAATTACGCGTAAGATTTTCCTTGGTTTGATCTTATTTTTCCTGGTTTATTCCGTATTTTCTTACTTGGATAAGTCTGAAAATACGTCGACTTTGGATATCTTTTGCACTGTGAAGTGTAAAAGATCATTTGGGCTAAAACCCTAAAATTACGCATAAGCATAAGCTTACGCGTAGAAATCCTACGCATAAGATTCACTTTACGCGTAAACTTAGGTCTACGCATAAGGTAATCCTACGCCTAACTTTTGTCTACGCATAACTTTAGTGCTTTTATCCTACTTACGCGTAAGCTAAAACCTACGCGTAACTCCTCATTGTTACGCGTAACTTTGGTGTTTTTACGCATAAGTGCTACTTGGTTCTTGTCTTTTCTACGCCTAAGGACACTTCATCAACAAAGGTTCATTCGACTACAAAGATCCATTTTTACCACACAAGTTTATCAACATGTCACAACCACCATACTCTAACTATTTCCCTTACACTTATCCTCAACGACAACGACAACTAAGTCCACAACATCAGCAATGGAATCAACAACAAGCAATTTATCAACAACAATTTAATCAACAACATACTCCACAACTTGCTGCAAATCCACAACCTCAATTGGTTCAACCACCACCAAGTCCTCAAGTTCAACCGTACACAAATGAATTCAATCAACATCCATCAAGGAACACTATGAAGGAACCCACTTGTTTTGCAAAGATGTGTGAAGCTTTAAGCAGCCAACAATCAATTCATGAGGCTGGATCACTTGATAGACCTCCAATGCTCACTCCAGGAAACTATGATCAATGGGTGATAAGGTTCTTTAGGTTTTGTGATCTGAAGAAGCCACATGGAAAGTTCTTAAAGAAGGTTATCTTAGAAGGTCCATTTGAGATGCCTACTATCATTGTACCCGGAGATCCAAATGCCATTCCACCAAGAGATGAACAAACCAACATTGCTACTGTTGCAGATTTAAATCCCACAGAACTTCTACATTATGAAGCTGATGAACTTGCAATGGAATACATCCTCTTAGGATTACCAAACCCAATTCTTCGTAGTGTTGATGCTCAAAAGACTGCACAAAAATGTGGGATCATATTCGTCTTCTTATGGAAGGATCTGTACTCAATCAGGAGGATTTGGAATCCAAAATTTACTTGGCTTATGAACACTTCATGATTGAACCTGGAGAGACACTAGAGTCCTATCATCATAGATTTTCAGACATCATCAATGATTTGGATAAACACAACATCATCATGCCAAGAATTGCAGTGAATACTAAGTTCCTGAGTAGTCTTGGTCCTGAATGGGAGAAGTATGTCATTTTTCTCCGTCAAGCGAAGAACATGCATCATTCTACCTACGGATTGTTGTACGATTACTTGAAACCTCATGAAAAGGAAGTTGATCGGGAAAGGATTCTCCGTGCTCAAATTGCTCCACCAACACATCCGGAAAATCAACAACAACTTGCCTTATATGCTCAAAACCGTAATTCTCCTCAACCAGCAACTCAACCAAATGCTTCAAACACACCTTCACAACAACAACCTCAACAAAATCAATTGGTTCCATACAACAACAATGCTCAAGCATATGTCAGTGAAGCGACTGAGGAATCCGATCCGTTCGAAGCATTGCAACAAGGATTTGCTATGATTGCTAATGCCTTTAGCCGTTATACCAACAAATCCAACAATCGTATTCGTTCCTCATCTAACACACGGACTCAAGCTGTTGTGAACAATGGACGTGTTGAAGTTCAGAATCGTGATTATGGTCGTCAGATGGGCGGTGGTCAAGGGTTTAATGCTGTGGGTAGGAATAACAACAGAGCTCAAGTGGTGGAACAGGAAATGCTCAGCATGGGTTGAATGGTCTTCGATGCTACAACTGCAATGAGAAGGGACACCTGGCTAATGCATGCCCAAAGCCAAGGACTAAGGGCAGTGCTTATTTCAAAGAGGCTCTTCTTTTGGCTCTTAAGGATGAAGCTGGTGGAACTCTCACAGACAAAGAACAGAGCTTTATGGCAAATGCTGACTCAGATGATGATATGGAGGACTTGCAGGCCAATGCAGCTGTTTTGTTGATGGCTAATATGCAGGCGTTACACATGAGTGACACAGCCCAGTGTATGACACTGATGGCTTGTCTCAGGTACCCGAACAAACCATATTTATCTCTGATCTCATATCTCCGCCAACATCTGCATCCGGCAAGGCTCAGAATGTTCAAAATGAGTCATCCACATCTCATTCCGACGATTTTCAACTAGACCCCGTAGTTATATTTGACGATCAAGATGACCAACCGGTTTCCCTTGATAATCAAATTGACTCCGTGGTCATACTTGAGGATCTAAATAATGATCATGTTGTGACTCACGTTGAACAAGATGAACTTTTGCCCCATCCAGATCTTGTTCTGTTACTTCAAGACCAACAATCCCAAATTGCTGCATGTGTTGCATTAAATCAGGACTTGAAAAGTAAAAATGCACTGTTAACAAAGGATTTTGAATGTTTACAAAAGCAACTCAACTTTTTCAAAACTCAAGAAAAACGTGAAAACGGTTTTGAAGCAGCCTTTGCCAAATCTTATCAAAACGAAAAATATTTAGAACGACAGATGCGTGATCTAGCCGCTTCGAAGAATGCTTTGTTGTCTGAAATAGAACAACTGAAACATGAACATAAAAAGCAAATTAACGCTCTCACCTTGGAAAATCAAAAAGCTAAGGCTGAGTTGTTAACTTGTCAAAAACAGTTCTCTGCATACAAAAAGCATTCAACGAAACGAATAGATGATCATCTTGAAGAAATCATCGGCTTGCAAAACAAACTTTAAGAGTTTAAAACTGTTGTTTACAAACATGGCGAGTCGGTCACAACCATTGAAAAGTTTACTTTAAAACCAAATCCAAATGGATATGGACCGAATCTTGCTGATTACAAACCTAAGCTTTCAACCAAAACATTCAAACCAAATCCTGAAGTTTCCAGTGCAGAATATAAAATTGATAATTCTTTATGAGTTGTTGAATATCATCGTCAAGAGGAATTAGATGCAGAAGACGAGAGTCGATCAAAATAAAAAACTGTTGTTTACAACAAACCTTTTAATTATTCAAAACCGGTCACTTTCGTCACACCAACGGATTCTTCTAACACACCAAGAGTTATCATCAGAACACACAACCTGAAAACAGACTTTGCACAAACTTATGGTCCTTTACCTTCCATTAGTGAAGTAAACTCACAACCTGAAAATCGAAAAATTCTTCGATATTTTGACATTTTCATGGCTGACCTCAAAATTTTACAACATGAGATAGAATATCGATCTGAAATCAAAGTTGAACATTTTCAATCGCCTCTGGCGCGAGAACAAAGAGACATTTTTCAGAAAAATCTTTTACCTAATGTTAAAAACTTGAAAAGTTGTGCAATTGCCTGGGAAAAGGATTTTCATAAGGAACTTGGGGTCATGAAAAACGTTTTCGAGAAAACAGAAAAACGTAAAAAGAAATTGTTGAGAAAAGATGTTGATCGACTCTTGGAAGATGTTATCTGTGCGGATGTTCAAAATGTTGTGTTATTGAATTCGTTGTCATATGCATTTGATAATATCTCTGCTGATACTGTTGCTTCTGTGGTAAATGTTGAGAACACTGATAATGTGCTTCAGATCGAGTCCTTAACTGTTGAAAACAAACGATTGTCAAACGAACTTTCAAATGCAATACGTCGTCTTAATTGGTGTCAAAAAGATATTCACGATCAACAAATTGTTTTTCAACAAAATCAAAATAACCAGTGCGTGCAAAACCTTCTGATTCTAAAATTGAGCAACTGGATGATCAAAACGTGTCTTTCAAGTGTCAAATCTCAAAATATGAACAAGAACTTGTAAAAGTTAAAAAGGAATATGGTGTCATATTTGATTTACTTAAAAGACTCGTGATGAAGCATCAAATGAACTTGATCATTATCTTGCACACACTAAACAAGTTATGCATTTTGCTGGAAATGTTCGGTCTGAAAATCAAGATCTGATTCACACTATCATTAAGTTAAGAGAAATGTTAGGAAAGTATGAACAACTTCCGCCAACAATCATTAAGAGATTAGCCCCCGTAACACTTAGTACTCATGCACCTAGAATCTCTACTGCCAAATCACAAGTGGCTAACGTGCTTCCTTCTACTGAAACAGGAATAGTTGAGCCTTTTCCAAACGTCCGCACTTCACAGCCTAAGAGCACTCAATCGAAGAATAGGAAGTTGCGACCTAAGAAAAGATCAATCAAGAATGCTAAAGTAGAAGAACACCCTAGGACTCTGAATAAGACACACGTTGCCTCCACTATAGATATTGCGTCTAGCAAATGTAATAGAAATAGTGATGTAACGAATGCTAAACCATTAAGTACTTTTGATATTCAGTCTGATGCACCTTGTGTTATTTGTGGTAAAAGTATGAATTCTGATTGCCATGATAAATGTGTTGCTAAAGCTATAATCTCTCGTTTAAGGAATCCTAAGAACCGGAATACCTCTAGGCCCACTAATCTTTCTAAATCTGTGCTTGGTAGACCGCCATCTTTAGATTCTAAGAAACGCATTGCTGTCCCTGTAGCTCCAGTTTCACCTCCTAGGAATGTAGTACCACCTAGTGAATTCACTAAGACTAAAGCAAAGAGTAGTTATAGATGGCAGAAATGGATATATAACACACTAGGATTTAAGTGGATACCTAAAGCTATTGATGTGTGTATATCTACTAAAACTGCTATGGAACCCTCTAACATTTCGGGTTCCACATCTACTTCTATTCCATCTGTGTCGTCTGTGTGTAATGCAGGTGATACAGATCATTCTCTGGATTGTTGATAGCGGATGTTCATTGGCACTGTCAGGTTCGGGAATGATCACTTCGCAGCTATCATGGGCTACGGAGATTATGTCAATGGGAACATCGAAATTAGCAGGGTTTACTATGTGGAAGGCCTCGGTCACAATCTGTTTTCAGTAGGTCAATTTTGTGATGGAGATTTGGAGGTTGCTTTCAGGGAGAAAACTTGTTTCATTCGTGATCTACAACGGAATGACCTTATGTCTGGCTCGCGTAATTCTAGTCTCTACACTATCTCTATGCAAGACATGGTTGCTTCCTCTCCCATTTGCTTACTTTCTAAGGCAACATCAACAAAATCCTGGCTATGGCACCGTCGTCTCTCACATCTAAACTTTCAAACCATCACCAACCTTGCTCGACACAAACTAGTTGAAGGACTCCCACGATTCCAGTATTCAAAAGATCACCTTTGCTCAGCTTGTGAACAAGGGAAAAGCACTCGTGCTCATTTTCCTTCAAAGGTGGAACACAGCTCTCAGCATGTGCTTCATCTTCTTCACATGGATTTGTGTGGCCCGATGCGCGTGCAAACGATCAATGGCAAACGCTACATCTTAGTAATTGTTGATGACTACTCTCGATGGACTTGGGTCTACTTTCTTCGTAGCAAAGACCAAGCTCCACAAATGATCATCACCTTTCTCACAAAAATACAGGTTCAGCTCCGCAACACCGTCAGAATCATCAGAACAGACAAAGGAACTGAATTTGTTAACAAAACCCTTCGTGAATTCTATGAGAAAGTGGGAATTCAGCATCAAACATCTATTGCACGTACACCTGAACAAAACGGAGTTGTTGAAAGACGAAACCGAACGTTAGTGGAAGCTGCAAGAACAATGTTAATAAATGCTAAACTTCCAGATTACTTATGGGCAGAAGCTGTATCTACTGCATGCTATACTCAAAACCGTTCTATGATCACCAAACGCCACAACAAAACACCTTTCGAGCTTGTCCATAACAGAAAACCGAATCTAAAACACTTTCATGTATTTGGATCTCTTTGCTATCCGAATAATGATCGTGATGACTTTGGAAAGCTCAAAGCCAAAGCTGACATTGGAGTCTTTATCGGATACTGTGATAATTCCAAAGGTTTCCGAATCTGGAATCGTCGTACAAAACAGGTGATGGAAACGATTCATGCTCATTTCGATGAACTCACGGAAATGGCTTCTGAGTATAACAGCTTAGAACCCGGTCACAACCGCTTAAACTTCCCTCAAACCCCCTCATCAGCTGAAGAAAGCCCTCAGCTTACTCGTCAACAAATGGAAAGGTTATTTGCTCCGCTGTTCAGTGACGATATTGATGAACGTGCTCCAGGTGTATCCGCTTTTTCCGCTGCACAACCTGATAATATTCCTATACCTGATACACCTGCTACAACAACTACTGTTGAAGATGCACCTACACCAGTTGACTCCAACACAACAGTTGAACACACAGCTTCCAACAATGATGAACCAGCTGATGATATTCTGAATGAAATACCCCCACCTGCAGATTTTGATCCAAATGCGTTCTTCAACCCGTTTGCTAATGAGACTGCTGCACCAGATGTCGCGGAATCTTCAACAAACCATTTGAATCCTCAGAATCTGCACAATGTATACCAACATCAACCCTCCACACATAGATGGACGAAAGACCATCCTCGGGAAAACATTATTGGCAACCCGAATCAACCAGTCGTTACGAGACAACGTCTTCACACAGACTGTGAACATTGCATTTATGCACTCACTGTCTGCCAATCTGAACCTAAAAACATCAAAGACGCAATGACAAAAGACAACTGGATTGAATCCATGCAAGAAGAACTCAACCAATTCAAACGTCTTGAAGTATGGGAACTGGTTGAAAGACCAACAGAGTCTTCGTCATTGGTCTAAAATGGATTTGGAAAACAAATTGGATGCTGAAGGGAACGTCATCCGAAACAAGTCACGTCTGGTGGCTAAGGGTTATCGTCAGGAAGAGGGTATAGACTTTGAAGAATCTTTTGCTCCGGTTGCTCGTCTTGAGGCTGTTCGGATATTTCTAGCGTTCGCAGCTCATATGAATATAACGGTCTATCAGATGGATGTCAAAACTGCGTTTCTCAATGGACAACTTAAAGAAACGGTTTATGTCAGCCAACCAGATGGATTCGTTGATCCTGAGTTTCCGAATCATGTCTACAAACTGAACAAAGCTCTGTATGGTCTCAAACAAGCTCCTCGGGCATGGTACGATAAGCTATCATCTTTCCTCATTGCTAATAATTTCACCAAAGGTTCGGTTGACCCAACTCTTTTTATACAATATCACGGGGCACATATCTTAATTGTTTAAATTTACGTGGATGACATCATTTTTGGGTCTACACATAAAAAGTTTTCAATCGCTTTTGCAAAACTAATGAAGAAAAATTTTGAAATGTCCATGATGGGTGAACTTACATTCTTTCTCGGACTACAAGTTCATCAATCACCCCGTGGTATTTTCTTGAGTCAGTCCAAATATGCCCTTGAATTGTTAAACAAATTTGGAATGAAAACCTGTGACACCTATGCCACACCAATGGCTCATACCAAGAAGTTAGACGCTGATTTACATGGGAAATTGGTGGACCCTACAAAATACCGTAGTATTATTGGGTCTCTCATGTATCTAACAGCTAGCAGACCTGATATTGTCTTTGCCGTTTATCTATGCTCCCGTTATCAGTCGCGACCAACTGAAACCCACCTCTCTGAGGCTAAAAGAATCCTCCGATACATAAAGGGAACCATTAACTTGGGGATCTGGTATCCGAAGGATTCTGGTTTTTAACTAATCGCTTTTTCAGACGCTGACCACGCAGGATGCTTAGACTCACGGAAAAGCACTTCAGGAGCTTTACAATTTCTTGGTGATAAACTGGTGTCTTGGCAATCGAAGAAGCAGGATTGTACATCGCTGTCATCAACCGAAGCAGAATATGTAGCCATGTCCGCATGTTGTGCTCAAGTCATATGGATGAGAACACAACTCAAAGACTATGGTTACGTATTTGACAGAATCCCGATGTATTGCGACAATCGGAGTGCCATTGCAATCTCGTGCAACTCAGTTCAGCACTCGAAATCAAAGCACATCGATCTTCGATATCATTTCATCAAGGACCACGTGGAACAGGGTACTGTTGAATTATATTTTGTGGGTACAGAATACCAATTGGCAGATCTTCTCACCAAAGCCTTGCCTCCCGCTAGGTTTAATGAGTTGGTCCACCGGATTGGTATGAGGTGTTTGACTCAAGAGGAATTGGATGACCTCCTAAAACAGTCTTAAAACCCTGTCAAACACCAAAATCTCTTTTGTAAATAGCTTTTCAAAAACAAAATACAAAATTATAAAACCTGATAAAAACAACAAAAATATTCTTCTAATCTACTTTTCTTTCAACATTGCAAGTACATTTCTTCCGTCAACACTTTAATCTTTCAAAATTCAGTATTTTTCCGATCAAGTGTTGAGGGGGAGAAAATAAACTTTAACTGCTTCAAAACATCTGTGTACTTGCATGTTATCATATCTCGGTTGATTCTTTACAAATGGTGGTACATTTTCTGGTTCAAAGACACTCCTCGGACTTAAATTAATAACCTTTCATTATTTTTCTCAAGTCGAGGGGGAGTGTCGTCATGCTTCTTTCCTAAAATCTTCGTTTGGTAACCAAAATGGAAGTTAAATGGCTTGGTTTGAAAAAAAGGAAAAGGTGGAGGGACCAAAACTGTCAAAACCTTTAAGTTATTTTTAATAACACCCCCACCTAACTTTCACTTCTCATTTATTACTCAAAACATAAACCATCCTACGCATAAGAATTCACTCAAGTAAACCGTGTTTTTGATCTCCATCTTGTAAGTGTTTTTGTGATCACAACATGTTTTTATCATAAGGTTTTGAATTTCATGAAAATCCTAACGGCAAAACGTTTTCTAAGCATGATTAGGTGTTCTTCGCTTATGCGTAAGAACACACAATCAACATGTGTGTGTTTTTGGTGTATGATTTGTGTCAAAACGTTCAAATACATCAATGATACCATTTACCATCAAAATCCCCCAGAAACACGAATTGATGAATTTTGAAAATTAGGGTTTATGAGTCGAATTGGGTATTTTCGAATGTGAAGTGTTTTGGTCAAAAAGATTGTTGGGTTATGCTCTTGTATTATTGAATTGATGATTTCCAAGGTCTATAACCACCCAGAAACACGAATTGTTTAACAATTTGAAATTAGGGTTTAAGGTTCTTGAGATTGGGTATTTTTGATTCACTGCAAATTAGGTGTTAAAACTTGGTCATTATGCTCTCACAACATCTAAGATATACCAGAAAAACTTTGGTGCATATTCCATGGCTAGATCTCATACGCGTAGATTAAGGGTTTAGACTACGCGTATGCAGTTCTACGCGTAACTGTTTTAACTGTCCAAATGTGTTTTGATCTGTCATAAAATGAATGTTATGTGTTTAACATTGATGATATGATGCTTTATTTCAGGCTTGCAACACTAAATATTCAGAATCAAGGTTATTATACTCTACGCATAAGGATCACCTTAAGCGTAGCTTGTTATGCGTAAGATTTGTCTTACGCGTAGCTTCTACGCATAAGGTTCTACATATGGGACTACGCGTATCCTGTGAAGTATATGTGTAAACAGTGACCTCTACGCATAAGGTCAACTCTTACGAGTAGCCTTACGCGTAAGGTTAATATATGCCTACGCATAAGCTTTACGCATAAGGTCCTCTTTTTCCTACGCGTAACACTTCTTACGCGTAGTTAAGACCCTACGCGTAAGTTTCGCCACGCATATATCATTCTTGTCTACGCATAACTTTACCAATCCTACGCATAAGCCGTGATCATACCTTCGTTATGAATTGTTACGTGTACAAACTTGTAAATAAACTAATCATATCATCACGAATCCTAAAATGTCACTAATAAACTGAAATCGTTTGATATGTTGTGAACAATATGTGATAAAATAAACTTTAAAACTTAAAGTTAACTAACTCACGAAACATTTCACGACGTCATTGGACTATTGAATATACAAGTGACTTAGGACTCGTAACAATCATTGACACTGTACATTCAATAACTAGACAATAAGACCTTCTGTTGACTAACATTATGTCTTTCGATATGTTGGTTCTTTTGGCTAATGTTATTTCAGATCACGACATGGCTGAACAAATGAATATGGATGCACCTGAAGTTCTCTCCATTGCTGATATCTATCCTCATGGCTATCCAATGAAGATAGGAAAGAATAATCTCCGTGTTGACTTTGACAACCTCACTTGCTCTGAATCTTCATGTTTAATTGCTATTGACATTCTGAGGACTCATCCGTATCAGAACATGCTTTCACACTCTGCAACTGTTCCTGAGATCTACATCCAACAGTTCTGGAACACTATGGAAAGGGTCAAAGGACAAACTGCTGTGACGGTGACTCTGAATCACAAACAAGTCACCATTACACCTGCAGACTTAAGGGCTGTTCTCCTAATTCCTGATGTCGATCCAACCAAACTATATGCCACACCTGCTGAAGAGCTCACTCTCCAATTCTTAATCAATATCGGTTATGACGAGGCTACAGGAGTAATCACCAAGCATTCTCACGTAGAGCTTAAGAGTATTCCTCAACCCTGGAGAACCCTCTACATGATCATCACCAAGTCTGTTTCTGGTCGTGACAGCGGCTATGAGCACCCTAAGCTCATGGAACTGCAAATATTCTGGGCATTGGTCAACAAGAAACACATCGCTATCGAAGCTCTGATTTGGGATGACATGATGTCATTTCTCAACAAACTTGGCTCAAAGATTCCCTACATCAGATATACTAAATTGTTGATCCAGAGAGCACTTGGACTTCATCCTGACATTCCCAAGAGGCTCAATGACCCCAACAATCACGACATGTTGACGGAACCCATTCCTTTCTTGTAGAATCAAGGAAACGTCTACAAAGAAACAAGGTGCTGTGCTACCTGATTTCCTTCTAACTGAAGATGTCAGAAAGCTCGAAACGTACAAAAGGTATCTGGAAGCAGTTAGACAAGGCAAAGTAGGTCATCTCGACGAAAAATCTTCTGGAACACCCTGTAGGAGAACCAAAAGAGGAAGTGCATGAAGTACGGCAAGTACTGTGAGTCAAAGGAAGTTCCCCAAGAGGAACCCTCCTTCAAAGAGGATTGTTCCATCTAAGGAAGCTGCTCCCATCCCAATTCCCAAACCCGAACCGCAAAGAAAGCTTGTGGACGAAAGCTCTGAAGGTACTGACACAGATGAAGAGATTACCTTCTCTGAATCTGCAACCGTATCCCCTCCTCCAGCAGCTAAACCTACAAGTCCAATAGCTGAACATGGCAAAGGAAAGACTCCTGTACTTGAGTCTTATGATGAAAGCTCTGAAGAAGAAGAAGAGCAACTGGATCAATCCTACAGGAAGAAGTTTAAATTAGTTAGACAAATTCAAAAAGCTGAAGAATTTGCAAAAGATCAAATGGGTGGCCCCGGAGGATCGAGTGGTGCTGTCCACTCTTCACCAGGTCCTGATGCGGTTAATCAACCCGATAAGGGATCTGGTGCCACCACTCTTGTGCAACAAAAAACGCTTGTGAAGGAGTCTACTGATCTTAACATTGACGAACCAGAAAAGAATATGACTGAGAAAGAGAAAACTGATGAAGAAGCTAAGGAACAAACGGAAGAAAAGGCTAAAACTGGATTTGATGACGAAGAAGATTATGATGACTTTCTTCTCAGCAGTCCAACTCGTTCCAAGGAGGATACTTCTGCACCTCCAAAGGACCCGAATCTCCTCATGTCCCCTCCCATCAATTCTTCATCTCACTCATCACCACCACCATCAAAAAGATCACAAAATCATCATCCAAACTGTGAAGAAACCACCTCGATCTTGGATTTCTCAAGCTCATAACGATTTCACAAAGCTGTCAACAAGTCAGAAGAAAACGTGCTCTACAAACAGCTAAATTTCTTTGCTGATCACATACAGCATATGTATGACGAGCATGACAAGATGGAGAAAGAAAGGGAATTTGTTCAGAAGTTCATGAAGAGTCATCGTAAAGAGGAACTGAACGAAATGATCGAAGGTTACACTAACAAGTACCTTCAGGATATCGTTCCTAAGTCCAAAAGGAACTGGAGAAGACAGCAAGAGATCATACTCACAAGTTTCTTCTCGACACTGTCCCCGGTGTGACTAGAGAAATATTTTCAGACAACTCACCCCTAACATCGTAGCATTGGTTAAAAATACAATGGCCAAAGAAGCTGATCTCTCTGAATCTGAGTTAATCGCTAAACTTGTGATACAAATGTCAAAGCGATCTGGAACGTTTACTTCGGATGAAGCTAAATTTTTCGAAAATCTACTTGATTTTCAACTCAGATTCATCATTCAAGGATCAGCCGATCAACCCAAACGACCAAGAGATGACGATGATAAGG
>OU343224.1:278812108-278855216 GCA_910596185.1 Chrysanthemum makinoi
ACAGGTATTTCTGATACAGCTCAGTCTATTGCTGATATTATACATACATTTTTGTGCAAGAAAAATTTTAGAACTTTTTAAAAACCATCAATAAGTCAAATATGAGAGAAAAATAATACTGTAAACAATACTCTTATTTCTTTAGTTAAATTAGGAATTTTATGCATTAAAAACTCCTCGAGTGACTTTCTACATACTTGCGTGCATGACTAGTTTCCTTTTTAGCTAATTTTACTTGATGTGCATGACTAGTTTCCTTTTTAGCTAATTTTTATTTGACTTTGAGAGAAAAATTACCCAAATGCTCATTGTAACTATAAGGGTCAAAACCGCCACCTCTAGTCGCTATTATCAAGAAGCTTTCACAGTTAACAATAAATACATACAACACTCTTCTGCTAATGATCAACTAGCAGCATTCCAGACTGATACCATAACTAAACATGAAGTTTCAGCAATCAAATTTTTTGCAAGATGGGTATGTAAATGCAGCAACAGCACCTAATATTCTAACTTGGAGTAATGACACAGCTATTAACGAGAAATAGAAATGAAGATTAGGTATGAAGTCATGCTTACAGATTCAATAAGCAGCTGAACTTCAGACTCTGCAAGCTGTGTATTAAATTTTTGCAGTCCAGCTTTCAGTTCTTCAATTGTAACAATACCATCGTCATCAATGTCTATCTTTTTGAACATTTCCTTGATGTCTTCACTTCTTCGACAAGAAACCGAATAACCTAGACAAAAACAGCAAAATACAGGTTGTTTGATGAATATCGGTATCTTGCACTTTAAGAAGTAAAAAGAAAAAATTGCTATGATCCAATAAACCAACCCTCAGAGCCTTTCTCTTGAACCCATCTATTAACTAAAACTGCTTTAGTCTTGCCTTGACAACATCACCAAGGGGAACATTAGGAGCCTTTTTAGCATTTTGAAGCCATGAGTGTTCTGTAAGCACATATAATTATCAATCAGGCAAACTAATATAAACAGATACCATGTTCATGAAATCTCACTGAAGCTTATTCCTTGCCTAAAAAATATTCACAATCAAAATATAAAATGATGTTTAGCAGGTTTTTAGAGAACAACATCAGCAATTTATCATTTATATGTAAAGAGACACCACGACCTATGAGCATACACAAATTTAAGATCACTTCGAATGTGTATAATTGGATCGACATGCACCCAATACCATTCCCCACTTCATAATTCATGCTGGTAAAGTTCACACATAACAAAAAAAAAAGTAAGTTGTTGGAATTGACTGAATCTATGAGACAGACATACTACTGCCGATGGAGACTTGTCATTTTTTATACTAGTAAGATAGTACAGATCCTGCTGTACAAATGTTTATATTTGGTTCAACATGCACCCAAAACTCATTTGGTGAGCCATTCCCCAATGTCCATTCTATAAACGCTTTTTCTAAGTAACTGACCAAAAAGGCGTATATTTACTCATGGTTGTGCTGACCTTAAATTGTTGATGATATTACTTTTATCTGACCAAACTGAAGACTAGCTTTTCTAATGTCTATGCTTTAAAGCATACATATATTAATAACCCATTTTATGATCAGTATTCCTCCAGTCACACTACTCTACTCCACAACTACGATTGGGAAAAGAAATGATTTGCTTGATGATGATGACCATAAACTACTATATTGTAAAACGTTATCCATTATGATTAACAAGCATATATAAACATCCTTAAGATGATAACGCAGCATAATAGCCATGGTTGTAAAACTCACTTAGGGGTACTCGAGCGGTCAAATACCTTGTAGCGAGTAAGCAGCCTAGGCAGGGGGGAGTAGTCTGATTGGGATTTTTAAATATAAAATCAAAATTATACGTATGACATGTTCATAGGACCATAGAAATATGTTTAAAAACACTGACACAAGTGTTTAAATACTTCAAACCGAGTTTTGATTGAGTTGACCGAGTTTGATCGAGTTTTGACCAAACCGGTTTTTTTTGGCCGATTCGCCTTACTCCCTTGGTCACTGACCTTGTAGCAAGTAATCACCAATTAGTCGCCTTGTAATCCGAAAGTATTACAATACTGATAATAGCACATGAAGCTATTTTACAGGGTAACCTTTACCCAAAAAGATGATAGCACATGAAGTTTATTTTATTAGTCAATGGAGTTGCAGCCATTTACCAATATCTACTGTGGATAGCAAACTTTGGAACTGTTCATGTTGATTGGCAATAAGCAATAGAGCAGAGTATTAATCATCCTTGTGCTCATTTACACAGGAGCTTATCTGATAACTATGTTCTTCCTACTGAAGGCACATAACACAATGACACAAACCTTAGGGTAACACTTGTAACTGTCCATCTACGGGACAGCACAACCCCAAACCAGTTGGTATTGACCAAGGATGTGTACCAAAATTTAAGCGAAGATAGTTATTTAGTTTTTTCCAATCTTGTACTTCGATTAAAAAGTTTCCAAGCATGAAAATCTTATTTGAGGGCTGCTGAAGGGATTAATAAAGTACAACTAAAAATGAAAACCATTTCTGCAGATTAAAGACTTCAGATGTGCAAATCGCAATGATATGATTATATAAATCACACATTTGTTTTAGAACAATAAGCATACCAAGCACTTGTTTAGCTGTTAGCGAGTTTTGGATCTGGCTCCAACATTTGACTAACAAGACTCTTAGCACCTTCGAAACACTAGGCCATGGTTCACGCTTAAAATCTATTAGCCCACCGAAGAATGGCCTGCAACCCCTTGTTCTGATTCTGCATTACAAAGAACTCACTTTAGGAAGAAACATTTTTAACGGATTCAGCAAGCAATGTAAAAAAGTATCGCTACATCAATAAATACTTGTATACACTGTAAATATGAAGAAAAAACAGCAGTCCTCTAGGAAAAACCATTACCAGCCCAAAATGGAGGCACACCACATAATAAAATGTAAAGAATGACCCCTGCACTCCAGATATCAATCTCCGGTCCATAGTTACGCTTAAGCACCTCTGGAGCCATGTAATATGGGCTTCCAACAATTTCAGAGAACCTCTCTACCTATAAAAGTTTAATAAGGCAGTCATTAGAGTACATAAATTTCCAAGATATAACAATCTACATGGTCACATGTGAAATAAGTAAATTCAGCTGTTTCAACTACATGTTTAAACAGTTGTAAACAGACGTGATTCTAACAACCCTAGAGGTGCAATTGGTTTTAGAGGTTGCTGCAACATAGAATCCCAGTTGGTTCTAACAAATTTGTACAACTACCAGTTTAGGTAGTTCGCACACCATGTCTTTCAGTATTATCATTTTAACATTCTCAAATCCCAAAATATTACCTTTTAAACCAAGCTGCTTAATCTGAAGAAAAACACCCAACCGATAAAATAGAAATAAGGGTGCGTTGGCAGTCACGGTTTAGTTCTACGGAATGGATTAATAGTAATATTATTAGTTTGGTAATGGGGATTGCTTTTCAATATGGTAGTCATACCTCAAATAGGGGTTGCATAAAACCCAATAGACTAGCCTGGTTTCAATAAAAACAACATTTGTTTTCTTGGAATTCGAGCTAATAACTCTTAGCCATCTCCTTTCTAAACTTTTTCTGATAATTTGTCTTTTCTTTAGTCAACCCTCAGTTTTCTCTCCTCCCATTTTGATTAATATCAAAATAATACTAAACTATAATAATGATTCTTATCTTAATTTACATAACAAACAATCTTCTATACCTGCATTCATTTTCTTTTTTATACTTATCTTTCAAACCTATACTCACTTCCAATCCTATATACAAACCAAACACGCCTCTAGAGTCACTAGTTTATCAACTTTTCTGATCCTTTTAGAAGAAAAACAAGTCTTCATTGAACCAAATATGTAGAAAAACTGTATATCCTTACATACATAAAACACAAACTTGTAGAGTGTCATGGTATCGCTAATTTTAGAAGAAAAAGGTGAGAACATATTAATAAGAATACATTCTGAAAATAACATATTATACATGGTGCGTATACAAAATCATCCACAACCAAAGTGGTCAAAGAATACGAAGTAATTGAAAGATAAGCAACAGTAGATTAGTTGATGGACATCTCGACAAGATCCTTGCCATCAATAGCTCCAAAACGAATGAACTAGGAAAAACAAGCAGAAAGTGGCATATGCAAATCCGTATAAGATGATGGAAACTGCTGATAAATTACACCGAATGCATCATTGATCAGATACATACAATAGGCAAAGCTGATGTGCTAATAGAAAACGCGGTTCTACAAGAAAGCCGAGGTAAATCGTAGGTGAGGGAGAAATTAGTAATTCAATTATACAAAATGAAGCTTATACTTAAAATTTTAAAGGAAAAACTCAAAATCAGGTAAAGCTTTAAGACCTAATAGTATTTGTAATCAGGCTAAGAGAGCCTTCAGAAAGAAGTAGCATGACAATTAGACAGACATCGAGTAGCAAGATCAACCTTGTATAAATCAAGGGATCAAAAGCGGGTGAGTCAATTATTTGTATTAGTAAGATCAGCCTCGGTTATAGACTTGATTAAACAGCTTACTGAATCATCCGGAGTATATTATAACAAATAAGATAGGAAGCCGGTGTGACTGATGGTCACTACAAAAAAAGGCATCTAGAAAGCATTTTAGGATAACTAATTTCATGGATCATATAACGAGGTTCGAGTTGAAGCTAAAAGGTAAGTTGTTGTATTTTGAAGTGGCATAATGTTGATAGTTTCTTGTCTAGTTAACACCTAATGAGCTTTTGATAAAAGTCGTTGGAAAGTAAGATGAAACAAGTATCTACCTGGCTTAAAAAATATAGAAAGGCCAAAATCAATAGCCTTAAGGGGCGAATTCTCTTTCTTATTCGCAAACAAAAAATTCTCGGGTTTCAAATCTCTATGAATAACACCATGCTTATGACACAACATGACAACTTCAACAATAGTCTTAACAACAGCGGCAGCGGCACGTTCCGTATAATGGCCACGCGCAACAATCCGATCAAACAGCTCACCCCCTTCACACAACTCCATGACCAAATGCACGGCATTCTCATCCTCACACGCCTCCCTAAACCTGACAACACTGGCATTCTCAGGTAAATGTTTCATAATAGCAACCTCTCTCTTCACATCCTCCACATCAACACTTGTCCGTAACTTTCGCTTCGAAATCGACTTACACGCTAATAACTCTCTTGAATTCCGATCGATACATAAATAAGTAACGCCAAATTCACCACGACCTAGCTCTCTATCTAACATATACTTATCTTCGATGTTTTCTTTCGATACGTCGCTTAACACGGTGATCGGAGCTTTTGATTTGTCTTTCTTTGTGATGTGATCGGATGATTTCACATCTTCTCTTGCTACAGCAGCTGGAGATCTGCAACAGTTGCCCATTTTTCAATTCAAACCCTAACTTACCTACTTACTTACTTACACTAGGTTAACGGTTTCACATCATAGTGAGTACTAGCTAACACTTGAAATTGAGAGTGTGTGTGTGAGAGAGAGAGTGTTTGTATTTAGTGTGTGTTTGGTGCGCGAGAGAGAGAGAGAGTGTTTGTATTTAGTGTGTGTTTGGTGCGCGAGAGAGAGAGAGAGTGTGTTTTTGGAAATGAGGGGTTGACCGGGTCGGGACGGAATACATGAATCAAATGATAGGGTAACCAAACGCCCGGTTAAAGTAGCTATTCTCATCACTCAATCCCAAAGATCTCGCTTATAATACTGTCGTAGAGAAAAATACGCCGAGCCTAACTTCAAATAAGCGGATATAAATAACGAAAAACAATTAAGACTAAAATACACCGTTGGTCCATATAGTTGGCACGACGACGCGATGGGACAAAACTCGCTTTTTCATCGCCTGGGTCCTTATTTCGTTTTCACTGCCAAGTCTTCGGGACCATTTTGTTAGTCAAGGACACATCATACTTAGATTTGTCTTTTAGTCCAAGGGCACTTTTGCCATTTCCATATTTCAATTAAAAATTTCTTAATTATTGCCACATGTAATGTAACCCTTCCCTACCCAATAAACACATAGTTCAGATATCATTCGTCCTTAACTTTCGTTACAAGAATTATCGAGACCACAAACCCTAATTGCATGTCACAAACCCCTGTTTATCAATCATAAAACCGAAACATGGACTTTACCCTATGGAAAGTAAGAAGACAAAATGTTATCCAGTTGATGATACCGCCCTATACGACTACAAGAAGAAATACTTTTTTTTTTATTACATTCATTAATTTATTGTTTCCCAATTAAGTTTTAGAATGCTTTAAACATATATGACATGTTTTAGGTGGTAGATCTAATATGTTGTAGATGGGGTTCATCACAATTGTCTTTAAATACCTGGCCCTGTAGAATATACGCTTGGAGGTATGGAAAGTTTAGTTGATTTGGTTGATGTTGATAGTGTGTACGAAGAAGTTGGATGTTCTTTATGTATGAATGGGTTATGAGCTCGGTTCAAAAATTATTATTACTTTGTTAAGTCCAGTAGTAATTTAGATGATGGTTTGTATAGCTTAAGTGAGAGTGCTAATTTAAAAATATTGAAAGATCTTGTTGATGACCAGAGGTTTATGTTGAAAATGGTAAGACAACATTGGACGTTGATCAAATGTCACCAAAGTCAATTAGGACAATTATTGCTTATGTGGATGCAACAAAGAAAAAGATGACTCTTGCTATTGTTCCATATCTGCCAAAGAAATTGTTCTTAGAAAACATTGTTAATAAGTCTATGGTAGAGGATATATGTGAGGTTACACATCAACCTTTGGAAGTCAATACTTTGGTATAATCTAGTCGTATTTAAACACAACCCTTGTTTCCAAATTTAGAGGTCTCATTACATCAAGATGTTGTAGGTGATGTTAACTGATGAGTGTCTAAATACTCATCATTTTTGTACAAAATAAACTGCAAAATCATCTCAAAACACTCATAAACACATCAAAATGATCAAAATATCACAAATCAGTGTTTTATGTGTTTTAAATGCAAAATATCAAAATCAGATGAAAAACATATCAAATTTGCAAAAATTGCAGCTTTAGTCCCCCAAGTTTATAAAATTGTCAAAAATAGTCCCTGAGCCAAAATTTCAAAAGAAAAGTCACCAAAGGTCCTTTTGTAATCACAAATTGTCATATTTAGTCCTTTGGTGGAAAATCTAAAAGTTTTGAGAAAATTACAGTTTAGCCCCTGAAAATCCAAAATGTTCAAAACTAACTTGAATTTCATAATTGGCAATAATAGTCCTTGGATTTTTGGAAATTGTCAAAACAAACCCTTGGATCATAAATTCAGAAAAGTACATGTTTGGTCCCTGAATAGCTTTTACATGTTTGGTCCTTTGGTTTTGAGAAATTGCAAAAAGGGTCCTTAAGTTATTAATTCTACAAACCATCCGGACCCTAATTGTTATCCAAGCCCAATCACAACCCCCCTTGGCCCAAAAATCTTTACCCGGTCCAATCCTATGACCCGACCAACCCAGTGTTTAAACAAAAACAAAAACCCGCCTTACCCCTCCCCTTGTTCCGCCCATTGTCATGCCCACCACCCTACCCACCCTATTATCCACTCTATTTTACCCGTTGTCCCTCCCCACCTCACCAACCATCCCACTACAATTAATGCACCTTGTCCTGTCCCAATTTCCTGTACCGATTTTCCGCCAAAACAAGATCAAGGGCCAAGATGAAGTTTAGACATCCAAGGCTCATATTCATTTAGATTTGACCAGAAGGTGAGAGAAAAGACTTTGGTGCATAAAAAGAGGCAAAGAGAGAAAAGATTGGGAGATAGTTTTAGTTTTCTTAAAATTGTATGTCGTTTTCTAATTTGTAGCATCTTAACTACTTTTCAGTATTGTTTTAAAGTTAATTTGTACTCAACAATAGTATTCAAGTGTATCTCAACTTAATTTAAGTATCAATTCAGTTCATGTTCGGCCCAAATTTTATGCCATCATTTGAATTTTTTCACTCTCAAAGACCTATATTAAATCTGTTAGTAGTTTGTTTTTGA
Source organism: Chrysanthemum makinoi (assembly GCA_910596185.1). Taxonomy (NCBI): domain Eukaryota; kingdom Viridiplantae; phylum Streptophyta; class Magnoliopsida; order Asterales; family Asteraceae; genus Chrysanthemum; species Chrysanthemum makinoi. Next base: position 278,820,211 of record OU343224.1, read on the forward strand.
GCTTAAATAAGCTCTAATAAGCTTGTCAAAGCTTTGCATAAGCTTATTTGTACATTTCATGTTACTTTGGCAACTGGTCAACAAAAGTCAAAGAAGGGTAAAATGGGTAAGAGATGAAATGGTTGGTTCAAAGCGGAAATGGGTTAAAATGGGAGCATCTGAGTTGGATTAGGTTAGTGGTTCTTCGGTTTCATATGTGGCAGGCCATAGTGGCCATTGGACAATTTGTAAGCCCTTTCAATGATCTTATGCATAGTATGTATTTGTAGTTTTAATTAGCTAAAACCTGTTCTAAAAGTTGTATTTAAGATATTAGAACTTAGTTTGATCATTAATCTCAGTGTAATCAGTTGCTATCTCAATAATTTGGCATAATGTCTATTATAGGTTGTTTGGAATTGCTGATTTAATTGGGTTCAGACTGCGTGGTTAAAATTTGTTGCAACAAGTTTGTTTAGCATTTATTAGTTCATACCGCTTACTTTGGTGCCTGACCTCTCGAAAGTCAAAATCCAACTTACACCATCTCAACAGTTAACTGTTGAGATCTTTGCAAAACCAAATCTTGAATTGTGTTTAAAAAACATAGATAAAGCTTGTGTTAACTTCATTTAATCATAAATAGTCCATATCAGTCTTAAAATTAGATCCAAACTTCATAAAAGTCAACTTTTCTTCTTTTGTTCAAAAGTCAAAAATGTCAAAAATTTGGTTTTATATGGAAGTGCAAAGATTCCGACGTGTTTCACTAAAGCTTTTCAAGGTCCAATTTTGGTCTATAAGTAGTTCACTTGGTTGTCTTTAAGACCTAATAATCTTTTAGCAAGCCCTCTCGTTGAGCTTGTGCATAGCTCAAAGTCGTGGTCCGTGCCCTGCTCCACCAAGTATTAACTGAAGTGATTTCGGTTGTGAACAAGCCGCATTGCGAGCTTGTATAAGCTGTTAAAGGCTGGTCTTTTGGTTATAAGCGATACCAGGTCTAGTTTAGGACTTGATAATTGGTTTTAGTTTGTAGCTTATTTGGTTGCTTATTTTGGACTGCAAGTGGGTCCCAAACTGCTTTTTAGCTTATTGTTTCAAATCATCAAGTTTGATCAATCTTGCAATCCAGTGTTTAGAGCTTATTGTTTTTAGTTGCAACTTGGTTAATTAAGTATATTTTTGCTTCTCGTGATCGTGGGTTGCTTATTTTGCTCATTTGCTTATCAAGTGCTTATTTCAATAAGCACTTGATTCATCAGTTGCATTTTTCTCTACATAACATACTGTTTTTCCAATTTTCATAGCTTCTCAATATCATTTTAGAGTTTTCCTGAAATTTTCAGATTTTTATGTCGCTTTTGCTATTTTTCTTGATTTTAATTAGTTTTTAGCACTTTTAAATAGCATTAAATACAAAAATTCAGAAAAAGGTCCAAAAAAAAATAAGTTTTCATTTTTCTTAGGCTTAGATAAATATAAAAAGTAGAAAAAGTAATTTTCCAGATTTTTCATAGTTTATTTGGTAATTTTTAGTAATTTAATTAGTTTTAAATAGTTTAAAATTCATAAAAAATAGAAAATAATCAGAAAATTACAAAAATAGTTTTGAAAATTCTATTTTGATATTTTAGACTTTTCCATTTCATAATTTTATTTTTCTAGCTTTATTTTCTATTTTCTTTCATTTTAGGTTATTATTAATTAGTTAAAATTAGTTTTTAATTAATAATAATTAATTAAATAGTTATAAAAATAATTTTCTTTTTCTATAAAGTTTCTTTTATCATTAGGTTTGTAAAAATGTATTTTCATATTTTTAGGACTTTTATTTCTTAGATTTCACGTTTTATTTTGTACGTTTACGATTTTTATTTTAAACGTAGTTTTAATTTTAAACGTTCATCACTTTAAATATAGTGATAGCGCTATTTAATAGATTTTATCTTTTTAATCTCCTTTAATTTGCATTTAAGCCGTTATTATTTGTTGGCTTTTTCCGTAGTTAATATCATATTATCACAATTCCCTTTATCGTTCAAATTTCTCGATCACTAGACGTTGATTGATCCATTGCATAGCTCGCTGGGACATAACGACCCGGGGAGACTCTATACTCTCCTGGATTTCATTGTATTGGTTTTGAGCATTTTAATTCGGCCATACCATCATCACAAGTTGCGACTTGCGGATTAGACTTGACTGCTTGGAACCAATCAAATTTTACGCCGAGCCGTACGGGATCTATTTTCCGTGTAGAAGATTAGTTGTTTGAATCCTCACTCTTTGTTTATATCATCCATCTCTGTATATATATATATCCATATTTTCTTCTAAAAAATCCAAAACCCCAAAAACAACCAAAAACGTGATAAAAACAAAAATATTTTCTCTTTTGTTTCTATATATGTATCAAAAGTAAAAATACAAAAAGATTCGTTTCTTTTAATAATTAACAACTTAAAAGATTACCACAAGAAACAACAAAGGCACTACCTAACCTGTGGTGCGACCATAATAAGTGCCCGAACTAAAGATATAAAACTTGCCTTTGTGTCCTTGTGATTGGTGTACCTTTTCAAAGAAGCCATTCATCTTGGATTATTGGTTAAGTTCACCGTTGTTTTGCCTCGATTTTGTGTTAATTGATTTTGTTGTGATATCGACGCTTCGTAACCTAAAAACCCATAAAGAGATTCTTCAACCACCATTTTACAAACGTCTTCATAATTCCCATTCCTCTTTAACTCGAGGTCTCTTAGAGTTAACTTTGTACGCCAAGACTTCTAGATCTGGAGCCCATTTCGTGAGCTTGTCAAGATTCCAAGAAGGCGCTGTTCAGACTTTCGCTTCCAGCGATTGGATTCCGATCCGACTGTTCACACTTCTTCCGCTATCATGCGGATGAAATTTATGTGTGAGCTTCTCCGTGCACCCATCGACGGGTATGGAGATGCTATCGTGTACCACCATCGTGCCGAAAATTTTGAACTCAAGACCGGGTTATCAATCTTGTAACTTCAAATCGCTTCTACTTGGCGGATGATCCTCATGCTCATATAAGATGGTTTAACAAGATTGTATCTACCATCAAGTATAAGAATGTCCCTTCGGTATGTTGCTTCTTCTCGTTCCCGCTTTCTTGAGGGCAAGCCCGGATTTGGCTTGAAAAGCAACCCCTAAATCAATAGAGACATGGGAAGATCCTGAAGAAATTTGTGAACGAGTTCTATCCACCTTCCAAGACCACGAGTCTTAAAAATGAAATCATCAAGTTCACTCGGAAGTTTGATGAATCCTTCAGGAATCGTGGATCGTTTCAGGAATTGCCAAGAAATGCCTCACCACGGTCCGAAGTTGATGCAACTCGATACTTTCTACAATGGAGTGAGTCAATCGATCAAGATTCGCTCAATTCTCCGGGAGGAAATTTCCTAAGCAAAACTGTCAAAGAAGCTTTAGCGATTATCGAAAACAAGTCCAAGGTCCGCGACCGCACAAGCAAGCTTCTGTTGTTTCCAAGTCGTGTTGGTCCTTCTTCTTCTTTCATCGCCTGAGTCGCCTCTAGCACCGATAAGATTGATAAACTCACGGAAGCTATCCAAGCTTTGGTTCTCTCCAACCAAAGAAAGTCTTTTTCCACAAACTTCCCTCCGGTTAAGAAAGTGGAAGTCTGGTTACCTGTGGTGGCCCCATGCTTACTATAATCAGATGGCCACCGATGGTACCCCTTTTGAAGCCAATGCTGTGGGCGGGATGTCTAATCAAGGAGGCAATCAATATCGTGCTCTGTAGACCCGAACCACCGCCCTAACCACTACTTGGACCTCCCGGTTTCAATCAAAATCAAACCAAATCGAATCAAAACAGAACCAAACCAAGGTTTTCAAAACCAAGGTCAATTCAATCAAAACAACGGTTTTCGAATCGAATCAAAGTTTCCAACATCAAGGAAATTTCAATAGAAACCCGTGTCGGAAATTTCAACCAAGTATTTTTCCCGCCAATCAAGGAAATTTTCACAACCAAGGCCCTAATCCTAACAATAGAGCGAATTTTCCCTGTGCAAAACTCAAGCCATTGTTCCAACTGGACCATCATCCGATGAGTTGTTGAAACAATTCATGAAATCCCAAGAGGAAATGAATAGGTTGTTGGTCAGCCAAATTTCGACATCAAGAAGTCTTTAAATGATCGACCCTCGGCTCAGTACTCTACCTAGCAACACGACGCTAATCTGGAGGGCGATGCAAAGGCGATCACAACCCGGTGGTGCTTCATATGCCGGACCCGCCGTCCTACTACTCTTCTTCTTCTTCTATCCCGGCTGTAGGGAAAGCGAACCTCAAAACACAATGGACCTACGCCTCCAATGCCTCCTCCACCTGTGGCAATAAGTCAAGTTACCAAGGAAACAACGGACAAGGTGCATTATTCAAGTCCAATGTACAGACACGTCCCACCCTGTAGCCAACCTCAAGTGGTCCGAAACCCAAGTCAAATCAAGGAGTTGTTTTGAACCTCCTGTAGCTCCCCTTGAGAATCGAAATCCAAATCTTCTATTCCTTATCCTCACGGTTACATGAGCAAAAGCTTCGCGAGAAAGCTAGTCATCAAATGGAAAAATTCTTTCAAATTTTCCAAGAGCTACACTTTGACATAAGCTTCGCGGATGCCATCATGTTAATGCCCAAGTTTGCATCTACTCTAAAACACATGTTGAGCAACAAAGAAAAGCTATTTGAAATGGCTAAGACTCCTTTGAATGAGAATTGCTCACCGTCTTGTTAAAAAGCTTCCGAGAAGCTAGGAGATCCCGAAAATTTCTTCTTCCTTGTGTTTTGATGATTGAATGCTTTGCTCTTGCCGATCTTGGTGCAAGCATCAACTGATGCCGTGATTCAGGGTGGGGAACCGCTCTTCCTCGAACTTATTCCTACCGCATGACTCTTGAGCTTGCAGATCGTTCTATCTCGCGTCCTTCTCGGACGCCGAGGATGTATTCGTGAAAGTAGGAAAGTTCCATTTTCCACTGACTTTGGGTCGTTGATTTCGACATCCCGAGTTCCTCATTGTTGGGGATTCTAAGGACGGGCCGTGCTCTTATAGATGTGTTAGAGCAAGAGATCACTCTACGTGTGGGTAATGAAGTCAGTTACCTTTAACCTCGATCAGACTTCGAGGTACTCCTCAAATTATGATATGAATCGTTAATCGAGTCGATTTAATTGACATTGCTCGAAGAGTACTCTCAAGAGTTTCTTGGTTATCTTCATAATTCTCGTGAGTGGAAATTCCACCTCACATCTTCTCATCCTATCATTGCCGACTCTTCTCTCTCACTCCGCTTGAGGGAGGTGACTTCCTTCGGAAGAGATCGATGAACGGCTACTGATGAATCAATTCCTACCGAGTTGATGGTGTATGATTCGAGGATATTCTTTATCTTGAGCAATTGCTTAATGAAGATCCATTACCTTCACTCCTTCCGAAAGAGATCACGATTGAGGAAATCAAATCAGCACAAACTTCATCAAGAATTTCCGAGGTTGAACTTAAGGACCTACCACCTCATCTTGAGTATGCATTCTTGGAGGGTGATGATAAATTACCAGTCATAATTGCTAAAGACTTGATTGAGGAGGAGAAAACTGCTCTCATAAAGGTCTTGAAGTCACACAAGCAAGCAATTGCTTGGAAACTCTCCGATATTAAGGGTATCAACCCCTAATTTTGTACTCACAAAATCTTAATGGAGGATGACTTCGCCGCCAGTCCAAAGTCGAGAAGGGTGAATCCTAAGATTCACGAGGTTATCAAACAAGAGGTTCTCAAACTTGATGCCGTGGTCTGATTTACCCGATCTCTCGATAGTCCTTGTTAGCCCCATTCATTGCGTTCCTAAAAGGGTGGCATTATGTTGTCACAATGAAGAAAACGAGATAATTCCAACTCGATTGGTTACGGGATGGCGTGTGTGCATTGACTATCGCAAGTTAAACGGCCACCAGAAAGACCATTTTCTCTACCCTTCATGGACCGATGCTTGAGAGATTAGCGGGAACGAGTACTATTGTTTCATGGTTTCTGTTACTTTCAGATCCCCATTGATCCGCGGATCAAGAGAAAACCACATTCACCGCCATACGGACGTTTGCCTATAGACGTATGCCTTTTGGCTTATGTAATGCTCCCGCACTTTCCAAGATGTATGATGGCCATTTTCCACGACATGATCGGGGAAACAACGGAGGTGTTTATGGATGACTTCTTGGTCATTGGGGACTCAGTTTCATTCTCTCCACTTAGACAAAATGCTAAAAAGGTGTGAAGACACCAATCTATGTCTAAACTGGGAGAAGAGCCACTTTATGGTCAAAGAGGGCATTGTCCTTGGCCATAAGATTTCTAAGAATGGGATTGAGGTAGATAGAGCAAAAGTTGATGTCATTGCTAAACTACCTCACCCTACTACCGTCAAGGGTATTAGGAGTTTTCTAGGTCATGCCGGGTTTTATCGTCGATTCATTCAAGATTTCTAAAATCGCCGCCTATGACCCATCTTCTAAAAAAGATGCTCCTTTTATCTTTTCTCCCGAGTGCATCGCTTTTGAAACACTTAAGAAAGCTTACGGAAGCACCCATTCTAGTCCCCCATGGGATTTACCCTCGAGCTTATGTGCGATGCAAGTGATTTTGCAATCGGTGCAGTGTTGGGGCAACGCAAACCAAGCATTTTCACCAATCCACTACGCAAGCAAACGATGATCGTCGACCCATTACACCACTACAGAAAAAGAATTGTTAGCTGTGGTGTATGCGTTTGAGAAATTTCGGCCATATCTTATATTGACCAAATGCGTGGTGTATACGGATCACTCGGCTCTCAAATATCTCTTTGCAAAACAAGATGCAAAGCCGAGATTGTTCGCTGGGTTCTCCTCCTACAAGAATTTGATATCATTATTCGTGATAAAAAGGATGAGAACCCGGGCCGCTGATCATCTCTGCCCCGATTAGAGAACCCTCACCAGATGTGTTTGAGAAAAGGAAATAAATGAAACATTTCCTCTCGAAACACTCAATATGGTTTCTTTTCGTGGAGACTCTTCTACCCCATGGTTTGCGGACTTTGCAAATTACCATGCGGGTAACTTTGTGGTGAAAGGGATGTCGCCCCAAGAAAAAATAAATTCTTTAAAGATGTGAAACATTATTTCGACGACCCCTACTTGTTTAAAATCAGGCGGATCAAGTCATCCGCGATGTGTGTATGGTCGTGAAGCCGCTTGACATTCTCAAGGCTTGCCATTCTGGACCTACTGGGGACATCATAGCCCCAACTACACCGCCAAGAAGGTGTTTGATTCCGGATTCTATTGGCCCATGATCTACAAGGATGCCCATGAATTCGTCAAAACCTCGTGACGCTTGTCGCCACGGAATATCTCACAAAGAAATGAAATGCCGCAAAACGCCATTCAAGTGTGTGAGATTTTGACATCCGCATTGACTTTATGGGGCCATTCCTTCTTCCCGTGGTAACAAATACATACTCGTGGCCGTTGACTACTTGTCAAAATGGGTTGAAGCTAAGGCTTTACCCACCAACGATGCCCGAGTTGTTGTGAAATTCTTGAAATCTCTTTTTGCTAGGTTTGGAACTCCACGAGACATCATCAGTGATCGTGGTACGCATTTCTGCAATGACCAATTTGAAAGAGTCATGCAAAAGTATGGTGTAACTCACCGCTATCTATATCTGCGTACCACCCACAAACAAGTGGGCAAGTGGAAGTTTCCAACCGGGGATAAAAGAATTCTGGAGAGGACGGCTTGAAAACCGTGCCTCTTGGTCGGATAGGTTAGATGACGACTGGCCTTCCGTGCAGCTTACAAAACACCCATCGTGTACTCCTTACAAGCCGGTGTACGGGAAGGCATGTCATCTGCCGGTTGAGCTCGGCACAAGGCATACCGGCCTTGAAGCATGCTAACTTTGATATTCAGACAAATGGGTGATCATCGGAAACTTCAAATGAATGAATTAAATGAACTCCGTGATCAAGCTTACGAGAACTCTTTGATCTATAAACAAAAGACAAAGAAGATTCATGACTCAAAAATCAAGAACCGCTTTTTCAACGTTGGTGATCGAGTCCTTCTTTTCAATTCAAGATTGAAGATTTTCTCGAAAGCTCAAATCGCCGGTCCGGACCATTTACCATCACTAAGGTTTATCCTTATGGTACCATTGAGTTATCTCAACCCGATGGTCCTAATTTTAAAGTGAATGGTCATCGAGTGAAGCATTACTTTGGAGAGGACATTCCCTGGTTGTCCCGACTTACAAACTTTCCCCATGAACCAATGAATGCAGGGATCGAGTCAAGCTAGCGACTCGGTAATCAAAAACAGTAGCATGCCATATGGGTTTTCACCCATATTTCGGACTTCTTTCTACTTTCTACCACTCTAGTGTGGGGGAGATGCCCCACACTTGTATATATGTCACACAAAAAAAAAAAAAAAAAAATCTTTTCTAAAATAATGGCCGTAGTATTTCCTTTTCACGTTTTTGTTTCGCATAACCGCGTACTTTGAATATTGAGGGCAATATTCATTTCTAAGTATGGGGGGGATTCTCACGAATTTTATCATGTAATTATCCCTAATTCCCTTTTGGCCAAAATTTTTTGGAGTAAGTATTCTACACTTACTCATTTGGTTATCATCCGCCATGTCTCAGAAGACAAAAGGATTGGCTAATCCAGAGCAAACGCTCTTGGTAAAGATTTTCAACCGTTTATATGGCTTTCAATTTGCCCAAAATTGTATGGTTCTCAACTCACCATATCCTAAAAAGTGAAGAGTTGGCTAGCCCGCAAGATTATGGCTTGTGGTAAAGGCATGGAAAACCATAATTGGTATTCAGCTCACCAAAGATAATTCTGATAATTTATCTAAGAGTTGGCTAGTCCAGAAGGGTACGGCTTCCGGTAAAGACACATCAAATCCGTTATATGGTTTATGATTTGCCAATAAATCAATGGTTATCTGTGTACCATGGTTCTTGCTTGAATCAAACATTTGGCTACTCCGAAGTGATGGCTTTTGGTAAAGAGTTTAAAATCCATTATGTTTTCTCAAATCATTGCTAGGGACTAGCAATATCTCAAGATGGGGATTGATGAGTGTAAATACTCATCATTTTTGTACAAAATAAACAAGAAAATCATCTCGAAAACACCTAAAACACATCAAAATGATAAAAATATCACAAATCAGTGTTTTATGTGTTTTAAATGCAAAATATCAAAATCGATGAAAAACATATCAAATTTGCAAAATTTGCGCTTTTAGTCCCCAAGTTTATAAACTTGTCAAAAATAGTCCCTGAGCCAAAATTTCAAAAGAAAAGTCACCAAAGGTCCTTTTGTAATCACAAATTGTCATATTTAGTCCTTTGGTGGAAAATCTAAAAGTTTTGAGAAAATTACAGTTTAGCCCCCTAAAATCCAAAATGTTCAAAACTAATCCTTGGAATTTCACAATTGGCAATAATAGTCCTTGTATTTTTGGAGATTGTCAAAACAAACCCTTGGATCATGAATTTCAGTTTTACATGTTTGGTCCTTTGGTTTTGAGAAATGGCAAAAAGGGTCCTTGATGTTATTATTTCTACAAACCATCCGGACCCTAATTGTTATCCGCCCAATCACAACCCCTTGGCCCAAAAATCTTAACCCGTCCAATCCTATGACCACCAACCCAAAGGTTTAAACAAAACAAAAACCTTCTTCCACCTTTCCTCCCTCTTTGTCTTTATTCATGCCCACCACCCGACCCACCTATTATCCACTCTATTTTACCCGTTGTCCCTCCCCACCTCACCAACCATCCCACTACAATTAATGCACCTTGTCCCTGTCCCAATTTCCTTGAGCATTTTCCCGCCAAACAAGATCAAGGGCCAAGATGAAGTTTAGACATCCAAGGCTCATATTCATGCTGATTTGACCTCGGGTGAGAGAAAAGACTTTGGTGCATAAAAAGAGGCAAAGAGAAGCAAGATTGGGAGATAGTTTTAGTTTTCTTAAAATTGTATGTCGTTTTCTAATTTGTAGCATCTTAACTACTTTTCAGTATTGTTTTAAAGTTAATTGGTACTCAACAATAGTATTCAAGTGTATCTCAACTTAATTTAAGTATCAATTCGTTCATGTTCGTTTCCAAATTTTATGCCATGTTGAATTTTTTCACTCTCAAAGACCTATATTAAATCTGTTAGTAGTTTGTTTTTGAGCTTAAATAAGCTCTAATAAGCTTGTCAAAGCTTTGCATAAGCTTATTTGTACATTTCATGTTACTTTGGCAACTGGTCAACAAAAGTCAAAGCAAGGGGTAAAATGGGTACAAAGATGAAATGGTTGGTTCAAAGCCGAAATGGGTTAAAATGGGAGCATTCGATTGGATTAGGTTAGTGGTTCTCCGTTTCATATGTGGCGGCCATAGTGGCCATTGGACAATTTGTAAGCCCTTTCAATGATCTTATGCATAGTATGTATTTGTAGTTTTAATTAGCTAAAACCTGTTCTAAAAGTTGTATTTAAGATATTAGAACTTAGTTTGATCATTAATCTCAGTGTAATCAGTTGCTATCTCAATAATTTGGCATAACAGCTATTATAGAGTGTTTGGAATTGCCGATTTAATTGGGTTTCGTGACCTGCGGCAGGTTAAAATTTGTTGCAACAAGTTTGTTTTAGCATTTATTAGTTCATACCTGTCTACTTTGGTGCCTTGTGACCTCTGAAAGTCAAAAAACTAATCTTAATCTCAACAGTTAACTGTTGAGATCTTTGCAAAACCAAATCTTGAATTGTGTTTAAAAAACATAGATAAAGCTTGTGTTACTCATTTAATCATAAATAGTCCATATCAGTCTTAAAATTAGATCCAAACTTCATAAAAGTCAACTTTTCTTCTTGTTCAAAAAGTCAAAAATGTCAAAAATTTGGTTTTGTGCAGAAAGTGCAACATCTGCACAGGTTTCACTAAAGCTTTTCAAGGTCTGAATTTTGGTCTATAAGTAGTTCACTTGGTTGTCTTTAAGACCTATTAATCGTTTTAGCTCAAGCCCTCTGGTTGAGCTGTGCATAGGCTCAAAGTCGGCCCGTGCTCTGCTCCAACTCAGTATTAACTGAGTGATTTTCAGTTTGTGAACAAGCCTCGCACAGAGCTTGTATAAGCCTGTTAAAGGCCGTATTTTGCTATAAGCAGATGTACCCGGTGTCTAGTTTAGGACTTGATAATTGGTTTTTAGTTTGTAGCTTATTTGGTTGCTTATTTTTGGACTGCAAGTTGGGTCCCAAACCTGTTTTAGCTTATTGTTTCAAATCATCAAGTTTGATCAATCTTGCAATCCAGTGTTTAGAGCTTATTGTTTTTAGTTGCAACTTGGTTAATTAAGTATATTTTTGCTTCGGTGATCGGTTGCTTATTTTGCTCATTTGCTTATCAAGTGCTTATTTCAATAAGCACTTGATTCATCAGTTGCATTTTTCTCTACATAACATACTGTTTTTCCAATTTTCATAGCTTCTCAATATCATTTTAGAGTTTTCCGAATTCAGATTTTTATAAGTCGCTTTGCTATTTTTCTTGATTTTAATTAGTTTTAGCACTTTTTAATAGCATTAAATACAAAAATTCAAAAAGGTCCAAAAATAAGTTTCATTTTTCTTAGGTTTAGATAAATATAAAAAGTAGAAAAAGTAATTTTCCAGATTTTTCATAGTTTATTTGGTAATTTTTAGTAATTTAATTAGTTTTTAATAGTTTAAAATTCATAATAAATAGAAAAATAATCAGAAAATTACAAAAATAGTTTTGAAAATTCTATTTTGATATTTTAGACTTTTCCATTTCATAATTTTATTTTTCTAGCTTTATTTACTATTTTCTTTCATTTTAGGTTATTATTAATTAGTTAAAAATAGTTTTTAATTAATAATAATTAATTAAGTAGTTATAAAAATAATTTTCTTTTTCTATAAAGTTTCTTATATCATTAGGTTTGTAAAAATGTATTTTTCATATTTTTAGGACTTTTATTTCTTAGATTTCACTTTTATTTTTGTATCGCTATTTATTTTTATTTTAATCGTAAGTTTTAATTTTTAAACGCTCATCACTTTTAAATATAGTGATAGCGCTTATTTAATAGATTTTATCTCCCTTTAATTTGCATTTAAGCCGCTATTATTTGTTGGCTTTTTCCTCGTAGTTAATATCATATTATCACAATTCCCTTTATCGCTCAAATTTCTCACTAGACGTTGATTGATCCATTGCATAGCTCGCTGGCACATAACGACCCGGAGACTCTATACTTCCTCGATTTCATTGTATTGGTTTTTGAGCGCTTTAAGTCTCATACACATTATTCACAAGTGTGGCGACTTCAAGGCGTGATTAGACTTGATGCTTGGAACCAATCATTAACCAAAGATATAGATAAACATGTTAAGAATATCCAAATAGATAGTCCTGAAGAGGTATCTCAAAATGATCAAGAGTTAGGTCATCATGAGGAGGAAACATGTAATCCTGTGGATCATATCCAAAAGGTAAACTGTAGGTTAGTGAAATCGATGAGGTGTAAGTGATGACAATGTGAGTGAGATTTACACTTATATGAGTGATTTGATGATATTGAGAATAATCGTGATGGAAACACAGTTGTCGATGAGGCTAATACTTTTGAGGAGCCTGATTTTGATGTTAATCTGTTCAAAGTGACCGAGACTACAGATTTACCATCTATAGGTACCACCAGCCAGCTACCACATGATTTTTTAAGAAAAGTGAGTTGGATATGTTAGATGATAATGATTTTGCAAGTGGTTCCGAGAATGAGGATGACTATGTTATTAGGAGGAACAATTTGAGGGCATACAATAAACAAAAGTTAAGTGAGGCAAAGACAAACAGAGGATCTAAATCTTTTTTTCTCGTGGTCAAAGTTTTGTAACTGCAAAAGAAGTGAAAGATAGGATCTACCTACTTTCAATAAAGACTAGGAGGAAATTGCAACTAATTAAGAATGACAAATAGAGAATTAGGGTTAGGTGTCTTGGACAAATACCTATTTGTGGAATAACCGAAGGTTCAGGGCTCGGAAAAGCCCCAAAGAGGAAAAATGGTCCGATAACTAGAGGCCTTGGTGATGTATATTTTGAAAGCGCAAGGAGCAAGCAATGAGTGTCCATGGTTGTTGTATGTAGCCAAAAATACATATAAAGATGTATGGATTGTTCAAACTTTCAAGGATGAACACAAATGTTTGCAATCAAGAGACATTAAAGCTTGTGACTACAAGTTTTTTCAAAGCAAATAGTTGACCAAGTTCAAGTCAATCCAGATATTCCAATCGATGCTCAAGATCACCAAGAAACGCTTGAAGTTCGTGTGTCTATGCAAAAAGCATTAAGGGCAAAAACAAGGCAGAAAATGAGATTAGGTGATCATAAGCAATACATCCTTTTAAGAGACTATGTTGAAGAGTTGCAGAAAACTAACCTGCATATAAGCTTAGGATAAGTGTACAAACTGCAACATATGCAACAAGTCCAACCAGAGTTTTCAAGAGAATGTATGTATGCTTAGGCGCTTTGAAGGATACAAAGCTTGTCAAAGAGAGTTGTTGGGGTTAGATGGTGCTTTTATGAGGGGTCCTTTTCCTCGGCCACTTCTTACAAAGAAGCCGTATAGACAAAGAACAATGGAATATACCCGTGAGCCTATGCGCGTTGCGTAATGTAAAGCAAAGACTCATTGATTTGGTTTCTTGAATGTCTAAGAGATGATCTTGACTTGCAACCAAACTCAAACTACACTTTTATCGCATGTGCAAAAGGTGATTTTACCATTTAGTTGATTAGATTCACTTGTATTTTCATTAAATGCAAGTTTTATTAGTAAGGAATTGATGTTTATTTGTGCGGTATCATTCCAATAAGTAGCGTAGTATTCCCTAGTGTTGAACACATATATTGTTTGAAGCACATCCATGATAATATGAAATTGCAATGGAATGCTAAAGCATACAAGGAACATTTGTGGAGATGTGCGCAGCAAGAACAACCATCCAACAATTTGAGGCAGCCATGTTGGCATTCAAGAGTTTTAGCGAACCTGCCCATGCTTGGTTAAGTAAGATACCACCAACCCATTGGTCAAGGTCGATTTTTCGTGTACCTAACCAAATCTATGTCTACTTGTACATATTTTGTTCTATGACATTTTAGGCACTGACCAAACATGTTGTAGGGAGGGCTCATTCCGATGTGCTACTTTAATAACATGTGAGGTGTTCAATGAAACTAGTGAGGTAGACACCAACCCATCATAATGCTTTCAAATACATTGCAGAGTACCGTATGAAAAAGAATAGTGAATGTTGTGAATGTGATTCAAAAAGTTTTAATTACAATACCAAAGGCAAAGCTACTCTGCGCATGCAATCAATAACAGGTTTATAAGTACACCGCTGTACGTTGAAGAACATATGATTAAAGACCAAGGCAATGTGCCATTTCCACCAAAAAAATGTGTTCATCACTACCCAAAAGTTACAAAGAAAGAAGAAGGCAAAGGTTACAGGTGACAACTATGAAGGTAATGATCAACCAAGTGTGGTCTAGTCTCAATCTGGAAGTCAAGTTGATGCCGCTTCTCGTGGGTCTCCAAAACATTTTGGACTAAGACCAAGATTATAGCAAGAAAGCTTTCTTCACCACAAAATGCCTTGTTAAGCATATGAAAGCCAATGTTATCCATCTAATATGTATTCCCTAAACATTATTTGCTATGTTTAAACAATGTATGTTTCTAACTTTGTAGACTCCATAATTTTATGCATTTGGAAATATATCCATTTGCGTTATGTATGAAATCATGTCATTTTAGTGTATGGGTTTAATTGTGTTTTTATTGTATTGTTTTTATAGAGTCTTCATACATCCTGTTTTGAGTTGGATATTGTTATTCTATTATCACAAACACTAATGAAGGATCAAAGATGGATGAACAACACCATATCAAGTTTATGTTGATATTTAAATGGTGTCGGTTCACCCATCCTTGAGACTTTATACGCCTATGAATCTTGGATCTTTTGAACTTGATTTGTGTTTTGAGTTTGGTTACAAGTTATTCTATTATCACAAATACTAATGAAGGATCAAAGATGGATGAACAACACCATATCAAGTTTATGTTGATACTCAAAAGTGGTGCCATACATCCATCTTTGAGACTTCATACGTCTATGAATCTAGGATCTCTGAAGTTGGATCCGGTTTTGAGTTGGATACGGTTATTCTATCACAAACAGAATGAAGGATCAAAAAATGGATGAACAACACCATATCAAGTTTATGTTGATACTCAAAAGTGGTGTCTGCTCATCCATCTCATCATTCATCCATCTTTGATATTGGATCCTGGGTTTTGAGTTGGATACGTTATTCTATCATCACAAACAGAATGAAGATGAAAGATGGATGAACAACACCATATCAAGTTTATGTTGATACTCGAAATTGGTGTCTCTGCTCATCCATCCCTCATCATTCATCCATCTTTGAAACTCGATCTCTATGAGTTTCACCATTTGTGTGGCAAGTGATATATAAATTATTGGGGTAAAGGACCTTCTAGTAAAGGCAAAGACAAGATAAGGACCAAAGCATGAAAAGAAATATATTAACACTGTTAAGGACCAAACATTATAAGCCAAAAGACTATTCTTAGTCAACCTACACTAAAACTTCTTAAACACAACTAGACCATCTACCACCGATTCAAAACACTAAAACCAGTACCTATCTAAACCCTATAGAAGAACCATAGAAAAACCAAGAAGATGACCATCCAAGACAACACACAAAAGTTCCTGAGATGGCAAACTTTCTCCTTCTCAACAAGGAGATCGGCCGCCAGGAGTTGCCTCTAGTTTCGGCCTGGTCACCAACGTTGACCGCCTCCATAGTCTCTAAAAGAGGGCTTACTGTATTCTTGTAATGCCTCATTCCTCGTAGATTGTTCTCTGCATGATCACATCTCTTGCTCTCCTTTGGATGGGTGGATCGTATCACCCTATGAATGGACATGTTGTAGCCTATAATTGATAATCAATATGTTAGCATCTGCTTGCCTCATAAACACAAACTAAACCCACTTGTATAAAATCACAATTATAATAAACCAGATAGACTATCATAATCAACACATTTTAAGGTAAACCACTACATGCAAACTTTAATACAAAGATGAAATAAAATTATGTCCCAACCTGCCTTGGACAGCATAGAACCTCATGCCGGGTTCGTGGTGTTCCATCATGTTCTAATGACGACCCTTCGCTGCATGAACACACCATCATTTTCGATTTTACCGGTGAAGAAGATAAGATTTTAGTTGTTAGGAAAGATAAAGGATGAGTGGTGATAAAATGTTCTTTTATTAGCCGGTTTTTATCAGAAGATACCGTTAAACAAGGGCCGGCACGTAATTAATGGAAAGTGGTAAAATGGCAAAATTGCCCTTGGACTAAAGACAAATCTAACGCCATGAGATGTCCTTGACTAACGACAAAATGGTCAAAGGACTTGTAGCGAGTGAAAACCTTGAAATAGGGACCCCGACGATGAAAAGGATGAGTTTTGTCCCATCAGGCGTCGTGCCAACTATAGGACCAACGGTGTATTTTAGTCAACAATTAATCAAAATGAACATGCGAAACGAATCCAATGAAAACCTGCTGATCAAGATGTTAAATGAAATATGGTATATAAAGGAATAATCAAAGAGTTATGAAGAAATAATAACGAAATCGTCAAGGAATTTGCCCAAGTGCCTAAACATGATATATGAATAGAGCAATACAATCTAACATATCATATCAATCAATCATATCATATCATATTATAACAAATCATATCAAATGGAGTGTATGGCTCCCAAAAGTGTATGGCACACACATATATCTGTACTGAGTACCTAGGAGACATTCATACGCTCCCTGCAAAATAAACATCATACATAACCATACACCTACTTTTGGCAAATATACTTACGTATGGAATCATAGTCATAATCAAATGCTAGCACAAAAGGGAACGTTGTGGACAAAAACACGCCTTCACGGATAGCATCATGCCATTGGTGCCTCAATGACATGGTCATGGTACCTCCATGACTAGTTAGTACCTTGGGAAATGGATTAGGTCAAACAATATAAATAAACTTAGGGTAACGATCAAGGTTGTTCATCAAAGATAATGTATATAAAGAGAATAAAATGGATAAGCATCAAATGGTATAATCTAAATCATCATATTGAAAGAATCATATCAAATGGGATCACAAACGAATATCATAATAAATGAAACAAAATCAAAGATCAAGAGTCATGAGAAACCCTTACTGTTAAAAGGCAGAATATTTGTACCTTAGCAAATGAAATGAAAGCAAACGGAAAAGTGACCACAAGGAAACCTTCTTCAAGATTGTCCATTTGGGGAACAGAATATCAACATCTTCATCTCACCAAATGCATTCCAGTTATCTTACATATCACAAATCACCAGAACGCATGAAATGGTAATACCAAGTAACAAGTTGAAAACATGATCATCTCAATTTGTTGCCCGAGATTGGTGAAAGTGGATAAGATAGAAGTACGTAGAATAAGATGAGAAGATATTGATTCACGCAGACAGATGCCAAACCGTCAAGTTATCTCACACAAGCTAGCCACTTGTGAATGACTAACCGTAAGAAACTTAAAACAGTTCGCATAATCGATTCACTGATAATGAAGGCTTAGGGTATGTGTAATGATAAAACCTCAATATCGATATAAAAAATAATCACGAAGATAGATTCAAAGTTCCTTTAGGAAAAAGAATATTAAATCAAATCCCGTGTGTGATCGTTGAATCGGATTAGTCAACCCGAATCGCTTCCCAACGAGGCGGAATTGCCAACGCCGTTATTTGTTTGGAATTTAATGCTCGATGTTTTGATTTGTTTGATTGATTTTATTTAAACTACGGGAATAGGGAAAGTAATTAAGGGAATCTATTATACGGAAATCCTAAGTAAAATTAACTAAAACGTAATTAACGAAACGTAATTAAAAAGCAACTACGTCTAAATTTAATCCTAAAATTGATCTAAAATTAATTTTAAACTAAAAATGAAATTTAAAACTTAACTGAGATTTAAAACTAATTTTTATGATTTTTATGGAATTTATTTGAATTAAAATCTAATTTTTAACTTTTAAAACAAATCTAAAATACTAAAAATTATGAAAATTAAGGGGAAAATTATGAAACTATTTTTCAAAAATCTAAAATAACTCAAAAGACTTTTAAAAACTAATTTTGTATTTTTCTGATTATTTTTCTATTTTTTTATGAATTAAAAACTATTTAAAACTAATTTAAATTCTAAAAATTACAAATTTAACTAGGAAAAATATGGAAAAATTATTTTTTTGCTTTTTATATTTTTCTTAATCTGAGAAAAATAAAAACATATTTTTTAAAAGTTTTTCTGATTTATTAGTATTAAAAGTAATTAAAAGTCTTAATAACCTGATTTTAAATAAGAAAAATAGCAAACATGTGGAAAAGTATGAAATTCTCCAGAAAAGTCCTAAATATTACTCTAAGTCTGAGAAAATTATCAAATGCAACTTAACAGGACTGAATAAGCACTTTGGGAGCAAGCAGTTACAAATAAGCACTCTAAAAATAAGCTAAAGGGAGCAATAAGCTATTATGGATAAATCTTAAGCTAAAGGGGACTAAGGGAAGCCTATAGGAGCAGAAATAAGCTGTAAGGAAGTCCTAAATAAGATGATGTAAGATTTAAGGCAATGAGCTAAAGTGATACTAAAGTAAGCTAAGGGAAATAAGCTTGAGGGAATAAGCTAAAAGGGATAAGCTAAAGTAATCTAAAGCAACCTAAAATGCTAAAGGGAGTCCTAGATGCAGTATCTAAGGGAATAAGCTCAGTACTTAGCACATAAGTCTACTGTTGGGACACAGACTTAGTAGCAAAACCGCCTTTTCAAGCTTATTTTAGACAAGGTAAAAGATTTTTGAATTTTTTCCTTTGGGAATAGTGAAACTAGATATTAAAGTTGTTGTTTTAATTTTTAAATTTTTTTATGACAACTAAAAATAGCTAAAACTACTGTGTGAAAATGATGGGTTCAATTTTGGCAAAATTAGGACAGATGCTAAAATGACCCAAAATGACCCAAACCGATTTGACACTAACTCTGACTCTAAAACGAACCAATATGACTTAAAGGACTCAACAACACAGACTAAAAAGGACTTATGCTACTAATCACTATATGAGCTTTTATAAAAACTTATAAAACATAAAACTTAGGAATTAGATCAAAACATATTAAAACTTGCAAATTTGACTAGAAACAACTTAGAAACTAGGACTGAGATTGATTTAAAGCAGATTGAAGTTCATAAAATGACCAAAAGTAGAAAAATCCACTGTGCCAAACACCCTTTATGGAGGCTTGTTTGCTTTTTCAAAGGAAAACAGATTTTAAGCTTAGGTTTTGAAAGAAAACTATAGGATAAGTTTAAAATGACTATAAAAAGGCTTGCAACTAAATATAAGCACTGGAAATAAGGTATCACTAAAAAGCTAATATTTTTGAATTTTTTAAAGAGATTTTTGAGAAAACTTGTAAATTCTTTATAAAAGTTATACTAATGAAATAAAAAGCTATATTATACTATAATAAGCACTAAAAACAGTGAATAAGCAATAAAGATAAGCAAATAAGCACTTTTTAACTTTTTGACTTTTGATTTTTTTTTTTGATTTTTTTTTAAATGGTTTTACTTGAACTTTTAAAACGAAATGTAAAACTAAACTAAAATACTCACTAATAAGCTATGAGAAAAGCTTATGTGAGTGGTGAAATAAGTAAGAGCTTAATCAACCATTACTAATAAGCATAAACATAAATACTTTGAGAAAATTAAAAAAACTTTTATTAAAACTTCGAAATACAAGGAACAATAAGCTGAATTTAAGACAATAAAGCAGTAAATAAACAACTCAAAAACTAGAAAATAAGACACTATAAAAGACACAAAATTAGATACTAAAAAGAAGACAACTCTCTTGCGATACAAAGGGTCATATTTATAGCCCTAATTTAGTCTTGGGATTCCTCTGGAAGAGCCTAGAAATCAAATCACGCCACTCAATCATTCCATTGTCACCATACCCAATCACACTCTCAATTTCACCAAATGAAGTGTTTTCGTCCAATCAAATGCTTCCAAGATGTCACTTGATCATCCTTATCTTGTCGGCCTAGTCAGCCTTCCAGAAGGTGGAAAGATTCTAGTACGAGGTGTCTTGCTTGGGTAAATGGTGGGTGGTGGTAATTGGGTAAACGGATTAATTTGGGCGCTGGTTAGGGGAAGAGAGGTTGCGCTTGGATTTGTTTATAATATTTCAAGTGTGTTTGACCGGTAAGTGGGGTTGACCGGGTTTGGTCGGGTTGTGGGTATTCGGGTTTGGGATATATACCGTGGGTTGAGAGATAGATTATTGGACCGGGTTTTGTGATTTGGGCCGAGGATATTAGATGTGAACCCATTAGACATATTAAGGACCCAAATATGCATAAGCTGAAACTTAAGGGACCAATCTTGCAAATTGATGAGTGTGTAAATACTCATCATTTTTGGTTTAATCTGAACTGCAAAACGTTTAAAAATGCTCAGAAATGCATCAAAATACTGAAAATATTCCAAAATTGCATTTTATATGTTTCAGATGCAAAATGTTTAAAATCAGAGGAAAAACAAGCAAAGTTTGCATAATTGGCGCCAGTCCCCCGACTTTTAAAATGGCAAAATCAGTCCCTAGGCATTTATTTTATAAGAAAAGTCACCAGAGGTCCCTTTGAAATCATATGTTGTCATATTTAGTCCCTTGTGAAAAGTTCCAAAATATTTGAGAAATTACAGCTTTGGTCCCCTGGAATTTTAAAATGGTCATAATTAATCCTTGGAATTTCAAAAGTGTCAAAATTAGCCCTTGGTCTATTAAAGTTTGGCAAGACCAACCCTTAGACTACATCTTCATAAATTACAGTTTGCCCCCTGAATTTCTAGTTGTATACATTTGGTCCTTGGTTATATTAATCCTAAATCCAACGGACCCTTTGTAATATCCCAAGCCCAAATAACAACATTGGCCCAAACACTTTACCCGGTCCAAACCCGAACCCAATACCCACAGTTTAAACAAATAAACAACCCACCCCCCTTTTCCCTGTTTCCCCACATTTTTGTCTCAACAAGACCACCTCTAGCCACCAGATCCTCCCTATCCATCTCCTTTGTCCCCCCACCAACACCTCAATCCAAATATCATTAAATGCATTCCTTTTACTCAACCACAACAGGTTAAAACATCTTTCCCGCCAAAAACCAATGAAGGG
The DNA here is from genome assembly GCA_910596185.1 of Chrysanthemum makinoi. NCBI lineage: Eukaryota > Viridiplantae > Streptophyta > Magnoliopsida > Asterales > Asteraceae > Chrysanthemum > Chrysanthemum makinoi. Next base: position 278,841,764 of record OU343224.1, read on the forward strand.
CCAAGATGACTTAAAGTCATCCAATGGTTGTAAACACAGCTGGGATTAGCTCAGAGGAGGAGAGAGAAGCATTTGGAGGTATAAAAAGAGCAAGAGGAAGGCTAGAGAGGAGTAGCTAGTTTTAATAATTTTTCTTAAATGTCGTTTTTAAATTAATGTTGTAGTTTAAATCAAATTGTTGTAATTTCAGCTTTTATGTTTAACAATTAAGTTAAAACATCTTTGTATTGTCCCTTTTAATTATCAATTCAAGTTTTTATTTAAGTTCCAAGTTCTATGTTTACTGTTGAGATTTTCAATTTCAAAGTCTTCTGTCAGTTGTTGGTTGCTTGTTTTAAGCTTAAACAAGTTTAGTTAAGGTCTCTATAAGCTTTGTATAAGCTACATTTCATTTTCAAGCAATATTGTATAATGGTCAACATAAGTCAACTATGAGCTCAAATTGGAAATGGTGATGAATTTGGTTGATGCAGAGGTGATAATGGGTTGGAATAGCATAGGTTAGGTTAGTCTTTGGTTTGTTTTGCCTGCAACAAAGCGGACACATGTGAGTATATCTCTCATTTTCCAATTTCAAGTCAAATTGCAGTCCTAGTTTGTACATGTATATGTGGTTACCATTTGTTTATTCTAGTCTATTTAATGATAATTTAAGTAGTTTGAATGTTTGTTTTAGCTAAATCTTTGGTTATCTCATTTTTAGTTCACAACAGTTGGTATAAAGGGTGTTTGGTTCAGTAGCTTTAACTGAGCTATAGGTTTATGCAAGGGTAGGCTTCTGTTGTCCCATGCTTGTGAATCTGTTTTATGCTCATATCAATCTTAATCTTTTGCCTGCAAGGTCTCAAAGTCAAAATTATACCTTAAGTCCCTTAGCAGCTTACTGTTGAGATTTTAGCAAGATCAAAAGCTCATTTTATGTTTAAAATACATAGGTATATATTGCATCAGCTTTATTTCATCAAAATACATCATTTCCAGTCCTTAAATCCAGATCAAAACTCAAGAAAGTCAATCTTTCAGTTTTGCTTAAAAAGTCAAAATGCACAAAACCAGTTTTGAGCTCAACTAGAGGGAATTTTCATGGATTCATCTCTGGGTCAATGTCAGTGTAAATTGTGGTTTTAAAAAGCTCTCTTGGTCTATTTTATTATTACCATTTTTCTAGATTTTTACAAATTTTTCTTAAGCTCTTAACTAGCTTGTTAAAATGGTGTTAAATCCCCGGCAGGCAATCGAGCACAGGGGTTATGCGTGTTTTGCAAGGTCTGCACAGGTCTCATTTGAGCTCACCTAGGTCTGATATTTGGTTTATAAGGTCTCACCCAGGTCTAGTCTAGGTTCCATTTGTTGGTTTTCAGTTTCTAGCTTATTCTAGTGCTTATTATTCAGCTGCAAGTTGACACCCTCACACTGTTTTTAACTTAAAGCTCAAACATCAAATCTGTGCAATCTGCCAATCCAGAGGGTATAGCTTGTTGTTTCTTGTTCCATTTATGTTCTTTTAGCTTATAGTAGTGTTGTGTAGTTTGGTGCTTGTTGTGCTCCTTTAGCTTATCCAAGTGCTTATTTCATAAGCACTTGGCACATCAGTTTCTAATTCCTCCAAACAAGCCCATGTTTTTCCATTTTTCCTAGCTTCCTAATATAATTTTAGACTTTTCTTGAATTTTTCAGATTTTTCCAAGTTTGTTTGCTATTTTTCTGCATTTAAATTAGTTTTTAGCACTTTTTAATTAGCTTTTAATACAAATAAATTAGAAAAAGCTTAAAAAAATATGTTTTCAATTTTCCTAGATTAAGATAAATATAAAAAGCCTAAAAAGTATTTTTCCATAATTTTCTTAGTTTAAATATTATTTTCTAGCATTTTAATTAGTTTTAAATAGTTTGAAATTAATAATAAATACATAAAAAGTCTAAAAAATATATTTTCAGTTTTAAAATAAGTTTTATAATATTTTAGATTTTCCTAAGTCATAATTTTATTTTTCTAGCTTTATTTCATATTTTATCATATTTTAGGTTATTATTAAATAGTTAAAAGTAGTTTTTAATTAATAATAATTAATTAATTAGTTATAAAAATAATTTTCCTTTTCTAATAATTTTCTTTTTATATTAGTATTGTAAAAATGTATTTTTCATATCCGTAGGTATTTTCCTTCTTTATTTTCACTTTTTATTTTGTACGTTTACGTTATTTTATTTAAACGTAATTTTTAGATTTTAAACGTTCATCATTTTAAATATAGTGATAGCGTTTATTTTATATTTTTTATCTTTTTAACTTTCTTTAATTTGCATTTAAGCCTCTGTAATTTGTTGGCTTTTCCTGTAGTTATAATATCACTCAAATCCCTTTTTCCGTTCAAATCCCTCGATCACTATACGTTTGATAATCCATTGCATAGCTCGCTGGGACATAACGACCGGGGGAAACACTATACTCCTCAGATCTTCATTGCATTCGTGCTTAGGCAGTTTTAAGCTTGTTACGGTCGGCCATTCACAAGTGGCCGGCTTGTGTGATTTAGCTTGACTGTTTTGGCACGCATCAAATTTTGGCGCCGCTGAGCCGAGCTGTGGTGCATTCTTTTCGCTTAGCGATTAGTGATTTGGATATTCACTCTTTGTTTATACCATCTATATATGTTTATATTTTCTTTTAAAAATCAAAAACCCAAAAATATTTTCATTCTTTGTTTTACAAAATTTATCCAAAAATCCTAAAATATCCATCTTTACCCTCTCACATCTTTGATTCTTCATCCCTACCCCTCTGAAAACCTTTGATTCTTTCTATGTCTTATCCTCACCCTCTTGGTTGTCAATGGTGTGGTGGTCCTTATAATGGGGGCAATTGCCCCAGTTGTAGCATGGTGGAATCAGGAAACGGGTCTGTCTATAACAGGATCCCTATTCTTACCATAACACAACTGATTATTCCATCACCACCACATGTGAGACTCAACAGTTTTATTGTTGTGAGTACTGTGGTGGTTCACACTCCAGTTCTGATTGTCAATCGGGAAACACGCTTGTCTATGAGCGGGTTCCTGATAACAATTATGACTACAACACATATGACTCACAGCCACATCAGTTTTACTGTTGTGAGTATTGTGGAGGTCCTCACTTTAGCTCTGATTGTCAAACAAGGAATCCATTTCCTTGTAACAATTACGACTCTTCGGATCATGACCAACCTCCACAGTACCAAGTGAATCGTGCACCACTCGCCTGAGCCACTTCCTAAAAATCTTCTCCTTGATCTTTTGGATTTAGTGAAAGATTTGAAGGAATGTAAACATTCCCAAGATAATCCAAATCAAAAACCCATGGAAGAATTGTTAGCTGAAGAGCAGGCTGCTAAAATAAATTCCCAAATTGCGTTTGAAAAATCTATTAGGGAATCAATTGCAAAAGAAAAAGCAGCCAGATCTAGCTCTCGATTCCGTTTCATTCCTGATGACGATGATGATGAAGATATCCTTGATATCCTACAATTTTATAACGGTTCATCAAGTTCATCAGTTGAAACTCATTCCATGAAAAAGCAGGGAGAAAAGACTATGATGGAATTACTAGCAGAAGAACAAATGGAAAGTATAAAACATATGTATGCTAATCCTTCTAAACTCCCTCAGTCTGTTGTTATCACACCCGATATTCCCACTCACTCTCTGAACATGGGGGACGAGCATCTTGACACTGTTCCTGAAAAGGAATCGGACGAATTCATAAAGTCTAGTGTTGAGGACCTTGTCCCAATCCCGAGAGAGTCACAAGGAACTTCTGATCATATGTGTGATTCTTCTTCCCCTCTTGAGTGTTCAAATGATCATTTGGAAACTTTCTCCGATTTTAGCGATGATTGTAAATCTTATGGAGACATCGAGTATGTTGAGGCATCACTCCCACAGTCTGATCCCCTTCTTGAGGAGTTCACCGATGAACTCACTCACATCAATCCACTTTCATCAGAAAGTGATGATGATATCTTTGATTTCGCCGATCCGAGAGACTGAAAGTTTCCTTGATAATGATCGTTCACCACTTATCCCAACAATCTAATAGAGAATGTTGATCACTTTGTTCCCGAAACATTCAAAGCTACTTTCACCAATCCTCTATTTGAATTCGACTCTGAATTCACTTTAATTTATGAGAATCCACTCTTTGATACTCAGATTGAGGATAGTGATGAGTCCACAATGGAACAAGAGTTCACAAATTCACATCATGTGAATGATTCTCTTCATGAGGAGTTCGCCGGTGAACTCACTCATATCATGACTCGTCGGAGTATGATTGCTTGGATGGCAAAAATCATGATCAGGGGGAAAAGTTCTCAATCATGAGAGTTTGTATTTCTATGACAAATTTTCCAACCCTCCCTCCCGAGATGCTTTCCAAGCCAAAGAGCTCAACCGTTAAAATCCAAACGAGTGCAACTGCACTTGATCCCGAGGAAGAAGATCTTATCATGATCGTCATCATGATTTTCCTTCTTTTCTTCACCTACCTGGTGACTTCTTCTCACTCGTTCGGGAGTGAAGATACTATCTTTGACCCCGGCATTTTCATTTATCATTTGTGAGCCGGGTCTGTCTGTATATATCTCATCAGTGTGGAACTTTCACGTGCTTCAAATGTTTGTCCAAACATCTTGAATGAAAGTCCGATGGAGATTGTCTATTCCACTTACTTCCCCATGAACAAATTAATTCGGGGTCGAGTCAAGCTAGCGACTCGGAATCAAAAACAGTAACACACCATATGGGTTTTCACCCATATTTCTGACTTCTTTCTATTTTCTACCACCCTAGGGGGTTGCCACATGTTTAAAAAAAAAAAAAAAATCTTGTTAAATAATGGCCGTATTTCCTTTTACGTTTCGCCGCATAACCGTACTTTGAATATTGAGGGCAATATTCATTTCTAGTGGGGGGAATTCTCACGAATTTTATCATGTAATTATACCACCTAATTCCCCCGTTTTTGGCCAAAATTTTTTTTTGGAAGTAAGTGTTCTGCACTTACTCAGCTTATGGTTATTAGTCCGCCATGTCTGTAAGACAAAAGGATTGGCTAATCCAGGAGCAAACGGCTCTTGGTAAAGATTTCTCAAATCCGTTTATATGGCTTGCAATTTGCCCAAAATTGTATGGTTTTCAGCTCACCATATCCTAAAAAGTGAAGAGTTGGCTAGCCCGCAAGGTTATGGCTTGTGGTAAAGGCAGTGGAAAATCCATAATTGGTAATCAGCTCACCAAAGATAATTCTGATAATTTATCTAAGAGTTGGCTAGTCCATATGGTACGCTTCTGGTAAAGACAAAATCAAATCCGTTGAAAGCAGGTGGTTTGCTCAAAATCACATGGTTATCGGTGTACCATGGTTCTTACTTGAACTGAAACATTTGGCTACTCCGGAAGTAATGGCTTTTGGTAAAGAGATGAAATCCATTAGTTTTTCTCAAAAGATTGCTAGGGACTAGCAATAGTTTAGTGTGGGGATTGATGAGTGTGTAAATACTCATCATTTTGGTTTAATCTGAACTGCAAAACGTTTAAAAATGCTCAGAAATGCATCAAAATACTAAAAATATTCCAAAATTGCATTTTATATGTTTTCAGATAAAATGTTTAAAATCGAGGAAAACGAGCAAAGTTTGCATAATTGGCGCTTTTAGTCCCCCACTTTCTAAAATGGCAAAATCAGCCCCTAGGCATTTATTTTAAAAGAAAAGTCACCAGAGGTCCCTTTGAAATCATATGTTGTCATATTTAGTCCTCTGGTGAAAAGTTCCAAAATATTTGAGAAATTACAGTTTTGGTCCCTGGAATTTTAAAATGGTCATAATTAATCCTTGGAATTTCAAAAGTGTCAAAATTAGCCCTTGGTCTATTAAAGTTTGGCAAGACCAACCCTTAGACTACATCTTCATAAATTACAGTTTGGCCCTGGAATTTAGTTGTACACATTTGGTCCTTGGTTATATTAATCCTAAATCCAACCGGACCCTTTGCTAATATCCCAAGCCCAAATAACAACATTGGCCCAAACACTTTACCCGGTCCAAACCCGAACCCAATACCCACAGTTTAAACAAATAAACAACCCACCCCCTTTTCCCTGTCTTCCCCGACATTTTGTCTCAACCAGCCACCTCTAGCCACCAGCATCCTCCCTATCCATCTCCTTTGTCCCCCCACCAACACCTCAATCCAAATATCATTAAATGCATTCCTTTCCCCTTTACTCAACCACAACAGGTTAAAACATCTTTCCCGCCAAAACCAATGAAGGGCCAAGATAACTTAAAGTCATCCAATGGTTGTAAACACAGCTGGGATTAGCTCAGAGGAGAGAGAAGAAGCATTTGGAGGTATAAAAAGAGCAAGAGGAAGGCTAGAGAGGAGTAGCTAGTTTTAATAATTTTTCTTAAATGTCGTTTTTAAATTAATGTTGTAGTTTAAATCAAATTGTTGTAATTTCAGCTTTTATGTTTAACAATTAAGTTAAAACATCTTTGTATTGTCCCTTTTAATTATCAATTCAAGTTTTTATTTAAGTTCCAAGTTCTATGTTTACTGTTGAGATTTTCAATTTCAAAGTCTTCTGTCAGTGTTGTTGGTTGCTTGTTTTAAGCTTAAACAAGTTTAGTTAAGGTCTCTATAAGCTTTGTATGCTACTCACATTTCAAGCAATATTGTATAATGGTCAACATAAGTCAACTATGAGCTCAAATTGGAAATGGTGATGAATTTGGTTGATGCAGAGGTGATAATGGGTTGGAATAGCATAGGTTAGGTTAGTCTTTGGTTTGGTTTTGGCCTGCAACAAAGCTGGACACATGTGAGTATATCTCTCATTTTCCAATTTCAAGTCAAATTGCAGTCCTAGTTTGTACATGTATATGTGGTTACCATTTGTTTATTCTAGTCTATTTAATGATAATTTAAGTAGTTTGAATGTTTGTTTTAGCTAAATCTTTGGTTATCTCATTTTAGTTCACAAAGTTGGTATAAAGGGTGTTTGGTTCAGTAGCTTTAACTGAGCTATAGGTTTATGCAAGGGTAGGCTTTCTGTCCCATGCTTGTGAATCTGTTTTATGCTCATATCAGTCTTAATCTTTTGCCCCGCAAAGTCAAATTATACCTTAAGTCCCTTAGCAGCTTACTGTTGAGATTTTAGCAAGATCAAAAGCTCATTTTATGTTTAAAATACATAGGTATATATTGCATCAGCTTTATTTCATCAAAATACATCATTTCCAGTCCTTAAATCCAGATCAAAACTCAAGAAAGTCAATCTTTCAGTTTTGCTTAAAAAGTCAAAATGCACAAAACCAGTTTTGAGCTCAACTAGAGGGAATTTTCATGGATTCATCTCGGTCAATGTCGTGTAAATTGTGGTTTTAAAAGCTCTCTTGGTCTATTTTATTATTACCATTTTTCTAGATTTTACAAATTTTCTTAAGCTCTTAACTAGCTTGTTAAAATGGTGTTAAATCCCTCGTGTGCAGGCAGGTAATCTGAGCCTGCACAGGGGTTATGCAGGTTTTGCAAGGTCTGCACAGGTCTCATTTGAGCTCACCTAGGTCTGATATTTGGTTTATAAGGTCTCACCCAGGTCTAGTCTAGGTTCCATTTGTTGGTTTTCAGTTTCTAGCTTATTCTAGTGCTTATTATTCAGCTGCAAGTTGACACCCTCACACTGTTTTTAACTTAAAGCTCAAACATCAAATCTGTGCAATCTGCCAATCCAGAGGGTATAGCTTGTTGTTTCTTGTTCCATTTATGTTCTTTTAGCTTATAGTAGCTTGTGTATCAGTTTGGTGCTTGTTGTGCTTCTTTAGCTTATCCAAGTGCTTATTTCATAAGCACTTGGCACATCAGTTTCTAATTCCTCCAAACAAGCCCATGTTTTTCCATTTTTCCTAGCTTCCTAATATAATTTTAGACTTTTCTTGAATTTTTCAGATTTTTCCAAGTTTGTTTGCTATTTTTCTGCATTTAAATTAGTTTTTAGCACTTTTTAATTAGCTTTTAATACAAATAAATTAGAAAAAGCTTAAAAAAATATGTTTTCAATTTTCCTAGATTAAGATAAATATAAAAAGCCTAAAAAGTATTTTTCCATAATTTTCTTAGTTTAAATATTATTTTCTAGCATTTTAATTAGTTTTAAATAGTTTGAAATTAATAATAAATACATAAAAAGTCTAAAAAATATATTTTCAGTTTTAAAATAAGTTTTATAATATTTTAGATTTTCCTAAGTCATAATTTTATTTTTCTAGCTTTATTTCATATTTTATCATATTTTAGGTTATTATTAAATAGTTAAAAGTAGTTTTTAATTAATAATAATTAATTAATTACTTATAAAAATAATTTTACTTTTCTAATAATTTTCTTTTATATTTAGTATTGTAAAAATGTATTTTTCATATCCGTAGGTATTTTCCTTCTTTATTTTCACTTTTTATTTTGTACGTTTACGTTATTTTATTTAAACGTAATTTTTAGATTTTAAACGTTCATCATTTTAAATATAGTGATAGCGTTTATTTAATATTTTTTTATCTTTTTAACTTTCTTTAATTTGCATTTAAGCCTCTGTAATTTGTTGGCTTTTCCTGTAGTTATAATATCACTCAAATCCTTTTTCCGTTCAAATCCCCCGATCACTATACGTTTGATAATCCATTGCATAGCTCGCTGGGACATAACGACCCGGGGAAACACTATACTCCTCAGATCTTCATTGCATTCGTGCTTAGGCAGTTTTAAGCTTGTTACGGTCGGCCATTCACAAGTGGCCGACTTGTGTGATTTAGCTTGACTGTTTTGGCACGCATTACAAATCTAAAAATGTCTTCCAAGGGCCATTGTTGGCAATGACAAATAATCCAAGGCTGAATTTGCAACTTTTGAAACTTCAGGGGTCGTTCTTGACAAAAGCAGAAACTTGAGGGGCCATTTTTGCCCATTCTTCAAACTTGATTATATCTTCCAAAAATCATCCTCGGAGAATAAAATCTTTCATAAATGCACAATCCCGACCTACTGGCTCAGCTTATAAACGGCTCTTTCTTGGTTATTTTGGGTCAGTTTTGATAAACAAAAGATATGTGTTTAAGCACATATCAAAATACCCCAGACGAGATCATTGTCGTGTCCCCACACAATGTAATCAACTCACGCTCTAAAACCAAGTATTTCAATCTCTTTCTACTAAACCTATGAAGAAGTAGCAAAGGTTCCTCAAAAGAAATTAAGAAAGCCTTAATTCTAAAAACGCCCCGTTTACCTCTCAATTCACATGTAGATATTACGATTAAGCATATTCCGATTATGAATGACGGTTTGTTGAACTTTCGTGTCGATCAATAACTCCAACATTTTTCAAACGACATGTTAGGATCACGGAGTAGAAAACACAACACAGCGTGAAGTGACCATACTGATAGAATACATCGTCCCTGATTTTTCACAAGTCCCCAAACTAAGCGTAAAATCGAAATCATTGTTACAAACGACTCTAGATGCTAACACTACCCATGGAAGTTACTTGTGTAATTACCTTTTGCTCCCATTTTCCTATTTCCTCTAGATTTTTTATTTTTGTGAGAAATGAATTTCTTCATAATTCTCGTTTCGATAACTTTTATTCCGATAAAGATACAAAGCTAAGTCGATAATTAGTTATCCGCCTTCTCTCAAGAACCATTGTCCCAAAATGAGGTCCACATCAAGGAATTTTTATTCATTTATACTTTTGACTTTTTTTTTTTGCACTTATACTTTTTATTTATATGCGCTATGAACTACGGAGCTTCACGGGGTAGTTCCAAGACTATAGGCTTCATGAAATGAGGATCCCGGCTGGCTAGGCTAAGACCTCACTCAATCCCGGCTAAAGATCCAAGGGTCTGATCTCGACACCGCAGCTCACAACTTTACTTATTACTTTATCACTTATCACTGATTTCTTATTTATTACGGATCCTTGATGTGTACCCAATTTTTAAAACAAAAATTCTTTTAAGAAGATAAAGAACTAACTATCGTCAAAAACTCGACATCTCTAATTATTTATTAGACAGATATGGGGTGAAACAATTTTGTGGGAACAAAAAGCCATAAGTACCTTCGATGGGCTTGATGAGTGTCTAAATACTCATCATTTTTGTACCAATTAAACTGCAAAAACATCTGAAAACACTCAGAAATGCATCAAAATGATAAAAATATCACAAATAAGTGTTTTATGTGTTTTAAATGCAAAAATATCAAAATCTGGTGAAAAACGTATCAAGTTTGCATAATTGGCGTTTTAGTCCCCAAGTTTCAAAAGTTGTCAAAAACAGTCCCTGGTAAATCTAAATAAAGAAATATCATTTTAAATCCCTAAGGATTCATGAGTTGTCAAAATTAGTCCTTAAGATTTAAAATTGCAAAAATACAGCTTAGGTCCCTAAACTTTGAAATTTGGCAAATATAGTCCTTGGAAATTTGAAAATGTCAAAACTAGTCCATGTACTATGGAATCTTGTCAATTTTGATCCCTTGTGTGAACTTTGGAAAATGGCAGAAATGGTCCTTCAAGATTTCAGAATTGCAAACAAGTCCTTGTCATTAATAAACCTTGGCCTTGTCAAAACACATTATGACCCCCTGCCATATCAATTGTGACCCCCTGTCATTACCTCATTTTGAACCCCTGGTCAACCCACAGTCAAACCACACCTTTTCCCACCTTATCCTGTTTATCTTCCCTCCTTCACTTGCCTGCTTGCCTGCAATTCCTTCTCCCAACACTTCTCCCATCACCTCACCTTATCCTTTATCCCCTCACCCTCCACAATCATCATACCTACTCCACCCCCCCTAGTTGCAGTTTCAGAGTCCACAGAGGTCAAATTACCCTTTCCCGCCAAAAAACGTGGATGGCCAATATCACTCAAAACACATCCAATGGCTGAGATTTTTAGTGGGATTTGATTAGAGGACACGTGGAAGCCATTTGTGAGTATAAAAGAGGAAGAGAAGCAAGAAATAAAGTAGTAGTTAGTTTTTAATTTTCAATTTATGTCGTTTTTATAGAAATGTCTTAGTTTAACTCTTAAAATGTAATTTTTCAGTTTCTATGTATTGAATTTAAATCAATTCAGTGTTTGTAATCAAGTCTAAGTCCTAATTCAAAGTTTCATTTAAGTTTCATAAATTCATGTTCACTGTTGGAAAATCCATTTTCAAATTCTTATATCCAAATCTTTAATAGCTTATTTTTAAATTCCAATAAGCTTATTTAAGTTATTTAAAGCTCTTGGCAAGATTAAAACTCAAGTTTAAACACATTTGGTTTGTGGTCAACAAAAGTCAACTGTGCAAGAGATTTTGGGTTCAACCAGGTTTGGAAAAGGAATGGGGTTGATGCAGCTTGATTTGGGGATTGGATTTGAATAGTTTAGGATAGTTGGGTTCTGTATAAGATGCATTTTGGATGGACAAGTGTGAGTTCCATATTCCTTTATATTTCTTTTGAAACTGCATAATCAGTGTGTTGTCTAAATATTAGCTATAGTTTATGAACTTGCATAATATAGGTGTTTTGATGATATTAGGATCTAAATGTGTAGGAATTATTGTTCAAATCTGAACTTGGTAGTTAAAATTTGCAAAACAGTCTTAAAATGGTGTTTGGATCAGTTGGCTTGATTGATTTCAAGCTTTGGTTTGTGCTTCAAATCTGTTCACTCAGTCTTCTTTAGGCACATTTTGATCATTCAAGTCACTCATTTGCACATCAAGTCAGTGGAAGTCAAAATCATCTTTAAACAGATTCTTTATGCATAATAGTTAGTGTAAGCTTGATGATTTTGCATTTTAGGTTTAGAATCATTATAGTTAGCTTTAACTGGTTTTATTGCATCATTAATCATCACTAGCAGTCCACAATTTGGTTTCAAATCTCATTAAAGTCAAACCTTTCTTAACTGTCAAAAGTCAAAAAAGGTGGAAACCTCAGTTTTCAGCCCAACTAGGGTGAATTTTCCTGAGCTCAATTCTGGGTCAAATCAAGTGTAACTGTGGGTTTAAAAACTTCACTTGGTCTAATTTCTTAATCTCATTTTTGTAGAATTTTGTCAAATTTTTATAAGCTCTGAAACTGCTTGTCAAAATGGGCTTATATGCCCTGTGCACCCAAGAACTGAACTGCACAGGTTTTGTGCAGTTTGTGCAGCCCTTGCACAGAGCTCAATTGAGCTTCTCTTGGTCTCATTTTTGGTTTACTAGTTCTCAGCCAGGTCTCCTCCTAGTTCCAACTTTTGGTTTTGGTTTTTAGCTTATTGGGTGACTTATTCTTAAGCTTAAACTTAGTAGCCAAAACTGATTTTAGCACTTATTCTCAAATCATCAAGATCATAGCAGTTAGCACAATAGAGGTTTAGGATAGCTGTAATGAGTTGTTTTTAAGTAGTTTTAACATATTGTAGCCTCTGTATCAGTTTGGTCCCCAGTTTGTACCATTAGCTTATTTATAAGTGCTTATTTATAAGCACTTCTCTTGCAGTTTTATTTTCCTTCACACAAGCCCATGTTTTTCTATTTTTCTTAGATTCAGTATATTAAATTAGACTTTTCCTGAATTTTTCATATTTTTCTAGGACAGTTTGCTATTTTTCTTAATTTAAAACAGTTTTTAAGCCTTTTTAATTAGCATTTAATACAAATAATTCAGAAAAGTTTCAAAAAAATAATTTTTCATTTTTCTTAAGTTAAGATAAATATAAAAAGACAAAAAAATATTTTTCCAGATTTTTCTTAGTTAAATTTGTATTTTTAAGCAATTTAAGTAGTTTTAAATAGTTTTTAATTAATAAAAAATAGAAAAATAATCAGAAAAATATAAAAATAGTTTTGAAAATTCTCTTTTGTTATTTTAGATTTTTGTAAGTCATAATTTTATTTTTCAAGCTTTATTTCATATTTTCTTGTATTTTAGTCTATTATTAAATAGTTAAAAATAGTTTTTAATTAATAATAATTAAACAAATAGTTATAAAAATAATTTTATTTTTCTATAAATTTTCTCTTATCATTAGGTTTGTAAAAATGTCATTTTCATATTTTTAGGATTAATATTGTTTAAGTTTCACATTTTCTTGTGTACGTCACGTAGTTTTTAATTTAAATTTGTAAAAGAAAAAAAACAAAAACATCATTGTAAAAATAGTGATAGCGTTTATTTAATATTTTTTATCTTTTTAATTTTCTTTAATTTGCATTTAAGCCCCTGTAGTTTATATACTCTTTCTTTAGTATAAATCAATCATATCTCCTTATCCGTTCAAATCTTCTCGATCACTAAACGTCTGACTATTCTCGCACAACTCGTTGGGACATAACAACCTGGGGAAACACTATACTCTCCT
>OU343224.1:278855316-278962259 GCA_910596185.1 Chrysanthemum makinoi
CTAATTGACCCCTCAAAAGGCCGATATCATTGCTCCCCCTCAATATGTGCATAGATGTTTGAGAATGTTTTGCACATATTAGGAAAAGACTGCACATTGAGATAAATTGATCACGTTTCAAATATTTGTGGTTTAAGATAGATGCTCCCCCTCAACATGTGCATGGAAAATTTGAAATCGTTTGTCACTTGCGGGGAGGCAAACATGCTAATCACTTATGAAACCATTTATCGAATTATCAGTTTAAATCTAATTTAAATCACAAATTCTCCCCCGATCACAATTATCAAAACATTTGAGATTTGTGATCTCTGTAGATTTAAATTGATTTTGAAAGCTTTTAAGGAGAATTGTGACTTGATTATGAAAGCGTTTTAACTGATAAGGATATGATTTTAAGACTTTAAACTCCAATGATTAAACATGCATGATTATCTTTTGAAAAAAATTGTATGACAAATAACTTTTTGATTAAATTGAAATCATTCTCCCCCTCAGTCAATGACATAGGTTGTTGATTGAGAGATAGATATTTTGACAAATAAGTCCGGATGATTTTCAAAACTTGAGTCCGAGTTATTGTACAAAGAAATTAGTTTTCAACAGATAAATGTTTATAGATCGAGCATGAGATTTGAAACACAAGATAAAGCATGGCTCTGTTCTTTCTATGAAAAGCGGGTTATTGCCTGAAATGACAATAAACCATAGTTTCTCTTTCTCTCATTTTTTTTTTAATATTCGAACAACATCTAAAGTCCCGTATCATTCTTTGAAAGACAGCATTAAGACCGTAGATATTATCGAATCGAGAAAATCATGATAAAAAGACAATATTTTGAGGATTTTTTCGTTTTTTTTGAAAAAATATATACAAATTATAGATGAAGGAAAGACCTTTACTCCTCATCTTCCTCCTGAAGACGTTTGAGTGTTTTAGGTTGAAGGCTTTTCAATCCAAGTCGTGGAAGAATAAACTCAAAACGTTCTCTTGGAAGAGCTTTGGTGAAGATGTCTGCTAACCGGTATTCTGACTTCACAAAATAGAGTTCCACTACACGTTTTCCACTTGCTCCACGATGAAATGATGTCGGATGTCGATGTGTTTTGCTCTTGAGTCTTGAACGTTGTTGCATGAGAGAGCAATAGCACTTTTATTATCACAGTACAGAGGATTTTGTTGAATTCAAAGCCATAGTCAGATAATTGGGATCTCATCCAAAGGAATTGAGCACAACAAGATGACATGGCTATGTATTCAGCCTCTGTAGAGGATATAGAAGTACTCATTTGCTTCTTTGAAGACACCAGGTACAAGCTTATCACCCAAACAGAGACATACCGGTATCATCCATTATCGGCAAATCTGCATAGGCAGAGACATACCGGTGTCCTTAGGTACCATAGTCCCATATTGATGGTTCCTTGGAGATCCAAAGACCCGTTTAAATCGCTTCTAGTGCTTTTTAGTAGGCTTACCTGACGATATCTAGCACACTTGCACTTGAACAAGATGTCATGGTCTGGTTCACCTGCTGTGAGGTACATCAGAGATCCAATCATGCTACGATATTTAGTTTGATCTACCATGATCCCTGAGTGGTCCTCATCCAGCTTGGTTCGTTCAATCATGGGAGTGTCAACGGTGCCACATGATACAAATCCAAATTTCTTTAAAATCTCATTTGCATATTTGGATTGATTTATGAAAATGCCTCCGACACTTTGTGAAATTCGTAATCCCAAGAAAAATGACATTTGTCCCATCATAGACATTTGGAATTTGGAACCCATTTCATTAGAAAAACGATCACATTCATTGTGGTTAGTCGAGGCAAAGATAATATCATCTACATAAATTTGAACGTGAATTAAATGTTTGCCTGACTTCCGGATGAACAATGTAGGATCAACTGCTCCTTTGCTGAAGCCGGTAGACAGAAGAAACTTTGATAGTGTATCATACCATGCCCTTGGGGCTTGCTTTAATCTGTAAAGCGCCTTCTTCAAATGATACACGTGAGTAGGATGCTCTGGATTCACAAATCCTTCAGGTTGGCTGATGTAGATGACTTCTTTAAGATCTTCGTTCAGAAATGCCTTCTTTACATCAATTTGATAGACTATCATGTTCTTACTTGCAGCATTAGCCAAGAAGATTCTGATTGCTTCGATACGAGAAACTGGAGCAAAAGATTCTTCACAGTCAATACCCTCTTCTTGACGGTATCCTTTGGCAACCAATCGAGCCTTGTTCTTTAGGACATCACCATGCTCATCAAGTTTCACTTTGAAAATCCATTTAAGAGCAATGATCATAGCACAATCTGGAGCAGGTACTAACTCCCATACATCAAGTCGATCAAACTCATGAATTTCTTCTTGCATGGCATTGAACCAGCAGTCTTCATTCATGGCGGTTTTAATGTCTTTTGGTTTGACCTTAGAAAGTACGGAGTTGAAGAAACACCATAAGGCATCTGTTGCAAGTTGTTTCTGTGTGGATACTGGGCGAGAGGGGTTTCCAATGATGTTGTCCAATGGGTGATCATGTGTGCATTTTCTAAGGTGTTCATGTGGTTGTTGTTGTGGAACTGAAGTAGCAGAGTTGATGTCTCCGGATGAAGATGGTTCTGATGATGATTCAGGAGCAAAGACATTTTCAAATGTGGCTTCTTTGGGAGTAGCAAAGGGATTAACTTCATCATTGATTCCATAAACATTTCCATGATGTGCATTTGAAGATTGATGATTTGTTGATGAGACTGAGTGATCAGCAGCAGGCGCTTCTTGACTTAATGATATTGAGACTGAAGGATTGTCTTCGTTCACAGGGATATGAGCAGCCTCTGTTGTAGGAATCGACATTTCATTAGCACTTGGCTCATAATGTTCATCAAACATAGGATCAAACAATTTCTTTAAATCATCTTCAAATGGAGGTACATATGGAGTTGCTGGAGAAGAGTTTGGTACAAGGAATGAACCAATGGGACTGTTTTGAAGTGCGGGTCCGAACGGATTGTCCAGAGCCATTTGACCGTCACTCATCAAACGTGACATGAGTTGTTTCCATGATATTTCGGGTTCTCTTGTTATAGATTCGGTAACCTTTTCTGTTTGGTGCATAGCCTACAAAAACTCCAATGTCCGCTTTAGCCCTCAGTTTTCCTAAATCTCGACCATCATTAGTTGGATAACATAAAGCACCAAACACACGAAGGTATGATAGATCAGGTTTTCTATTGTGGACAAGTTCATAAGGAGTCTTTCCATGAGAAGTGTGAATTAGAGATCGATTTTGAGTGTAACAAGCAGTGGCAATAGCTTCAGCCGATAGAAACATTGGAACCTTTGAATAAATCAGCATTGTCCTTGTAGCTTCTACAAGAGTTCGATTTCGTCTTTCAACTACACCGTTCCGTTGAGGAGTTCGAGGGACACTTCTTTGGGGACTGATTCCAACATTTCCATAAAATTCATTGAGTTCTTAATTAACAAACTCAGTTCCCCATTGTCGTAGATGGACGATTCGAACTATTTTGTTTAGAGACGGATCTGAAGTTGTTTAATGAGTTTAAACCGATGACATCCGGAGTTTCATCCTTCGTCCTCAAAAACTTAACCCAAGTGAATCGGGAGTAGTCATCAACCACTACTAACACATATATCTTCCCATTAATAGTTTGCACTCTCATTGGGCCGCATAGATCCATATGAAGGGTATGAAGGACTTCCATTACAGAGTTTGTGGGTTTTGGTTTATGGGCTATATTTCATGCTTTTACCCAATTGGCAAGCTGAACAAAGATGATCTTTTTCATATTTTAATCTGGTAAGCCTCTGACAAGATCCTTTCTGGAAAGGTTGTTTATGGTGCCGAAGTTCAGGTGATTGAGACGACGATGCCATAACCATGACTTTGTTTTAGAAGCCTTTGACGGCAAGCAGATTGGAGAAGACTTCATCATGTCTTCGATAGAAATGGTGTATAGGTTAGAACCTCGAGTACCTCTTAATAATTCCACACCATCAAGTTCTCTAACGAAGCACGTATGTTTTCTAAAGGCCACCTCTAGTTCGGAATCACAGAATTGACCAACAGAGAACAAATTATGACCAAGACCTTCCACATAATACCCGGAGATTACACTTTTGCCAACTACATAGTCATCGTAACCCATAATTGCTCCAAATGGTCATTTCGAATCTAACAGTCCCGATGAATTTGCTCACGAAGTTCATAAGCCGCGACCGGTCTCGGTCATATATGCTTGGAACGGCTGAGTCCAAGTACCACGAAACGATTTGAACGATCTGCAGTTGAACACGACAAGAATGGATAACTGGCGGATAATTAGGATCCCCATGCAAGAATGGGTTCCACTTGGTAGTAATTGGTGGAACACCCACATCGTAAATAGAAACATCCATATTAGAAGTAGAAGAAATGGAATCATTAGGAATAGATGCAATCTTTGCTGGTGTCGATTTGATCTATTCAAAGTATGTTCACTTCTTAAGGGAATAGTTCTACCAGTAGGCATCCATTTTCTAGTGGGCATAGTCTTAGCATTTGAGGGCAAAGCTGATTATTCTTATGACCAAAAGGTATCCAATAATAACATATCTTTATAAATGTTCTTCCTGTGGGTTTCCACTGTTTTCTAACAATCTTTCGTCTTTGCCTTTTAGCCTTTTTTGCACGATTATTAGCCTTAACAAT
The DNA here is from genome assembly GCA_910596185.1 of Chrysanthemum makinoi. Classification (NCBI taxonomy): domain Eukaryota; kingdom Viridiplantae; phylum Streptophyta; class Magnoliopsida; order Asterales; family Asteraceae; genus Chrysanthemum; species Chrysanthemum makinoi. The sequence continues at coordinate 278,860,043 of OU343224.1, forward strand.
TTTAACTGGGCATTTGACAGCATTAGACAAAGCATTCACACCACATTCATGATTAGCAGCAGAATTCAAGCAGACATCATTACAAGGTTTGCAAATAGTATCAAAAATTGAATTAATTACAGTACGCCTAAGGCTAATACTAGAATCAACACGATTCGTTTTATTCAACTCAAGCTTAAAGTTCCTAGGTTGGTCTTCTACTCTCTTCCAATGCATAATTTTAGCTTGCGAGGTCCTATCATTCCTTGTATTGTCTTGAGACTTTGACCTCTTTCGCTTTAATGTCACCGATTATAGAGGGAATTATGGAAATATTAGTTGGTTGATCTACTTTTTGCATTCCTGAACTAGACGTGCAAGGATCTGTATTACTAGATGACACATTGATGTTCACTTTCTTAAAACTGGGCCTAGAATGGTTTGAAAGCTTGGTACTAGGCATAGAACAAGGCATCATAGCTTTGCCTTTTGCACCTAAGGATTTAGGACATGTTGCAATTACACATTCTAGCAGCTCTTGAGATCGTTTGGCCTAGAGGCAAGCAAACCTAATTTCTCTATCAAGAGGTTTGTTAATGAAATCCTCTTCGACAATCTCACGGAGACATTCTAGACTATCCTTAAGGTAAGCACAATAGTCATGAAAAGCATGTTCATTATTCCTAAGATGAGGAGGAATATATTTAACTCATCATAGTGTATTTACAGTCTGAGGGTGACTTTGAGACAACATTCTTATTGAAAACAAGTGGCAGTTTCCCATTTTCTTGACTTCTCAGATTCTCAATTTCCTTTTGTAAAGACGTTATTTTTTCGTTGTTTTGGTCACGGTGACTTTTATTGAATCATATAACTCTTTAAAGTGTCGTTTAACTTTTTCATTTTCTTCTAGAAAACTCTCGTTTTCCTTTTGTAAGGCATTAACTAAGTTTTGAAGATGAAAAGTTTGAGAGTACTGAGAATCTAAAGGAGGAGGCATTTGGGATCCGGTCACATTGTTCTTTTCACCCTTTAATTGAGAGATTTGGGCTTTCAACTTTTTGATCGTGTTATAATGAGCTCGAATCTGTTCATCACGTTTGCTAATTTCAAAAGCGCATCAAATTCGGAGCATCCAAGGAAGTATTGATATTTGAGGTTTTAACATTTTCTTTTAGATGTTGATATTTTAGTTGTAAATCAAAATGTTCAACTTCTAGTTTAGAAAGATGCTTTACCAAATTATCGTGATCATCCTGATCAATTTTCTCATTAAGTTTAGAATTAATCTTTTCAAGCTCAATGACACGATCATGGGAGACTTTCAAAGCAACAGATAATTCATGAAATTGAGAAGTATTAATGGAGCAATTTGTAGCTAAGAAAGAACATCTTGAGCAATACATTCGAGAGATTCTCATTTAAGGTATGCAAGTTCATCCTCTCAATCTCATTATATTTCAATGCTCGCTCATAATCACTAACCTCAACTATCATTGCATCAAATTCCTTTTCCATTTCTTTAATGTCAGAATTCATTCCCTTTTTAAGACTCTCAAATTGATCTTTTACTTGATTAAAGAAATGACTTCGAGTTAGATAACATTCTTTCGTTTGCTCAAAACCCCTTTCCCCTTCAGTTATACCAGTTGGTGTGATCCTTTTCTTACAAGTTTTCTCAAAATCAACAAACAGTTGAAAGATAACATATTGACTGATTAAGGTCTTGCTTTTAGTGGCAATAGTTCTCGGAACTAGATGCATTGGTGTATTTGGAGGATACACAGTCGCTTTAGGCATTTTCCTAAGGGGAGGGTTTGTTTCAACAATATTTTCTGCTTTCTACTTATCTAAGTCCATTTTCCAGTACACTTGTTCAGGTGTTAACAACGTTTGAAGCTTAAACTTGTTAAAAGCAATCCAATTTTCCTTAGAGTATTTTGGTGCTTTAAAACTGATTCTTTTCTCTATGCAATAAGGGCTCTTAAGTTTTTCATCCAATTTCCTTTTAGTGACATCTTCTAATTGCTTATCTTCTTCAGATGCTATCAAGAACTAGGTTTTGTCTAGGCTTAAGGATTTCATTGCCATCATAGATTACCTTTTGGGCTTCTTTAGCTTTCTTAACATACTCAGGATTTGATTCCTTAATAATGGGGATACTATGCTTGTCACTTAAGACTCTATGCTTAGTGATCAAGTGAGCAGTCTGAATGGTGTTACCTTGTACGTACAACTTGTTTTCTAGTTTGTTTTTTGTTGGGAATTCTGTGAAGTATGAATTATGCTGAAAATAACGCTGAAGGAATCTACTGAAGTACATGGATTCTGCTGAAGGAATCTACTGAAGTATATGGATTCTGCTGAAGAAGGACTTCTGTTGAAGTTATATTAGCGCATAGTTTGTTTCTGCGGAGATAGTTATTCCGTATATTTATTAGTTTGTTAGGATTTGCATGAGCTATTTTAGGTAGTGATATGCATTTATTTTATATTATTGTTTTATTTAGGGTTCCTAGTGTATAAAAGGAACTGATGTCTTTTGTATTAGGGAGGCTTGAACATTAGAAACCTCTGGAGAAAAACATTCCAGGAAAACATCTCTTGAGAGAGAGTAAAAAAGATCCATAGAGGATCATTGTTTTAATAAGAAAAACCTTGTTGGTAACTTTGATTGTGTTAATTATTATCCGCTGTGCATCTATTCAATCATTGTTATTATACCCTAGTTGAGTCCGGATCTTGGTTTCAACAAGTGGTATCAAGCGGTGGCTCTCGATCTAGGGTTGATAAGGTTTTCTCTAATTAGGGTTTATACCCTAATAGCGACAGCAGATCTGCAAGGTTCGACAGAAAATTATGAGGTATCGAGTTTTTCATATGTTTGATATAAATACCTCGTACTAATTTAATTGCAGCAAATTGGTTGTTGGTGGTTACAATTTGATTGGTTTATTTGGTCAAACGGATACAAGACTTATTGGTGAATTGTTTTTAGACTTCATGTGCTGTTCATATATGATTGGTTCATCATGTCGTGGGGGATTTGATTGGCTCCTTTAATTTCGTCTCTCAACATCACGTTACCAATATAAATCATTAATGTTGGTCACTTGACTATGGATCATGGTATTTAATATTCGCTTGATGATAATTAATTGGCTGATTGGTTTTGTGGGTTTCATAATTATGCCTCGTTGCTGTTGATTGTTTATTAATGTGGGGCTCGGTTTGGAAGATAGTATATTCATATAGTTCTTTGCTGATTGTTGTTGGTCCATGTGTCTCATTGATCAGTGGTCTCTTTAATTCTAGTGATCACGTTATATTGATACATGTGGGACAGCGCAATACTGGTTTGTTTGATCACATGCATGCTGTAAATTTTGTGATTGGTTATTTTCTATGATTGTTCACGTAGGGCTGAGGTGATACGCATCACGAGGACCCTATTGGTCTATTGAGTTAATTCGGTTTTGATATATTGTTGGTCCCACATTACGGGTATTCAACGAGTTCTGTATATCGTGGGTATATTGACATTCACAACAATAGTACTCTTTTCTTTTTAATTGGTCATGATTGGTCAATAATATCAGTGGGGCTCGTATAATACTTGTTTTATATCTTTGATAACTCGTGATTGGCTAATATAGAGTGGACCACGTGGGGCTATCTTGGTTATTATTTTGATTCCTACTAATCATGAGGCTTTTAGGTAATTGGACGAGTGGTATGGGGATGTATATTTGTACTGATTGATCTTCATTGCTGCTGATAAATAGTTGCTGCTGTTGAACGAGTTTGTTAGTGATAAATTGCAAAAGTTTGATCGATATTAGTGTTTTAGTAGTTGGTTTATCTTTGTTTGAGTTATATCTTGGTACTTTTAAATGGTCAATTTGATAAAAAAGGATGATGGTATGTTTCCTTATTTGATGGATGATGAGTATGATGTTTGGGCTAAGAAGATGGAACACTGGATCAAAAATAATGATATGAATATATGGAAGGTGATCCAAAATGTACTTGATTTGAAAAGGGACGGATCATCGATGATGGAAATCTTTTCTTTCATCCTCCAACGCTGCAGATGAACACATTCTTTGTACAAAAGAGTCAAAGGCGAGAACTACTCTTAGCTTATTCGCGGATTTCGTTATATGGATAATGCAAGTCGTATATGGGATGCACTCAAAGAAAGGTATGGTGGAAAGGCTGAATTCAAGATGAGCAGCAAGGAAAGTCTGCGAGGTATCAAGAATTTGCGATCCACACTTTGCATTCATGGGCATCTCGAATATAATGTGTGTGTTTGGTTGTAGTGAAAAATATAATGAACTTAAAGAAGCATATGATATTTTGAAACCTAAATATAATGAATGCTATGTTGAAGTTGAAGCTTATAAAGCACATTAAAACACTAGAAAGACAAAAGGTTTGGTTTGGAGAAAGAATCAAATAGCTTATGATGAAAGATAAGAGTGTGTTAGAAAAGGGATCTAGATGTAAAAAGCTAAAGTAGAGCTAGAAAAACATGCAAGAGCTTCGGCATAAAAGAATGGCTAGTTTACGGTGACAAGTTAGCTAGTCATCTATATGGTAGTCAAGCTCCTAATGCAGGATAGGTTTTAAAAAGTATGTAGGATTAGAAGCTAGGCATGATGGAAATAATACTACAGCTGAGGTTTAGCTAATTATGTCAAAGAAGGTGCATTACATGCTTCCTGGACCTATTAGAGGTGAACACATGCCCATTGACCTTTCCCTCACAGTTGACTTTGATGGATCACACCATTTATATGGCAAAAAGTCAAGTGACTTGGCCGACCTTAGTAGCAAAACTAATGACTCTGTCTCTTGTTCTGAAAGTGACAAGTCATCAGACCTAAAATCCACTGACTATACCTCGTGTGATTCAAGTGAAAAGTCGACTCACTGAGCACCCAAGACCGCACCCTAAGTCCAAAGTAGTTGATATTGGGCCCATTCTTTTCCCAAAACAAAGCAGTTACTTATTCTATTAAACACAATTTTCTTGCTAGTTACGTTTCCGATAAATTTAAATGTAATAAACAAAGTTGTGTTCAGAATAAGTCTGTTAAGAAGAAATCTTGTTTTGTGTGTGGTAGTAAACTCCATCTTATTAAAGACTGTGATTATCATGAGAAAAGGATGGGTGTTTCCTCTAGCCATAAGACTTCTAGACCCGCATGGACAAATGTTGCTAGTATTCCTCCATTTGTTCCCAAAGTTGCATGTAAGAGTAGGTCAACCGGTTCCAGAGGTAAGCTTAAGGTGTATGCATCTCTTTTATGGCGAAAGGCTTAATAGGCCTTTTCCAGTTCCTCCGGTGGAGGATATTCTTCACCGATTACTCTTGGTGGGCAATGCTAGATTTAGGCCCTATAGACCTACAAGTTCTTACTTTCAGTCATATACACCTTATGTATCTCATATGAATATGGCACATAGTGCGAGTGGGAAATATTGTTAAACCCTCAATAGGTTATTCTTGGAAAACTCAAAGGAAAGGTTTATTCAGGTACCCAAGAACAATAATCTTTGTTAGGTGCATTGATTGAGAGGAGGCATAAGCCTAAGGGGAGGCTTATTGTTGTATATTTGTCTTCTAACCATTTTTGCATATGTTGGATCCTCATACCTAGGGGAGGCTTAGGTTTTACGACACTACAACTGTCTTTGGTTTCTCACCGATGCTTGATGGTTTATTTTCCATGTTTTGTTTATTTATTTATTTTTCTTTATGTTATATTTCGTTAAAAAAAATCGTGTTATTTCTTTTTCTTAGTTTATATATATAAAAAACCGTGTTATTTCTTTTAGTGATAAAAAAAACTCTAACCTATGACATTGAGTTTCTACTCTTTCTTCTTATACGAGGTTTTGGTGTTGGTTAATAACCACACAACTCATGTTTCATCTCACCATGTCTTTCGACATAGAGTTGACAAGCCCGCGAGATTATGGCTTGTTAAAGGTGCAGGAAATCCATAAATGGTAATCAACTCACCATGATGATGGCGACATTCCATCAAAGAGTTGGCTAGTCCAAAAGCAAACGGTTTTTGGTAAAGACATCTCAATTCCGTTGATAGTCATAATGGTTTGCTCAAAATCATAGGGTATGCAACCACCCATGCTTAACTGTTGAGGGTTGTATGGTCATCAATTCACCATGGTTTATTCCTTTTTGGAATCCAAGAATTGACTAGTCCCGAGCAAACGGCTACGAGTCAAGACATATCAAATGGTTTATATGGTTCCGGTTTGCCAATAAATCGATGGTTATCGATACCATAGTTTTAATGAAACATTTGGCTACTCTAATAGTGATGGCTATTGGTAAAGAGACATCAAATCCATTATTTTCAATGATTCACTCTCAGGAGTTAACACCCGGATGTGATGAGAATAGTATGAAACTAACTGTTTGATGTATCTTTTGTCATTTGTTCTTTGAAAGATCCGAGTTTCAAAGTTTGTCATCATAGAGATGTACTTGTTTTGACTCTTTCTTTGATGTTCGAGGTACAATCCTCAAGTTACGAAGCGCTAAAGTAATATCGAAACTGGAACTTAACCATGTCAAATTCAGGTTTAGGGAAGATTGTTGGGAATTCGTGAAGTATGAATTATCTTTGAAAATAACGTGAAGGAATCTCACAAGTACATGGATTCTCAGAGGAATCTCAAGTATATGGATTCTGCTGAAGAAGGACTTCTGCTGCAGTTATATTAGCGCATAGTTTGTTTCTGCGGAGATAGTTATTCCGTATATTTATTAGTTTGTTAGGATTTGCATGAGCTATTTTAGGTAGTGATATGCATTTATTTTATATTATTGTTTTATTTAGGGTTCTGATAGGGAGGCGTGTCTCTTTGTATTAGGGAGGCTTGAACATTAGAAACCTCTGGAAAAACATTCCGGGAAAACATCTCTTGAGAGAGAGTAAAAGATCCACGGATCATTGTTTTAATAAGAAAAACCTTGTTGGTAACTTTGATTGTGTTAATTATTATCCGCTGTGCATCTATTCAATCATTGTTATTATACCCTAGTTGAGTCCGGATCTTGGTTTCAACATTTTTCAAAGTTTTTAGATTGGAAAAATCATTCAAAAGTTTTGATTCCTTAGTACTAAATTCCTGCTTAAGCCTTTTGACATTTTCTTGAAGTTCTTGCTTTTGCTTAGCAGTTTTAGAAAGCTTTTCTTGTAAGGAGTTTAACTCTTGTTTTAATACTTCTTCTCTAAAATTACTTTTCTAATGATTATGCGCGATTTGGTCATCCATTTCACGCTCACAGTGTTAACTCAAACTTAGCACGTTGTTCATAAATGGCAACTCTTTCTTTATAGGCATTAAGTTCGTGAGATAACCGAGAATCATTGCAGGGGTGTATTCATCACAAACATAATCATCATTGACCTAAGATACATCACTTGACACAATCTCACTTTCACTTTGTTTCACATATTGATCATATGGGACAACATTGATATTACCCATATTTTCAATCAGGCTCAATGATTTCGTTGATTGTATTTCATTATGTAACTTTTTACACCCCTCAACTTCATCGTATAATTTTAATACCTCTGAGATGATTTTGTCTTTGGATGGTCCAGATTGTGGTGAAGATGAGATCTTAGGAGAGACCATTGGAGAAATGCTAGCCATGAAAATTGTTTTATGCAGTGGGTCCATCATCAACATCAGTCGTATGCATCACGATTGACTACTTGAAAGGCATTATGATGATTGTGACCTATCTCTGGTGGTTACTCATCCACATGCATCATAGGTCTTGGCATTTGCCTCAGAAACAACAACTCCTCTTGCGCTTGCATTTGTTGTCTGACTTGCACTAAAGATCTTATCCTGGCACTCTGCGTGCGTGGGGCGTTTTGGAGATGTCTGCTTCCTAGCAATGTGACCTCACCACCACAGTTGTAGCATTTATTTGCGGCTTTACTTGTCCTTGATTTCCAGTCCTTCCTCGGTTATGATTTCCTCCATAGCCTCCATCCACCCACTTCTCGATCGTCGCCTTTCTTGAACAACGCACCATAATATTCCCATCTATGGGCTTGATTATGTGGATTGGATCGCTCGAGATTGTTGTGGTGTGTGGGAGAGTGTTCAGTGTTTTGGTGATCATGAGAGCTAGTTGACTAATGAAGTTTCCAACGGATGCATCTGCATAAGCTTGTTTGAACATTGGATGGAATGAGTTTGTGATTACCGATGAGTGTCTAAATACTCATCATTTTGTACCATTTAAACCTGTAAAAACATAAAACACAAATGTATCAAAATGATAAAATATCACAAATAAGTGTTTTATGTGTTTTAAATGCAAAAATATCAAAATCTGGCAAAATAAAGGTTTATAATTGGCGCTTTTAGTCCCCAAGTTTCAAAATTGTCAAAAGCAGTCCACGTAAAACAAAATAAAAAGAAAAATGTTATTCAAGGTCCAGAAATATTTTAAATTGTCAAAATGGTCCTTGAATAAATCTTTTGTCAAATGTGAGATAAGGTCCCCTGAACTTTGAAATTGTCAAGTTTGGTCCTGAAAATTTGAAAATGACAAAAGCTGGTCCTTATGAAGTTTGAGTTTTGCCTTAGTCTTGTCAAGTTTGGAAAATTACGAGAATGGCCCTCAAGTTTGAAGAATTACATGTTTAGTCCTTATCATTAATATGCCTTGTCAAAACAATTTTGGACCCTATCAAAGCCCATATGACCCTGCCATTTTAACTTTGTGACCCTTTCTCTCTTTGAACCCCTGGTCAAAACCAAGTCAGTGGACCTTCCTCCACCTCCTTCTTCTCCCCCTTTACTTTGTACTCTGCAAATCCTTCTCCCAACACTCAAAACCTTACCTTATCCTTCTTACATCATATCATCCTATCACCCCTACTCCACCCCACGGAAGCCCTACAAGTCAAATTTCACTTTTTCCCGCCAAAGCCATCCAATGGCTAAATTGCACCAAAAGTTATCCAAATGATCTGGAATCAAGTGGGATCCTCGAAACCACGCAAGGATTTTTGAGCTATAAAAGGAAGAGAGAAGAAGCAGGGTAGCTAGTTTTATTGTTTTCTTTAAAATGTCGTTTCTTTAATTAAATGTTTTAATTTAAGTTTAAATGTTGTAATCTAGTTTCTGTGTATCACATTTGAGTGAATAAACCTTTGTAGTGTGCTTTACTTATCAAAGTTTTCATATAAGTTCAATTTTCCAAGTCCTTTGTTGAGATTTCAGTTTTATTTTCTCGTTGAACAAGCTTCCATTAGCTTCCTTGTAAGCTTAAACAAGCTTGCTTAAGCCTATATATAGCCTTTGACAAGCTTGTGATTTATTTTCAAGTAATTTGTGAAAAGTCAACAAAAGTCAAAAGGAGCTCAAAGTAAGTATAATGGAGTAATGGTTGCCATGAGGTTTATTTTGGTTGGAAATAGCTTAGGTTAGCTTAGGTTTGGGTTTGGTATTGGCCTACATCAGTTGGACAATTGTGAGTAACTTTTTCATTTTTCATGTTCAAGTCAAAATTGGCTTTTGGCTTATCTATACATCTGTGGTCACAAGTGTTTTCTATATGTTTATATAGTTGTCATTAGATCATATGAACTCAGTTTGATCTCTATCTCATGCTTGTTAACTATTTAGCTTTATTAAAATGTGCTTAACAGTTTTTAAAAGAGTGTTTGTTTCATTAGTTTTAAGCGTATTCAAGGTTTACGAGATGGATATGGTTGAGTTATGCTAGTGTAGTCCTAGCGACTCGGATCGGTCTTGGTTTGTTGCGGTTTAGCTCAAAAGTCAAAATCAACTTGTTATTAATCTAGGATCTATATACATTAAATCAGGTAGGTAGATTTGTTGCTTATTAGTTTATAACTACTAGATCTAGCTTTTGGTAATCATTATTAGTCTTAAAACTTCATAATCACCAAATAATTTGGATTAAATCTCGTTTGGTCAAAGTTGCTAGTGTGTTCTTCAAAAGTCAATTCTTTGTCAAAGTGTTTTCACAAAACTTGTGAATCAAATTTGATTCATTTCACGAGATTCAGTTTTCAACCTTTGGATTAATGATTTTCAACTGGTCTTTTATTGATATTTGTTCTTTGTCAACTCTGGTTCAATCCTTTTAAGCTCCATATAAGCTCTTCTTTTGGGTTGCATAATCCCTCCTGAACTTCGGTTACAGAGTGTTTCTCGAGAATGCGGTGGTGTACGAGCTCATAAGAGCTCACCAGGCCTGATTCTTGGTTTAAACACTCTCACCCGTGGTCTAGTCTAGGTTCCATGTTTTGCCTTCCTGTTTCTAGCTTATTCATGTGCTTATTTTTAAGCTCAAAATAGACCCCACTTGTCTTGGTTTTACTACGCAAGCTCAAAATATCAATCTTTGTAGATAGCTTATCGGTGGTTGGGATTGTTGAAATTTGTTCCATTTCTGTTACTTTAGCTTATTAGAGCTTCTCTTTTGGTTTGGTAGCCTTTGGATCCCATTTGCTTATTCAAGTGCTTATTCTATCAAGCACTTGTACATCAGTTTCAAATTCTTCCACACATGCACCTGTTTTTCTTATTTTCTTAGCTTCCTAATAATGTTTTAAACTTTTCCTGAAATTTTCAGATTTTTCTAAGGTGTTTTGCTATTTTTCTTAATTTAAATTAGTTTTAAGCATTTTTAATAGCATTTAATACAAAAAAATTAGAAAAAGGTTCAAAAATTAATTTTCAATTTTATTAAGTTTAGATAAATATAAAAAGCCAAAAAAGTATTTTCCATATTTTTCTTAGTTAAAATTGTATTTTTAAATAATTTAAGTAGTTTTTAATAGTATTTAATTCCTAGAAAATAGAAAAATAATCAGAAAAATACAAAAATAGTTTTAAAATTTCTCTTTTGATATTTTAGATTTTTCCAAGTCTTAATTTTATTTTTCTAGCTTTATTTCCTATTTTTTTGTATTTTAGGCTATTATTAATTAGTTAAAATTAGTTTTTAATTAATAATAATTAATTAAATAGTTATAAAATAATTTTCTTTTTCTATAAATTTTCTTTTATCATTAGGATTGTAAAATTGTATTTTTCATATTTTTAGGATTTATATTGTATAAGTTTCACTTTTTATTTTTATATGCGTTCGTAGATTTTATTTTAAGCGTAAGTTTTAGTTTTAAATTTTAAAACGTTCATCATTTTAAATATAGTGATAGCGTTTATTTAATAGATTTTATCTTTTTAACTTTCTTTAATTTGCATTTAAGCCCTTGTAGTTTATGGGCTTTTCCTTATTATAATCATCTTCAAATCTCTTTTCCGTTCAAATTTCTCGATCACTACCGCGTTTATTCTCATACTTCGTTGGGACTTAACGACGAAACACTATACTCTCGATCTTCATTGCATTGGTGTTTAAGCGGTTTTAAGTACATAGTGTCATTCACAAGTGTGGACTTGCGTTAAGACTTGGTATTTGGAACCAATCAAATTTTGGCGTTCTTGAGGGTGCGATTACTAGTCTTACGTCTTGCTTGATTAATAATTTGAATAATCACTCTTGTGTTTATACCATTTATATATTTAAAATCAAAAACCCAAAAAGATTTTCATTCTTTGTTTTACAACATGTTTTTCAAAAATACCAAAAATATTCCTCTTTACCCTCTTACCCTTTTGATTCTTCATTTCTTCTACCCTCTGTAAACCTTTGATTCTTTCTATGTCTTATCCTCACCCTCTTGGATGTCAATGGTGTGGTGGTCCTATAATGGTGGCATTGCCCGTTGTAGCATGGTGGAATCGAAGCGGGTCTGTCTATAACCGGGATCCCTATTCCTACCATAACACAACGGTTATTCCATCGGCACCACACTTTGTGAGACTCAGCAGTTTATTGTTGAGTCTTTGTGGTGGTTCACACTAGATTCGATTGTCAATCGAAACACGCTTGTCTATGGCGGGTTCCCGATAACAATTATGATTACAACACATATGACTCACGGCCATGGTTTTCTTTATTGTGATGTATTGAGGTCCTCATTCTAGCTCGATTGTCAAACAAGGAATCCATTTCCTGTAACAATTCACTCTTCATATCATGACCAACCTCCACATTCAAATGAATGGGCACCACCTCATCTGATCCCACTCAAAATCTTCTCCTTGATCTTTTGGATTTAGTGAAAGATTTGAAGGAACATAAACATCCCCAAGATAATCCAAATGAAAACTCCATGGAAGTGTTGCAAATAGCAGAAGGCGGGCCGCTAAATTAGATTCCCAAATTGCCTTTGAACAATCTATTAAGGAATCAATTGCAAAAGAAAAGCAGCCAAATCTAGCTCGATTCGTTTCATTCCCGATGACGATGATGATGAAGATATCCTTGATATCCTACAATTTTATAACGGTTCATCAAGTTCATCAGGTTGAGATTCCTTCCATGAAAAGTCGTGAGAAAAGACTATGATGGAATTACTAGCGGAAGAACAAATGGAAAGTATAAAAAATATGTATGCTAGTCCTTCTAAACTCCCTCAGTCTGTTGTTATCACACCCGATATTCCCACTCACTCTTTGAACATGGGGGATGAGCATCTTGACACTGTTCTGAAAAGGAATCGATCAATTTATAAAGTCTAGTGTTGAGGACCTTGTCCCAATCAGAGAGTCACGGAACTTCGATCATGTGTGTGATTCTATTTTCCCTCTTGAGTGTTCAAAAGATCATTTTGAAACTTTCTCCGATGTTAGCGAAGATTGTACTTCTCATGGAAACATCGAGTATGTTGAGGCATCACTCCCACGCCCGATACGATCATCATCTTGAGAAGTTCACCGATGAACTCACTCACATCAATCCACTTTCATCGAAAAGTAATGATAGTCTTTCTGATTTCAAAGCCGATCTGGGAGAGACTGAAAGTCTCCTTGATAATGATCGTTCACTCACTTCTTATCCCAACATCCAATTGAGAAAGTTAATCACTTTGTTCCTGAAACATTCAAAACTACTTTCACTAATCCTCTATTTGAATTCGACTCTGAATTCACTTTAATTTCTCGAGAATCCAATCTTTGATACTCAGTTGAGGATAGTGATGAGTCTACAAGAGAACAAGAATCCACAACTAATCCTCTATTTGAATTTGACTCTGAATTCACTTTAATTTCTGAGAATCCACTCTTTGATACTCAGATTGAGGATAGTGATGAATCTACATGGAACAAGAATCCACAGATTTACATCTTGTGATTGATTCTCTTCACGAGGAGTTAGCCGGTGAACTCACTAATATCATATCTCCGTGAGTATGATAACTCCCAATTGATCATGACACACGAGATTTGTCTTGATCACATAAGCCTAAATGATGAGATTCATAACTCAAATTATGGATCCTCCTATGGATGAAGATGATGAGTTAGTCATGATATTTATCATGATTTTCTTTCTCTTCTTCACCTATCCCGTGGCTTCTCCTGTTCTTCACTCCTTCGGAAATGAAGACATTATCTTTGACCAGCATTTCCATGTACCATTTGTGAGCCGGGTCTATCTGTCTGTCTATATCTCATCGGTGTGGAACTTTCACGTACTTCAATGTTTATTCAAACATCTTGAACGAAAGTCCGATGGAGATTGTTTCTTCCACTTACTTCCCCATGAACAAATTATTCGAGTCGAGTCAAGCTAGCGACTCTGGTAATCAAAAACAAGAGCATGCAACATGGGTTTTCACCCGTGTGTACCACCCTAGTGTGGGGAGATGCCCCACATGTTGTATATAGATCTAAAAAATGAATGAAAACTGTAAATATTAAAAAGAGAATAATTGTTGTGTTTCCACACTTTGAATATTGAGGACAATATTCATTTCTAAGTGTGGGGGAAATTCTGGCGAATTTGATCATAAATGTACCCTTTTAGTCCCTTTTTCCCCAAAATGGCCAAATTTAAAAATTTTTTAGTGGAAGTACTATGTACTAAACACAACAAATGGTAATCAGTCCACCATGTCTAACCCACATAAGGACTGGCTAATCCGAGACAAACGGCTCTTGGTATAGATATCTCAAATCCGTTGACGGCTTGCAATTTGCCCAAAATTGTATGGTATTCAACTCACCATATCCTTAAAAGTGAAGAGTTGGCTAGCCCGCAAGTTTATGGCTTGTGGTAAAGGCAGTGGAAAAACCATAATTGGTAATCAACTCACCAAAGATAATATTGATAATTTATCTAAGAGTTGGCTAGTCCAGAGCAAACGGCTTCCGGTAAAGACACATCAACCAAGTTATATGGTTTATGATTTGCCAATAAATCGATGGTTATCGTGTACCATGGTTCTTACTTGAACTGAAACATTTGGCTACTCCAAGAGTAATGGCTTTTGGTAAAGAGATGAAATCCATTAAATTTTTCTCAAAACATTGCTAGGGACTAGCAATATCTATAGTGGGGATTGATGAGTGTGTAAATACTCATCATTTTTGTACCATTTAAACTGCAAAAACATCTGAAACACTCGAGAAATGTATCAAAATTATAAAAATATCACAAATAAGTGTTTTATGTGTTTTAAATGCAAAAATATCAAAATCTGGTGAAAAACGAATAAAGTTTGCATAATTGGCGCGTTTAGTCCCCCAGTTTCAAAATTGTCAAAAAGGTCACCCCTGGTAAAACAAAATAAAGAAAATGTTATTCAAGGTCCTGAAATATTTTAAATTGTCAAAATGGTCCTTGAATAAATCTTTTGTCAAATGGATAAGGTCCCCTGAACTTTTGAAATTGTTAAGTTTGGTCCCTGGAAAATTTGAAAATGACAAAACTGGTCCTTGTACTATTGAAGTTTGGCAGTTTTAGTCCTTGTATCAAGTTTGGAAAATTACAGGAATGGCCCCTCAAGTTTGAAGAATTACATGTTTAGTCCTTATCATTAATATGCCTTGTCAAAACAATTTTGGACCCTATCAAAGCCCATATGACCCCCGCCATTTTAACACGTGTGACCTTCTCTTTTTGAACCCCGGTCAAAACCAAGTCAAACAATGACCTTCCCTCCACCTCCTTCTTCTCCCCACTTGTGTACACTCTGAAATCCCTTCTCCCAACACTCAAAACCTTACCTTATCCCTTCCACCCTTACCCACATCATTATCAATCCTACTCCACCCCCCCCTACTAGCACAGAAGCCCTACAAGTCAAATTTCACTTTTTCCCGCCAAAGCCATCCAATGGCTAAATTGCACCAAAAGTTATCCAAATGATCTGGAATCAAGTGGGATCCTCTCAGAAACACGTGGCAAGGATTTTTGAGCTATAAAAAGGAAGAGAGAAGAAGCAAACAGGGTAGCTAGTTTTATTGTTTTCTTTAAAATGTCGTTTCTTTAATTAAATGTTTTAATTTAAGTTTAAATGTTGTAATCTAGTTTCTGTGTATCACATTTGAGTGAATAAACCTTTGTAGTGTGCTTTTAATTACTTATCAAAGTTTTCATATAAGTTCCAATTTTCCAAGTCACTGTTGAGATTTCCAGTTTTATTTTCTGTTGAACAAGCTTCCATTAGCTTCCTTGTAAGCTTAAACAAGCTTGCTTAAGCTTTATATAGCCTTTGACAAGCTTGTGATTTATTTTCAAGTAATTTTGTGAAAAAGTCAACAAAAGTCAAAAGGAGCTCAAAGTATAATGGAAGCTGATAATGGTTGCACAGAGGTTTATTTTGGTTGGAAATAGCTTAGGTTAGCTTAGGTTTGGGTTTGGTATTGGCCTACATCAGTTGGACAATTGTGAGTAACTTTTTCATTTTTCATGTTCAAGTCAAAATTGCAGCTTTGGCTTATCTATACATCTGTGGTCACAAGTGTTTTCTATATGTTTATATAGTTGTCATTAGATCATATGAACTCAGTTTGATCTCTATCTCATGCTTGTTAACTATTTAGCTTTATTAAAATGTGCTTAACAGTTTTTAAAAGAGTGTTTGTTTCATTAGTTTTAACTGTATTCAAGGTTTATGCAGAGGTAGGATATGGTTGAGTTATGCTAGTGTAGTCCTAACTGACTCAGATCAGTCTTAGTTTGTTGCAGTTTAGCTCAAAAAGTCAAAATCATCTTGTTATTAATCTAGGATCTATATCTCATTTAAAATCGAGGTAGAATTTGTTGCTTATTAGTTTATAACTACTAGATCTAGCTTTTGGTAATCATTATTAGTCTTAAAACTTCATAATCAGTCAAATAATTTGGATTA
Source organism: Chrysanthemum makinoi (assembly GCA_910596185.1). Taxonomy (NCBI): domain Eukaryota; kingdom Viridiplantae; phylum Streptophyta; class Magnoliopsida; order Asterales; family Asteraceae; genus Chrysanthemum; species Chrysanthemum makinoi. The sequence continues at coordinate 278,876,332 of OU343224.1, forward strand.
AATCTCAGTTTGGTCAAAGTTGCTAGTGTGTTCTTCAAAAGTCAATTACTGTCAAAAGTGTTTTTCACAAAACTTGTGAATCAAATTTCTGATTCATTTCTGAGATTCAGTTTTTCAACCTTTGGATTAATGATTTTCAACTGGTCTTTTATTGATATTTGTTCTTTGTCAACTCTGGTTCAATCCTTTTAAGCTCCATATAAGCTCTTCTTTTGGGTGCATAATCCCCTCTACGAACTCGCTTACTGAGTGTTTTCGAAATTGCAATGTGTACAGAGCTCATAAGAGCTCACCCAGGCCTCGATTCTTGGTTTAAACACTCTCACCCGTGTCTAGTCTAGGTTCCATGTTTTGCCTTCCTGTTTCTAGCTTATTCATGTGCTTATTTTTAAGCTCAAAATAGACCCCTTTGTCACTGGTTTGCCATAAGCTCAAAATATCAATCTGTTGTAGATAGCTTATCGGGTTAGGGATTGTTGAAATTTGTTCCATTTCTGTTACTTTAGCTTATTAGAGCTTCTCTTTTGGTTTGGTAGCCTTTGGATCCCATTTGCTTATTCAAGTGCTTATTCTATCAAGCACTTGTACATCAGTTTCAAATTCTTCCACACATGCACCTGTTTTTCTTATTTTCTTAGCTTCCTAATAATGTTTTAAACTTTTCCTGAAATTTTCAGATTTTTCTAAGGTGTTTTGCTATTTTTCTTAATTTAAATTAGTTTTAAGCATTTTTAAATAGCATTTAATACAAAAAATTAGAAAAAGGTTCAAAAAATTAATTTTTCAATTTTATTAAGTTTAGATAAATATAAAAAGCCAAAAAAGTATTTTCCATATTTTTCTTAGTTAAAATTGTATTTTTAAATAATTTAAGTAGTTTTAATAGTTTTTAATTCCTAGAAAATAGAAAATAATCTAAAAATACAAAATAGTTTTAAAAATTCTCTTTTGATATTTTAGATTTTTCCAAGTCATAATTTTATTTTCTAGCTTTATTTCCTATTTTCTTGTATTTTAGGCTATTATTAATTAGTTAAAATTAGTTTTTAATTAATAATAATTAATTAAATAGTTATAAAAATAATTTTCTTTTTCTATAAATTTTCTTTTATCATTAGGATTGTAAAAATGTATTTTTCATATTTTTAGGATTTATATTGTATAAGTTTCACTTTTTATTTTGTGCGTTTACGTAGATTTTATTTTAAACGTAAGTTTTAGTTTTAAATTTTAAACGTTCATCATTTTAAATATAGTGATAGCATTTATTTAATAGATTTTATCTTTTTAACTTTCTTTAATTTGCATTTAAGCCCTTGTAGTTTATGGGCTTTTCCTTAGTTATAATCATATTCAAATCTCTTTTCCCGTTCAAATTTCTCGATCACTACACGTTTGGCTATTCTCAAGCACCGCTTGGGACTTAACGACCTGGGGAAACACTATACTCTCCTGATCTTCATTGCATTGGTGTTTAAGCAGTTTTAAGTACATAAATCTGTATTCACAAGTGCGCTTCATGATTAGACTTGACTGTTTGGAACCAATCAATTACCATTACCCATGGGTATAACTTGAGAAGCTTTGGTGGTAATTCCAACGTTGGTGTAGAAAGCAGTTGAGCCATTAGATGAACTTGATTCTCCCTGATTGGTTTTGAATTGTTCCAGAATCCTTTTCTCAAACATAGCATGTCTCTCATTCAGTAGAAGGAAGGCATACAGTTGCTCATAATTCGTATTCTTCAATCCTTTAGTGAGCTTCACGTATGACAAACTTGTGCCATTCGGGATTCATGTTGTTTACAAACTTTTAGTTCAGTTGAATGTTAGGCATGGTCATTCTGATGTTCCTCATGTCATTCACAAGCTTATGGAATCTCACATAGTAATCATAGACACTCTCATCTGGTTTCATCTTTAAATGTTCAAATTCATCATATAATTGAGATTCTCTGTCTTCAATAGTTAATTCAGAACCTGAGAGAAGCATCTTGACATTATCCCATACGCCTTTGCTTTTTGTGTTGTGATTGATAAGCTTGTAGATGTCTTTTTGTAGACCTTGCAATATGATGTTAGAAGCCCGATATCGTCGATCGAATCTCTTCTTCTCTTATCATTGAGCTCATCATATGTCTTTGTCCGTCTATTCCATAGATCATTGTTCCATCTTCATTTGTATCAATTATGTCTCTAGTAGTCTCAACTAGATACGGTCCTTCATCAATTGATTTTAGAATGTTGACCCCATTTTCCTTTCCAAGACAATACAATCTGCTTTGTTGAGCCCAAGAGTCGTAGTCAGGGTCAAGCATGGGTGGACGAGTATCCGAACCACCGCTTGAACATCCTCGGCAACAGTGGAGATGATTGTAAGAATGTTGGTAGACATGTTAACAGATTAAACGGGATTTTATAACTCTATGATTAAACCGAAATAAATTCTTTCACGGATTTTACTAAATCAAGAGAAAACCGTATACAGTGAGTCAACCAAATCGCTAAGAAAACTGAACCAAGTCGCTAGACACCAAGTCGCTAAGCCACGCCAAGTCGTAAACTAAATAACAACTCGCCAAGCACCAAGTCGCTAGCAAAATTTTGACAGCAAGTCGCTAAGCACCAAGTTGCTAAATTGTCAAGTCGCTAAAGAGCAACTCGCTAAGCACCAAATCGCTAACACCAAGTCACTAACAAACTTAAGTAAAAGTCGCTAACTTTCACCAAGTCGCTACTCGTAGTGCAGAATCCACTAAGTGTACTGTTTGTTGGCTTGTCTCAATAGACAAGTCGCTAGCTCAACTCGCTAAGAACTTCAACTGCAACTCGCTACCAAATTACAAAGTAAGTCGCTAGCTAGAAAAACTTTAAAAACACACTTTTCAATCCAAAAACACCCCAACTACGATGATTCAAGCTTACCAAATTAAAACCCAAGCACATACAATGATTCTAAAAACAAAACAACACCCAAGATTAAAACTTTAACACTAGAAATGATCCAAATGATGCAAAAACCACTAAACTTTTTCAAACTCTAAGACCACCTAAAAGTCACTAGAAATCCAAAGATATGTAAGAGATGATCAAACCATGGCTCTTGATACCAATTGTAACATATTGGATTTCACATACACATCAAACCATAACACAAAGTAGGCGTACAAGAGGTTTTAGAGAGAGGAAGTTAGAAGTTTGGGAACTTTAGTGAGAGAAAGAAAAATCTTATTATGAGCTCCAACTCTCTACCTTGGAAGGTAGAGAGTATTTATAGTCTTACAATAAAACGCCACGCAACGGGCTGTGGATCAGGCATACAGTGGGTAAAGACCCGTCCGTCCTCCACGGTGTTACTTAACTAAATACTACTTAACTTTAAATAACTACGACTACGACATTTCTAACGATTACATATACTTGAGGTGACCGACTCTTTAATACCTGGAATTTCTAATTCCTAACATTGAGAAATCAAATCATTTTTGGAAACGACTAGATCAGGTATCTGTCTTTCTAGGTCTTGTCGTTTTTGGTATGACTTTTGAAAAGCGATTTCAAAACTATGTTCACGTCTCTCTTTTGTTTCAAAATTTTTAAGTTGTAACTTATAGCATTCAAGATCCTTAGTCAGTAGTGCAACTTTTTTACGAAGATTTACATTTATCTCATTCCATTTCTCCACTTTAGATTGGGTGGTCAAAAGTAAGGTTATGAGCTCTGGATCTGGATTAGACGAAGGTTCATTTTTTTTCAACTTGAGTATCAACATATTCATCATTTAGATCCTCAAATGTAACCTCAGGGTCAACTTGATCACCAAAGGTAACTAAAAGGTCATCTTGATCATCAAATGTTACTACGGGATCCATTTGATCATCTTCTTGATGAGATGTAGATGGCTCATTTTAAACGCGTTGTTCCTTGTCGGATGCAGATGCAGACGGAGATATCAGATCATGTATAAGACATATATTAGGATCCGGTACCGGAGACAATCCATCAGTGTCATACACTAGGCCTGTTTCACTCATGTGGAGTTCTTGCATATTGGCCATCAACATTACAATTGCGTTATCTTGCAAGTCCTCCATGTCATCATCAGAATTTGCATTGGCCATGAAGCTCTATTCTTTGTTAGTAAGAGTTCCACCAGCTTCATCTTTGAGAGCCAAGAGTAAAGCCTCCTTGTGATAAGCACTTCCTCTTGTTTTCGGTTTTGGACAACCATTGGCCAGATGACCCTTCTTGTTGCACTTACAGCATTTAAGACCCGTATTCCCATTCTGAACATTTCCCTGATCAACAATTTGAACCCTTTGCTGAGGAGAAACCATGTTATTCCTTCCAGAAGCATTGAAACCTTGTCCACTACCCATGTAGTTACCACTTCCCATCTGACGACCAGTGTTTCTGTTATGAACCTCAACCCTTCCATTCTGAACAACTGCTTGATTCCTTGTGTTAGATGAAGTATGAATACGGTTGTTGGATTTGTTAGAAAATCTCCCAAAGGCACGAGCAATTAATGAATCCTTGATTCAACGTATTGAAAGCCTCTTCATCATCATTCTGTGTTTCACTGTAATCGGTGTTGTTGTTGTAAGGAACCAGTTGATTATCAGGTGATTGCTGTGATGGATCATATGGTGTAATCTGCGTTGATTGCGGTGGGTTAGTAAATACTTGTTGCAGCTGTGGAAATTGTGGGTAACAAGACTGAGCAAATAAAGCAAGTGAATTAGCATTAGGTAAAGGTGCATAAATTACACAAAGAGCTCTATCTTTGTCCACTTCCTTTTGATGGTGCTTCATGTAGTCACACAACTACCCGTACTTTTCATTGTGAAGGTTCTTACTTGACAGATGAATGTAACATACTTTTCCCAATCAGGAGTTGATCCATAGTGAGAGTTGATCCATAGTTCATCAGCTTCTAAGTGAAGTAGCTGTTTAGCAGTGAGTTGATCCATAGTGAGAGTGGAAGTAATGTCATCTCTTGGTGGATTAGCAGTTGGATCTCCGGGTATTGCACAATTGGCATTTGAAAAGGACCTTCGAGAATGACCTTCTTCAATAATTTACCATGTGGTTTCTTAAGATCACAAAATCTAAAGAACTGAATAACCCATTGATCATAGTTTCCGGGAGTGAGCATTGGAGGTCTATTCATGAATGGATTGTTGGCTACTTATAGCTTCACACATTTTTGCAAACCAAGTAGGTTCCTTTTGCGTTGATGCATGCATAGCATACTTTGCTGGGAAATGATATTGAAAGTAGTTAGCATATTGATGTTGTTGTGGAGTGAGTTGTTGAGGGATTTGTTGTGGTTGTGGTTCTGCATATTGATGAGAAAGATAATTTCCAACTTGTTGTGGTGGTTGCTGAAATTGTGGTTGAGGGTATTATTGTTGTTGCTGCTGAGGATATTCATAAGGAAAGTAGTTGGAGTATGGTGGCTGAGATATCTTAAAACTTATGTTGATGATGGATCTTTGTAGTTGAATGAAACTTGAGTTTGTTGTGGAAGATGTGCTTAGGCGTAAAATTTTCTTAAGCGTAAACTGATGTTGCTTACTCGTAAACCTCCTTAGGCGTAAGAAGAGGGTTTCAAGTTACGTGTAAAAGAAGGGTTTTGCTTACTCGTAAAACCAACAGAAATGACCAAAATGAATTTTTAAGCACCAAAACGCTTTCTACACTCAATTTTTATGATAAAACAGCTTCAATAACATTTAAAGAACAAGAAAGTTTTGAACTTTAACAACCAAAGTGAATATTGAGCTTATGCGTAAAGTTGAAGAACAAAAGGAAAATGAGTGAAAAACGTAAAATAACACGTAAAGTTCCAAAATATTTGCTAAAACGAAGATTCTAAAGACTAAATTAACCTTAAAACTTTCCAAGCTTCAAGATTGAAGTGCAAAAAATCAATGTTTACACGTATGAAAGGTTTTTAACGAGAGAAAACTACATCTTGGTGGCAAATATTATGTCACTAATCATTGTAAGACTACACAAAATAAGTGTTACAAAATCCTTAAAGCTTCATATGACAAATAATTATGTGTCATTAAAGTTAGAATGGACAATAGCAAAAAAACATAGCAGTGCCACTAAAACACATAAGGTTTACATCAACACAAGTATAAAGTGCCACTTAAACCATTTGGTGGTAGCGACATTGATGACACTTTTTTTTTCTACCACCGATTCGTTTTTAGTGACACTTTGTTAGGTCAGAATATTGTAACACATGCATCAATATGTTAGAAAGATAGATAAGGTGATCGGATGTACACTTAACAAACACACACGTATAGAAATGAAACAAAGGTTATGCGTAGAGTGATATTGCAAGTGAACAACCAACCTTCAAATGAAGGTTTACAACATTATTTATAGGGGAAGGGACTAGGGCAACACAACAAGTTCCTTTCCTTCCTTATGGGCTTGGGCCAAGGCTTATGGGCTTTCTACATAAGCCTTGCCATAAATACTAACATAAAAGCCTAATTAAGCAACCTATTACATGTTAATTACAAACACTTGAAATATAGTTAAGGAGTGATTCCAACAATCTCCCCCTAAGTGTTGGTAATTAATGACTTAAGTAATTTGAACGTTGTAGGTGCTAATGTAATAGTTGCTTTGACGTCTTCTGACATTCTTCTTTCTTGTGAGAAGAATTTCCTTGATTCCAACAATCTCCCCAGTGTGAGGATCATGTTTTCTTTGAAGTTTTTAGCTTTAACGTCTTCATTTATCTTTGTTCTTTGTTCTAGTGTGGATATGGTGATGTTATGTTGTGGTAATCTGCATCAGGTCCTCTTCGTTGCTCAAGTGTCTCCACGTCCTTCTCCAACATGCTCACACGCTCTTTGACGTTGGATATCAGGATAGATGTAGTTCTCTTAATCTTTATACTTTGTAGATTCTTTGGCTTTGAGGAAGAATCGTTCTGATCTTTGTGTTGCCTTTTGAGAGAACTTCAATATGTGTTGATGTTGGTATGAGCATGTGGAGAATCTGCACGATCATCTCCCAGGAGCATCCATAAGAAGAAAAACATAAGAATGGGTTAGTGATAAACACCAATCGATCATTGTGGTCGTTTCTTAAAGAGTTGACCACTACGATTGTTCTTCTGATGAATGTCTTGATTCTATTCACCTTGGTCGGGCGAATCAGCCGTCTTAATCCCATAAGGGACAATTGGCATTACATTGAATAACTTCAAGTAATGAACCACATATTCAGGACTCGATTCTTAAAAGGAATCTCCTTAGCGGGATTTCCAGCACTTACAAGTTCGAACTTCGAGCGTGTTAACAGCATAGTGTGAAAACACATCTCTAATTCTCGAAAAGGCTGTTCCTGAACTGGAGTCCCTCAAGTAGGATAACATGATGTACCGAAGTACACCTACAGTTCAGGTGAGTCGCTGATGTACACCGAAGCATCACCCCACGACTGTAGACCGTTTGAGACAACACTAAGCGTAACCCACAAGGAGTTACCGAAGTGACCTGCTATCAGGGCTATTGGATGTTGACCCTGGTAGGAGTTTCCATTCAATCAATGAGGATCACAGTTGTAAACCCCTCATAAATATTCTCGACAGATTGCTAAGATCTGTGTAGGACTCTAGAATAGTATTACTTGCGTCCTTATTGTTGAACGACAAGTGATGAAATGTTGAGTGTTCCTAAGAGATCTTTTGATGAATCTCGTGGCTCTAGACTCAATAGTGTGCTTTGGTTTTCCTAAGCGGAGACTAGGGAGAGGGTCTCCTTCTTCAATACCAGCAATCTCAAAGAGAAAGCCGATAGTTTACGTAGGGTTCCCTGTGAGAATGAAACAAGCTTCTGTTGAGAGAAACTTGAGTGGCTAAGAAGGTTTAGTGCATGCGTCACTGGGTCCATGACGACTTTAATCTTCAATACTGGTGTCATCAAGTGACAACCAGTAGCATATGAATTGAACCCGGTGTCTGCCCTAAGTTGAATAATTTGGAGGGCTATTTCTTTTCACCATTTTCTTTACTTTTCTATTTAATTCTTCAACTCCTTATTTCTCCGATTCTCATTTTCTCCTTTTTATAATCATACCTAAGGACTTCTAAATTCTAACTATTGGTGGTGTCCTTGGGTGGATCCCTCCGGCTTTGGCGGATCACAGGACGGTTATTCTTAACCTTAGTCACCTTATAACTCCATAACTAACCTATGTTGCCTTAAAACCATTATCATGAAAATCTCTCAAAGTGGTTATGAGTAAAAACATTTTGTACCACTGTGAGAGTTTTGTATTTTGCAGAAATACTCCCCCTCAACACGTGCTTAAGTGTTTTGACAGAAATCTGCACTGTGAGAGAAGAGCACACACATGTGAATTGATCGACTCAAGATACACAATTCCCCGCGAGACATGGTTACGTTGCATAGTTAAAAAGTTACATTGTCAGCTTTTAGGTGACAACTAGCTCTAATAACTACCTTGAAGGTGTGGAAAAACCTCGAAAGGTTGTCAAACCCGTCAAAGTTCATGTCTATCAAGAGCTTCTCGAGTAGGTACAATCTACTTGGATAAGTCTTGAAAGACAAATCTTTTCGATTTATGACAGTTCAGATATCGTCAATTCATGGGTTAAGTCTTTAGCACAAAGATTCAATCACAATTTTCACAACATATTTGTATCACACAATTTTTCTCCCCCTAAAAAATGGCATATAAATGTTATTTTTGACGAAATTTTGATATCGAATATGTCCATTTCGAGTTTTGTGGGAAGATTTCCATGAAGAATCATTTGTGAACAAAGGTTTTAAGCAAGTACTCCCCCTCAACAAGTAATACTAACTTTTAAGGTTTTGAAAAACATAAGGTGTAACATATTGGATTTCACAAACACATCTAACCATGATCAAATATAGGCGTATACAATAAGGTTTTAGAGAGAGAAAGAGTTAGAGGTTTGGGAACTTAGTGAGAGAAAGTAAAAGTATTATTATGAGCTCTAACCCTCTACCTTAGGAGGTAGAGGGTATTTATAGTTTCTTACATAAACGCCACCTACAGGCTGTGGATTAGGCATACAGTGGGTAAAGACCCGTCCGTCCTCCACGGTGTTACTTAACTAAATACTATCTAACATAAAATAGCTACGACTACGAGCTTTCTAACGATTACATATACTTGAGGTGACCGACACTTTAATAACTGGATTTACTAAATCCTAACAATCTCCCCCTAAGGGAGGTCACCTGATGAGTGTGTAAATACTCATCATTTTTGTACAAAATAAACTGCAAAATCATCTGAAAACACTCAGAAACACATCAAAATGATCAAAATATCACAAATCAGTGTTTTATGTGTTTTAAATGCAAAAATATCAAAATCAGATGAAAAACATATCAAATTTGCAAAAATTGCAGTTTTAGTCCTCCAAGTTTCAAAAATTGTCAAAAATAGTCCCTGAGCCAAAATTTCAAAAGAAAAGTCACCAAAGGTCTTTTTAAAATCATAAATTGTCATATTTAGTCCTTTGGTGGGAAATCTAAAAGTTTTGAGAAAATTACAGTTTAGTCCCTGAAAATCCAAAATGGTCAAATTTAGTCCTTGGAAATTTTCAAAAATGTCAAACTAGACCCTGGGATTATTTAAGTTGGCAAAACCAACCCTTTGACTACTTTTCATAAGTTACATGTTTGGTCCCTGGGAATTTCAGTTTTACATTTTGGTCCCTATGTTATTACTAATACAAACCAAACGGACCTAATTTATTACCCAAGCCCAACCAAACAACCCCGGCCCAAAAACCTTGACCCGACCAACCCAACAACCCAAACATTTAAATAATCAGAACCCGCCCCCCTAAGCCCTGTCAACCCCGACCAAAATGTTTGTCTCCCCCCTCCTCCAGCCACCTTCCATAGCCACTCTACCTCACCCTTTGTCCCCCCCAACCTCACCTACCCACACCAATGCATTAAATGCTTCTCTTTCCCTGTCTCTCATATCAAAACAGAAAAATGGCGCCAAAACTGGATTAAGGGCCAAGATTGATTCTAGCCAATCAAGGGTGGAAATTGCAGCTGGGAAATGCTCAGAGGAGTGAGAAAGAAGCTTGGGATTATAAAAAGACCAAGATGGAAGCAAGAGAAGTTAGTTAGTTTTTAGTTTTTTAAAATTGTATTTCGTTTTTTAGCTTGTAACATCTTGACTAGTTTTAACTTATGTTTTAAAGTTTATTTGTACTCAATTTAGCTACTCAAGTGTATTTCAACTTAATTTAAGCATCAATTCAGTTCCAAGTTCAAATTCCAAATTTTATGTTACTGTTGAAATTCTCATTCTCAATATCTCTGTCAAATCTGTTAGCAGTCCATTTCTAAGCTCAAGCAAGCTCTAACAAGCTTGTTAAAGCTTTATTTAAGCTTACAGTTACATTTCAATAACTCTTGAATACTGGTCAACAAAAGTCAACTCAAGAGCAAAAATGGTGCAAGAAATGATATGGGTTGATTCAGCATTGGAAATGGGTTGAAATGGATGCATTGGGTGGAAATTGATAGGTTAGGGTTCCTTGTTTCACAGTTGGCAGGCCATAGTGGCCATTGGACATGTTGTAAGCACTTTTCAAATCTTTTAGCATAAGTAGTAATTGTAGTTGTAAACTATTAAAACCTGTTCTAAAAGTAGTAATTAGGTTAATTTAATTTAGTTTGATCATTTGTGCATGTTTAGTCAGGGATTATCTCACTTAAATTTGCAAAGCAGTTTATAAAGGAGTGTTTGTTTGCTGTCAAAACTGTCCCAGATTTGTATGCAGTGGTAGTTTTCTTGTTGGTTCAAGTCTAGTTAACTCTAAGTGACTCATTGGAGTCAAAATATTGTGCCTGTTAGTTCAAATAAGTCAAACATCATTGAAATCCATCTTACAGCTTACTGATGTGGATTTTAGAATTGTAAAACTTAGATTTGTGTTCAAAAGTGTTAACCATTGCTTTAAGTACACTCATTTCACCAAATTACTTCATCATCAGTCATTAAAATTGGATCAAAGTTCCCCAAGGTCAAACTGGTGTCTTATTTCAAAGTCAAAACATGTCAAAAACTTGGGTTTGTGCAGATATTGCAGCTGATGCACAGGATTCATTAATGATTTTTAGAGTCTGATTTTTGGTTTATAAGTAGTCCTCTAGGTGGTTTATAAGACCTAGTATCTGTTTCAAGCTCAAGCTCTCTGGTTGAGCTTGTGCATAAGCTCAAAACAGGCACCTGGTGCCCTGCTCACAACTCAGCTAATACTGAGTGGATTCTCAGTTTTTGGACAAGCTTTCACAGTGCTTATTAAAGCTTGTCAAAAGCTGGTTTTTTGGTTAACAGTAGTCACTTAGGTCTAGTTTTGGTCTTGATCATTAGTTTTTAGTTTATAGCTTATTTGAGTACTTATTTATTGGCTTAAAGTTGGTACCAAAACTGTTTTTAGCTTAAAATCAAAATCACCAAATCTGTTCTATCTTGTTAATCAGTGATTGTAGCCTGTTTGTTTAAGCTTCATTTGGTCATATTTAGTGTATCTTAACTTCTGTTAACAGTTGGTGGCTTGTCTTAATCATTTGGCTTATTTAGTGCTTATTTCAATAAGCACTCTCACATCAGTTCCATAATCTTGTACACAAGCACTTTTTTTTCCAATTTTCATAGCTTCTTAATATTATTTTAGAGTTTCTCTGAAATTTTCAGATTTTTCCTAGCTGTTTTGCTATTTTTCTTGATTTTAATTAGTTTTTAGCACTTTTTAAATAGCATTAAATACAAAAAATTCAGAAAAGCTTCAAAAAAATAATCTTTCAATTTTCTTAGGTTTAGATAAATATAAGTAGTGAAAAAAGTAATTTTCCAGATTTTTCATAGTTTATTTGGTAATTTTTAGTCATTTAATTAGTTTTTAATAGTTTAAAATTCATAGAAAATAGATAAATAGTCATAAAAATACAAAAATAGTTTTGAAAAGTCTATTTTGATATTTTAGACTTTTCCAAGTCTTAATCTTATTTTTCTGGCTTAATTTCATATTTTCTTGTATTTAAGGTAGTTATTTAATAATTAAAAATAGTTTTTAATTAGATAATTAGTTATAAAAATAATTTTCTTTTTCCATAAATTTTCTTTTATCATTAGGATTGTAAAAACATCATTTTCATATTTTTAGGGTTAATATTGATTTAGTTTCACGTTTTTAGTTGTACGTCGCGTAGATTTTAATTTCAGTTTCGTAAAATCATAAAAACAAAAACATCATTTTAAATATAGTGATAGCGTTTATTTAATAGATTTTATCTTTTTAATTTCCTCTCATTTGCATTTTAGCCTTTGTGTTTGTTTGATATTTCTGTAGTTATAATAATCAAATCATATTCCCTTTTCGTTCAAACTTCTCGATCACTATACGTTGATTGATCCATTGCATAGCTCGCTGGGACATAACGACCCGGGGAGACCCTATACTCCTCTGATCTTCATTGATTTCGTGCTTGAGCAGTTTTAAGCTGGTTACGGTCCGCCATTCACAAGTGGCGGGCTTGTGTGATTTAGCTTGACTGTTCTGCGCGCATCAAATTTTTGGCGCCGCTGCCGGGGAGCTGTGCTGATCTATCTTCCGTTTTAGCAGATTAGTTGTTTGAATCCTCACTCTTTGTTTATATCATCCATCTCTGTATATATATATATCCATATTTTCTTCTAAAAAATCCAAAAACCCAAAAACAGCCAAAAACGTATAAAAAACAAAAATATTTTTCCTTTTGTTTCTATATATGTATCAAAAATAAAAATACAAAAAGATTCGTCGTTTTCTTTAATAATAAACAACTTAAAAGATTACCACCGCAAACCAAGGCAGTGCACTACCTAACTGGGGGTGCGACCATAATAAGTTCCCGAACTAAAGATATAAAACTTGCCTTTGTGTCCTTGTGATTGGTGTACCTTTTTTTAAAGAAGCCATTCATCTTGGATTATTGGTTAAGTTCACTGTTGTTTTGCCTCGATTTTGTGTTAATTGATTTTGTTGTGATATCGACGTCTCAGAACCAGAAAACCCATAAAGATTCTTCTCACCTGATTTTTATAAAACGTCTTCATAATTCTCATTCTCATCTGAAAGAATTTCATAATTCCATTTCTCTCCTTAACTCTGAGTTTCCTTAGAGTTAACTCTAGTTTATGCGCACTCGCTCTTCTAGATCTGTGAGCCCATTTCGTGAGCTTGTCAAGATTCCAAGAAGGCGTGTTCGTAGACTTTCTGCTCCAGCAGTCGGATCTGAGATCCGGACTGTTCGCACTACTCCCGTTGTCATGGCGGATGAGATTCCTATGTGCGAGCTTCTCCAGGCACCCATCGACGGGTATGGAGATGCTATCGTTGTGCCAGCCATCGTGGCTGAAAACTTTGAACTCAAGACCGGGTTACTGAATCTTGTAACCTCTAATCAATTCTTCGGTTTTGAGCGGGACGATCCTCATGCTCATATTCGATGGTTTAACAAGATTGCATCTACCATCAAGTATAAGAATGTCCCCACTGATGCTGTTAAGCTTCTTCTGTTCCCGTTTTCTCTTGAGGGGCAAGCCCGGATTTGGCTTGAAAAACAACCCCCTCAATCAATAGAGACATGGGAAGATCTGGTGAAGAAATTTGTGAATGAATTCTATCCACCTTCCAAGACCACGAGTCTTAAAAATGAAATCATCAAGTTCACTCAGAAGTTTGATGAATCCTTCAGTGAATCGTGGGATCGTTTCAAGGAATTGCTTCGCAAATGTCCTCACCACGGTTTCTCCGAGTTGATGCAACTCGACACTTTCTACAATGGAGTGAGTCAATCTGATCAAGATTCTCTCAATTCCTCCGCGGGAGGAAATTTCCTAAGCAAAACTGTCAAAGAAGCTTTAGCGATAATCGAAAATAAGTCTAAAGTCCGCACTGCACGAAGCAAGCCGGTTGTTTCCCAAGTCAGTGTTGGTCCTTCTTCTTCTTCATCGCCCGTGAGTCAATCTAGCACCGATGCTAAGATTGACAAACTCACGGAAGCTATTCAAGCTTTGGTTCTCTCCAATCAAAAGAAAGTCTCTTTTCCACAAACTTCACCTCCTGCTGAAGTTAAGAAAGTGGAAGTCTGTGTTACCTGTGGTGGCCCCCATGCTTACTATAACTGTATGGCCACCGATGGTAACCCTTTTGAAGCCAATGCTGTGGGCGGGATGTCTAATCAAGGAGGCAATCAATATCGTGCTCCTGTAGAACCCGAACCACCGTCCTAACCACTACTCTGGACCTCCCGGTTTCAATCAAAACCAAAACCGTAATCAGAATCAAAACAGACCAAACCAAGGTTTTCAAAACCAAGGTCATTTCAATCAAAACAACGGTTTTCAAAATCAGAATCAAAATTTCCAACATCAAGGAAATTACAATAGAAACCCAGGTCAGGGAAATTTCAACCAAGGGTATTTTCATGGCAATAATCAAGGGAATTTTCAGAATCAAGGCCCTAATCCTAACAATAGAGGCCAGAATTTCCCTGTGCAAAATCAAGCCATTATTCCAACTGGACCATCATCTGATGAGTTGTTGAAACAATTCATGAAATCCCAAGAAGAAATGAATCGGTTGTTGGTTAGCCAGATTGCTGACATCAAGAAGTCTTTAAATGATCGACCCTCGGGCTCAGGTACTCTACCTAGCAACACGATCGCTAATCCGAGGGGCGATGCAAAGGCGATCACAACCCGAAGTGGTGCTTCTTATTCTGGACCCGCTGTTCCTACTACCTCTTCTTCCTCTCTCCCGAAGGTAGTGGAAAGCGAACCTGAGGCGACAAAGGACAAGGAACTTCCTACTAATAACGGAAGTGCCAATAATGTCCATCCTCAGGTTGTCCCCAAAACCAATCCTGGAGTTGTTTTTGAACCTCCAGTTGTTGACCCTAAATCCAAAACTTCTATTCCTTACCCCTCACGTTTACATGAGCAAAAGCTCCGCGAGAAAGCTAGTCATCAGATGGAAAAATTCTTTCAAATTTTCCAAGAGCTACACTTTGACATAAGCTTCGCGGATGCCATCATGTTAATGCCCAAGTTTGCATCCACTCTGAAACATATGTTGAGCAACAAAGAGAAGCTGTTCGAAATGGCTAAAACTCCCTTGAACGAGAATTGCTCAGCAGTCTTGTTAAAGAAGCTTCCCGAGAAGCTAGGAGATCCCGGAAAATTTCTTCTTCCTTGTGTTTTTCCTGGGATGATTGAATGCTTTGCTCTTGCCGATCTTGGTGCAAGCATCAATCTGATGCCTTACTCAGTGTGGAAGAAACTTTCTCTTCCGGAACTTATTCCTACCTGCATGACTCTTGAGCTTGCAGACCGTTCTATCTCACGTCCCCTTGGCATCGCCGAGGATGTTTTCGTGAAAGTAGGAAAGTTCCATTTCCCAGCTGACTTTGTGGTCGTTGATTTCGATGCTGATCCTCGAGTTCCCCTCATTGTTGGGCGGGGATTCCTAAGGACGGGCCGTGCTCTTATTGATGTGTTTGAGCAAGAGATCACTCTACGTGTGGGTAATGAAGCTGTTACCTTTAACCTCGATCAGACTTCGAGGTACTCCTCAAATTATGATACTGAATCAATTAATCGAGTCGATTTAATTGACATTGCTTCAGAGGAGTACTCTCAAGAGTTTCTTGGTTATCTTCATAATTCTGTGAGTGGGAATTCCAATCCCACCACATCTTCTCATCCTATTATTGCCGACTCTTCCCCTTCTCTCACTCCGTTTGAGGGAGGTGACTTCCTTCTGGAAGAGATCGATGAATTTCTGGCTGCTGATGAATCAATTCCGCCTGGAATTGATGGTGTGTATGATTCGGAGGGGGATATTCTCTATCTTGAGCAATTGCTTAATGAAGATCCATTATCTTCACTCCCTCCGAAAGAAATCACAATTGAGGAAATCAAATCAGTGCAATCATCCACTGAAGAATTTCCCGAGGTTGAACTAAAGGACCTACCTCCTCATCTTGAGTATGCATTCTTGGAGGGTGATGATAAATTACCCGTCATTATTGCTAAAGACTTGACTGAGGAGGAGAAGACTGCTCTCATAAAGGTCTTGAAGTCACACAAGCAAGCAATTGCTTGGAAACTCTCCGATATTAAGGGTATCAACCCTGAGTTCTGTACTCACAAAATCTTAATGGAGGATGACTTCAAACCAGCAGTCCAGAGTCAGAGAAGGGTGAATCCTAAGATTCACGAGGTTATTAAACAAGAGGTTCTCAAACTTCTTGATGCCGGCCTGATTTACCCGATCTCTGATAGTCCTTGGGTTAGCCCAATTCATTGCGTTCCAAAAAAGGGTGGCATTACTGTTGTCACGAATGAAGAAAACGAGTTGATTCCGACTCGATTGGTTACGGGATGGCGTGTGTGCATTGACTATCGAAAGTTAAACGAAGCCACCCGTAAAGACCATTTTCCTCTACCCTTCATGGACCAGATGCTTGAGAGATTAGCAGGGAACGAGTACTATTGTTTCCTTGATGGTTTCTCGGGTTACTTTCAGATCCCCATTGATCCGCTGGATCAAGAGAAAACCACATTCACCTGCCCATACGGGACGTTTGCCTATAGACGTATGCCTTTTGGCTTATGTAATGCTCCTGGCACGTTCCAAAGATGTATGATGGCCATTTTCCACGACATGATCGGGGAAACTATGGAGGTGTTTATGGATGACTTCTCGGTCATTGGGGACTCATTTCATACATGTCTCTCCCACTTAGACAAAATGCTTAAAAGGTGTGAAGACACCAATCTATGTCTAAACTGGGAGAAGAGCCACTTTATGGTCAAAGAAGGCATAGTCCTTGGCCATAAGATTTCTAAGAATGGGATTGAGGTTGATAGAGCAAAAGTTGATGTTATTGCTAAACTACCTCATCCTACTACCGTCAAAGGTATTAGGAGCTTTCTAGGTCATGCCGGGTTTTATCGTAGATTCATTCAAGATTTCTCTAAAATCGCCCGGCCTATGACCCATCTTCTCGAAAAGATGCTCCTTTCATCTTCTCTCCTGAGTGCATCGAAGCTTTTGAAACACTTAAGAAAAAGCTTACGGAAGCACCCATTCTAGTTGCCCCCGACTGGGACTTGCCTTTCGAGCTCATGTGCGATGCAAGTGACTTTGCTATCGGTGCAGTCTTGGGGCAACGCAAAACCAAGCATTTTCAGCCAATCCACTACGCAAGCAAAACGATGACTGAAGCTCAGACCCATTACACCACTACAGAAAAAGAATTGTTAGCTGTGGTGTATGCGTTTGAGAAATTTCGGCCATATCTTATATTGACCAAATGCGTGGTGTATACGGATCACTCGGCTCTCAAATATCTCTTTGCAAAACAAGATGCAAAGCCGAGATTGCTCCGTTGGGTTCTCCTCCTACAAGAATTTGATATCATTATCCGTGATAAAAAAGGAGCTGAGAACCTGGCTGCTGATCACCTTTCCCGATTAGAGAACCCTCACCAGGATGTGTTCGAGAAAAAGGAAATCAATGAAACATTTCCTCTCGAAACACTCAATATGGTTTCTTTTCGTGGAGACTCTTCTACCCCATGGTTTGCTGACTTTGCAAATTACCATGCGGGTAACTTTGTGGTGAAAGGGATGTCGTCCCAACAGAAAAATAAATTCTTCAAAGATGTGAAACATTATTTCTGGGACGACCCCTACTTGTTTAAAATCTGTGCGGATCAAGTCATCCGGCGATGTGTATATGGTCAGGAAGCCGTTGACATTCTCAAGGCTTGCCATTCTGGACCTACCGGGGGACATCATAGCCCCAACTACACCGCCAAGAAGGTGTTTGATTCGGGATTCTATTGGCCCACGATCTACAAGGATGCCCATGAATTCGTCAAAACCTGTGATGCTTGTCAACGTCACGGGAATATCTCACAAAGGAATGAAATGCCGCAAAACGCCATTCAAGTGTGTGAGATTTTTGACATCTGGGGTATTGACTTTATGGGGCCATTTCCTTCTTCCCATGGTAACAAATACATTCTCGTGGCCGTTGACTACTTGTCGAAATGGGTTGAAGCTAAGGCTTTACCCACCAACGATGCCCGAGTTGTTGTGAAATTCTTGAAGTCTCTCTTTGCTAGGTTTGGAACTCCACGAGCCATCATCAGTGATCGTGGTACGCATTTCTGCAATGACCAATTTGCAAGAGTCATGCAAAAGTATGGTGTAACTCACCGTACCTCTACTGCGTACCACCCACAAACAAGTGGGCAAGTGGAAGTTTCTAACAGGGGGATTAAAAGAATTCTGGAGAGGACGGTCGGCGAAAACCGTGCCTCTTGGTCGGATAAGTTAGATGACGCACTCTGGGCCTTCCGTACAGCTTACAAAACACCCATCGGGTGCACTCCATACAAGCTGGTGTACGGGAAGGCGTGCCATCTACCGGTAGAGCTCGAGCACAAGGCATACTGGGCCTTGAAGCATGCTAACTTTGATATTCAGACAGCTGGTGATCACCGGAAAGTTCAAATGAATGAATTAAATGAACTCCGTGATCAAGCCTACGAGAACTCTTTGATCTATAAACAAAAGACAAAGAAGATTCATGACTCAAAAATCAAAAACCGCGTTTTCAACGTCGGTGATCGAGTCCTTCTTTTCAACTCAAGATTGAAGATTTTCTCGGGAAAGCTCAAATCCCGCTGGTCTGGACCATTTACCATCGCTAAGGTTTATCCTTATGGCACCATTGAGTTATCTCAACCCGATGGTCCTAATTTTAAAGTGAATGGTCATCGAGTGAAGCATTACTTTGGAGAGGACATTCCCCCTGTGGTTGTCCCGGACTTACAAACTTTCCCCATGAACCAATGAATGCGGGGATCGAGTCAAGCTAGCGACTCGGTAATCAAAAACAGTAGCACACTGTATGGGTTTTCACCCATATTTCTGACTTCTTTCTATTTTCTACCACCCTAGTGTGGGGGGGGGTTGCCCCACATGTTGTGTATAAACATTTCCAAAAAAAAAAAAAAAAAAAAAAAAAAAAAATCTTCTTTCTAAATAATGGCCGTAGTATTTCCCTTTCACGTTCTTTGTTTCGGCATAACCGCCGGTACTTTGAATATTGAGGGCAATATTCATCTCTAGTGTGGGGGGGATTCTCACGAATTTTATCATGTAATTATCCGCCTAATTCCCCCGTTTTTGGCCAAAATTTTTTTTTGGAGTAAGTGTTTTGCACTTACTCATTTGGTTATCAGTCGCCCTTGTCTGTCAGACAAAAGGATTGGCTAATCCAGGAGCAAACGGCTCTTGGTAAAGATTTCTCAAATCCGTTGACGGCTTGCAATTTGCCCAAAATTGTATGGTATTCAACTCACCATATCCTAAAAAGTGAAGAGTTGGCTAGCCCGCAAGGTTATGGCTTGTGGTAAAGGCAGTGGAAAAACCATAATTGGTATTCAGCTCACCAAAGATAATTCTGATAATTTATCTAAGAGTTGGCTAGTCCAGAAGTAACGGCTTCTGGTAAAGACACATCAAATCCGTTATATGGTTTATGATTTGCCAATAAATCAGATGGTTATCGGTGTACCATGGTTCTTGCTTGAACTGAAACATTTGGCTACTCCAGAAGTAATGGCTTTTGGTAAAGAGACGCAAATCCATTAAGTTTTTCTCAAAAAGATTGCTAGGGACTAGCAATATCTCAGTGTGGGGGATTGATGAGTGTGTAAATACTCATCATTTTTGTACAAAATAAACTGCAAAATCATCTGAAAACACTCAGAAACACATCAAAATGATCAAAATATCACAAATCAGTGTTTTATGTGTTTTAAATGCAAAAATATCAAAATCAGATGAAAAACATATCAAATTTGCAAAAATTGCAGTTTTAGTCCCCCAAGTTTCAAAAATTGTCAAAAATAGTCCCTGAGCCAAAATTTCAAAAGAAAAGTCACCAAAGGTCTTTTTAAAATCATAAATTGTCATATTTAGTCCTTTGGTGGGAAATCTAAAAGTTTTGAGAAAATTACAGTTTAGTCCCTGAAAATCCAAAATGGTCAAATTTAGTCCTTGGAAATTTTCAAAAATGTCAAACTAGACCCTGGGATTATTTAAGTTGGCAAAACCAACCCTTTGACTACTTTTCATAAGTTACATGTTTGGTCCCTGGGAATTTCAGTTTTACATTTTGGTCCCTATGTTATTACTAATACAAACCAAACGGACCTAATTTATTACCCAAGCCCAACCAAACAACCCCGGCCCAAAAACCTTGACCCGACCAACCCAACAACCCAAACATTTAAATAATCAGAACCCGCCCCCCTAAGCCCTGTCAACCCCGACCAAAATGTTTGTCTCCCCCCTCCTCCAGCCACCTTCCATAGCCACTCTACCTCACCCTTTGTCCCCCCCAACCTCACCTACCCACACCAATGCATTAAATGCTTCTCTTTCCCTGTCTCTCATATCAAAACAGAAAAATGGCGCCAAAACTGGATTAAGGGCCAAGATTGATTCTAGCCAATCAAGGGTGGAAATTGCAGCTGGGAAATGCTCAGAGGAGTGAGAAAGAAGCTTGGGATTATAAAAAGACCAAGATGGAAGCAAGAGAAGTTAGTTAGTTTTTAGTTTTTTAAAATTGTATTTCGTTTTTTAGCTTGTAACATCTTGATTAGTTTTAACTTATGTTTTAAAGTTTATTTGTACTCAATTTAGCTACTCAAGTGTATTTCAACTTAATTTAAGCATCAATTCAGTTCCAAGTTCAAATTCCAAATTTTATGTTACTGTTGAAATTCTCATTCTCAATATCTCTGTCAAATCTGTTAGCAGTCCATTTCTAAGCTCAAGCAAGCTCTAACAAGCTTGTTAAAGCTTTATTTAAGCTTACAGTTACATTTCAATAACTCTTGAATACTGGTCAACAAAAGTCAACTCAAGAGCAAAAAGGGTGCAAGAAATGATATGGGTTGATTCAGCATTGGAAATGGGTTGAAATGGATGCATTGGGTGGAAATTGATAGGTTAGGGTTCCTTGTTTCACAGTTGGCAGGCCATAGTGGCCATTGGACATGTTGTAAGCACTTTTCAAATCTTTTAGCATAAGTAGTAATTGTAGTTGTAAACTATTAAAACCTGTTCTAAAAGTAGTAATTAGGTTAATTTAATCTAGTTTGATCATTTGTGCATGTTTAGTCAGGGATTATCTCACTTAAATTTGCAAAGCAGTTTATAAAGGAGTGTTTGTTTGCTGTCAAAACTGTCCCAGATTTGTATGCAGTGGTAGTTTTCTTGTTGGTTCAAGTCTAGTTAACTCTAAGTGACTCATTGGAGTCAAAATATTGTGCCTGTTAGTTCAAATAAGTCAAACATCATTGAAATCCATCTTACAACTTACTTGATGTGGATTTTAGAATTGTAAAACTTAGATTTGTGTTCAAAAGTGTTAACCATTGCTTTAAGTACACTCATTTCACCAAATTACTTCATCATCAGTCATTAAAATTGGATCAAAGTTCCCCAAGGTCAAACTGGTGTCTTATTTCAAAGTCAAAACATGTCAAAAACTTGGGTTTGTGCAGATATTGCAGCTGATGCACAGGATTCATTAATGATTTTTAGAGTCTGATTTTTGGTTTATAAGTAGTCCTCTAGGTGGTTTATAAGACCTAGTATCATTTCAAGCTCAAGCTCTCTGGTTGAGCTTGTGCATAAGCTCAAAACAGGCACCTGGTGCCCTGCTCACAACTCAGCTAATACTGAGTGGATTCTCAGTTTTTGGACAAGCTTTCACAGTGCTTATTAAAGCTTGTCAAAAGCTGGTTTTTTGGTTAACAGTAGTCACTTAGGTCTAGTTTTGGTCTTGATCATTAGTTTTTAGTTTATAGCTTATTTGAGTACTTATTTATTGGCTTAAAGTTGGTACCAAAACTGTTTTTAGCTTAAAATCAAAATCACCAAATCTGTTCTATCTTGTTAATCAGTGATTGTAGCCTGTTTGTTTAAGCTTCATTTGGTCATATTTAGTGTATCTTAACTTCTGTTAACAGTTGGTGGCTTGTCTTAATCATTTGGCTTATTTAGTGCTTATTTCAATAAGCACTCTCACATCAGTTCCATAATCTTGTACACAAGCACTTGTTTTTCCAATTTTCATAGCTTCTTAATATTATTTTAGAGTTTCTCTGAAATTTTCAGATTTTTCCTAGCTGTTTTGCTATTTTTCTTGATTTTAATTAGTTTTTAGCACTTTTTAAATAGCATTAAATACAAAAAATTCAGAAAAGCTTCAAAAAAATAATCTTTCAATTTTCTTAGGTTTAGATAAATATAAGTAGTGAAAAAAGTAATTTTCCAGATTTTTCATAGTTTATTTGGTAATTTTTAGTCATTTAATTAGTTTTTAATAGTTTAAAATTCATAGAAAATAGATAAATAGTCATAAAAATACAAAAATAGTTTTGAAAAGTCTATTTTGATATTTTAGACTTTTCCAAGTCTTAATCTTATTTTTCTGGCTTAATTTCATATTTTCTTGTATTTAAGGTAGTTATTTAATAATTAAAAATAGTTTTTAATTAGATAATTAGTTATAAAAATAATTTTCTTTTACCATAAATTCTCTTTTATCATTAGGATTGTAAAAACATCATTTTCATATTTTTAGGGTTAATATTGATTTAGTTTCACGTTTTTAGTTGTACGTCACGTAGATTTTGATTTCAGTTTCGTAAAATCATAAAAACAAAAACATCATTTTAAATATAGTGATAGCGTTTATTTAATAGATTTTATCTTTTTAATTTCCTCTCATTTGCATTTTAGCCTTTGTGTTTGTTTGATATTTCTGTAGTTATAATAATCAAATCATATTCCCTTTTCGTTCAAACTTCACGATCACTATACGTTGATTGATCCATTGCATAGCTCGCTGGGACATAACGACCCGGGGAGACCCTATACTCCTCTGATCTTCATTGATTTCGTGCTTGAGCAGTTTTAAGCTGGTTACGGTCCGCCATTCACAAGTGGCGGGCTTGTGTGATTTAGCTTGACTGTTCTGCGCGCATCATCACCTCAAATTACATTGAATACAAACAGATATTACATTAAGTTTGTTCTTGGATTCTTGTTAATGTTTTTTCCTCTGTAGCCTGTAGTCATTGATTCTTCATTTTTGCATGTTTGGTTAATCCAAGTGGAGGTCTTTAACTGATCCACGTGATAATAAGTTTTGAGCCAGCTTTGAGATCATCAGCTACCATAAATCTCTGACTCTTCCTTTGTAGTGTTGACATTATGTGATATTGTGACATTTGGACCGACATGCTCACATTCTGGATCATGATTTCTTCTCATCAGAGTAGCGAAGCTTTAGTTGATTCATGATATTTGCAGCAGTAGCGAAGCATGGGGTGAAAATATCAGAGTCGTTGATGCACTTATCATGATTTCTTTAGAAATGAATGTGTTGTGTGAGCATGCGGCTATGGATTGACCTCTCCATTCTGATCAGCTGCAAATGTCGGGTATACCTGCATACAACAGTTAGCAATAAAACACACGAAAGTGTCTTTGATCACTTTCGTTGAATTGAGGTACACAACCCACGATTCCCCGTTGATCAGTCCAAGTACTGCCTGTGATCAGGTATAATTTCGAAGAATTTCCTTGACAGGGTTTCGCAGCTGCTCTAGCTGTTCTCAAACCGGAACGTCTCAAAGAAGATAACACGGAGTGAGTGAACCAGCGAATTTGAGATTCACTGATTGATGAAAAAAAATTTGAAAAACAATCGAGTACTGCTCAATAAAGTGTTTTTGCAATACAACGAAGGTTTTTGAGAAAAATCAATTATCAATCATAAACACCTTTTATTTTGAGATATTAATACATAGTTGATGGGCTAAAGAAAATTTTTTTAAGCACAACGACCGGTTTTTCAAAGGTATCCGTCAATCCATGACCTGAACCATGATTGATTCATAAGTTTGAATCGCCCCATTGTTTCTGTTCAGTTGTCACATGGTTGATCTATTGGATAGATCTCACATGTCACCTACCAAGAGCTTGTTTGATGTTGGCTCTAGAAGGCTTTCCATCTTCATTGTGACTATGTTTGCATATCACTCAAATGTTCTGGAAATACAACAAGGATAATGCGTAGGACTCTAAAAATATATTCTCTCTTTCCACAATGTGTGAAACAGAGAGTCTTCATGGACAGTGTCCTAAAGAGATTTATTTGATGATCTCGTGGCTCTAGACTCAATAGTGCACATTTTGTTCCAATGCCGGAGACTAGGGAGAGGGTCTCCTTTTTCAATATCAACAAACTCTAAGAGAAAGTCGATAGATTATGTAGGTTCCCCGTGTGAATGAAACAAGTCCCTTTTTCAGAGAAACTTGAGTAGCTTGGGAAGTTGTGGTGCAGTGCGTCACTGGGTCCATGACTTCTTGTCTTCAATACCGATGTTACCTTGGTAACCATCAGTAGCATATGAATTGAACCCGGTTTCTGCCCTAAGGTTGAATTAATGGAGGGATATTAATTTTCACCCTTTTCTCATTCAATTCTTTTTCATTCTTCAACCCCTTCAGTGCCTACCGAGACTTCATAACTAGAACCTTGTTGGGTTTATTCTAGTTCTAGCTCTATCTCAGTCCGCACTCTTCCCGTATCTCACTTTTCTCCTTTTTTCATCATACCTAAGGACTTCTACACTATATAGTGGATTGTCCCTGGGTAGATCCCTCCGGCTCTGGCGGGATCATGGGAACAAATACCTAACCTAACCATCCTTATATCACCATACATAAAGTAAATTTGGTCGGTCTTTTTGGTATTGTTCATCTGCCATTTGAACCAATTGAAAACCATTTGAAGATTAATCCAGATACTTGTGATATATTATCAAAGCATTTTGTACCTAAATTGTTTTTGATATTTTAGAAAACGAGCTCCCCCTCAACATGTGCATCGTGTATTTGAAATTGTTTTGGCACACGGAGGCAAGAGGAAGGATTCACTTCTTTGATTACCATTTTCTAAAAGATATCAACATCACTTTCCTGATCAAAATTAGTATTTTTCATACTTTGTTAAGGGTATTTTTGGAAAGGATTTGGTTTTCAAAAAGTTGCTCCCCCTCAATATGTGCATAGAGATTTGAAAGTGTTTTGCACATATTAGGGAAAACTTGCACATTGAAACAAATCAATCACGTTTCAGTCCTTTTTGGTTTGAAATAGATGCTCCCCCTCAACATGTACATGGAAAATTTGAAATCGTTTGGCACATGTGGGGAGGAGAGCATGTAGATCACTATAAAACCATTTATCGAATTATAAGTTTAAATCCAATTTAAATCACAAATTCTCCCCCGATCACAATTTTCAAATCATTTGAGATTTGTGAACTCTGTAGATTTAAATTGATTTTGAAAGCTTTTGAGGAGAATTGTGACTTTCTGATCAGCTGCAACCGTCCAAATGTACCTGCAAACAACAGTTAGCAATAAAACACACGAACGTGTCTTTGATCACTTTCTTTGAATTGAGGTCCACGGCCCATGGTTCCCCGTTGATCAGTACAAGTACTGCCTGTGATCAGGTATAATTCTGAAGAATCTCCTTGACAGGGTTTCACAGCTGTTCTAGCCGTTCTCAAACCGGAACATCTCAAAGAAGACAACACGGAGTGAGTGAACCAGCAAATTGAGATTCACTGATTGATGAAAAATGATTTGGAAAAACAATCGTGTATTGCTTGAAGAAAGAGTTTTGCAATACGACGGAGGTTTTATGAGAAAGATCAATTTTCAATCAAAATACTTTTTGTATTAGAAAATGAGTACACATTCGATGTGCTAGAGAAAAGAAGAGATTTACACATAGAACGGTTTTTCCAAAAGTATTTTTCAATCAGAGATACTTTTTGCGTTTGAAAATGAATACACATTCGACATGCTAGATAACGGAAGATTTGCACATCGAACGGTTTTTCCAAGAGTATTCATCAATTCATTTCCTGGACCAAGGTTGATTCACGAATGAATCGCCCCATTGTTTCTATCCAGTTGTCACAAGCTTGATCTTTTGAAAGATCTCACATGTCACCCACCAAGAGCTTGTTTGATGTTGGCTCTAGAAGGATTTCCATCTTCATCGTGAATACTTTACATATCACTCGGATGTTCTGGCAATACCACAAGGATAATGCATAGGACTCTTAATATATTCTTACTTTCCACATTGTGTGAAACAACAAGTCTTCATTAATTTTGTCTCCTAATGAGATATTGTGGATGATCTCCTGGCTTTAGACTCAATCGTGCACGTTTGGTTTCCTATGCCGGAGACTAGGGAGAGGGTCTCCTTCTTCAATATCAACAATCTCTAAGAGAAAGTCGATAGATTATGTAGGTTCCCCGTGAGAATGAAACAAGTCCTTTTAAGAGGAACTTGAGTAGCTTGGGAAGTTTAGTGCAGTGCGTCACTGGGTCCATGACGTCTTGTCTTTAATACCAGTGTTACCTTAGTAAACACCAGTAGCATATGTATTGAACCCGGTTTCTGCCCTAGGTTGAATTATTGGAGGGATATTTATTTTCACCCTTTTCTCATTCAATTGTTTTTCATTCTTCAACCCCTTCAGTGCCTACCGAGACTTCATAACTAGAACCTTGTTGGGTTTATTCTAGTTCTAGCTCTATCTCAGTCCGCACTCTTCCCGTATCTCACTTTTCTCCTTTTTTCATCATACCTAAGGACTTCTACACTATATAGTGGATTGTCCCTGGGTAGATCCCTCCGGCTCTGGCGGGATCATGGGAACAAATACCTAACCTAACCATCCTTATATCACCATACATAAAGTAAATTTGGTCGGTCTTTTTGGTATTGTTCATCTGCCATTGGAACCAATTGAAAACCATTTGAAGATTAATCCAGATACTTGTGATATATTATCAAAGCATTTTGTACCTAAATTGTTTTTGATATTTTAGAAAACGAGCTCCCCCTCAACATGTGCATCGTGTATTTGAAATTGTTTTGGCACACGGAGGCAAGAGGAAGGATTCACTTCTTTGATTACCATTTTCTAAAAGATATCAACATCACTTTCCTGATCAAAATTAGTATTTTTCATACTTTGTTAAGGGTATTTTTGGAAAGGATTTGGTTTTCAAAAAGTTGCTCCCCCTCAATATGTGCATAGAGATTTGAAAGTGTTTTGCACATATTAGGGAAAACCTGCACATTGAAACAAATCAATCACGTTTCAGTCCTTTTTGGTTTGAAATAGATGCTCCCCCTCAACATGTACATGGAAAATTTGAAATCGTTTGGCACATGTGGGGAGGAGAGCATGTAGATCACTATAAAACCATTTATCGAATTATAAGTTTAAATCCAATTTAAATCACAAATTCTCCCCCGATCACAATTTTCAAATCATTTGAGATTTGTGAACTCTGTAGATTTAAATTGATTTTGAAAGCTTTTGAGGAGAATTGTGACTTTCTGATCAGCTGCAACCGTCCAAATGTACCTGCAAACAACAGTTAGCAATAAAACACACCTAACGTGTCTTTGATCACTTCTCGTTGAATTGAGGTACACGGCCCACGGTTCCCGTTGATCAGTACAAGTACTGCCTGTGATCAGGTATAATTCGAAGAATCTCCTTGACAGGGTTTCACAGCTGTTCTAGCCGTTCTCAAACCGGAACATCTCAAAGAAGACAACACGGAGTGAGTGAACCAGCAAATTGAGATTCACTGATTGATGAAAAATGATTTGGAAAAACAATCGTGTATTGCTTGAAGAAAGAGTTTTGCAATACGACGGAGGTTTTATGAGAAAGATCAATTTTCAATCAAAATACTTTTTGTATTAGAAAATGAGTACACATTCGATGTGCTAGAGAAAAGAAGAGATTTACACATAGAACGGTTTTTCCAAAAGTATTTTTCAATCAGAGATACTTTTTGCGTTTGAAAATGAATACACATTCGACATGCTAGATAACGGAAGATTTGCACATCGAACGGTTTTTCCAAGAGTATTCATCAATTCATTTCCTGGACCAAGGTTGATTCACGAATGAATCGCCCCATTGTTTCTATCCAGTTGTCACAAGCTTGATCTTTTGAAAGATCTCACATGTCACCCACCAAGAGCTTGTTTGATGTTGGCTCTAGAAGGATTTCCATCTTCATCGTGAATACTTTACATATCACTCGGATGTTCTGGCAATACCACAAGGATAATGCATAGGACTCTTAATATATTCTTACTTTCCACATTGTGTGAAACAACAAGTCTTCATTAATTTTGTCTCCTAATGAGATATTGTGGATGATCTCCTGGCTTTAGACTCAATCGTGCACGTTTGGTTTCCTATGCCGGAGACTAGGGAGAGGGTCTCCTTCTTCAATATCAACAATCTCTAAGAGAAAGTCGATAGATTATGTAGGTTCCCCGTGAGAATGAAACAAGTCCTTTTAAGAGGAACTTGAGTAGCTTGGGAAGTTTAGTGCAGTGCGTCACTGGGTCCATGACGTCTTGTCTTTAATACCAGTGTTACCTTAGTAAACACCAGTAGCATATGTATTGAACCCGGTTTCTGCCCTAGGTTGAATTATTGGAGGGCTATTTCTTTTCACCATTTTCTGATTCATTTCTTTTTCATTCTTCAACCCCTTCAGTGCTTACCGAGACTTTATTACTAGAACCTTGTTGGGTTTATTCCAGTTCTAGCACTATCTCAGTCCGCACTCTTTCCATATTCTCATTTTTCCCCTTTTTTTTTCATCATACCTAAGGACTCTACACTATCTAGTGGATTGTCCCTGGGTAGATCCCTCTGGCACTGGCAGGATCGTGGGAACGAATACCTAACCTAACCATCCTTATAACACCATGCATAAAGTAAATTGGTCGGTCTTTTGGTATTGTTCAATCTTCCTTGAAACCAATTGAAAAATAATTTGGAAAAATCAATCAAGGTACTTGTGATATAAAATAAAAGCATTTTGTACCTTAATTGTTTTGATCATTTAGAAATACTCCCCCTCAACATGTGCATATGATTTAGAAATTGTTTAGCACGTGCAGGCAAGAGATCTTTGAAATATTTTCTTTGATCACAATTTTCATAGAAAAAGCCATTTGATTTTCTTGGTAAGATTCTCCCCCTCAATATGTGTGTGGAAAACTAGAAGGGGGGGGGGTTGAATAGTTTTACCAATTTAAAACTTCCTTTTAAATATTTAGATCGACTTATGTCAATCTATTTGGTTGTTAATGTTGAACGTTGATAGAAAGATATATAAACGTGTAATGAAAGATAAAGAGTAAGAAGCACATCACCACGAAACAAGTTATTTATAGTGGTTCGACTACAAGGATACCTTCCTTGCCCTACTCCACTCCCCGAGTCACCTACTCGAGAGTTCGTAAGCACTACACCAACTCCTTATGGCGGAGAAGCCTTCACAATGTCGCTTAACCTTTTTCCGGTACAAAGCTAAATACCGAGTTCCTTCACACCAAGGCGAACCACACCTTAACACAACGTCGCCTACCCTTTATACGGTGCTAGGCTAACCACCGAGTTCTTTCACACCAAGGAGAACTAATCCTATCACAACATCGCCTACCCTTTATTAGGTACTAGGCTAAGCACCTAGTTCCAGTACTATGGAGGAACTACTACCCTTCACAACACAAAACCTAATATCAAGGAGATCAACTCCTTGTTACACCATCATCAAGGATATCACCATCCTTGGAAATAAATAAATACTTATGTGTATAACGATGCACCTCATCGATTATACGACCTTGGCATTCTTCCCAAATGTGACTTGATTTGATTCTTCGCCATCTTTCACTAATGTCTTTGACACAACGCTTGGCACCCTTCACTAATGCCTTCGTCTTGACACCTTTAGCATTCTTCACTAATGCTTTTGACACGAATGAAGAGCACCTTTCACTAATGCTTTCATCTTGACACTCTCGGCATTCTTCATTAATGCCTTCAACCCAACATCTATGGAGAAAGGAAGAACTATCAACAAGAGAACCTTAGTTGTCTTGATGATGACGAAACATGACAACTCATGGACGTGAGCTTGCACGTCTTCAAGAAGTGGTGATCTCGCCTTTAAGAGGAACTTAGAAGATCACACAAAAACAAAAGACAATCTACATAGATCACTTGGATCTGAGGTTAGAGGGTAATAATACTTGGGGGAAGTATGTGTATGAAGTGCTAGCTAGAAAGAAAGAAATGGATCTCTATTTATAGAGAAAATTCTCTACTATTCCCCGGATCCCACGGATCCCTTCCACTTAGGATCCGGCTAGCACAAAGCTAGGGATCCGTGGAACGCTCCTCTTTGCCCATGGGTATTTTTGGTTATGGGTCATGGGTCATGGGTTACGGGTTGATCCATGGTTTTCTTTCTAGATACAATGAACTTGGTTAAGTGGTATATATAAAACCATGGGTTATGGGTCAATACCATTTGCTAGTTTTTACCCATTTAGTATATACTTGTTTTTACCCATTTTAGTATACTTAGTTTAAGCATATGTTAACCCAATATGTAAACACTAGTTGTTGTACATATGTATCTAAATCATAAAATCACTTATACTTGTTTTAGTGTTTTATGTGAAAACGTAAATGTGTTAGGAAACTATTAACTCAAACTATTTACGTATTTTATTTGTTTCGTTAAAATGATTTTACTTTTGTTATCGACAAAACATTAGAATATCGTAAAATATAAATAAACGTTTTTACAGCTTATTTGTATTAACAATCTTCCCCTTTTTGTTGATGACAAAACATAAAATTATTTTAAGGAAAAGCTAAAATTCGTAAAAGTTTGAATTTGTAGTTTTTACTTTCTTCTCCCCCTTTTTGTTGAAACAAAAAGTGTTAAAAGAAACTGACACAATTTTTATAAGAAAAGGTGTGAACAAAAATGTAAAGAGAGCAAGTGACGGGAATGGTACTCGTCGTAACTCCCCCTTGACGAGTCCATCCCTTTGAAAGGGCGTCAAGGACATGACGTAAAATAAACTAATTATGTTTGCAATTATGTTTGCAAATGGTTCGTCTAAGTGATGAAGACGTGCTCCCCCTTGAAGATTGCAAAGTTGCAATGGGGTGCCATGAAACAATCGGATTAGGTTGCAAATGTTTTTGCAATTGCGTTTGACACAAAGCAATAATAGTATTAAAGTTAGCAAATGAATGATCTATAGTTTCCTCATCCGATATTGAAAATTGTTCATATTGTTGAACAAATAAATCAATTTTATTATTTTTAACTTGTTGGTTGACTTGATGAGTTACAACTAAAGAGTTCCAAATTTCTTTAGAGGTTTTAAGCATAGAAATTCTTCAATTCCTCTTCGTAAAGCATTATATAAAACCATTTTTGCTTCACTATTTTTAGAAAGCGTTTTCTTCAATTCATCATTTAGTTTATCATGAGGTATGTTAACTACATTCCCTTTATCATCTTTTGAGGTAGCCTCAAAATCGCCTTCAACAATAATGTACCAAAGATCAATATCTTTAGATTTCACATATGTTTCAAATCTATTTTTCCAATATATAAAACCATTAGTTTCAAGTAGTGGTGGTCATTGCATAGATTGCCCTTCCTTATAATTTTCAGAACCCATAGTGATCGAAAAGTTTTTAAAATACAATTTTACTTTAAAACTTTTATAAACTTAGCTCTTGATGCCAATTGTGGAAAACTAGAAAGGGGGGTTGAATAGTTTTGCCGATTTTAAGTTAGTTTCAAAAACTTTAGATTCGTTAATATGTGAGATCTTATGGATGTAGAGAAAGTATAGATCTAATGATAAAGCAAGTAAGTAAAGTAAAGCAAAGGGAAAGAAAAGACAAAACCGATGTATAGTGTTTCGGCTACAAGGACACCTTCCTTGCCCTACTCCACTCCCCGAGTCACCTACTCGAGAGTTCAAGAACTATGTCAACAAAGTCCTTCACTTGGCGGAGAAGCCTTCACAACGTTTCTTACACCTTTTTCCGGTACAAAGCTAGATACCGAGTCCGTAACACGGTGGACTAAACCAACACGAGTATTACACAACAAATATATGAAATATCAAATACAAGATCTTCGCTACAGAAATCTTGCGGAGTGACAAATCAATCAAGGACCCCTTGCTTGGATGACTTGTAGAATGCTCGTGATCTCGCCTTAGTGAAGGACCTATATGAGGATCACAATAGAAAGAAAGAAGAACAACTCTCTAGATCAAGTGATCTATATGTTAGAAGAGAATGAGAGTGTTTGAGAGATTTAGTAAGAAGAGAGGTGAGTTAGAATGTCACACCCCCAATTTACCTGTTTTGCAGCGGAATGGAATTCCTGGGGGATTGACTGTCATAGCACCACATCACAGTTATATTGAACGACCTAAAGTGCCGTTTAAAAACACATCGTTGGATATATCATAAAAACATTCAGAGTACAACATCGGTCCCAAAAGGTTTTAAAGTTTGCCAAAATACAAATATCTTACAAATCCAAACGATGTTTTGAAATAAAGTGCCATAATGTACATCATGTAAGTCGACGCCGCGACTCAAAATGTAGGTCCCTAAACCATGTCATGATGAATGCCTCGGTTACCTGAAAATACATTGCTAAAAACATCAACAATAATGTTGGTGAGAAATCATAGGTTTATGTAAATGTTTTATACGACTACACAAGTATCTAGCATGCATGACAATCAAGTCACGTAAAAATAATGTTACAATTGCTCTAAGCCCATGACCCCGAAACTAGACTGTTCAATCATGTATGCCCCTGCAGAGTGTTTGCCGGACAACTCCGTAATGTGATCAAATGAAATGCATCCGTTTTTCCTGGTTGGGATTCACCAACCCGGATGGAGGCGTCACCCTCGATAGATCTATCCACTCATCCTCGCTTCAAAGATTAACGGTTCATGTTCAAGAAATGGGGACTTTCAAATTGGCAAATGTGGTAACTTAAGCAATGTAATGAATTTAACATACTTGGTATCGTACAAAAGAAAATGTAGTGCAATGTATTCTCCCCCGTGGGTTTGAAAATAATCGAAAGCATGTAAAACGGGCTATGAAAACTCACTTGGATAAACTGGAATAACGGCAAAAGTGAGTACACCGAGGTTTAATGTAATGCGTCAACCGGGACCTATTATCAATGATATGATATGTCATGAGTTGCAATGTAATGTTATGCATGCACTACGTATGTAATTTATACCATTTACAAGTTTTTGAAAAAGATACTCGTCGTCGAAAAATACATTTTTGACGTCTCGACCAATCAAAAATGACTTTACATGTTTTTACGTAAAAATGTCATCCTTCAATGGTTTTATAATGATTTTTGGTGAAATTATCACTTTTCGTCGCAAAACAATGTCGTCGGAAAAATCATGAAATTACCAAAATGGCTCGGAAAAACAATCGTAAAACGGTGTACGTCGACCGTTAGAGAACGAACTCGACGGTTTTGGAAAGTTTGTATTGATATCTAAAAGTTTCAGTTCAGGAGTTTTCGTCCAAAAGGTCTCGAACATAAAGATAATAAGGGTTAAAGATGGTGGTTTTTGGCTAATAGTGTGCAGAAAATTAGTTACGGCAAGTTTATGAAAAAGTGTATATCTTTGTCGTTTCAAATCCGTTTTCTACGTTTAATATGTCCTTAGCTTCGTATTGAAGTAAACTAATATATTTTTGACAAGTCGAAATAATTTGTGAAGCTTAAGGCTCGTTTTTGACCCGAACAAACTAAAAACATGTTGCTGAAATTTCAGAAAATAATACGTTTCGTCGTCAAACTTGTAAAATCCATAACTTCTTCGTTATAAGTCCGTTTTAATCCGTTCAAGCGGCCACGGATTCGTTTTTAAGTGTATTTTCTAAATATCAAGGCCAAAGTTTTGTACCAAATGTCGGATTTTCCAGAAAATTGAAACAAGGACAGAACCTTAAAATATAGTTATCGAAAATAGTTTTACTCGGACAAAACCTATTCTAATCCCTTCAAATCAACTCCAAAACTAATCTAATCCTACCATACACCTTCCTAGGGTGTCATGGGTTCCTAATCACCATCAAGACCAACCAATACCAAGGGGATAATTATAGGATGACCAATATGTATATATAACTCAATAAATCATGAAATAAATGGTATAAATCACATATCATGCATATAAGCTCCAAAAATGAAAAGAAACATATGAAAATGAAAAGGAAACTTAAAAATGATAAAAACATGCTTACTAGTGATAATGAAGAGGTGAAAGTAACAAGGATTACACTTAAATATCCTTGGTTTTTATTTCAAAACCATAAAAAGGATATAATCTAGGTTGAAATAACACTTGAACTTTGCAAAAATATTGATCCCTTGTGCTCTTTTTGCTTGTGACCGGTTCTTGAAGCCAAGAAAGAAGAGAGAAAAACTTGTTTAACACTTTGAGAAAATGAGGATGAATGAGAAAAATTTGTCAAGTATGACTTTTAAGTTAGTGTGAATTATTAGTAGACAAGAAACCTTGCCACATTAATTGCCTCCCTCCCCTTGGTCGGCCAAGGGGGGAGGTATGAGGTAAATATCTTTTTTTTTTTTTTTTTTTTCATAATTTTTTTTAAGACTTTTTATAGAAAGTGTAAGAATTGTGTAAGTATTAATGTGTAAAGTGTAGAAAAATGTACAAGTAAGTTTTTAATAGGTTAAAATAGAGTGTATTGAGGTGATAAAAATTGTAAAAATACTTTCCTTGTGAAATTTGAGTGATATAAAAATTATCGAGTAGTTTTTAAGAAAAACGACGTAATAATTAAATTTTAACGATTAATATACCAAATAAATTTAAAACACTAGGAAAACTCAAAATATAGTTTTTATAAACTAATGTAAGTATAAAAATACATCGGGATCATTTTTGAAAGTAACGGATTAAATATTTAAAATAATAACTCACGCGATAAAGATTATTAAATATAAAAATTACGCGTAAAATATGAAATGAAATGTCGTGAATGAATTTATGAGATGCACATGATGTCAATGAAATGTAGACTAATCATAGTCCATATGAAATGTACGTGATGTCATGATCATGAATTCGCCGCTAAACCTCCAAGGTTACGCGAATTTGAAACAAGTAAACCAAGTTTACTCAAAATGTTGAAATAATGAGACATGAATCGTGTCGAGAAATAACCTGAAAGTACGGATTGTCACATTCGCCCATCCAAAAAGGGAATTCAGTCCCTGAATTCAATCGTTGTTAGGTCTAACGGTGTCGGTGAAAAGATGAGGATACTTGCGTCGCATCTCGGTCTTCCGTTCCCAAGTAAACCCAGGACCTCGTCGAGAATTCCAACGAACTTTCACAATAGGAATACGACTATGTTTCAACTGCTTGACCTCGCGGTCCATGATTTCTACAGGTTCTTCCACAAAAGTGAGTTTGTCATCAAGCTGAATTTCATCCAATGGAATAACAAGCGATTCGTCCGAAAGACACTTCTTCAAGTTTGAAACGTGAAACGTGTTGTGCACATGACTGAGTTCGGGTGGAAGATCAAGACGATAAGCTACCGGACCAACTCGGCTCAAAATCTTGAATGGTCCAATGTATCTCGGGTTTAACTTCCCACGCTTTCCAAAACGTACCACGCCCTTCCAAGGCGATACTTTCAACATAACTTTGTCTCCCACTTGAAATTCCAAATCCTTGCGTCTAACATCCGCATAACTTTTCTGTCGACTCCTTGCAGTTCTGAGTCTATCACGAATTTGAACAATCTTTTCCGTGGTTTCCGTACCATTTCTGGACTAGTAAGTTGTGCGTCTCCTACCTCGGCCCAACAAACAGGTGATCGGCACTTGCGACCATACAGTGCCTCGAATGGTGCCATCTTGATACTGGTGTGATAACTATTGTTGTACGAGAATTCAATCAGTGGCAAATGGTTAGCCCAACCATTGCCAAAATCAATGACACATGCTCTCAGCATGTCTTCTAATGTTTGAATGGTCCTTTCACTTTGACCGTCGGTTTGTGGGTGATATGCTGTGCTCATCTCTAATCTGGTTCCGAATGAATCTTGCAATGAATTCCAAAAGTTTGAAGTGAATCGACTATCTCTGTCGGAAATGATAGAAATTGGTGCTCCGTGCCTTGAGACTATTTCCTTGACGTAAAGTCTAGTGAGTTGCTCCATGGAATATGTCTCTCTAATCGGTATGAAATGGGCTGACTTGGTAAGGCGATCAACAATTACCCAAATAGCATCGTAACCTCCCGATGTCTTAGGAAGTTTCGTGACAAAATCCATTGTAATGCGTTCCCATTTCCATTGAGGAATTTCCGGTTGTTGGAGTAAACCTGAAGGCTTCTGATATTCAACTTTTACCTTAGAGCAGGTAAGACATTTGCTAACGTACGTGGCAATCTCCGCTTTCATGTTCGGCCACCAATAAAGCTTCTTAAGATCTTGATACATCTTATCCGATCCTGGATGAATAGAATACTTTGACTTATGCGACTCATGCATAATCAATTCTCGTATTCCGCCATACAATGGAACCCACATTCTATCCTTGAAACATAGTACTCCATCCGCTCTCTTTACAAAACCATTTGTGCTTTCGGGCATACCATAAAGCTTTTCACTTGGTCGATTTTCCTCCTTAAGTGCCTCGACTTGTGCTTCGTGGATTTTCGATGGTAAAGGAGAAATAATTGTCATTCCCAATGATCGAACTCTTAAAGGTTTAGGCCTCTCTTTCCGACTAAGAGCATCAGCCACAACATTGGCTTTTCCAGGGTGATACTTGATTTCACAATCATAGTCGCTGAGTAACTCCAACCAACGACGTTGCCTCATATTAAGCTCCTTCTGATCAAGAATATATTGCAAACTCTTGTGGTCGGTAAACACTGTGCACTTTGTACTGTAGAGGTAGTGTCTCCAAATCTTGAGCGCAAAAACTACGGCTCCTAACTCGAGATCGTGAGTTGTGTAGTTCTTCTCATGAGTCTTAAGTTGTCGAGAAGCATACGCTATCACCTTCTCGTTTTGCATTAAAACAGCCCCAAGTCCTTTATGCGAAGCGTCGCAATATACAACAAAGTTCTCAATGCCTTCGGGTAGTGCCAAAATTGGCGCACTGCAAAGCTTTTGCTTCAACCACTGAAAAGCAACTTCTTGTTTCTTTCCCCATTCGTACTTCTTGTTTTTCTGTGTCAACTTGGTCAAAGGTCTCGCTATCTTCGAAAAACCTTCGATGAACCTTCGGTAATACCCTGCTAGTCCTAGAAATTGTCGAATTTCTGTAGGATTCGTTGGAGTAGCCCAATCTTTTACGGCTTCAATCTTTATGGATCAACTTGTAGTCCATGACTATCAATGACATGACCAAGAAATTGCACTTTGTGATTCCAAAAATCACACTTCGATAATTTGGCATACAACTTCTCATTCTTGAGTAGCCTTAAAATCATCCTTAAATGCTCTTCGTGCTCTTCTTTGCTCTTGGAGTAGATCAATATGTCGTCAATGAACACTATAACAAACTTGTCCAAATACGGCTTACAAACTCTATTCATGAGATCCATGAATACCGCCGGTGCATTAGTCAATCCAAACGGCATCACTTGAAACTCGTAATGACCGTAACGTGTTCTAAACGCTGTTTGCGGAATATCCTCTTCCCGAACTCGAAGCTGATGATAACCCGATCGAAGATCAATCTTGGAGTAAATACTTGAACCTTGCAACTGATCGAACAAGTCATCAATTCTGGGGAGTGGGTAACGATTCTTCACCGCTAACTTGTTCAATTCTCGATAATCTATGCACATTCGGAAGGATCCATCCTTCTTCTTCACAAACAAGACCGGTGCTCCCCAAGGAGAGGAACTCGGCCTAATGAATCCTTTGTCTAGAAGCTCTTGCAATTGATTAGACAATTCTTGCATTTCGGATGGTGCTAGACGATACGGTGCTCGCGCAATCGGTGCAGCTCCGGGCACTAAGTCAATATGAAATTCTACTTGACGTGCCGGTGGAAGTCCCGGTAAATCCTCGGAAATACTTCAGAAAATTCACGAACAATAGGAACATCTTCAAGTCGCTTCTCCTCCGACTTTTCCTCGGTTACATGGGCTAAGAAAGCAAGACAACCTTTCTTAATGTACTTCTCCGTTTTGATACTCGATATGATACTAAGTCTGGTTCCACTTCGCTCCCCACGAATAATCAAAGTTTCGCCGTTGTAGGGAAGATGAACAACTTTCTCATCACAAATGATCTTCGCACGATGCTTAGATAACCAGTCCATGCCGATGACGACGTCAAAACTACCCAAATCTACGGGCATGAGGTCTATGATGAAGGGATGATTAAGAAAATTGAATGTGCAACCGCGGACAATGGTGTTTGTGTTAACTACGCTACCATTAGCTAATTCGACGTTGTATGATACGTCTAGTGTGGTTGGTTTTCAAGAATCGTTCCGATATTGGGTGCTTCCAAAAGTAGTTCATCACTAATATTGTTATCATGCTAGCAAGAAAATAGATATCCGCTTATACTATGTCAAAGAATGTCTGTTCTAGCTTCACTTGTAGATGAGGAATCATTGATTGTCCGACATGTTCAAACCTGTGACATCTCTTGATATAGAGGTGAGGTTACTTGGAATTTCTAGAGGACACAATGCCTTAGAGGAAGTTTATATCGATAACCTTAATTTAACTTAATTTTCCTTTAAGGGAAACTCATTGTTGGGAAGTTCACCTATTGTTGAGGCCATGCTTAACAGAGTGTTCTACACCTCGTTAGAAAACTTGATATATCCCTATAATGTTGCTTCGTGGGTATACTTCGTACTAAATCTCGTAACTCGGTCTAACTAATACTTTTGGAATGATAGAGTTTGGATTCTAACCCAAAATAGTGGTTCGGAAAGTCTCGTGATGTCTTAAGATTTTTGTTGGGTTTTGAATCATCCTACCACCTAGTTCTAGTCCTTGTTGGTAATTCCAAAATCCTTCCTTTGTTTTCTTGTATCGAGAAATCCTCTTCACAGATGGTATAGGAAGTCTTTCCTAAAATGTCACTCGTCAAATCCTAACTTATCGGTTGAGTGAAAGATAAATGGCGTAAGCACCTATAGAGTGTTAACAAAAAGAAATGTTTATGCACGATTTATCTGATTATAAAACTTTGCTTTTAAATGAGAATTGTTGTTAGGAGATTTGAAATGATGCTCGTTACTTTCATGACATAATTCTTCCTGAATTATACATAGGTGATCGTGCCATGTATAATTAAGGACAAATGATGTGATGCTTGTTTTTGTTGAAATAGTATTATGTTCCTCCGAAGTTTTAGATGGTATTCAACGTTTTGTTTTGTAAGATAATGGCTCAACAATTTTTCAGAGTAACATGAAAATCGTTTCGCCTGAGTATATTAAATAGTTGATAAAATGACTGAAACCAATTGATAAGTTGGTAATAAAACAACTTGCTTAAAACTTTATGAAACAACGTTTCTGAGATGGTGATAAAATAATTCGAAATAAAATCAAGTGAAATAATTTTATGAAATAATAGCAGGATAATTTGGAATAACATTTATTGGATGGTTTGTAGGATACATAGGAGAACCTTATCGAGTAATAATAGTCTACTAATTGGTCGAGAATAAAGTTGGCCTAACCCCTAGTAAAGTAGTGATGTATCGTATAGATAATAAATGATAAAGATTACCTTAGCTAGAAAGGTGCTTATTATCTGTTCCTGTTGATGGTCTAATCGTGTTTCAAATGTAGGAGTAGTAGGCGGTCTAGCAACAATAGCCCTAGAACTCTCACAGTCCTCAAACCTATGAGATGGTGTAGTGTCTATAGTCTTAGTGGTAGGTGGTAATGGTGTGTCAATTCATGCACGCTTCCCAAGCTGCAAGTCAGGTGTATGAGTATCGTGTATGAGATGTGATGGTACGGATGGTGCTCGAAATGATAATGATGAAGAAAATAATGACAATGATGATAATGGAATCCTTGTGGTGAGTTAAGAGAATAGGTTCATTAGGACTAAGCCTATAGGTTCTACCCAATGGTATGATCTGTCCCAACCGAAAGTGATAAAAATTGTCCCGATTCTACAGTGAATCAATAGTGATCGTGCGGTGTAGGTGCAACTTCGTCCCTCCTGAAGGTCTCAAAGTGTCATCGTCGATGTTATCGGTGACGAGTCAACTGATGTTAAAATTGTGATAGGGAATGACAAGGCATTCTCCATGTCAAAGTGATGCGAGTATAATGGGATGGGTATTTGAAGGCATCTCTGTGACAACCGATGCGAAATAAACGTAAATAATCTCGAATCAAATGTAAGTGAATCCGCATGACAGCAATGAATATGCACTATGATGAAATGATGAGGTGCTATGATAATGTAGCTATAGTCTAGGGTCAATGATGCAACCTAGTTCTCTATAACTGTAGCTCGGATACCAATCTGTCACACCCCAATTTACTGTTTTGCAGGGAATGGAATTCCTGGGAATTGACTGTCATAGCACCACATCACAGTTATATTGAACGACCTAAAGTGCCGTTTTAAAAACACATCGTTGGATATATCATAAAAACATTCAGAGTACAACATCGGTCCCAAAAGGTTTTAAAGTTTGCCAAAATACAAATATGTTACAAATCCAAACGATGTTTTGAAATAAAGTGCCATAATGTACATCATGTAAGTCGACGCCGCGACTCAAAATGTAGGTCCCTAAACCATGTCATGATGAATGCCTCAGTTACCTGAAAATACATTGCTAAAAACTGTCAACAATAATGTTGGTGAGAAATCATAGGTTTATGTAAATGTTTTATACGACTACACAAGTATCTAGCATGCATGACCATCAAGTCACGTAAAAATAATGTTACAATTGCTCTAAGCCCATGACCCCGAAACTAGACTGTTCAATCATGTATGCCCCTGCAGAGTGTTTGCGAGACAACTCCGTAATGTTATCAAATGAAATGCATCCGTTTTCCTGGTTGGGATTCACCAACCCGGATGGAGGCGTCACCCTCGATAGATCTATCCACTCATCCTCGCTTCAAAGATTAACGGTTCATGTTCAAGAAATGGGGACTTTCAAATTGGCAAATGTGGTAACTTAAGCAATGTAATGAATTTAACATACTTGGTATCGTACAAAGAAAATGTAGTGCAATGTATTCTCCCCCGTGGGTTTGAAAATAATCGAAAGCATGTAAAACGGGGCTATGAAAACTCACTTGGATAAACTGGAATAACGGCAAAAGTGAGTACACTGAGGTTTAATGTGATGCGTCAACCGGGACCTATTATCAATGATATGATATGTCATGAGTTGCAA
The DNA here is from genome assembly GCA_910596185.1 of Chrysanthemum makinoi. Taxonomy (NCBI): domain Eukaryota; kingdom Viridiplantae; phylum Streptophyta; class Magnoliopsida; order Asterales; family Asteraceae; genus Chrysanthemum; species Chrysanthemum makinoi. The sequence goes on from OU343224.1 coordinate 278,917,951, forward strand.
TGTAATGTTATGCATGCACTACGTATGTAATTTATACCATTTACGAGTTTTTGAAAAAGATACTCGTCGTCGAAAAATACATTTTTGACGTCTCGACCAATCAAAAATGACTTTACATGTTTTTACGTAAAAATGTCATCCTTCAATGGTTTTATAATGATTTTTGGTGAAATTACCACTTTTCGTCGCAAAACAATGTCGCGGAAAAATCATGAATTTACCAAAAATGGCTCCGGAAAAACAATCGTAAAACGGTGTACGTCGACCGTTAGAGAACGAACTCGACGGTTTTGGAAAGTTTGTATTGATATCTAAAAGTTTCAGTTCAGGAGTTTTCGTCCAAAAGGTCTCGAACATAAAGATAATAAGGGTTAAAGATGGTGGTTTTGGCTAATAGTGTGCAGAAAATTAGTTACGGCAAGTTTATGAAAAAGTGTATATCTTTGTCGTTTCAAATCCGTTTTCTACGCTTAATATGTCCTTAGCTTCGTATTGAAGTAAACTAATATATTTTTGACAAGTCGAAATAATTTGTGAAGCTTAAGGCTCGTTTTTGACCAGAACAAACTAAAAACATGTTGCTGAAATTTCAGAAAATAATACGTTTCGTCGTCAAACTTGTAAAATCCATAACTTCTTCGTTATAAGTCCGTTTTAATCCGTTCAAGCGGCCACGGATTCGTTTTAAAGTGTATTTTCTAAATATCAAGGCCAAAGTTTTGTACCAAATGTCGGATTTTCCAGAAAATTGAAACAAGGACAGAACCTTAAAATATAGTTATCGAAAATAGTTTTACTCGGACAAAACCTATTCTAATCCCTTCAAATCAACTCCAAAACTAATCTAATCCTACCATACACCTTCCTAGGGTGTCATGGGTTCCTAATCACCATCAAGACCAACCAATACCAAGGGGATAATTATAGGATGACCAATATGTATATATAACTCAATAAATCATGAAATAAATGGTATAAATCACATATCATGCATATAAGCTCCAAAATGAAAAGAAACATATGAAAATGAAAAGGAAACTTAAAAATGATAAAAACATGCTTACTAGTGATAATGAAGAGGTGAAAGTAACAAGGATTACACTTAAATATCCTTGGTTTTTATTTCAAAACCATAAAAAGGATATAATCTAGGTTGAAATAACACTTGAACTTTGCAAAAATATTGATCCCTTGTGCTCTTTTGCTTGTGACCGGTTCTTGAAGCCAAGAAGAAGAAGAGAGAATTTTTTTTATCTAACACTTTGAGAAAATGAGGATGAATGAGAAAAATTTGTCAAGTATGACTTTTAAGTTAGTGTGAATTATTAGTAGACAAGAAACCTTGCCACATTAATTGCCTCCCTCCCCTTGGTGCCAAGGGGGAGGTATGAGGTAAATATCTTTTTTTTTTTTTGCATAATTATTTGTAAGACTTTTGATAGAAAGTGTAAGAATTGTGTAAGTATTAATGTGTAAAGTGTAGAAAAATGTACAAGTAAGTTTTTAATAGGTTAAAATAGAGTGTATTGAGGTGATAAAAATTGTAAAAATACTTTCCTTGTAAAATTGAGTGATATAAAATTATCGAGTAGTTTTTAAGAAAAGCGACGTAATAATTAAACTTTAACGATTAATATACCAAATAAATTTAAAACACTAGGTAAAGTCAAAATATAGTTTTTATAAACTAAATGTAAGTATAAAAATACATCGGGATCATTTTTGAAAGTAACGGATTAAATATTTAAAATAATAACTCACGCGATAAAGATTATTAAATATAAAAATTACGCGTAAAATATGAAATGAAATGTCGTGAATGAATTTATGAGATGCACATGATGTCAATGAAATGTAGACTAATCATAGTCCATATGAAATGTACGTGATGTCATGATCATGAATTCGCCGCTAAACCTCCAAGGTTACGCGAATTTGAAACAAGTAAACCAAGTTTACTCAAAATGTTGAAATAATGAGACATGAATCGTGTCGAGAAATAACCTGAAAGTACGGATTGTCACATAGAATGAAGAAATGGCTCTCTATTTATAGGCAAAATCTTCGACTGTTCCTCGGATCCCACAGATCCCTCCCACTTGGGATCCGTCTAGTGTAATCCTAGGGATCCGTGGGACGCTCCTCTTTGCCCATGGGTTTTTTGGTTATGGGTCATGGTTTATGGGTTGGTCCATGGGTTTTCTTTAGATTCAATGTATCTAAGTATACATTGTATCTAGCCAACTTGTGTATGGGTTATGATCCATGGGTTATGGTCCATGGGTTATGGTTTTTACCCATCCTAATAAACGATTACAACAAATGCTTAATTACTAAATTTTTGTATTTAAATGGATATATGTAAATGCTTTACAAAAGTAACATGTATCCTTATAATTATACTTAAGATAACATTATATTTGTTATCAACAAAACACAAAGAGATCGCAAAATATTAATAAACGTTTTTACGGTTTATTTTTATTAACAAAGTGTTCAAACGTCATAATCTCTCTCTTTTCATCTACTCTTGGCAAACATGTAATCAACCCCATTATCATTCAGTAGGCTCTTTGTCGTGACAGCTGATGGAGAAAACTCAATATAATGAATTTGACCCTGATGTAAAACAACCCGAACTCGTGACTTAAACTTGCACATATGTAACAAAGAGCGGTGCCGAGACTTCATCCTCCATTGAATCTCTAAGTACTCTATACTCTTCATCCAACCAACCATCAAGTATAAGACGTACATCACCTCTTGAAAATCCACAATTGAATGTGACACTGAGCACTACAACGTAACTCCTTAAAGTGATAGTTATTTTGTGGTGGTAAGAGCCCAATTCCCTTAAGTGGTAACAGAAAAGGTAAAAGACACCCAACAATAACTTGATTTCCAAGTCTTTGTTTTTGATAATAAGCTCGAACAAGGATCTTGAAGAATCTTCATCCAACCATCCCCGATACCTTCAGATACTAAGTACACTCGCCCGTGATATTTCACTTCAACCTCAAATAAATAATAGTGAATTAACCCCACTGTCACATCTTCTGGTTAAAAGCTCAAATCTAGCCTCCTTGACGTTTTAAGTGAACTCTGATAATGGTTTCATCCCGACCATGGTTTAATGAGCATAACCCCGTAAAACTTTGAAATAACCAAACAGCCATGAAGAAAATCCAAACAATCACCCAATTCATGAAGTACCTCCTTTATCCCTTCTTTGAAGTAGAAATTGTAGCAACAGCATCAAATAAGATCTCAAAATACACTTTCCTTTCTCCAGGATGGTTCCAACATTACGGGATTTTACAACTCTATGGTTTAAGCCGAGAAATAGTTTCTTTCGCGGGATTTTACAACACCAAGAATAAACCGTAAGATAGATCCGGAAACGCACTTTACAATTACCAGGATGTTTCCATTGTCACGGGATTTTACAAGTCTATGATTTAAACCGAGAAATGGATTCTTTCGCGGGATTTTACAAAATCAAGACAAAACCGTGAACAATGTCAGCTTGAATGTGTTATGACAACTTTGGTTTCGGTGAATATATGTTTTAGGGGAACATGCAGCGGTTCATCAACGGTTCATAATCCAACATCAACAATATCATCAACCATCCAAAAAACACTTTGGTAAACACATCATTCACGCATTCTGTCGGCTAATGCAGTGACAACATGGTGAAGTAAACCCGATATGCCAAACTTGATCATGAAGTAAAATTCCCCATATTTGTTACTTAAACTTGTACTAATCCTTGTGAAGAAGAAATGGTGTACCCAATGTACAAAACCTCTTGACATATCCTCAACTGCGTGAGACACCGAAGTGATAGTTACTTTGAGGGTTAAGCGAGAAAGAATCATAAATGTAACTAAATAGCCGAGTCTTAATCACACTCTTTAAATGCCCAAACAAGTCATCTTCGCGAAAGGGTAGTAAGAAAGAAGATGAAAGTAAGCAACCCCGAAGTGAACCTTGTTCAAATATCAATTCAAGCCATGACAGAATACCCATCGTGAAAATGCATAAACCAGAGTATCAATCAGCATAACACAACGATCATCATCACACCAAATCTCATTATCAGAAATCATTGCATTTATTCTAGCCCAATTTCGTTCCAAAACCGGGTCACAATATACGCCCCATAAAATAATCACTCCAGCCCATGAAATTAGTTCCACTTCCAAAGCCGTCAAGCCCAAATGTAAGATTGTCCTATTCCAGGTCCAGTAGTAGCCCAATAAACAACATAATACACCACTTCCCATGATTACAATTACATGATGGTTTAATTATTTGTTTCATTGAGGTCTTTAAAAACGGAACTTATTGAAGTGTCCAAAATGAATAAACTAATCCATGAGATTCATGATTTACCTCATACGTTGAATGAAATTCGTGACCCATGTATCGTGATATATCAATTCAGAAATTTGTGACGCCACCATTTAATTAACCAATGGTACTCGGTCCATTTCACACACAAGCAAACAAAACTTTTGGCCCATGTATTAGACTGGTAACCGATCCATATACCACCCAACCCTAACCATCCGGGTATTTAACACACTTACAACACACATACAAACCCTAATCCTTTTTATCATCCACCTCCTACTAAAATAATCTCTCAAATATCACCAACATCTGCTTCTCTTAACCCTAATCAAAAACTCTAAGAGTACGCCTCCATCAGTTAACAATTATCCAAAATCATTCACACATCATCCAACTCATTCAAAACCCATAATTATCTCAACAAATTCGACCTAATCACCACTTCTTAGACATAATATGCAGCACTAATCAACACAAGACCTCGCCACAGGTATGGCAAGAGGTCCTTGGTTTCAACGAGTTAAGCCACAAGGATGGCACGATGCTTCTTGATTATGCTTTACGAATCAAAAATAGATCACAGGTAGGTTGAATTATGATACAATCAATAAATGGTTTCTTTGTTTTGAGTTTTATTAAACGAATCAAAGAAAAAAAAGATTTAACAAAGTTGTTAAAATCTTTTCTTTAAATTCGGACATAAAAAAAATGTTTGGATCGATGATGAACTCTTTCTCGTTAGAAAGACCTTAGAGTCTTGATGTTTCATTAAAAAAACGAGATAGTAATCTGAGATTAGTGGTTTTATTTTGAGTTTGCATGCAGTTTGTTGAAGAGTGACTGAGATGGTATGATGGTTGTGTTTAGGTCTAGGATTAGTGAGTTGATAGACATGGTCTCGTGGCTGATGTGAACATCCTTTTTGCTTTCCTTAAGATTTATTTTTCAATATTGTTGATATTCATGGACTGATGATGGGTTTAACCTGATGTCATTTTGAGTCTTGTTGGTATTTGGTTTGTGGTCGTGTGGTCAAGTCTTCTCATTCTTCATTTCTGTTCTTAGTATTTTCAAACAAGTCGCTACTATGCTATAGTAGACAAGTCGCTACTAATGCTTTAGAGTTAACTCGCTAATCTCCTGTGAGTCAAGTCGCTACATTTTTTTCATTACAAACCGCTACTTGTTAAATAACAAGTCGCTACATCATTTTCAAGTCGCTACATCTTTTGCAAAACACAACTCGCTACTTCATTTTCATCACAACTCGCTACTTGTAAAGATAAGTCGCTTAGAAGTACTGAATAATGACAAGTCGCTACATCTTGACTCAAGTCGCTATAAGGAAAATACCAACTCGCTTATATAAACAGTTTCACAAGTCGCTTAAGACTGTTTGACCAATTCATACATAAACCCAGAAAAACTGCAATGAATATCCGTTTTGACCTCTTTTTGACTATATCCGATGAGTTTTCCCACCATCATCATAAGAAACCCAGAAAAACATCATAAAAATGCTTCCTTTTGACTGTTATGACCACATAAACTGACGGTTTGACCACAAATAGATTTCACATTGGTACAAACAATTCATAAGAAAATGATTGTACAACACTGTTTTTGGACAAAAATGACAAAGACCAGATATTGTAACAACACATTGGTACTTAAAACATTGTTAAAAACTGTTATCAATAATGTAGGAAAAATATTTCAGTCTTGTCAAAATAGTACTAAAAACAGATTTAATGAAATGTCTGATACCAATTGTAGGATCGTAAATATTATTGTGTTGATGATTCGGGTGGCCTTGGATGATGATGATACAAGTATGCCATGTTTTAGAGAGAGAAAGAGTGAGAGGGTGTTCTTGTTAAAGACTTGCTTTGTAAAAAATGAAATGTTAGATTGAGAAGCACCACCCCTTCCAAGGATGGAAGGGGTATTTATAGATACAAAGCATACGTCCTCCTAACGGACTGTAGATCAGGCATACAGTGGGTAAAGACCCGTCCTTCCTCCACGGTGTTGCACTAAACTAAACTACGCTACAAACTAACTAATTAACTACTAAATAACGTAAATAACGACACGTCTACGAGCTAACATATGATAGACCATAATTGGGGTGACCGACACTTTAACATGGAATTTTCTAATTCCTAACAATCCTCTTGAAGACGTTTAAGTGTTTCCAGTTGTAAACTCTTTAGACCAAGTCGTGGGAGGATAAACTCAAAACGTTCTCTCGGAAGAGCTTTGGTGAAGATGTCTGCTAACTGGTATTCAGTCATCAAAAAATAAAGTTCCACCACACCGTTCTCTACTTGCTCCCTGATGAAATGATGTCGAATGTCGATATGCTTTGCTCTTGAATGTTGAACCTTGTTGCAAGAGAGAGAAATGGCACTTTTGTTATCACAATACAGAGGGATTTTGTTGAATTCAAAGCCATAGTCAGATAAATGGGATCTCATCCATAGGATTTGAGCACAACAAGATGACATGGCTATGTATTCAGCCTCTGTAGAGGATATAGATGTACTCATTTGTTTCTTTGAAGACCAGCTCACAAGCTTATCACCAAAAAACTGAGCACCTCCTGACGTGCTTCGACGTGTATCTTGACATCCTGCATGATCAGCATCTGCATAGGCTGTTAGTGACATACCGGTGTCCTTCGGGTACCAAAGTCCATATTGATGGTTCCTTGGAGATACTGAAAGACCTATTTAACCGCTTGAAGGTGCTTTTTGGTAGGCTTAGCCTGGTATCTAGCACACATGCATACAGCTCGGCTCGATTCAGTTTCGAGCAAAGCTCGAGCTTTGCTTGAAAAGCTCAAATATATGTATATGAATACATGATTACACATTTACACCCCTATTCCAACTCCTGAACAAGTTGATTAAGGATTTGAGACTTGAGACTTGAAAAGAAGAACAAATACAATACATTACCCAATGAATAAAACCATATAAAGAGCCTACAAAAGGGCCATACACCTGAACCAATGAATCGTATTAATGAATCGTATCTAAGTTGGACAAAATGTGACTAAATTTTCACCTGATGCCACACGTACAAGAGTCAAGAGTCAAGAAGATGAAACAAGTCTAACATTAAAATGAAACATAATCAGTAAATACTAGTTAAGGTTCGAATGTGTAAAATAGTTCAACAAAATATTATTTACGAGACGTCATAAGATTCATAGATCTTGAATACTTGAGCAAAATGATTTCCATAAGTTGAATACTTATTTATAATTAGGTTAATATTCAAATTAACCCTTATTTACTTAAAGCTCAAAAAAGCTCAATAAAAGCTCGAGTCGAGCCATCAAAAGCTTGAGCTCAACTCGTTATATGTTTCGAGCCAATATATTGGGCTTGAGCTCGACTTGAGCTTGATAAAAGCTCTACTCGATCGAGCCAAGCTCGGGATCGAGCTCGAGCTCGAGTTGCTTGATAAAAGCTCTGCTTGTTTGCACCCCTAGTCCCATCATTGACATTTGAAATTTGGAGCCCATCTCCTTAGAAAAACGGTCACATTCATTGGGGTCAGTCGAGGCAAAAATAATATCATCAACATAGATTTGAACATGAATTAAATGTTTTCCTGACTTTCTGGTGAACAATGTCGGATCAACTGCTCCTTTGCTGAATCCAAAGGATAGAAGAAACTTTGATAGCGTATCATACCATGCCCTTGGAGCTTGCTTCAAACCGTAAAGAGCCTTCTTCAAGCGATAGACATGAGTAGGATGATCTGGATTCACAAAACCTTCATGTTGGCTGACGTATATGACTTCTTTAAGATCTCCATTAAGAAAAGCCGTCTTTACATCCATCTGATAGACTACCATATTCTTACTAGCAGCATTAGCCAGGAAGATTCTGATTGCTTCGATATATGCAACTGGAGCAAATGATTCTTCAAAGTCAATACCCTCCTCTTGACGATATCCTTTTGCAACCAATCAAGCCTTGTTCTTTAATACATCACCATGCTCATCAAGTTTTACTTTGAAGATCCACTTTAGAGCAATGATCATAGCACAGTCAGGAGCAGGTACTAATTCCCATACATCTAGTCGATCAAACTCATGAATTTCTTCTTGCATGGCATTGAACCAGATGTCTTCATTCATGGCAGTTTTAACGTCTTTTGGTTCGATCTTAGACAGTACGGAGTTGAAGAAGCACCATAAGGCATTAGTTGCAAGTTGTTTATGAGTGGATACTGGACGAGAGGGGTTTCCAATGATGTTGTCCAATGGATGATCATGTGTCCATTTTCTAAGGTGTTCGTGTGGTTGTTGTTGAGGAACTGAAGTAGCATAGTCGTTTTCTCCTGATGAAGATGGTTCTGATGATGGTTCAGGAGAAAATATGTTCTCAAAGGGGGAATCTTCAGGAGTAGCAAAGGGATTATCTCCATCATAGGTGCCAGAAACAATTTCATGATGTACACTCGATGATTGAGGATTTGTTGATGAGACAGAGTGATCAGCAGCAGGCGCTTCTTGACTTAAGGACATAGAAACTGAAGGGTTAACTTCATTGACAGGGATAGGAGCAGCCTCTGTTGATGGATTTGACAGATCATTAGAAATTGGCTCATAGTGTTCATCAAACATTGAATCAAACAATTTCTTCAAATCATCTTCTGAAGGAGGTACATAACGAGTTGCTGGTGAGGGATTTAGTACAAGAGTAGAACTGATTGGACTACTTGATGAAGGTTGAGATGCGGGTCCAGAACTGGATTGTCCTGGAGCCATTTGCTCGGACAGCTCATTGAATGTGACGTGAATAGTTTCCATGATATCTCGAGTTCTTTTGTTGTAGATTCGGTAACCCTTCTTGTTTGATGCATAACCTACAAAAACTCCAATGTCCGTTCTTAGCTCTTAATTTACCTAAATCTTGACCGTCATTTGTTGGATAGCACAAAGCATCAAACACACGAAGGTAGGAGATATCAGGTTTTCGTTTATGAACAAGTTCGTATGGAGTTTTTCCATGAGAGATGTGTATAAGGGAACGATTTTGGGTGCAGCAAGCAGTGGCAATGGCTTCAGCCCAGAGAAGCATTGGAACCTTTGAATAAATTAGCATTGTTCTTGCGGCTTCCACAAGAGTTCGATTTCGTCTTTCAACTACACCGTTCTGTTGAGGAGTTTGTGGAATACTTCTTTGATGACTGATTCCAACACTTTCATAAAATTGACTTAAGTCTTTGTTAACAAACTCTGTGCCATTGTCAGTTCGAACAATTCTAACAGTATTGTTGAGTCGAACCTGAAGCTGCTTGATAAGTTTGATGATGACATCTGGAGTTTCATCCTTTGTCCTCAAAAACTTTACCCAAGTAAATCGAGAGTAGTCATCAACAACGACTAAAATATATTTCTTCCCATTTATCGTTTTCACTCTCATTGGTCCGCACAAATCCTTATGAAGTGTATGAAGAACTTCCATTACCGAGTTTGTGGGTTTGGGTTTGTGGGCATATTTCTTGCTTTTTCCCAATTGGCATGTTGAACAAAGATGATCTTTTTCATACTTTAATCTGGGTAAGCCTCTTACAAGATCCTTTCTGGAAAGATTATTAATGGTTTCGAAGTTCAAGTGATTGAGACGACGATGCCATAACCATGATTTTGTTTTTGAAGCCTTTGACAACAAGCATATTGGACCACGAGTTCCTCTTAACAGTTCTACACCTTCAAGTTCTCTAACGAAACAAGTATGTTTTCTAAATGCCACTTCTAGATCGGAATCACATAATTGACCAACAGAAAACAAGTTATGACCAAGACCTTCAACATAATATACCCTGGAGATTACACTATCGCCAACAACATAGTCTCCATAACCCATAATTGCGCCAAAATGGTCGTTCCCGAATCTAATAGTCCCGATGAATTTACTCACGAAGTTCATGAGCATGCGATCTCTAGTCATATGCTTGGAACAGCCTGATTCCAGGTACCACAGAACGATTTGAACGATCTGCAGTTGAACACAGACAAGAATGGATAACTGGATAATTGGGATCCCCATGCAAGAATGGGTTCCATTTGGTTAGTAACAGTGATTGGAACACCCACAACGGAAGTAGGAATAATGGAATCATCAGGAATAGATGCAGTACTAGTGTCCGTATTTGACCTATTCAAAGTATGTTCACTTCTTAAAGGAATAGTTCTACCAATAGGCATCCATTTTCTAATGGGCATTGACTTAGCAAATTTAGGGCACAATTCATTAAGATTAAACTTACGGCCAGTAGGTATCTATTGATAACCTATATTACAAAATTTTCTTCCTGTGGGTGTCCAATGTTTTCTAACTTTATTTTGACTTTGCCTTTTAGCCTTCTTAGCTTGATTTTTGACATTAACAATATTAACTGGGCATTTAACAACATTAATTAAACCATTCACACCACATTCATGATTAGTAACAGAAATCAAGCAATCATCATTACATGGTTTGCAGTTAGTAGCAGAATTTGAATTAATTACAGTACGCTTATAGCTAATACTAGAATCAACACGATTCGTTTTATTCAACTCAAACTTAGTTTTCCTAGGATGGTCTTCTACTCTCTTCCAATGCACATTCTTAGCTTGCGAGGTCCTATCTTGCTTTGTATTGCCTGGAGGCTTTGACCCGCTTGCTTATATGTCACTGATTACTCCTGTAGAGGGAATTATGGGAAGATTAGTTGGTTGGGCTACTTTTTGCATTCCTAAATAAGACGTGCAGGGATCTGAACTACTTGAAGGCACTTTAGAGTTCACTTTCTTAATACTGGGCATAGAATGGGTTGCATACTTGGAACTAGGCATAGAACAAGGCATCACAACTTTATCTTTCGCACCTAAGGATTTAGGACATGTTGCTATTAAACATTCTAACAGCTCCTGAGATCGTTTGGCCTGAATGCAAGCAAACCTAATTTCTCTATCAAGTGGCTTATTTATGAAATCCTCTTCTACAGTCTCACGGAGACATTCTAGACTATTCTTAAGGTGAGCGAAATAGTTATGAAACACAAGTTCGTTATTTCTAAGATGAGTAGGAATGTATTTAACAGTCATAGTATATTTGGAGTCTGCAGATGACTTTGATGCAACATTCTCATTAAAGATAAGTGGCATTTTCCCTTTTTCATGACTCTTCAGATTCTTAATTTTCTTTTGTAAAGACGTTATTTTCGTTGTTCTTGTCACGAGTGACTTTCATTGAATCATATAACTCTTTAAAGTGTCGTTTAACTTTTTCATTTTCTTCTAGAAAACTATCATTTTCCTTTTGTAAAACATTAGCCAAGTTTTGAAGATGAAAAGTTTGAGAACACTGAGAATCTAAAGGAGGAGGCATTTGGGATCCAGTCATGTTGTTCTTTTCACCCTTTAATTGTGAAATTTGGGCTTTCAACTTTCTGATCGTGTTATAATGAGCTTGAATCTGTTCGTCACGTTTGTTTATTTCAAAAAGTGCATCAAACTATGGAACATTTGAGGATGTCTTGATGTTTGAGGTTTTGACATTTTCCTTGAGATGTTGATATTTGAGTTGCAAATCAAAATGTTCAACTTCTAGCTTAGAAAAATGTTTTACCAAATTATCGTGATCATCCTGATCGATTTTTTCATTTAGTTATGAGTTTTTGTTTTCAAGCTCAATGACATGATCATTGGAAACTTTCAAGGCAACAGTTAATTCATGAAATTGAGAAGCAGTAATAGAATGCTTAGTAACAATATAAAACACATCTTGAGCCACACAACTTAATACTAAGTTCTCATTTAAGATATGCAGATTCTTCCTTTCAATTTAATTATATTTGAGTTCCCGTTCATAATCATTTACCTCAACTATCATTGCATCAAATTCCTTTTCCATTTCTTTGATATCTGAGTTAATCCCTTTTTGAAGACTCTCAAATTGACCTTTTAATTGTTTAAAGAAAGGCATGACCTCAGTTAAATAACATTCTTTAGTTTGCTCAAAACCCCTTTCCCTGTAGGTGTGATTCTCTTCTTACATGTCTTCTCAAAATCAATGAATAGTTAATACACAACATACAGGCTGATTCAGGTCTTACTATTAGTGGAAATAGTTCTAGGAACTAAATGCATTGGTGTATTCGGAGGATACACAGTAGCTGCAGGCACTTTCCTAAGGGGAGTGTTTGTTTCAACAAGCTCTTTAGCTTTTTGCTTATCCATATCTTTCTTCCAAAAAATTTGTTCTGTGGTTAATTGAGTTTGAGGCTTAAATCTGGTCAGGGAGATCCAATTTTCTTTTGTGTAATCATGGGGTTTGATTGTTATGTTATTCTTTTTACAATTAGGATCTTCTAGCTTCTTATCCATTTTCTCCCTAGAGGCATCTTCTAATTTTCTATCCTCTTCCATGCTTCCAATACATGAAGGTGTTTGCCTAGGCTTAGGGATCTCATTACCATCATATACAATCTTATGGAAAGCTTTAGCTCTTTTACAATACTCAGGATTTGGTTCCTCTACTAGGGGAATACTATGCTTATTGCTTAAGACTCTCTGCTTAGTGATCATGTGAGCAGTCTGAATGGTGTTTCCTTGTACGTACAACTTATTTTCAAGCTTGTTTTTCAAAGTTTTTAGATTAGAAAAGTCATTCAAAAGTTTTTATTCCTTAGCATTAAATTCTTGATTAAGCACTTTAACATTATCTTGAAGCTCTTGCTTTTGCTTAACAGTTTTAGAAAGCTTTTCTTGTAAGGAGTTTAACTCTTGTTTTAACACTTCTTCTCTAAAATTACTTTTTCTAATAATTGTACGCATTTGGTCATCCATTTCTTGCTCACGGGTAGTTAACTCAAACTTAGCACGTTGTTCATAAATAGCAACTTGTTCTTTATAGGCATTCAGTTCAGAGATAACAGAATCATCAGGGGCACATGCAGTGTATTCATCAAAAACATAGTCATCATTGACTGCAGAAGATACATCACTTGGTATAATCTCACTTTCACTTTGTGTCACATATTGATCATATGGGACAATATTACTATTACCCTCATTATCAATATCTGATTCATAAGTTTCAAGAGATTGTACTTCATTATGTATCTTTTTCTCATCCACCTCATCGTATAGTTTTAATACCTCTGATATGATTGATTCTTTGGATGGACCAGCCTATTGTGGTGATGAGACCTTTGGAGAGACCATAGGTGAGATGCTAGCCTTGAAGATTGTCTGGGAAGTAGGTTCATCATCGACATCAGAGTCAAATGCATCACAGTCTGCAACTTGAAAGGCATTTTGATGATTGTGACCTATTTCCTGAATTGGCTGCTCATCCACATCAGCATCATATGTCTTAGCATTTCCTTCTTCAAGAAACAACAACTCCTCTTCATCCAAAGCTGCTCCATTATACTGAGCATGCACAAGCAACATCTTGTCTCTGAAGTATTCTGCATTCTGTGGATGTTTTGGAGATGTGCAGTTCCTCGCAATATGTCCCTCACCACCACAGTTGTAGCATTTGATTGGCTTTGCATGCCCTTGATTGGCATTTCTTCTACGATTCTGATTAGCCACATATCCTCCGCCTACTCCAGTATTACCATAACCTGCTCCAATCATTCCTTGTTCATACAGTCTTCCTTGCACATTCTGCACCACTACCTTACCATCTCTGACAGTAGCTTGATCGTGTGGATTGGATGCTGTTCTGAGGTTATTATTGGTGTGTGGAGTGGAATTCATATTTTGACTAACCATGAGAGACAGTTGAGAGAGACAGTTGATTTATGAAGTTTTCCATGAGTGTGTTTGAGTCTGGAGGCTTATATGCTGGATCAGGAATGAGCTTGTAATTACCATTACCTGTGGGTATGACTTGAGAAGTTGTGGCGGTAATTCCAACATTGGTGTAAAAGGCTGTTGAATCATTTGACGAACTTGTTTCTCCCTGTTTAGATTTGAACTGTTCAAGAATCCTTCATTCAAACATAGCATGTCTCTCATTCTGAAGAAGGAAGGCATACAGTTGCTCATAGTTGGTGTTCTTTAATCCTTTTGTTAGTTTCACAAAGGTGACAAATTTGTGCCATTCGAGATTCATGTTGTTCACAAACTTTTAGTTCAGCTGAATATTTGGCATGGTCATTTTGATATTCCTCATGTCATTCACATGCTTGTGGAATCTCACGTAATAGTCATAGACACTTTCTTCTGGTTTCATCCTAAAGTGCTCAAATTAATCATACAGTTGTGATTCTCTATCTTTCTTAGTTAATTCAGAACCCGAGAGAAGCATCTTGACATTATCCCAAACAGCCTTGGTTTCAGTGTTGTGATTGATAAGCTTGTAGATGTCTTTTGGAAGACCATGAAGTATAATGTTTGAAGCCCTGATATCAGCATCGTATATCTTTTTCTCCTTATCACTGAGCACATCATACGTCTTTGGTCTGTCCAAACCTAAGATCACTGTACCTTCCGCAGCAGTTTCAAGAACATCTCTGGTAGTCTTAATTTGATAAGGTCCTTCATCAATTGACTTGAGAATGTTTACCCCATTTTCCTTTCCGAGACAATACAACCTAATTCGTTGAGCCCATGAGTCATAGTCAGTTCTGTCAAGCATGGGTGGACCAGTATCTGATCCAGCTGCTTGAACGTCCTCAGCTACAGAAAAGATGATTATAGGCACGTTGGTAGACATGTTTACAGATATCACGGGATTTTATAACTCTTTGATTAAACCGGGAAATAGATTCTTTCACGGAATTTTACTAAATCAAGAGAAAACCATTTAGAAACAATAATCAACCAAGTCACTATAACCCTTGAAGACAAGTCGCTAAATCACAAAGTTGCTAAGTAACAACTCGCTAAAAGGCTCAAGTCGCTATGAACCAAGTCGCTAAACACAAGTCGCTATGAACCAAGTCGCTTAACACAAGTCGCTAAAGCAACAAGTCGCTAAGCTGACAAGTCGATAAAGAGCAACTTGCTAAGTGGGCAAGTCGCTAAGGAACAACTCGCTAAGAGGCCAAGTCGCTAAAGAGCAACTCGCTAGTCACAACAAAGTCAAGTCGCTGAAAATAATAAAGACAAGTCGCTACGTTGAACAAGTCGCTAGCCAGAGTGGTACCTCCACTACTTTGTACTATTTGTCGCCTTGTCTCAATAAACAAGTCGCTAGAGCTCAAGTCGCTACCACTTCAACAGCAAGTTGCTGCGAACTAACGAAGCAAGTCGCTACGAAGAAAACTTATCCGAGAGTCATGTTGCTAGCAAGAAAAACTTAAACACAACCCTTTTCAATCCAAAACAAGCCCAACCACAGTGATTCAAGCTTTCCAAATCAAAACCCAAGCACTTACAATGATTCTAAACACAAAAGTACAATCAAAATTCAAACTTTAACACAAGAAATGATCCAAATGAAGCAAAAACCACTAAACGTTTTCAAACCCAAAAACCATATAAAACCACTAGGAATCCAAGGACATGTAAGAGAGATGATCAAACCATGGCTCTTGATACCATTTGTAACATATTGGATTTTACAAACACATCAAACCATGATTAAATATAGGCGTATACAATAAGGTTTTAGAGAGAGAAAGAGTTAGAGGTTTGGGAACTTAGTGAGAGAAAGTAAAAGTATTATTATGAGCTCCAACCCTCTACCTTGGGAGGTAGAGGGTATTTATAGTTTCTTACATAAACGCCACCTACGGGCTGTGGATCAGGCATACAGTGGGTAAAGACCCATCTGTCCTCCACGGTGTTACTTAACTAAATACTATCTAACATAAAATAACTACGACTATGCGCTTTCTAACGATTACATATACTTGAGGTTACCGAAACTTTAATAACTGGATTTATTAAATCCTAACATAAGGAGAAGTACTTGTTCTTTTGAGCAAAACTTTGAAAAGTGAAAGTTTTGATAAGTTTTACTGAAAAGTAAGAAGCTTTTGCTCCTTTTATAGGATTGTGGCACTGATGCGTACCACTGGGTCATTTCATTACAAGTACGGGTTGTACACTGTTATGTGTGCACAAACCATTGTCAATAATAAAGATCAACACATCCAAATATAAGTGAAAGAAACAAATTAAGGAGTACCAGGAAGTCCGTCAATAACACCAGGAGTTCTTTCTGGACATTGATAGCCTGTTAGAGAAATACTCGGACGTCCACCCATGAAGCTCTCCAATGTCCTTATCTGATCTTCTTCACATCCCTCTTTTCCCTAGAATTCCACCTCTTCTTCGACCCTATGACTTCATGAATCTCCTTTAACCGATATGTTAACCCGTCCCGAACCTTCTTTAAAGTGTGATCACAAAAGCTCCTTGCACGCCATGAAGCAATTACGGTGAAGTTCACTGTGGTAAACTACCCCAAACATTGGTTTCTTAACGATGGTGTACTGAGCAAGTTGGTTGATATCGGGAAGGTCTAGCTGTGGTTTGGTGAGATTAACACGTTGTTGGTATGATTCCACGGCAAGCTGAAGGTCTTCAACACGTTCCTGGATAACGATGCTTCTAATGAATATTAGCAATGACTTGATGTACTAGAGCTGGATGTTCGTGGAGAATTGTCGCATTCATCCTTGTACCTTGGCAAGATACATATCTTCAATGTCATTGAGTGACAATCTCAAAAAATCCGCTTCAAAAAAGTCATATTCCTGTTCATCTTGGCGTTTGACTACGATTTTCTTCAGGAATGAGTAGTCCCACTTAGTAGACAGGCTAACATGCATTATGGCAATGATCCGTTGGTCACTGTACACCTCCTTTTTCGATTTGAGTACATGGCAGTCTCTGTAGTATATTCTTCTTCGTTCAGGCCAATGATGAATTCAATATTGTGCATCGAGGTCACACTTTACCACATTGTCAACAAACATTCGTATGGCTTCTTCCTCGATGGCCACATTGTTGGAGAAGATTGCTGCCGGGATAGGGAAGGTGAGTGAGATAGCGTATTTCTTGCTAACTTCGCTACCGTGCTGAAGAAATTCCAGGTCATTGTTGAAGAAATATCGGTAGAGAATATGAGGTTGATCAGGTCGACCAATGGTGGGTAGTGGCTTGGTCCAGTCAGTGTAGTAAGGAGCCTTATCAGGTCTGGTGAAGTCGATGTTTGGTTCAGGGTTGAGCCAATCAATATTGTTGGACATGGCTCGTGCAATGTTGTCGAGATGATATTCGACTTCAATTGCACTGTCGGAGCTGTCTTTTAGCAGTTGAAAGGCATCGTTCTTTATTCGTCTTAACTATGCTTTCGTCATCTTCTTCACCTTAAACTTTTCTTGAATTTTCTTGACATGCTCCAGAGTTCGACCATCTACCGGTTATTGGTCTTCCGGTAATTGAGGGGTTGCATCAACAAGCTTTGAAAACCATTCATATTCTTTAGTTTCATATTCATCTAGCCATGATACAACTGAGGTTGACTTTTTCTTCTTTGGCTTCGAGGATGATGCTGGCTGCTTAGTTGATGTAGAAGAAGGAGGCTGTTGTTGGGGCTTTGGAATCTCCTCGTCGTCACCACCAGTGTATTTAAAATGATCATTAGTTTTCTCTGTTGGTGGTGGAGACTCAAAGTCCTGAGGTTTGTCTCTATCAGGAGGACGTTGTGAAGATCTTCTAGTGGTGGTGGTCCTTTGGGGTGGTGGAGGCATAGATGATGATTCGTCAGTTTTCTTTTTGCGTTTCAGCTTAGAATCATTGTCCGCATCATCGTTGTCTCTTGGACGCTTAGCCCTTTCAGCTGACTCTTTACACGAAGTTTTGAGTTGATATTCCAATAATGCCTCAAAAATTTTAGCTTCTTCAGAATTGAACGTTGCAGATCTTGGAGACATTTGCATTACCAGCTTAGATATCAATTCAGCATCGGAGACAATCGGAGACGAGACTGGATTGATTTGCATGGCAACAGGGGTAGTTGACATTGTATGCATGACCAATGCCATGAGATTAGGATAGAGTTGTTTGGAGAACATCTCTCTTGTCGAGAAGAAACTTGTGAGTATAGTCTCTAATCGACTTGTCCATTTCCCCTCGGATATCTCGATTGAGAAACTGCTGAATCTGCTCTCTTTCCTCTGAAAACTCGTTCATCACATCTTGGAGTAAATTAAGTCTGTCGGCCAATTGATTAAATTTCTTGTTGACTACGTTTCATTTCCGTACTTGCCTAACAGCCTTGACAATTCTGGTTTAAGCCCGTGATGCCCAAGTGTTGGTCGGTTTCTTGATTGATTTAGATGTGGATCTGGTGGTAGCATCTTTGGATGGTGGTGGTGATGAGTGAGATGACGAATCAGAAGATGATGAGTCATGAGATGGCTCTGGGTCTTTTGGCGGTTCAGAAGCTCCTTCCGGGTTATGTTCAGAATTATCTAGAATATAATCATCAGCTTCTTTGCGAGCTTTAGCCTCTTCTTCAGCCTTTACTCTGGCCTCTTCTTCTGCTTCAGACTTTTGCTTAGCCTCTTCATTTTCTTTGGCTCGAGCTTCCTCGTCAGCCTTTTCTTTAGCAGCTTCCTCAATGTCTTTGTCCGTGATCATCTCATCCTGTTCTTGTTCCTCTTCTTCCTCAAAGGTGAATGGAACCTCATAATATTGTTGCTACTGCTCTGTGGATTCCTTGGCGGTGGCACCAGTTCACTTATCGGGTCGATTAACCGCATCATGAATTGGTATTTTAAGTGCACCACCACTGGAATCACCAGGGCCACGAGTTTGTTGAAGGTTAAATTCCGAAGCAGCATGCTGAATCCTTATATGCTTCAATGTTTTGTGGTAGTCTTTCTGCTCATCCTTTGGTTCTTCATCTGAACTCTCTTGTTCTTCTTCAGCCACTGGAGTCTTGCCCTTATCCGCTTTGGGACTTTGTGGTTTTTCTACTGTTGTTGTATCATCTGTAATAGACTCTGAGTAGTGAAACTCCTCATCAGTCTCAGTATCTTCGGAGTCTTGATCCTCCAATTTAAGTGCCAGTTTAGGAGTAGGAATGTCACCCACAGATGGAACCTTTCTTTTACGTGAAGGATTTCTCTTAGGATACTTTCGGGCACTACCAGTGCTTGCTGCACTTCTTGCACTACTAGATTTCCTGGTCTTCTTGGCTGGGATGGCTGAATACTTTTCATCCATGAAGCCGACTTTGCCTAATGTCACAGCTTCTTGATATCGTGAATACGATTAAAGGCTTTTAACATCATTGGTGAGTAGGCAATCAGTCAAAAATACACCTTGCTTCTTCTTCGATGAGTCTTTGAATCTGACAACATTTAAGGTAGGCTCAAATAACGCAGAATGATGGTTGGGGTCATCAAGTCTCAAGGGAATGTCTTGATTATTCCTGAGTATCCTCTAGATCAACAACTTTGTGTATCTGATGTATGGGACCTTTGTGCCAGGCTTCTTGAGGTAAGACAGCATGTCTTCCCAAGTCAGACTTTCGTAGTCAATATGCATCTTGTTGACCATGCCCCAAAAGATTTGTAGTTCCATTATCTTAGGATGTTGATAACTGCTGTCTCATCCAGAAACAGACTTGGCGATCATGATGTATAAAGTTCTCCATGGCTGAGGAATATTCTTTAAATATACTGAAGAATGTTTGGTAATGATTCCCACAGCTTCATCATAGCCAATATCGACCATGAATTGTAGAGTAGCCTCTTCAGTTAGAGTTGGCACATACTGAGCAAGCTGGATAGAAGGGAGCAGAAGAATTGCTCGTACATCAGCAACAGTGATGGTGACTTGTTTATCGTTGAGTGTCACTGTAACAGCATCTTTACCATCAATTTTCTTCATAGTGTGCCAGAACTGATAAATATATGTTTCTGGTACAGTTGCTGTGTTGGTGAGCATGTTGTGGCAAGGATGAGTCTTCAGAATATCCACTGCAATTCGGCATAAGGATTCAGAGCAGGTGAAGTTATCAAAGTCCACTCTGAGGTTGTTCTTGCCAATCTTCATTCTATAACCAGTAGGGAAAATGTGTTCAATTGTGAGCTCGTTTGGTGCGTTAACGTTTTCCATTGTGATGTCCATACCGTGATCTGAAAGATATTGAGCCAAAAGAACCAACATATCAAAAGACATTATGTTAGTCAAAAGTTGATTTTATTGTCCAATTATTGAATATGTTATGTTAATGAATGTTACGAGTCCAATGTCACTTGTTTGTCCGATAGTCCAAAGTTGATGTGATAAGTTACGTGAGTATATCAATTTTGAATTTTAAAGTCCACATTTTCACTCATTCACACAACATTTTAACAATTATAGCTTATTAGTGACATTTTGGTCTTGTAACGTTATGAGTAACTTATTTACAAGTTTTTTTTTGAACATTATTTACATGTTAGTACGCGTAACATTTCATTGGTAAAGTTAAAATTTAGCCTTAAGCATAAGAATGCAAGCTTATGCGTAAACAGTGTGTAACCATACGCGTAGCCCTAAGCATATGCGTAGGAGTTCCTCTTACGCGTAGGAAAAAGCTCTTGGCATAAGGTTTACGCGTAAGCGTATGTGGGAGCTTATGCGTAAGGTTTACTCGTAAGAGTGAACCTTATGCGTAAGACTCCAAGATTTCGCATATCCTTCACAGGATACGCGTAGTCCCCATGTAGACCCTTACGCATAAGAGTTACGCGTAAGATTATTCTTACGTGTAACATCTACGCGTAAGGTATTCCTTAAGCGTAGGATTCCAATTTTAACCTTGATTCTGACTTTGCACGCGTGAAACCTGAAATAAATTAATCACAACATTTCCATTAACTCTTTATTCAATCCTCTTTCAAAGAACACATGGTATCACACATAGAATATGGTTACGCGTAGATTAAGCTTAAGCGTAAGGTTTAAACCCTAATTATTCAAATCCTACGCCTAAGAGATTTAACCATGGAAATTGCACCAAATGATTTGCGAGTCATCTTAGAAGCAATATGAGACGTTTCCAACAAGTTTTAACATCAAGAGTGTCATGAATCAAAAGTACCCATTTTTACGCATACATAAACCATAGAGTTTGATTCTTCAAATTTGAGGATTCTGGGTAAGATTCAATGGTGTTGATTGTTAATAAAACATGTAACAAACATAACTTAAGCAACTAATTATCCAGAAACACAAACAAAAGAAAACACCCAAATTCACGTATAAACCCTAATTTTTGAAAAATGATTAAAAAATGTTTCTGGGTAAGATTTCTTGATGAAGAAGGTTTTAAAACATGATATAAGCTTTGAAAACACGACCCATTTCATCAAAATCAACCTCAAGTGATTTTGAGTTCATACGCATATGCGTAGAAACTGAAATCACTATTATAGAAAAATCAAACCGTTGGTTTTGTGTATAATTAAAAACCTATGCTTGGAATCATTCACAAAAACTTTAACCACTTACAAATTTGAAGATTATAACACGGATTTGAAGATTTAATTATAGGCGTAGATGATGGTTGGTGAAAGAATTTAATGTTTTGAAATAAATGTTAAGTGTTTTAGGTGGAGAGTTTTGTAAAATATAATTTTAAACGTTTGACAAGCATGGCCCCTCCACCTTAACCATTTTCATCCATAGCCCATAACTTCCATTTTGGTTAAACAATAAGTATAAATTTGGAAAGAAACTTGACGACACTCCCCCTCGACTTTAAAAATAGATAAATTTTACAAATTTGGGTCCGAGGAGTGTCAAGAAACAAGAAACGTATCCACCATTATCAAAGATACAACCAAAACTGGGTAACATGCAAGTACAAGGTTTTATGAAACATAAAATATTTACTTTCTCCCCCTCAACACTTGACCGTAAAAATATTGAAATGTTTGAAAGAGTAAAGTGTTGACGGAAGATTTGTACTTGCCATGTTGAAAGAAATTTAGATAGAAGAATATTTTTGTATTTTATAAATTTTATATTTTTGTATTTTGTTTTTGAAAAATATTTACAAAAGAGGTTTTGGTGTTTGACTGGTTTTAAGAATGTGTCAAAAGTTCATCCAGTTCCTCTAGAGTCAAACACCTCATACCAATCCGGTGGACCAACTCAGTAAACCTAGCAGGAGCTAAGGCTTTGGTGAGAAGGTGCCATTGATATTCTGTACCCACAAAATATAATTCAACGGTACCCTTTTCCACATGCTCCTTGATGAAATGATATCGAAGATCGATGTGCATAGACTTCGAATGTTGAACGGAGTTGCACGAGATTGCAATAGCACTTCGATTGTCGCAGTACATCGGGATTCTATCAAATACGTAACCATAGTCTTTGAGTTGTGTCCGCATCCAAATGACTTGAGCACAACACGCTGACATGGCTACATATTCTGCTTAGGTTGATGACAGCGATGTACAATCCTGCTTCTTCGATTGCCATGACACCAGTTTATCACCAAGAAATTGTAGAGCACCTGAAGTACTTTTCCAAGAATCTAAGCAACCTCCGTGATCAGCGTATGAAAAAGTTATTAATTCAAAACCAGAATCCTTCAGATACCAGATTCCCAAGTTAATGGTTCCCTTGATGTCTTGGAGGATTCTTTTAGCCTCAGAGAGGTGAGTTTCAGTTGGTCTCGACTGATAACGGGAGCAAAGATATACAGCAAATATAATTTCAGGTCTACTGGCTGTTAGATACATGAGAGACCCAATAATATTTTGGTATTTGGTAGGGTCAACCAATTTCCCATGCAAATCAGCATCCAGTTTCTTGGTATGTGCCATCGGTGTGGCATAGGTATCACAGTTTTGCATTCCATGTTTGTTTAAAATTTCAAGAGCATATTTGGACTGACTCTGGAAAATACCATGGGGTGATTGATGAACTTGCAGTCCTAGAAAGAACGTAAGTTCACCCATCATTGACATTTCAAAATGTTTTTTCATAAGTTTTGAAAAAGCGTTTGAGTACTTTAGATGTGTTGACCCAAAAATGATGTCATCCACATAAATTTGAACGATTAAAATGTGTTCCTCGTGATATTGTATGAATAATGTTGGGTCGACCGATCCTTTGATGAAATTATGAGAGATGAGAAAGGATCACAACTTATCATACCACGCCTGAGGGGCTTGTTTGAGACCGTAGAGAGCCTTGTTCAGTTTGTAGACGTGATTAGGGAACTCTGGATCAACTAATCCTTCTGGCTGACTAACATAGACTATTTCTTTCAGGTTACCATTTAGAAAAGCAGTTTTGACGTCTATCTGAAAGACCGTGATGTTCATGTGAGCCGTGAATGCCAGAAAAATCCGAACAGCCTCAAGTCTAGCAATCGGTGCGAATGATTCCTCGTAGTCAATCCCTTCCTCTTGTCTATAACCCTTAGCCACCAGACGTGACTTATTTCTGATAACCGTACCTTCAGCATCCAATTTGTTTTTCCAAATCCATTTCAGACCAATAATGTAGACCCCTGTTAGTTTTGCAACCAATTCCTATACTTCAAGATGTTTAAACTGTTTAAGTTCTTCTTGCATGGATTCAATCCAGTTGTCATATGTCATGGCTTCTTTAATATTTTTGGGTTCAGCTTCGCAGACGTTGAGTGCATAAATGCAATGTTCACCATTGGTCTCTAGTACAACGATGTATGGAGGGTTGATGTTGATATACATTATGCAGATTTGGAGGATTCAAATGACTTGTAGATGATTCCGCACCATCAGAAGTGGCAGTTTCATTTGCAAAAGGGTTGAAGAATGCATTTGGATCATAATCTGCAGGTTGGGGTACTTCATGGTTCAGAAGATCATCAGTTGGTTCAGCGTTATTGGATGCGGTTTGTTTGGCTGTCGTTGTAGAATCAATCGAAGGTGCTTCTTCAACAGTTGTTATTGTTTCAGGTGTATCAGGTATTGGATTATTATCAAGTTGAGCAGCGCAAACATTTGATACATCTGGAGCACGTTGATCAATATCATCACTAAACAGAGGAGCAAATAGTTGTTCCATTTGTTGACGAGTAAGCTGTAGGCTTGGTTCAGCTGATGATGGGGTTTGGGGGAAGTTTAGACGGTTATGTCTGGGTTCCAAGCTATTTTGCTCAAAAGCCATTTCTGTAAGCTCATCGAAATTTGCATGAATCGTTTCCATAATCTCCCTTGTACGACGATTCCAGATCCGGTAACCCTTAGAGTTGTCACAGTATCCAACAAAGACTCCTATGCCAGCTTTAGCTTTGAGCTTACCAAAGTCATCACGATCATTATTTGGGTAACAAAGGGATCTAAATACGTGGAAGTGTTTGGGATTCTGTTTACGGTTGTGGATAAGCTCATAAGGTGTTTTGTTGTGGCGTTTAGTAATCATTTAACGGTTCTGAGTGTAGCATGCAGTTGATACAACTTCAGCCCACAAGTAATCTGGAAGTTTAGCATTAATTAACATTGTTCTTGCAGCTTCCACTAACGTACGATTTCGTCTTTCAACAACTCTGTTTTGTTCTGGTGTTCGTGCAATTGATGTTTGATGCTCAATTCCCACTTTCTCATAATATGCACGAAGAGTTTGATTCACAAATTCAGTTCCTTTGTCTGTTCTGATTTGTCTGATTGTGTTCCAAAGCTGAACTTGAATTTTCGTGAGAAAGGTGATGATCATCTGTGGAGCTTGATCTTTACTTCGAAGAAAATAAACCCAAGTCCATCTTGAGTAGTCATCCACAATTACCAAGATGTAGCGTTTTCCGTTAATCGTCTGCACACGCATCGGACCACACAAATCCATGTGAAGAAGATGAAGCACATGCTGTGAGTTGTGTTCCACCTTTGAAGGAAAGTGAGCGAGTGCTTTTCCCTTGTTCACAAGCTAAGCATAGATGATCTTTAGAGTACCAAAATCTTGGGAAACCTTCAACAAGTTTGTAACGTGCAAGATTGGTTATGGTTTGAAAGTTTAAGTGTGAAAGTCGACGGTGCCATAGCCAAGATTTTGTAGATGTTGCCTTTGAAAGTAGACATATGGGAGATGAAGCAATCATGTCTTGCATTGAAATTGTGTAAAGACTTGATGTTCGGGTTCCAGACATAAGATCGTTTCCTTGTAGATCACGAATGAAACAAGTTTTCTCCCAAAAAGCAACTTCCAAATCTCCATCACAAAATTGACCAACTGAGAAGAGATTGTGACCGAGACCTTCCACATAATAAACCCTGCTAATTTCGATGTTACCATTGATGTAATCTCCGTAGCCCATGATAGCTGTGAAGTAATCATTCCCGAACCTGACAGTGCCAATGAACTTTGAAAGAAAGTTTTATAACAGTTTGAGATTGCCTGTCATGTGTCGGGAACATCCGCTATCAACAATCCAGAGGATGATCTGTATCACCTGCATTACACACAGACGACACAGATGGAATAGAATTAGATGTGGAACCCGAAGAGTTATAGGGTTCTGATGCAGTTATAGTTGAAACACACATGTTTATGATTTTAGGTATCCATTTAAAGCCAAGTGTATTATGTAACCATTTTTGCCATTTCCAACTAGTCTTAGCTTTAGTCTTAGTAAATGCGCACTAGGTGATAAGTTCTTCCTAGGAGGTGAAAGGGGTTCTATGGGCACATCAATGATCGTAGCCGGAACACTAGAGGGTGGTTTACCCAGCATAGACTTAGAAGCATTAGTGGGCCTTGAGGTATTCCGTTTTCTATTATTCCGCTTACGAGATAAGATAGCATTAGCAACACATTTATCATGACAACCAGAAAACATGCTTTTACGACAACCAACACAAGAAGCTTCAAACATAACATTTAAAGTATTTAAAGGTTCAACATTCGTTACATCACTTTTTCTATTACATTTGTCTAACGCAATGTCTAAAGTGGATGCAACTTGAGTCTTATTCAAAGTCCTAAGGTGTTCTTCTACTTTAGAGGTATTTATTGTTCTTTTCTTACGTCACAACTTCCTATTCTTCCTTGATGTGCTCTTAAGTTGCGAAGTGCTAGCGTTGGGAAAAGAGGCTACTATTCTTGTTTCATTAGAGGGAAGCACATTAGTTTCTTTTGATGTGTCATTAGGCAGTCTAAGAATTCCTGGTGCAGTTACGTTTGTGTTACTATTCCTATCTTGCTTAAGTCTTACCAGCTCTGCTTTTAGATCATGGATAGTGTGTAACAAATCTAGATTTTCAGAACGAGTGTTTCCATTTTGTCGTCAAACATCTTTGGTATATGCAAGATGATCATCAACATCTTTTGACGCTTGAGCATGAGTCTTTTTGAGTAAATCAAATATCACACCATATTCCGTTTTAACTTTTGAAATTTCTTGTTCATATTTTGAAATTTGACACTTTAAAGACATGTTTTCATCATCCAGTTGTTCTATTTTTGGATTAGAAAATTTGGAACTCAACTGGTTGATTTTGTTTTGCTAAGAAAGTTCACGATTTTGACAATCTTTTTGACACCATTGAAGACGACGTTTTGCGTTGGAAAGCTCATTTAACAATCGCTCATTTTCAATTTTTAAGGACTTGATTTGTGATTCATTATCGGTATTCTCAACATTTTCAACAGAATCAACAGCGATATAATCAAATGCATAAGAAACAATATGTAGTAACACAACATTTATGGTATTAGCACATATAACATCTTTACTTAACATTTTCTTTTTACGTTTAGTATTTGAAATCGATGTTTCGGTTTCTCGAAAACTGTTTTCATAAGTCCAAGCTCCTTCTGAAAATCCCTTTCCCAATATATTCCACACATTTTCAAATTTCGGACATCAGGTAAAATTCTTTTCTGAAAAATATCTCTTTGATTTCGCGCATGAGGCGATTGAAAATGTTCAACTTTTATTTCAGAATTGATTTCAATTTCACGTTCCAAAATTTTGATGTCCGATATGAATGTATCAAAATATTTAAGAATTTGACATCGTTCGGGTAATGCTTTTACTTCACTGAATGAAGGTAAAGGACCATTAATTTGTCCAGTATTGGGTTGGGGACCAACATTAGAAGACTCATAAGTAGGCGTGATAACCGAGGGTGTGTTAGAATTATCCTGTTGTGCGATGAACGTTATGGCTTTTGAATAGTTAAATGGTTTGCAATAAACAACATTTTCTAAATTAGACCGACTCTCGTCTTCTGCATCTAATTCCTCTAAATGATTATATTCAACAACAATCATAATGGAATCATCAATTTTGTGTTCTGCACTGTAAACTTGAGGATTTGGTTTGAACGTCTATGTGAAAACTTTGGTTTGTAATCAACAAGATTCGGTCCATATCCATTTGGATTTGGTTGAAAAGTAAACTTTTGAATAGTTATGATTGATTCACCATGTTTATAAACAACATTTCGAAACTCTTTGATTTTGTTTTGTAAGTCGACAATTTCCTCAAGATAGTCATCTATTTGTTTCCTTGAATGCTTTTGTATTCACAAAACTGTTTTTGACAAGTTAACAACTCAGACTTGGCTTTTTGAGTTTCGGAAGTGAGAGCGTTAAGTTGTTGTTTATGATCATATTTCAGTTGTTCTATTTGAGACAACAAGGCATTTTTGGATGCGACTAGATCACGTATCTGTTTTTCCAAAGATTTTTCATTTTGGTATGATTTAGCAAATTCGTTTTCAAAACCTTTTTCACGTTTCTCTTTTGTTTGAAAAATGTTGAGTTGGAACTTTAAGTATTCATTATCCTTAGTCAACAGTGCAATTTTATCGTGTAATTTCTTATTGATGTCTTGGCACTTTTCCTTCGAGATTTTTGGTCCGTAATTAAGTTGGTCATGAGCTCAAGATCTGGATTAGACACAGGTTCAACTTGTTCAACGTGAGTCTCAACATGATCATTGTTTAGATCCTCAAATATAACCACGGAGTCAACTTGATTATCAATATTAACCATAAGGTCATCTTGATCGTCAAATATAACTACGGGATCTATTTGATTATCATCGGAATGAGATGTAGACGGCTCATGCTGAACACTCTGATCCTCGTCGGATGCAGATGTTGGTGGAGATATCAGATCAGAAATGAATATAATTTGATTCGGTACCTGAGACAAGCCGTCAATGTCATACACTGGGCCTGTGTCACTCATGTGGAGTTCTTGCATGTTTGCCATTAACATCACTGCTGCATTAGCCTGCAAGTCCTCCATGTCATCATCAGAATCTGCATTTGCCATGAAGCTTTGTTCCTTGTTGGTAAGAGTTCCACCAGCTTCATCCTTTAGAGCCAAGAGTAAAGCCTCTTTGTGATAAGCGCTGCCTCTTGTCCTCAACTTTGGGCATGCATTAGCCAGATGACCCTTCTCATTACAGTTATAACAACGAAGACCATTAACCCGTCCGAGCATTACCCGATCAACCACTTGAACTCGTTGTTGTGGAGCACCCATGTTATTCCTTCCATTAGCATTAAACCCTTGACAACTACCCATCGGACGAACATTACCACGATTCTGAACTTCAACACGTCCATTGTTAACAACAACTTGATTCCATGTGTTTGATGAGGTACGAATGCGATTGTTGGATTTGTTAGAGTATCTACCAAAGGCTCTTGCAACCATGACAAACCCTTGTTGCAATCCATCGAAAGCTCCTGCATCCTCATTAGATTCACTGTAAAGTGCTTGATCATTGTTGTTGTTGTATGGAACCAATTGAGTTTCTTGTGAGGGATCATATAGTGTGATCTGAGCAGTTGGTTGTGGAGGATTTGTGAACACAGTTTGTAAGGTCGGGAATTGAGGATAACAAGCTTGAGCCCACAAAGCTAGAGTTTGATTATTCGGGAGTGAAGCGGCAGGGACTCCACGGATGATCCTTTCTCTATTAACTTCCTTTTGGTGAGGCTTCAAATAGTCATACAACAATCTGTATGTAGCTTGATGAAGATTCTTCGCTTGATGGATGAAAATAACATACTTTTCCCAATCAGGACAAAGACTGCTTAGGAACTTTGTGTTGATTGCAATTCTTGGCATAATGATATTATGTTTATCCAAGTCATTGATGATGTCTGAGAACCTATGATGATATGACTCTAATGTCTCCCCAGGTTCAATCATGAAGTGTTCATATGCTAAGTAGATTTTGGATTCCATGTCTTCTTGATTGAGTTCTGTGCCTTCCATTAGAAGATGAATGTGCTCCCACATTGCTTTAGCAGTCTTCTAAGCATCAATACTACGAAGTATCAGATTGGGTAATCCCAAAAGGATATATTGCATTGCAAGTTCATCTGCTTCTACATGAAGAATTTGGTCAGTAGTAAGTTGAGCAAGACCGGCAACGTTTGGTGATATCATCTCTTGGTGGATTAGCATTCGGATCTCCGGGTACAGTGACGGTAGGCATCTGAAAAGGACCTTCAAGGATGACCTTCTTCAAAAACTTTCCATGTGGCTTCTTTAGATCACAAAACCTAAAGAACCTTATCACCCATTTATCGTAGTTTCCAGGAGTGAGCATTGGAGGTCTATCAAGGGATCCAGCTTCATGAATGGATTGTTGGCTACTTAAAGCTTCACACATCTTTGCAAACCAAGACGGTTCCTTTTGTGTAGTACCATTCATAACATACTTGGCTGGATACTAATTTTAGAAGTATGTATAGTGTTGTACTTGTTGACTAGGATTTGGCGGAACCATTTGTGGTGGAAGAGGAATTGCTCCTTGTTGTTGAAATTGTTGCAGTTGTTGTGGAGATGATGGAGGATATTGTTGATAGAATTGTTGTTGTTGTTGTTGTTAATGATACATATGAGGAAAGTAGCTAGAGTATGGTAGTTGAGACATCTTGAAACTTGTGTTGTTGATGGATCTTTGTAGTCGAATGTGTTGATGAAGTATCCTTATGCATAGAAATCAGCTTAGGCGTAGAAAGTACCTTATGCGTAAAAAACTACCTTACGCATGGAAGATAGCTTACGCGTAGGAATAGCTTACGCGTAGACTTGAGGAAAACTTAGCTTAGGCGTAAACTAATGGCTTAGAACTAGAATCCTTATGCGTAAAATTTTCTTATGCGTAAGACAAGCTTAAGAAAATGCTTAGGCAAAGAGAATTCTACGCGTAAGTTTTTAGCTTAGGCGTAAAACTAGGGTTTTTCCCAAAAATCCTTTACACTTATACCAGTGTAAAAGATATCCAAAGTCGAAGTGTTTTCAGGCTTATCCAAGCAAGAAAACACTGAGTAAACCAGCAGCACTGAAGATCATATGAAGAGAAGCTTATGCGTAAGAACTGCTTAGGCGTAGACTTTGAAGCTTACGAGTAAAACTAGGGTTTTCTTACGAGTAGAAAATACCAACTTTCACCAAAAACTGATTTTATGCCCAAAATTGTTTAGAAACCTGATTTTTATGATGAAAAAGCTTCAATATCACCAAAATAACAAGAAAGTTTGAAACTTGATGATCCAAATGCACTTTCACCCTTACGCGTAAACAGAACCACACGTATAAAACCAAGCTCAAAATCAATGCTACACACGTAAATTTTCGAACTTGATGCTAAAAACTTAAACTTTAACACTAAATAGGCCTTAAAGTACAAGAATCTTGAGTTTTTAAGTGTAAAAATGAAAGCTTTTTGCTTATGAAAGTTTAAAAACAGAGAAACCTACGCGTATGAATACAAACTTCAAAAAACAAATATGTTTCACCCAACTAGATGGCTCTGATACCACTGTTAGGTCACCATATTGTAACACAAGCATCAATATGTTAGAAAGTTAGATAAGGTGATCGGATGAACACTTAACAAACACACACATATAGAAATGAAACAAAGGTTATGCGTAGAGTGATATTGAAAGTGAACAACCAACCTTCAAATGAAGGTTTACAACATTATTTATAGGGGAATGGACTAGGGCAACACAACAAGTTCTCTTCCTTCCTTATGGGCTTGGGCCAAGGCTTATGGGCTTTCTACATAAGCCTTGCCATAAATACTAACATAAAAGCCTAATTAAGCAACCTATTACATGTTAATTACAAACACTTGAAATATAGTTAAGGAGTGATTCCAACACACTTTTTGTGTGCCACTAAATGGCCATTTTTGTAGTGAAGAAAGAAGACCCCACTACCCTTTTGGTGATCAAAAGGCTCGAGATGGAAATGCAACAAAAAAAGATCAAAAAAAAGATGGAAGTGCAACAAAAGAATCTCGAAATAAAGCATTGGCTATCCGAAAACAAAAACAACGACAAAAAGACGAACTCTTCTATACGAGCCGTACTGATCACTTGAGTGGATTAACGATGATGCAGAAGAAGCAGCCGATTAAGGAGAAGTAATATTTCTTGTTGGATTAGGGGAGTTTTAAAACACACATAAACGCTAAAAGTGTGTGAGCCTATGGGGGCACACGAAAAACACGATGCGTGTCGAGCGATATCTTGATACTTGAAGTATATACCCGTATTATGCATGTAACTTGACCCGATGTTTTGCATGACCCATGGACTATTCTTGGAATAGATGTGGGTCAGTTTGGTTGGCTGCCTTGGGCCTTGAATACCCAACTGATCGGGCACAAGAGAGGGTGTAGGTTTCTTTTCTTGTCGACCAAGATATGGCTGATGCGCGTATAACGCATTCGGGGTCAAAGGAAACTTCCTTTTCGTCGAGCAAGTTTTTCAACACCCTAGGCAGTGAACCTAATCTTTGTAGTGTATTATTGGGTAAGCCTCGGGTATTGATATCGTTCTCTAGGGGAATAGGAATGCTAGTGAGAGATGTACTACGCTAAGGTTTGAGGTTGAGGAAGATTATTTTTTTTTATCTTTGTATATTTTTTTTAGAAAGCTAAGGGTAAAATCTCGGGGTTTGGATTTGGGGGTTTGGTACTTCTACCGATTACTTCTACTATCTAATTATCTAAACTAAGGGGTAGTCTATGTCTATTGATGTGTGCTCGTATGATGATTAAAAATGTTTCTACCTAGATATTATTACTCACTAGTTATCTTTTATTGGTGGTTGAATTGTCACGTCCTTATTCTTAACGTGTTGTGTTTTCTAAGGTCGTAGGGTATGCTTTTATCCCTAAATCTTTGAGACTACCTTAAGGTTATTGCCTACGAAATCTCTAGGATTCATAAACTAACACTAAGGTTATCTTTGGATATTTAGTCTACGATTCCGCTAAGTGACTATAAACTAAGGTTCACAAAGATTACTTAAGCATTAAAAAAACAACGATAGCCTAGTGCAAACCTAAGCCAATTACAAATAAGATGAGAGACAACCAATCAATAATTAATAACTAGGTTTCATAGATCTAAGCAAACACACAAGAAATTTAGCCGGACATGTTAAACATGCAAGGATACACACATACAATCGAATACATAATGAAATCAATGAAGTAATTTACTTATCTTAATGTAAAATAGGGTATGAGAACCCTAAGATACTGCTCAAACCGGACCAAAATCATTTTAGGATTTTACTCCACAAGTCTACCTCTTAAAATTCTGAAAATTCGATTTCTATATATAATTTTACAACTGCGATGGCGTCACCTTATAGTTGGGACGCCATCAGATCGCCGTCATTAGGGTTTCGTCTTGGCCAAGTCATCATTGGGACGGCGTCACATTGTGGTTGTGACGCCGTCAGTCTTCAGCAGTGACGTCGTCTGAATATGGACCTAGGCCGTCTGAGAAGAAAAGTCTTCGTGACGCCCTTACTCTTCAAAGCCTGACACCGTCAGGTGCAAATTAGCAAAACCGCTATTGAGTCGTCACAAATTCAATTACATATAGAGGGACGGCGTCGCCCTTTATTTGGGACGTCGTCAGGTGTAATTCCAGTAGCTTGAGTGTCTTGATCTTGACTTAGCCATTTTCTTCACATATTCACTCCTTTTCGTCCAATAATGCATCATTCTAGCATTTTGCTTCCAAGAGACCTAAAAAGTGAAAAGGAACGGAATTAAGCAGTAACGGATATAAAAGTGGGCGATTAAGGGCTTAAATGACCCCTTAAAAGTGTACGTTTTATATTCTTATCAAATATCCCTACACTTGGTATTTGCTTGTCCTCAAGCAAATGTGCTTTTGGCCAATCAATTTATAAGTTATGGGGCATAAAGCATTGGTTTAACATAATTCACAACAAGTAAAAGCACCGCAATAGTCATAACAAGCACGGAAATTATATACTAGCACCTCACAAGTGGTGTTTGGATTCTCTCATCTCTCGGGTGTATATGAAATATAACAAATGAAAATGGAAGATAAACACTCATTAACCAATCATAGTACATAGATTACCATAGGCTTGAGACTAGATCAAACCTCCACCACTTTGGCGTAAGCACCTAGGAACAACTACTAAAAGGTCTTTTAAAGGGTTGCAACGTTAGGCTTATGGTTAGGGAAACAAAGGGTTTGGTTGGATATGCGATTTAGTGGTGGCAAGTCAAAAATCTTATGTTACAAGCATGCAAAGAATGGCGTTGCTAAGCCAAG
The DNA here is from genome assembly GCA_910596185.1 of Chrysanthemum makinoi. Lineage (NCBI taxonomy): Eukaryota > Viridiplantae > Streptophyta > Magnoliopsida > Asterales > Asteraceae > Chrysanthemum > Chrysanthemum makinoi. The sequence goes on from OU343224.1 coordinate 278,951,872, forward strand.
ACTCGACTCTCTAAACTCTAGATACTTTGAAACAAACAAACATAAATATAAAGATAGATGTAGGATGGTAGCCCGTATGTTTTTTTTTCATTTTTTTCCGACACTTTTTTTTTTCTTTTTTAGATTTTTTTGTGTGTGCATACACTTTTACTCTACCATCCTCTACGATAACATCAAAATATAAGAAATTTATAGGCACATCCCTACACTTGAGTTTTTATTACTCTAACACTAATATGACCCGAATTGAAAAGATCAAAACATTTGGAGTACATTGTTACGTAAAGAAAGAGAATTTGAATTTAACGTTCTTTCCCGTCACTCCATAAAATTTAACTTTACCCATGAGTCCCAATCATCCCAAAACTATGTACAAAAGATATGACTCGACTTAGCAACCATGCAAGTAACTAGATAATTGAACTAAGGGTTTAGTATGATAACAATGATGCACTAAAAGTGAGTGCATACAAGGTAGGCTAAGGCGATTTGGGTGTACATTTGGGGGTGGATTGTAAACAATGGTCTTCATTGATATTTCGGAAAACCAAAACATCACGAGAACCGTGAAAAGGATAGGCTTTGAGGGGTTAACTAGGGGTATCGTGTACTAAAGATGAGTCCAACGTAAGGGTGTGGGGGAATTAATCAACCGATGTGGAAGAAGTAATTATAATACAGGTATCAAACAAGGGTTATCCTAATGCCTCTTATCATTTAGTTATTTCTAACTACACAAGTGTCTCACTAGGGATCTCGGAATGCATCACAAAACAAGTTCTAGAATCTATTATACTACCGGTACACTCTCGAAGCATTAAAGGTGAATGCTTTAATTCCTATAGATCTAGGGGCGAACCTCACATTTTTGGGGTGGAATTTGAGTGGTAAAGGGTTTTTGTGCTAGTTATATAACTCCTATCCATGAGACTTAAGACTAAAGTCCCACCCGTATATGTCATGAAAATTTTTAAATTTGGAGCTAAAATTGCCCTAACAAATATTTCTCATGGTTTATTACACAAATGAAATAAGACAAGACAAATGATCAAGGATAAGCATAGTTTCAAAGTTCCTGTTTTATTCTCCCTCCCTACAATTAAACTGAACATTGTCCCAAATGTTCCCTGAAAGTATCAAAGTTATGATAATGGAATGTAATTAAAAGAGGAAGAAACTAGTACTCCCCTGATTAGCTTGGTAGGATCCGTGTGAAGTAGTGGTTAAATTCTTTCCAAGAAGAATGTATGCGTGAAAAGCTCCATCCAATCTTATGTTTCTTCTTCTTGATAAATAAAACCTGCACACTTTAAGAAAATAGACGAAACCTTCGCGTAAAATCGGCGGTAAAACTATATATGACTCTACTAAACTAGGATATAATGCTTGTGGAATGGATGTTTACAGATTTTCTAGAAAATTAAGACCTGAGATTTCCAAAAATTTATAAGTAGCACAGAAAACGAGATAAATTAGATAAGTTGTTTCTACTCCTCCTAACGTCGTTAGGTTGTAATCCTGATGCCGTCAGGTTATCCTGACAAAAACTGGTATGCTGCGTTTTTCTGGAAAAATTACACCTTTAAAATCTGGAAAAATTCCCGCAAAACATCCATTGACTCGATACAAGCAATTGACTCTAAAAAACATACATATATATCATTTTCAATAATCGTAGTTCTCATGTTCACGTTCTTTTGAAAACGTGCGTAATCCTCCCTACACTTACCCTTTTTTGTAAAATACCTTTATATGTAATTAAGACGAGGTTAAAGACAAAATAAAGCATTTTCACAAATTCAAACATGAGAACATACAATAATGAAAAGATATATGACACAAAAACAAGCAAACAATTAAGCATGGGTTGCCTTCCACGAAGCGCTTTTCTTTATTTATGAGTCTTGTAGCTAGACTCGAAGTCGTGCTCCTACGTGACTTCATTGCCGTTCTTCTTTTCTTCCACTAAGCCCTTATCAAAAGGTTGTAGACGTTGTATGCTCACCGTGAATTCTCCACCAACGTCGTCCATTATGATAACAGTTTTATTTTTTAGATTAGTTTCTTTCACCGTATAAGGTCCAAACCATCTTGGCTTATTCCTTCCTCTTAATGCTTTTATTCTTGATTTATACAAAAGCACCTTTTATCCGTTCAAAAATTCTCTAGGGGTCTTTTGAGGTTGTGGCTTTGTCATGTTTATGTTTCCTAATTTTTTATCACATTTCCACAATGTCGCATTTAACCCTTGACCCATGAATTCTCTAAGCCCTCTTTCCCACTCATTAATCTTCTTCTTAACAGTATTATTGGAGACCTGCAGATTCTCATCATTGATCTTCTCCATAATTTTCAACGGGTATCTCAGAAAGTAGGTATCCTAATATATCCTTTGCCACTTTTGAGTATCATGATACCCTCACCGCATTTGATGGTTGCCTTAGCGGTGGCCAGAAAAGGTTTTCCAATAATGAGTGGCATGTTTCTATCTTCCTCAATGTCTATGATCACGAAGTCCATCGGATAGACAATATTGGTCACCTCAATTAAGACATCCTCCGATATTCCTACGGGATAAACATATGTGTGATTTGCTAAGGAAAGTCTAAGATTGGTCTTGGTTGGCTCCTCCTTAGTCAATTTACTATAGACTGATAGCGGCATTATGTTTACATCGGATCCCTGATCGGCTAAGGCATCTATATTCTCGATGTCGCCTATGCTACATGGTATTACGAAGTTCCCCGAGGTTTCTCGTTTTTTAGTTACTGGTTTTTTTAGAACCAACTCGTACATAGGTCCCATAGGCATGGTGTCATATTCTTCTTCTTTTATTTCTCCTTCGAGGGCTTTCCTAAGAACTTCATTGTACCTAAAGTTGTTCACTTGGTTAACAATTGTTTTCTTATTGATCTCATACTTAAGGTAGTATTCAATGATCTCGGGTTCATTATTAGTCACAGCCTCATCCTTTTCTTTACTACCCTTGCTGCTCTCAGTCTCCTTCTTATCAGCTACTCCACCTTCATCAAAAACAATGGAAATAGCGTTAACAAATGAGGTGGGGGGAGGGTGATCATCGTCTCTCACTAGCACCTTCTCGGGAACCTTCGTCTTAGTATATTCTTTCACCAAGTTCATCATTTCCATCATTTTTGCCTGCATTTCTTCCCTTTGCCTATAAACCTCTTCTTCAAATTTGGCTAATCTTTCCGAATGGGCCGCCATGTACTCTCTCATTTGTTCCTTGAAGCTCGGTGAGAGTAGAATTGGAAAGGTAGAACAGAAGCGTCATACAGAATTGGGATTTTGCTCTCGGTTTGGTGATTCAGAGAGAGGTGTTGGGTAGTTGGCGGGGTTAATGGAGTTAACCGATGCTCGAGGGATTGGTCCAGGTACTCTCTTTTGCCTCTCAATTAGATAGTCAATCCTTCTTTTAAAAGCACTCATTTGCTCTTCAGTAATGTTGGACGGCTCATGAGGAATTGATATTGCATTAACCATTCTCACGAGGGTTTCATGAGATTCACTCCAATATCTGTAGCTTTGGTTGGCAAGCTCTTCTATTATATCCCATGATTCTTCTGCGTTGAAATCGCTGAGCCTTCCTTCGGCTGCTCGATCAATGGATCGCTTGGTGAGGAGATTGGTATGATCGTAAAAGATTTGGACTTAAAGCCAAAGATCAATACCGTGATGAGGGACTTTGTGGAGCAAGTCCTTGAATCGAGTCTATGCCTCGTAGAGAGATTCGCCTTGATGTTGTTGGAACGTCAAGATGTCCTTCCTAAGTTTAGTAGTTCTCACCGGTGGGAAAAATTGGGCAAGTAAACAAATAGTTAGATCATCCCAACTTGAGATGGATCCGGCGGAAGTCGCTCAAGCCAATGACTAGCTTAGTCTCGTAGAGAGAATTGGAAGTGACGCAAGTGCGTGGTCTCTCGTGTGGTAGCATCAAGGTCGATGGAATCAACAATTTTAAGGAAGTTCTTGAGATGCTGAATAGGATCTTCGAAAAGAAGTCCATGGAATGCACATCCGTTTTGCACCAACCGGATGGTGTCGGATCGCAGGGTCGTAGTTTGAGCTTGATCGGAGAACTTAATAGTGTTCCTATAGCATTGGTGGCTCGGTCTAGAGTATTCACCAAGAGTACGGCCTCTTGGCGAGTCAATGATTGGTGGATCGATGAGTGGTGGCGGGTTATCACTTTCCATAATGAAAAGTGATGGGATTACTAACAAAGTCCTAAAGAAGGGAGATAGACTACGAGGAAGCTAAAAAATGAGAAAAAATCTTACTTGATAGGAATCAAGCAAGGAAAACTAAACGAGATGGAAATCTAACTAGATATTCTATTCCCCGGCAGCGGCGCTAAAAACTTGATGCTCGTATAACGCGTTCGGGGTCAAAGGAAACTTCCTTTTCTTCGAGCAAATTTTTCAACACCCTAGGCAATGAACCTAATCGTTGTAGTGTAGTATTGGGTAAGCCTCGGGTATTGATATCATTCTCTAGGGGAATAGGAATGCTAGTGAGAGATGTACTACGCTAAGGTTTGAGGTTGAGGAAGATTAATTTTTTTTATCTTTTTATATTTTTTTTAGAAAGCTAAGGGTAAAATCTCGGGGTTTGGATTTGGGGGTTTGGTACTTCTACCGATTACTTCTACTATCTAATTATCTAAACTAAGGGTTAGTCTATGTCTATTGATGTGTGCTCATATGATGATTAAAAATGTGTCTACATATATACTATTACTCCCAAGTTATCTTTTATTGGTGGTTGAACTGTCACGTCCTTATTCTTAACGCGTTGTGTTTTCTAAGGTCGTAGGGTATGCTTTTATCCCTAACTATTTGAGACTACCTTAAGGTTATTGCCTACGAAATCTCTAGGATTCATAAACTAACACTAAGGTTATCTTTGGATATTTAGTCTGCGATTCCGCTAAGTGACTATAAACTAAGGTTCAGAAAGATTACTCAAGCATTAAAAACACAACGATAGCCTAGTGCAATCCTAAGCCAATTACAATTAACATAAGAGAAAACCAATGAATAATTAATAACTAGGTTTCATAGATCTAAGCAAAAACACAAGAAATTTAGCCGGACATGTTAAACATGCAAGCATACACACATACAATCGAAGACATAATGAAATCAATGAAGTAAATTACTTATCTTGATGTAAAATATGGTATGAGAACCCTAAGATACTGTCCAAACTGGACCAAAATCGTTTTAGGTTTTTACTCCACAAGTCTACCTATTAAAATTCTTAAAATTCGATTTCTATATATAATTTTACAACTGCGACGGCGTCACCTTATAGTTGGGACGCCGTCAGATCGCCGTCATTAGGGTTTCATCTTGGCCAAGTCATCATTGGGACGGCGTTACATTGTGCTTGTGACGCCGTCAGTCTTCAGCAGTGACGTCGTCTGAATGTGGATCTAGGTCGTCTGAGAAGAAAAGTCTTCGTGACGCCCTTACTCTTCAAAGCCTGACGCCATCAGGTGAAAACTAGCAAAACCGCTACTGAGTCGTCACAAATTCAGTTACATAAAAAGGGACGGCGTCGCCCTCTATTTGGGACGCCGTCAGGTGTAATTCCAGCAGCTTGAGTGTCTTGATCTTGACTTAGCCATTTTCTTCAAATATTCACTCCTTTTCATCCAAAAATGCATCATTCCAACATTTTGCTTCCAAGAGATCTAAAAATGAAAAGGAACGAAATTAAGCAGTAACGGATATAAAAGTGGGCGATTAAGGGCTTAAATGACCCCTTAAAAGTGTGCGTTTTAAATCCTTATCAATGGCCCAAGCTAAAGGGCGTTGGTTTTTGCTATAAAACCAATTGTACCTATACTTTATTCTGGTACTACATGCAATGTACGATATATTAATATACCCTAACTAAACCTAACAACCAATCAAGTGTTTCCACTACAAATTCCTATTAGACTTACACATTCAAGTCATTAGAGTTTTGATTGGTTCAAATTATTCATATACTTGCATTGTATGTTTTGATCCAAGAGATATTAGGAAATTGGTTATTGTTTTGCACTCCTTGTCGACAAGCAGTAGCAACAACAAGGGTACTTCTGTGTTCGAAGTTCTCGGATAAAGAAGCAAAAATATCGAACGACTCTTGTCCGATAACGGGTAACATATAAATATGCTTCTCGGGCAGATTACTTATTGGGCAGAAAAAGAAGACTTGGTCTTTGAGGTTTTTCTTGTTCGTGTGATATTCAGGTTATCAAGGGGTTGATTGGTTTATACGTTCTCGACTAGATTTTCATCGAATGTACTCATTTTACGTGTTGTGTATGATACTCGTAGAGGTATCTATTTTAGATACTTTGGGTTTCTTATGGTTTCTTTGTTCGTTCACTTGCGTTCAATTGCTGCCAAAGGTTAGTTTTGAATTTACCTTTTATTATTAATTGTTTATTAAATACGTGTTTACTTAATTGCATAAACTAGACACATATTTCGTTGCGTACTCGTATGCGTTACTTGGCTAACGTAGTTCTTAAATCCCAAAAGTGGTATCAGAGCCATCTCGTTTTTGCGATTATGGGTTACGCGTTTCTTTTAATAAATATGTTTAAAAGGTTGCATGAATCTAATTTAGTTATTCGTTTTATTTTTGTTTTTGACAACTATATGTAATTAAAATTAATTGTTAATTTAAATTAAAATTTGTTAATTAGAATTAATTTTTTAATTAAAATTAATTATTAATTAGAATTAATTAATTGTTAATTAGAATTATATTGAAAATTATAATTACATATTGTTTATTAAATACATAAAATTGCGTAATTACTTTTTAATTGAGATTGCCATGTTTTTATGTGTTTTCTGGCAACAAGACCCACTCAATTGCTTTTTGTGATGTTTGGGGCGATCTAGGTTTCATACCTAGTAACGGTCTTATGGTTCTCCTTTAGGGAAGACTCATGAGAGAACTCGAACACTATGTGTTTATATATTGATGTTTATGCTTATATGTTTGTGATTCCATTATGTGCATTATTGTTACTTGCTTTAACATCTAATTGTATGTAATATGGAATAATACATATTGTAACCATGACATTAATATTGGTCTTCATTTACACGCCTAAATATCATGCTCATTGTGACCTACTATTTGATTCGTGGAAAATCGTTTTTGTTAAATAAAGTAACCTAAACTATTAAAACAAGTTTTTCATGAATTTAAAAACTAGATGCTATGGACACTTGGGATGTACGGCTCACCCACTAGAACAATCTAAAAAGGGGGTTTAAAAAGGTGCGCGCAATCAGACCGCAAGGATGTCTAGGTTATTGCTTCAGCGCTTACCTAGTCCTCTGCCTCCCTGTGAGTTCGATTGAAGCTACCGTGAACCATGATGATCACTACAGTGTCATTACCAAAAGTTTTTAAAATTAGTGATACAAAGTTGTTTTACATGCTTCTTTGTACATGACTTTTACCACATTTATATGTGCATACCTATTTGTTAATTTTAAGTCTATGGCATCCAACTATGAAGACGTTTATTTTGATTGACTTCTCTGGTCAGACCTAAGGTCCTTTCCAACCCATGGTAATTATTTCGCCTTGGTCAAACCTCTGGTTATTTTTACACTTTCATACTTGGTCGACTTATTTCGAGTTGGCTTGGTTAGACCTTGAACCCGAGGCATAAGATGAGAACTAAACATTATCATGACATTACTACTTGTCTACTAATGTCTTGATCAGTCTCATAAATCTTAGAGTTGCATTATGCAATTAACGCTCGTCGCTTACCTCTTGTCCTATTTTTTTACGTGGTCAGGACCTTTGGTAATTAAGAGGGAGTGCAAGATGGATCTTAGTCTTAGTTAGTAATTAATTGGGTGGTTAATTCTTTTAAGAATGTAATTATCGAAAATACTATAATTGAAATTTCTATGTTCTGAATAAATTGTAATGATTGCAACATAATTCGTAAACAAAGTTGTTTTTTCTTTAAAAGACAAACTTAGTCTCTTTTCCTGGTAAGAAGAGTGATACTTATTCCTATCTTTTCTCCTTAGTTGACAATAAGATAGGATTAAAATTTGTTAAACGCATTCATGATCTTTCATTACCATTTTGTGGTCTAGAAATTATTGAAAGATAAAATATTTTGTGTAACTAGAAAACAATGTGTTTATAGCTACCAAAATAAATGACATCCTGAACTTGTCACAATGTATGAGTTTAAACCGCAAAGAGTAAAGAAATTACTAGAATATTCACCAGGTAATCTTCTTAGACTCTTATTATTCCTAAAGTGCTAAATACCCTGTATGTAGACAATAAAGGTGGAATTGCATGCTAAAGATTAAAGTTAATTGAATGTAAGAATGGCTGGTCCATTATCCACATAAGTAGGACTTCATATACTCTGTTCAATACCTAAGTACATGCTACTCGTAGGCATTTGAAGAGAATTAGAAAGTATGTAAAACTGCTATATGCATTCTACTATAAATGTAACACTTACAATATTGACAAATCCAGTGGGAGCAATTGCATTTTATTACTGAAATAACATTCTTGTAATGTTGTCAATTTCAGTGGGAGCTACGGGATTTATTTCCTGTTAGTCACCCATCTCATTTCAAACTTGCTTTGAAATAATTCATTACTTTCCGAATATGAACGACCATTGCTTAAAGGAAAATTGCATTTTATTTTATAAGATAACACGTTGCCTTCCTGCTGTCGCTTCCTGAACGGTTATCTATAGAATATTAATCCACGATTCCTTATTACAGGTTATGGTTCTAAAACTACTTCTGATATTTATGACATTATCATATTGTTTGAACAATCAATCACGTGTTGTTTGTTTTCATAATATGATGTTGTGCCTTACACAAGTGGGAGAAATCTCAAAGTGTGTGCAAGGAACAACAATATTATTAGTATCTCTTGACCTCAAGGTAAAAGAAGCTAATAATTCTACTAGGACTTAAACACATTAGATGTTTAATGCCCTGCTACATGTAAATAAGAATTCTACTAGGATTTAAACACGTGAGATGTTTATTGCCCTATTACATTCTAATAATGATTCTACTAGGACTTGAACATGCAAGATGTTTGTTGCCCTACTACATTAAAATGTCATGATATAGTGTAAAGATACTTCAATATTTGACTACATATTTTAGTCAACATAATTATGATTATATGATAATGATCATAATCCTGAAGTATAAAATTAACTTAAAATTACTATAGAACCCAATAGTTTGCGTTCGTGATTGCTTTTGTTAGTATAATTATGCTTACATGTTAAGACATAATTATAAAGTCCTTGAATTAATCAATGACTTATAACATAAAGTACATATAGTAAAATTGTTATGTCTTCTAGTTAACACATAAACATAAGCCCTTTGAATTATTCAAAGACTTATAATGTATTATTGACATATTATGTTTTCTTGTAAACACATGAACATATAATTCTTGAACAGTTCTGTCTTCTTGTGAACACGTGAACATAATGTTCTTGTATCGTTCAATGAATATACATTATTGCATGCACTTAGTTCGTAAATACTTTATAAGCAATTTGGTTCGACCCAATTGACAAGTATTTGGTTCAAAGAGAATTAAGTTGTCTATGGAATTCTGATATAGTTTCACAATTCTAATACTCATAGAATACCACTTCATTATGGTATGTCTAATGTGTTGGATCAAACCTTATTCATGTTTTTTGGTTCATGATAACTTTAATTGCTCTACCTCCAAAACATATCAAGGTTAGAAATTGCGTGTGTCAAGGATACACTCAATATAGTTCAAACCTAGAAGGTATTCAAGACAACCTATAACTAAAAACCCTAATTCATTAGGGATTTTAGGTTTTCCACTCAAACCAATTGAATCCTAAATCCTTTTGGATTTTTGATTTTTCTACACATCCTAACTTGAAGATTGTAGTTTTTGGTGTTCTTCCTAGCTTGACGAAACACAAAACTGTTGATAGAACTTTTGGTTAAAGAGTGATACTTTAAAACCTAGATTTTTAAACATGTTAAAATACCCAAAATACCCTTTAATCTCGAACCTATAAAAGACGTTTATTATTTAAAAAATTGCATTACAATTATAACCTAAGTATTTAAATCATTATCATCCGAACAAATAAAAGTAATATGAATATAAGACTTACACTAGAATAATTTATACACATTTATATTGTCACACGTTTTTCCATTTTGTCCCTAGCCAAATGTTATGTTGTGCACAAACGTATTGAATCGTGATTCATGTCTAAGTTCGTGATGGGTTGAAAATTGGAAAGCTTTCCATCTAATCCCCATGATATTGTTATT
>OU343224.1:278962359-279035967 GCA_910596185.1 Chrysanthemum makinoi
AATTGAGGTACCTGACCCGATTCCGTTAATCGGTCAAGTGCACTTTTGTGATCGAGTATAATTTGAAGAATTTCCTTAGCCAGCGAGGGTTTGACTGCTATGAAACGTTACTCCAAACGGAGCGTCTCAAAGAAGATAACCGCGAGTGAGTGAACCAGTGGTGAGATTCGATTGATGAAAAGAAATTTGAAAAACAATCAGTCTTGCTCAATAAAGTGTTTTAGCAATACAACGAAGGTTTTTGAGAAAAATCAATTATCAATCATAAACACCTTTTATTTTGAGATATTAATACATAGTCGATGGGCTAAAGAAATTTTTTTTTAAGCACAACGACCGGTTTTTCAAAGGTATCCGTCAATCCATGACCTGAACCATGATTGATTCATAAGTTTGAATCGCCCCATTGTTTCTGTTCGGTTGTCACATGGTTGATCTATTGGATAGATCTCACATGTCACCTACCAAGAGCTTGTTTGATGTTGGCTCTAGAAGGCTTTCCATCTTCATTGTGAATATATTTTCATATCACTCAGATGTTCTGGCAATACCACAAGGATAATGCGTAGGACTCTAAAAATATATTCTCTCTTTCCACATTGTGTGAAACAGAGAGTCTTCATGGACAGTGTCCTAAAGAGATTTATTTGATGATCTCGTGGCTCTAGACTCAATAGTGCACATTTTGTTCCAATGCGGAGACTAGGGAGAGGGTCTCCTTCTTCAATATCAACAAACTCTAAGAGAAAGTCGATAGATTATGTAGGTTCCCCGTGTGAATGAAACAAGTCCCTTTTAAGAGAAACTTGAGTAGCTTGGGAAGTTGTGGTGCGGTCGTCAGGGGTCCATGACTTCTTGTCTTCAATACCGATGTTACCTTGGTAACCATGGTAGCATATGAATTGAACCGGTTTTACGCCTAAGGTTGAATTAATGGAGGATATTTATTTTCACCCATTTCTCATTCAATTCTTTTCATTCTTCAACCCCCGATTGCCTCTGAGACTTCATAACTAGAACCTTGTTGGGTTTATTCTAGTTCTAGCTCTATCTCATCCTTTCTTCCCGTATCTCACTTTTCTCCTTTTTTCATCATACCTAAGGACTTCTACACTATAGTGGATTGTCCCTAGGTAGATCCCTCCGGCTCTGGCGGGATCATGGGAACAAATACCTAACCTAACCATCCTTATATCACCATACATAAAGTAAATTTGGTGGTTCTTTGGTATTGTTCATCTGCCATTGGAACCAATTGAAAACCATTTGTAGATTAATCCAGATACTTGTGATATATTATCAAAGCATTTTGTACCTAAATTGTTTTTGATATTTTAGAAAACGAGCTCCCCCTCAACATGTGCATCGTGTATTTGAAATTGTTTTGGCACACGGAGGCAAGAGGAAGGATTCACTTCTTTGATTACCATTTTCTAAAAGATATCAACATCACTTTCCTGATCAAAATTAGTATTTTTCATACTTTGTTAAGGGTATTTTTGGAAAGGATTTGGTTTTCAAAAAGTTGCTCCCCCTCAATATGTGCATAGAGATTTGAAAGTGTTTTGCACATATTAGGAAAAACTTACACATTGAAACAAATCAATCACGTTTCAGTCCTTTTTGGTTTGAAATAGATGCTCCCCCTCAACATGTACATGGAAAATTTGAAATCGTTTGGCACATGTGGGGAGGAGAGCATGTAGATCACTATAAAACCATTTATCGAATTATAAGTTTAAATCCAATTTAAATCACAAATTCTCCCCGATCACAATTTTCAAATCATTTGAGATTTGTGATCTCTGTAGATTTAAATTGATTTTGAAAGCTTTTGAGGGAATTGTGACTTTCGATCATTGCAACGTCCAATGTACCAAACAACAGTTAGCAATAAAACACACGAACGTGTCTTTGATCACTTTCTTTGAATTGAGGTCCACGGCATGGTTCCCCATTGATCGGTACAAGTCTTTACTGTGATCGGTAGTAATTCGAAGAATCTCCTTGACAGGGGTTTCACAGCGTTCATTCTAGCGTTCTCAAACGGAACATCTCAAAGAGACAACGGTGAGTGAACCCGACAAATTGAGATTCAGCGATTGATGAAAAATGATTTGGAAAAACAATCGTGTATTGCTTGAAGAAAGAGTTTTGCAATACGACGGAGGTTTTATGAGAAAGATCAATTTTCAATCAAAATACTTTTGTATTAGAAAATGAGTACACATTCGATGTGCTAGAGAAAAGAAGAGATTTACACATAGAACGGTTTTTCCAAAAGTATTTTTCAATCAGAGATACTTTTTGCGTTTGAAAATGAATACACATTCGACATGCTAGATAACGGAAGATTTGCACATCGAACGGTTTTTCCAAGAGTATTCATCAATTCATTTCCTGGACCAAGGTTGATTCACGAATGAATCGCCCCATTGTTTCTATCCAGTTGTCACAAGCTTGATCTTTTGAAAGATCTCACATGTCACCCACCAAGAGCTTGTTTGATGTTGGCTCTAGAAGGATTTTAATCTTCATCGTGAATACTTTACATATCATTCAGATGTTCTGGCAATACCACAAGGATAATGCGTAGGACTCTTAATATATTCTTACTTTCCATTGTGAAAACAACAAGTCTTCATTAATTTTGTCTCCTAATGAGATATTGTGGATGATCTCCTGGCTTTAGACTCAATCGTGCACGTTTGGTTTCCTATGCCGGAGACTAGGGAGAGGGTCTCCTTCTTCAATATCAACAATCTCTAAGAAAAGTCGATAGATTATGTAGGTTCCCGTGAGAATGAAACAAGTCCTTTTAAGAGGAACTTGAGTAGCTTGGGAAGTTTAGTGCATGCGGTCGTCCTTTGGGTCCATGGCGTCTTGTCTTTAATACCGTGTTACCTTAGTAAACACCGATAGCATATGTATTGAACCGGTTTACGCCTAGGTTGAATTATTGGAGGGCTATTTCTTTTCACCATTTTCTCATTTCATTTCTTTTTCATTCTTCAACCCCTTCAGTGCTTACCAGACTTCATTACTAGAACCTTGTTGGGTTTATTCCAGTTCTAGCACTATCTCAGTCCGCACTCTTTCCATATTCTCATTTTTCCCCTTTTTTTTCATCATACCTAAGGACTCTATACTATCTAGTGGATTGTCCCTGGGTAGATCCCTCTGGCACTGGCGGGATCGTGGGAACGAATACCTAACCTAACCATCCTTATAACACCATGCATAAAGTAAATTGGTCGGTCTTTTGGTATTGTTCAATCTTCCTTGAAACCAATTGAACAATAATTTGGAAAAATCAATCAAGGTACTTGTGATATAAAATAAGCATTTGTACCTTAATTGTTTTTGATCATTTAGAAATACTCCCCCTCAACATGTGCATATGATTTAGAAATTGTTTAGCACGTGCAGGCAAGAGATCTTTGAAATATTTTCTTTGATCACAATTTTCATAGAAAAAGCCATTTGATTTTCTTGGTAAGATTCTCCCCCTCAATATGTGTGTGGAAAACTAGAAGGGGGGGGGGTTGAATAGTTTTACCAATTTAAAACTTCCTTTTAAATATTTAGATCGACTTATGTCAATCTATTTGGTTGTTAATGTTGAACGTTGATAGAAAGATATATAAACGTGTAATGAAAGATAAAGAGTAAGAAGCACATCACCACGACACAAGTTATTTATAGTGGTTCGGCTACAAGGATACCTTCCTTGCCCTACTCCCACTCCCAGTCACCTACTCGAGAGTTAAGTAAGCACTACACCAACTCCTTATGGCGAGGCCTTCTGGCATTCGCTTAACCTTTTTCCGACACAAAGCTAAATACCGAGTTCCTTCACACCAAGGCGAACCACACCTAACACAACGTCGCCTACCCTTTATGGTTACTAGGCTAACCACGAGTTCTTTCACACCTTAGAAGAACTAATCCTATCACAACATCGCCTACCCTTTATTAGGTACTAGGCTAAGCACCTAGTTCCAGTACTATGGAGGAACTACTACCCTTCACAACACAAAACCTAATATCAAGGAGATCAACTCCTTGTTACACCATCATCAAGGATATCACCATCCTTGGAAATAAATAAATACTTATATGTATAACGATGCACCTCATCGATTATACGACCTTGGCATTCTTCCCAAATGTGACTTGATTTGATTCTTCGCCATCTTTCACTAATGTCTTTGACACAACGCTTGGCACCCTTCACTAATGCCTTCGTCTTGACACCTTTAGCATTCTTCACTAATGCTTTTGACGAATGAAGAGCACCTTTCACTAATGCTTTCATCTTGACTCTTTCGGCATTCTTCATTAATGCCTTCAACCCAACATCTATGGAGAAAGGAAGAACTATCAACAAGAGAACCTTAGTTGTCTTGATGATGATGACAAATGACAACTCATGGGCGTGAGCTTGCACATCTTCAAGAAGTGGTGATCTCGCCTTTAAGAGGAACTTAGAAGATCACACAAAAACAAAAGACAATCTACATAGATCACTTGGATCTGAGGTTAGAGGGTAATAATACTTGGGGGAAGTATGTGTATGAAGTGCTAGCTAGAAAGAAAGAAATGGATCTCTATTTATAGAGAAAATTCTCTACTATTCCCCGGATCCCACGGATCCCTTCCAATTGGGATCCGGCTAGCACAAAGCTAGGGATCCGTGGAACGCTCCTCTTTGCCCATGGGTATTTTTGGTTATGGGTCATGGGTCATGGGTTACGGGTTGATCCATGGTTTTCTTTCTAGATACAATGAACTTGGTTAAGTGGTATATATAAAACCATGGGTTATGGGTCAATACCATTTGCTAGTTTTTACCCATTTAGTATATACTTGTTTTTACCCATTTTAGTATACTTAGTTTAAGCATATGCTAACCCAATATGTAAACACTAGTTGTTGTACATATGTATCTAAATCATAAAATCACTTATACTTGTTTTAGTGTTTTATGTGAAAACGTAAATGTGTTAGGAAACTATTAACTCAAACTATTTACATATTTTATTTGTTTCGTTAAAATGATTTTACTTTTGTTATCGACAAAACATTAGAATATCGTAAAATATAAATAAACGTTTTTACGGCTTATTTGTATTAACAATCTTCCCCTTTTTTTTATGACAAAACATAAAATTATTTTAAGGAAATGCTAAAATGGTAAAAGTTTGAATTTGTAGTTTTACTTTCTTCTCCCCTTTTTGTTGAAACAAAAGTGTTAAAAAAGCTGACACAATTTTTATAAGAAAAGGTGTGAAAAAAATGTAAAGAGAGCAAGTGGTAGCGGGAATGGTACTCGTCGTAACTCCCCACTTGCGAGTCCATCCCTTTGAAGAGCGTCAAGGACATGACGTAAAATAAACTAATTATGTTTGCAATTATGTTTGCAAATGGTTCGTCTAAGTGATGAAGACGTGCTCCCCCTTGAAGATTGCAAAGTTGCAATGGGGTGCCATGAAACAATCGGATTAGGTTGCAAATGTTTTTGCAATTGCGTTTGACACAAAGCTCCCCCTAGCTTTATGGTGTCAAAATCTTCATGTGTATTTTGAAAATCTACAAAGTAAGGATTAGAAAAACAAGAGTATAGTGCAAAATTTCCAGCAAATCAAACTCAAGTTAGTAGAAATTTGTGCTTTTGTACCACGGATCCCACGGTTCCCTTCATGGAGAGATCCGTCTAGGCGTTTTGGAGGGATCCGACTATCGATGACATTTCTTGGCGTGAAGAAATGTCAAGCAGTGCTAATGAGGAAATGAGATATATGTACAATGTAACAAGCACAACTCACAAAATAATCATAGCATATAAGTATTCATTCAATAAAACAAGAGATGATCAACCAAATCTTTAAAACTAAGAGAATGAACTATTCATACAAGTGCTACTAATGCTAATAAGTTAACCAAACGTTAGATTTCAACTAAAAACTTAATGATGATCAAGGATGAGATGAGTTTTCCTAAACATTCTAAGTTTGAGCTTGTGACTATGATGCTCATTGTAGTTTAGGCTTGTTGACCTCTTGAAACGTTAGAGGTGGTAAAACATGAAAGCGTTGCTCTTCGTAGTTCATGTATTAGCCTTTCAACATGTTTACAATGATAGCAATTTTTGTCATGGTTTTGAATTTCTTGAAGTGGAAATTCAAGTGAAGTGGATTGAGGATCTTCAAATGAAGGAGGAATTGGTGGAGGCTCATTAAGTGAAGGCTCTACAATGTTTGAGGGTGGAGGTAAAGAAGCATCAACTTCCATGTGGTCGGGTGGTTGCCTTTGATGTCTTCTCATAATCCAAAATGGACTATTGGGGGGAATGAGAGAGTTTGCTATTGGAGCAAGTGTTGATTCAACACTTTGATTTTGTTGCTCAATCTTTTCAAGTGAATTTGTTGGTAATGGTGAAAGGTGAGATGGCCAAGAAGGTAAATCCTCTACATTATGAGAATGTGGAGATGATTGTGAGGTAGCTCTAGGCACTAATGATGTTGGTTGAATTGTGGAGGGTATGTTTGGTATAGTAGAGTTTGGTGATGAAATCCTAGTGGGAACATTCTTCTTGGGAATTAGTTTGATTAGTTTCCTTGGTGTAGGAGAAATCCTAGCATTGGTGGACTTAACCGGAGATGATTCGGTTGAGGAAACTTCGTGTATGATTCTAGCAAGTTTCTTGGGTGGTTCTTGAGTGGATGAGTTAGCACTAGGAGCCTTTCTCATGATGAAATGACTAAGGAGATGGTTGCAATTCTTAATTGTGTTTGTGTTTGATGACTAAAGTGTTCTTAGCAACATGGCTTATAAAGGGAAGAGCTTGGAAATTGCATTTAAGACTTAATCCACTAATGTTCTTGGAAATGTGATGATTAACATGCACAAGGTTGAGGTTCGAGAGTTTCACGATCTAGGAACTCATTTAAGATGAGATGGATTGTTTGAGTTAGGAAGATAAGTTGAAATTATTGTTTTAGCAATGTTTGGCATAAACTGTCACCCGGATCCCACGGTTCCCCTCCTTGGAGGGATCGGCTAGGCCAATCCTAGGGATCCGGCTCTCAGCAGATTATGACAGAGTTTGAAATGAGGTTTCTAGGAGCTAAAGCCTATCTCATTTTGAGTGTTTCAGTTCTCCTAAGTGTTTTAAGATGAAAGGGTTGTGACAACTCGTAATTTCAGGTCATTTTACAAAATTTGAAAATTTCACTATTCATCTCGGGAATTTACTATTCACCGGTTACTATTCAAAATGTTACTATTCGTTTTCGTCAGTAATATTTTGAGAACATATTTCAAAATTTACTATTCACGAAACACTATTCATTCCCCGAGAAAATCACTATTCAAGCTTCACTATTTCATCGTTTATCGTAAACTAGGTTTACGAGTATCAAATTCGCGTAACCTTAATGGTTTAGCTACGAATTAATGAACAATCATCAAGGACATTTCATATAGATTAGGTTTAGTCTACATATCATTAGCATCATTATCATCATATTAGTTCAAGCATGGTTTTGCATTTTTCATTAAACGTATAATTTTTATTAAATAAACGCTATCGCGTAATTAATTATTTTGAACAATTGATCCGATACTTCCAAAAATTATCCCGGTATATTTTTATATTCATATTAAGATTATAAAAATAATATTATGAGTTTACCCAGTGTTTTAAATTTATTTTGTATATAAATTGTTATATTTATATAATTACGACGGTTTTCGTAAAAACTACACGATAATTATTATTTCACTCAAATTTTGCAAGAAATGTATTTTTATAATTTTTATGACTTCAATATATTTTATTTTGACCCGTTAAAATCTATTTTTAGCCAACGCTACCCTAAATGCTCAAATGTATACACAAGTTACTAGTTATCCTTAAATAATTATACATTTACACTACATATTTATAATTAATAAAAAAAAATATCACTAGCTAATAATAAAACCCCTTTGCGACACAAGGGGATGATTCACACCAATTTTCACAAAATATCTACTTAAGGATACACTTATATTGTATTATATTTTAACCAACACATACAACAAAATTATCCTAAGTGAAAAATCCTCTCTTCCTCTTCTCCCCATTGAACCGGCCACCATAGCAACAAAGAAGGAGATCACAAAAAGTTTTCTAATCAAGTTCTTCACAATCTAGTTACACTCTTAGTTTAGGTTTTGAAATAAAAACCTAGGGTGTTTTAGGATTAAACCATTGTTCACTTCACCTCATCAAGTAATTAGTAAGCATCTCATATTCATGTTCATCTTTAATATATATTTTTATGTTCATTTTTATCATGCTCAAGCAAAACATGCAAGTTATGTGATGTCTATACCACTTAAATTGTTTATAAGCACTATAAGTTTATATATGTTATCCTATAATTACTTCTTGAAATATATCACTTTTGGTGATGTCTAGGAAACCATGACACCCTAAGAAGGTGTATGGTAGGATTAGAATAGCTTCAGAGTTGGTTTGAATTGGTTAGAATAGGTTTGGCGCGAGAAAAACTCATTTCGACAACTATAAAATAGGGTTCGATGGTTCGTGAAATCTGGGAAAATTCCACAGTTTGAAAAATATTTTGGACTAGATATTTGGAAAATATACTTTAAAACGAAAACGTGGCTGCTTGAACGGGTTAAAAGCGAGCTATACGAAAAAGTTATGCTATTTTGAAGTTTGGCGAAAACTATTAATTCAGAAATTTCAGCATGTTAATATCACTTTTACAAGTCAAAATGAGGCTTAAGCGTTATGAAATGTGTCAAATTATCAAAATATATTAGTATTTTACTATCTGAGTCTATGTAAGCGTAGAAAGCACGGGCTTGAGAGTAAATTACAGCGTTAAACAAAGTTGCTGTAACTTTATTATATAAGCAACATTAATATATTTTCTACTAAACACATACTACGACAGCGGACCATGTTGAGGTCATTTCTAACAATGATGTAGTACTTTTCATAAAATGATGTCTTCTAGTAAAAGTAAGTTTGCCTAGCCTATTTTCCAAAATGTCCAACCGTTCGTCAAACGGAGTTGTAATGAATAAAATATGGTCACTTAAACTTTTCCGAAAACCACCCTTAAACGATGTTTTGGACAAAAGTACCATACTTTACCTATATTTTTCTCCATGATCGAGACCTATAGGATGAAAACTTAAATGCTAAAACTTTGAGATAATGATACAAGCTTCCCAAAACTGTTGTTGTTCGTTTCCTAACGCTCGCGTGCACCATTTACCACTAGCTTTTCAAGGATATTTAGTCACTTTCATGAAATTGTCAAATGACATTATTTTACGACGAAAAGTTATAATTTCATAATAAATCACTAAATGATTATCGTAGGATATCATTTCAACGAAAATACTTGTAAAGTAATTTATAAGTTGTCAAGACGTTATAAGATTATTTTTCGACGATAAGTATTATTTTCAAAAATTCACAAGTGGTATAGATATCATACGAATCGCATGCATAACATTATCATACTTATTATGTATCATATCATTCATAATAGGTCGATTAAGATTGTCCCTCATTTCAGTGTACCCACTTTTGTCAACGCATCATTGTACCAAGTGAGTTTCATAGCCCCTACTTTTATACGTTTTGAATAACTTTTGGGGGAGATACATGCTCAACTATTTTAGGTTACTTTCATAAGTACCTTAAAATTTTTAAGGATAACTTCTATCATAATCACCATTGTTTCAAAACCGAATGTTGTACTATATCAATTGTTCTTGTTTGAGTGGTATAGTTCTACGTCAAATAAAGTTCTATATCATTGACTACGATATATTGAGTCATGTACTATTGATTATGTGCTATAGTTATACGTCGTATAATGTTCTAAATCAGTTGACTACTGATACATTGAGTCAAGTACTATTGATTATGTGTTATGGTTCTACGTCGAGTTAGGTACTATTGTGAATTCATTTGACATCATGTGCTTGAACATAAACTATACATATTTTGGCGGTGGGTTGTGAACACTAGGGTTGCAAGTTTTGTATGGGAACTTGGAACTTGGGCTGAGTGCCTTCTGATTACGATTATGAAAGGTTTTACATTTCAACGCAAACTCTATGAACTCACTCAACCTTTGTGTTGACACTTTTAGCATGTTTTATCTCAGGTATCTAAGGCATTCACTTTATGGCATGCATATGGACATATCCTAGAGTCGCGGAGACGACGCGTCTCACTTGGGTTTTATAAACTTTAAAACATCGTTTGGCTTGTAACAAACTTATTTCCGCACAATTTGATTTTCATTTGGGACCTATACTTTGTAAACTCTGATTATTTTATTAAATCAAACGATGTTCTTTTCAAGCGACACTTTAGGTCGTTCAATATAACTGTGATTGTGATGCTATGACAGTCATCCCACAGGAATTCCATTCCGCTGCAAAACAGGTAATTTGGGGGTGTGACAGATTGGTGTCAGAGCTTCGGTTATAGAGAACTAGGTTGCATCATTGACCCTAGACTATAACTACATCATCATAGCATCTCATCATTTCATCATAAGTGCATAGTCACTATACATGCGGTTTCATACGCACATTTTGCGAGTTATTTACTTTCATTTCAAAATCGATTGTCACATAGATGCCTTCGAATACCCATCCCATCATACTCACATCACTTTGACATGGAGAATGCCATGTCATTCCCTATCACAATTTTAACATCAGTTGACTCAACAGATAACATGGATGATGAGACTGAACCTTTTAGGAGGGCAGTTGCACCTACACCATCCACGATCATCATTGATTCACTGGGATCGGACAATTTTTATCATTCTTTGGGACATCATACCATTTGGTAGGACTTACAGGCTTAGTCCTAATGGACCTATTAGTCATACATTTTATTTGCCGCTTGGGAAGCGTGCATGATTTAACACACCATTACCATCTATCACTAAGACTATAGACACTACACCATCTCATAGGTTTGAGGACTGTGAGAGTTCTAGGGCTATTGCCACTAGACCGCCTCTTGCTTTACACTTGAGACATGATTAGACTACCAGCAGGAGCAGAGATAATAAGTACCTTTCTAGCTAATGTAATCTTTATCATTTATTATCTTCACGATTATCACAACCTTTGTTTATTTCATTCCCTATTCCAATTGCCCAATTTTCAACATTTCGCGACAATACATCACTATCTTAATAAGGGTTAGGCCAACTTTATTTTTGACCAATTAAGAGACTATTACAATTTTATGAGGTTCTCCCATGTATCCTACAAACCATTCAACAAATTTTATTTCAAGTTATTTTGCTATCATTTCACGAAATTATTTCACTTAATTTTATTTCAAGCTATTCTACACTATCTTAGAAACATTGTTTCATAAAGTTTTAAAAAAAAGTTGTTTCGTTACCACCCTATCAATTGGCTTTCAGTCATTTTATCAACTATTTAATACCATCATGCGAAGCGATTTTCATGTTACTCTGAAAATCATTGAGCCATTATCTTACAAAACAAAGCGTTGAATACCATCTAAAACTTGGAGAACATAATATCATTTCAACAAAACCAAGCATCACATCATTTGTCCTCGATTATACATGGCATGATCACCTATGTATAATTCAAGAAGAATTATGTCATGAAAGTAACAAGCATCATTTCAAATCTCTTAAAACAATCTTCACTCAAAAGCAAAGCTTTGTAATCAGATAAATTGTTCATAAACATTTCTTTTTGTTAACACTCTATAGAAGCCCATGCCATTCATCCCTCACTCAACCGATAAGTTAGAACTTGACGAGTGACTTTTTAGGGAAGACTTCATATACAATCTATGAGGACGATTCCTCGATACAAGAAAACAATGAAAGCATTCTAGGACTACCAACAAGGACTAGAAGTATATAGTAAGACGTTTCAGAGCTCAACAACAATCTTAAGACATCACGAGACATTCCAAAACACTATTTTGGACTAGAAGCCAAATTATATCATTTCAAAAGCATCAGCTGGACCGAGTTACAAGATTTAGTACGAAGCGAATACACATTAAGGAATACTATAAGGATCAACCAAGTCTTCTAGCTGAGACTACAGAACATTTCACTAAACATGGCTTCAACAATATGTGAACTTCCCTACAATGAGTTTCCCTTAAAGGAAAATTTTGGTTAAATTAAGGTTATCGATATAAAAACCCCAGGCATTGTGTTCTCTAGAAATTCAGGATAACACCACTTTCATATCAAAGGATACCTTGGGACAATATCGGACGACTCTCATCTACAAGTGAAATTAGAACAAACATTCTTCGATATAGTATGAGCTGATATCTATTTTCTAACTAGCATGATAACAATATAAGTGATGAAATATTTTAGAAGCACTCAATATCGGGACAAATCTTGAAAATCAACCACTACACCGCATCACTTAAACATTTAAGGTTTTGTGACTTTACGACATAGAGTGTGGAAATATTTCGATAAGAGAAATTAAGAGAGTCATCATCAAACAATAAACATTTTAGTCATGGAGACTAAGCACCTTAGGAAAGTAAGACTCAAGTAATGACATTCGCTAGAACTAGAAATGCGAGGAATCACAACTGTTATCCATAATCTATTCCTTTCTATAAGGTCCTTTTCGACAGACTTAACATTTTGAAATTTGGCATGAGACACGTGGTATCAATTCCAGTTGTACCTATTATAAGCTATTCAATTCACCTTAGACTTCTAGCAATTATTTCAAGAATTCCACGGAACCTACTAGGACACGAGTACGCCTATTATCCCGACTCATTGGTTAGAGCGAGAGAACAATTCAAATATTTGAAGATATACTCGAGGCATGTGTAATTTTCTAGAAATGATTAGGCAAATCATTCTTCATCGAACAAGTTACTTTACAACAAAAGTTAGCACCTGAACATGTTGACTACACCAACTGAGGCACTCTATGGTTGAGGCGTCAATCACTTATTTACGGGCCAAAATCAGGAAAGTCCAACTCACTAGTTCATAACTCATTCATTAAACAACAGAGTGATCGTACAGATCAAAAATCAGTTACAAGTAACAACATATAGCTAGATACGCTACGTCGATATACGACGCAAAATATTGGAGGTATGTTCCATAAGTCGCAAACCATTAGAATTTCAAGTTGGCAGCAGATTATGTTCAAAGTCCGTCTTGGAAAGGTTAGTGCGATTCAGAAAAACATTGGACGACCCAATGCGACTCAAATATTCTCACCTTTCTCACAAGTAACACCGTAGAACCTAACATGGACTGAATTCCTTTTTGGATTGGCGAATGTGACAACTCGTAATTTCAGGTCATTTTACAAAATTTGAAAATTTCACTATTCATCTCGGGAATTTACTATTCACCGGTTACTATTCAAAATGTTACTATTCACCATTTTCAGTCGAATAATTAGAGTATTTCAAAATTTACTATTCACGAAACACTATTCATTCCCCGAGAAAATCACTATTCAAGCTTTACTATTTCATCGTTTATCGTAAACTAGGTTTACGAGTATCAAATTCGCGTAACCTTAATGGTTTAGCTGCGTATTCATGAACAATCATCAAGGACATTTCATATAGACTAGGTTTACTCTACATATCATTAGCATCATTATCATCATATTAGTTCAAGCATGGTTTGCATTTTCATTAAGCGTATAATTTTATTAAATAAGCTTTGCGTAATTAATTATTTTGAACAATTGATCCGATACTTCGAAATTATCGATATATTTTATATTCATATTAAGATTATAAAAATAATATTATGAGTTTACCTAGTGTTTTAAATTTATTTTGTATATAAATTGTTATAATTATATAATTACGACGGTTTTCGTAAAAACTACACGATAATTATTATTTCACTCAAATTTTGCAAGAAATATATTTTTATAATTTTTATGACTTCAATATATTTTATTTTGACCCGTTAAAATCTATTTTTAGCCAACTCTACCCTAAATGCTCAAATGTGTACACAAGTTACTAGTTATCCTTAAATAATTATACATTTACACTACATATTTATACTTAATAAAAAAAATATATCACTAGCTAATAATAAAACCCCCTTGTCGACACAAGGGATGATTCTACAATTTTCACAAAATATCTACTTAAGGATACACTTATATTGTATTATATTTTAACCAACACATACAACAAAATTATCCTAAGTGAAAAATCCTCTCTTCCTCTTCTCCCCATTGAACCGGCCACCATAGCAACAAAGAAGGAGATCACAAAAAGTTTTCTAATCAAGTTCTTCACAATCTAGTTACACTCTTAGTTTAGGTTTTGAAATAAAAACCTAGGGTGTTTTAGGATTAAACCATTGTTCACTTCACCTCATCAAGTAATTAGTAAGCAAAACTCATATTCATGTTCATCTTTCATATATATTTTTATGTTCATTTTTATCATGCTCAAGCAAAACATGCAAGTTATGTGATGTCTATAGGACTTAAATTGTTTATAAGCACTATACGTTTATATATGTTATCCTATAATTACTCCTTGAAATATATCACTTTTGGTGATGTCTAGGAAACCATGACACCCTAAGAAGGTGTATGGTAGGATTAGAATAGCCCCGGAGTTGGTTTGAATTGGTTAGAATAGGTTTGGCGAGCGGAAAAACTCATTTCGACAACTATAAAATAGGGTCGATGGTTCTGTGAAATCTGGGAAAATTCGACAGTTTGAAAAATATTTTGGACTAGATATTTGGAAAATATACTTTAAAAATCCAAGCGTGGCGCTTGAAGAGCGGGTTAAAACGGAGCTATAACGAAAAAGTTATGCTATTTTGAAGTTTGGCGACGAAAACTATTAATTTCAGAAATTTCAGCATGTTAATATCACTTTTTACGAGTCAAAAATGAGGCTTAAGCGTTATGAAATGTGTCGACTTATCAAAAATATATTAGTATACATTAATACGAGTTTAAGGATGTAAAAACGTTAGAAAACGGGCTTGTAACGAGTAAATTACACGCGTTAAACAAAGTTGCCGTAACTTTATTATATACGCAACATTAATATATTTTCTACTAAACACATACTACGGCAACGAGGGACCATGTTGAGGGTCGTTTTTAACAATGATGTAGTACTTTTCATAAAATGATGTCTTCTAGTAAAAGTAAGTTTGCCTAGCCTATTTTCCAAAATGTCCAACCGTTCGTCAAACGGAGTTGTAATGAATAAAATATGGTCACTTAAACTTTTCCGAAAACCACCCTTAAACGATGTTTTGGACAAAAGTACCATACTTTACCTATATTTTTCTCCATGATCGAGACCTCTAGGATGAGTACTTAAATGTTAAAACTTTGAGATAATGATACAAGCTTCCCAAAACTGTTGAGTTCGTTTCCTAACGCTCAACGTGCACCATTTTACGACTAGCTTTTCAAGGATATTTAGTCACTTTCATGAAATTGTCAAATGACATTATTTTACGACGAAAAGTTATAATTTCATAATAAATCACTAAATGATTATCGTAGGATATCATTTCAACGAAAATACTTGTAAAGTAATTTATAAGTTGTCAAGACGTTATAAGATTATTTTTCGACGATAAGTATTATTTTCAAAAATTCACAAGTGGTATAGATATCATACGAATCGCATGCATAACATTACATCATAACTTATTATGTATCATATCATTCATAATAGGTCGCAGTTAGAGATTGTCCCTCATTTCAGTGTACCCACTTTTGTCAACGCATCATTGTACCAAGTGAGTTTCATAGCCCCTACTTTTATACGTTTTGAATAACTTTTGGGGGAGATACATGCTCAACTATTTTCAGTTACTTTCATAAGTACTTTAAATTTTTAAGGATAACTTCTATCATAATCACCATTGTTTCAAAACCGAATGTTGTACTATATCAATTGTTCTTGTTTGAGTGGTATAGTTCTACGTCAAATAAAGTTCTATATCAGTTGACTACTGATATATTGAGTCATGTACTATTGATTATGTGCTATAGTTATACGTCGTATAATGTTCTAAATCAGTTGACTACTGATACATTGAGTCAAGTACTATTGATTATGTGTTATTGTTCTACGTCGAGTTAGGTACTATTGTGAATTCATTTGACAT
The DNA here is from genome assembly GCA_910596185.1 of Chrysanthemum makinoi. Classification (NCBI taxonomy): domain Eukaryota; kingdom Viridiplantae; phylum Streptophyta; class Magnoliopsida; order Asterales; family Asteraceae; genus Chrysanthemum; species Chrysanthemum makinoi. The sequence continues at coordinate 278,978,586 of OU343224.1, forward strand.
CATGTGCTTGAACATAAACTATACATATTTTGGCAGTGGGTTGTGAACACACAGGTTGCAAGTTTTGTATGGGCGGAACTTGGAACCGAGGGATTCACGTGGTGCCTTTGCTGCATAAACGATTATGAAAGGTTTTACATTTCAACGCAAACTCTATGAACTCACTCAACCTTTGTGTTGACACTTTTAGCATGTTTTATCTCAGGTATCTAAGGCATTCACTTTATGGCATGCATATGGACATATCCTAGAGTCGCTGAGACGACAGCGTCTCACTGGGTTTTATAAACTTTAAAACATCGTTTGGCTTGTAACAAACTTATTTCCGCACAATTTGATTTTCATTTGGGACCTATACTTTGTAAACTCTGATTATTTTATTAAATCAAACGATGTTCTTTTCAAGCGACACTTTAGGTCGTTCAATATAACTGTGATTGTGATGCTATGACGGTCATCCCCCAGGAATTCCATTCCGCTGCAAAACAGGTAATTTGGGGGTGTGACAGATTGGTGTCAGAGCTTCGGTTATAGAGAACTAGGTTGCATCATTGACCCTAGACTATAACTACATCATCATAGCATCTCATCATTTCATCATAAGTGCATAGTCACTATACATGCGGTTTCATACGCACATTTTGCGAGTTATTTACTTTCATTTCAAAATCGATTGTCACATAGATGCCTTCAAATACCCATCCCATCATACTCACATCACTTGACATGGAGAATGCCCTGTCATTCCCTATCACAATTTTAACATCAGTTGACTCAACACCGATAACATCAGATGATGAGACTGAACCCTTTTAGGAGGACCAAGTTGCACCTACACCATCACGATCATCATTGATTCACTGTAGGATCAGGACAATTTTTATCATTCTGTTGGGACAGATCATACCATTTGGTAGGACTTACAGGCTTAGTCCTAATGGACCTATTAGTCATACATTTTATTTGCCGCTTGGGAAGCGTGCATGATTTAACACACCATTACCATCTATCACTAAGACTATAGACACTACACCATCTCATAGGTTTGAGGACTGTGAGAGTTCTAGGGCTATTGCCACTAGACCGCCTACTGCTTTTACACTTGAGACATGATTAGACTACCAACAGGAACAGATAATAAGTACCTTTCTAGCTAATGTAATCTTTATCATTTATTATCTTCACGATAATCACAACCTTTGTTTATTTCATTCCCTTTTTCAATTGCCCAATTTTCAATCATTTCGCGACAATACATCACTATCTTAATAAGGGTTAGGCTAACTTTATTCTTGACCAATTAAGAGACTATTACCATTTTATGAGGTTCTCCCATGTATCCTACAAACCATTCAACAAATTTTATTTCAAGTTATTTTGCTACCATTTCACGAAATTATTTCACTTAATTTTATTTCAAGCTATTCTACACTATCTTAGAAACATTGTTTCATAAAGTTTTAAAACAAAGTTATTTCGTTACCACCCTATCAATTGGTTTTCAGTCATTTTATCAACTATTTAATACCATCATGCGAAACGATTTTCATGTTACTCTGAAAAATCATTGAGCCATTATCTTACAAAACAAAACGTTGAATACCATCTAAAACTTCGGAGGACCATAATATCATTTCAACAAAACCAAGCATCACATCATTTGTCCTCGATTATACATGACCTGATCACCTATGTATAATTCAGGAAGAATTATGTCATGAAAGCTTTGTAATCAGATAAATTGTTCATAAACATTTCTTTTTGTTAACACTCTATAGAAGCCCATGCCATTCATCCCTCACTCAACCGATAAGTTAGAACTTGACGAGTGACTTTTTAGGGAAGACTTCATATACAATCTATGAGGACGATTCCTCGATACAAGAAAACAATGAAAGCATTCAAGGACTACCAACAAGGACTAGAAGTATATAGTAAGACGTTTCAGAGCTCAACAACAATCTTAAGACATCACGAGACATTCCAAAACACTATTTTGGACTAGAAGCCAAATTATATCATTTCAAAAGCATCAGCTGGACCGAGTTACAAGATTTAGTACGAAGCGAATACACACTAAGCAATACTATAGGGATCAACCAAGTCTTCTAGCTGAGACTACAGAACATTTCACTAAACATGGCTTCAACAATATGTGAACTTCCCTACAATGAGTTTCCCTTAAAGGAAAATTTTGGTTAAATTAAGGTTATCGATATAAACTTCCCCTAAGGCATTGTGTTCTCTAGAAATTACGGATAACCTCACTTTCATATCAAGAGATGCAACAGGTTTGAACATATCGGACAATCAATGACTCTCCATCTACAAGTGAAATTAGAACAAACATTCTTCGATATAGTATGAGCTGATATCTATTTTCTTGCTAGCATGATAACAATATAAGTGATGAAATATTTTAGAAGCACTCAATATCGGGACAAATCTTGAAAATCAACCACTACACCGCATCACTTAAACATTTAAGGTTTTGTGACTTTACGACATAGAGTGTGGAAATATTTCGATAAGAGAAATTAAGAGAGTCATCATCAAACAATAAACATTTTAGTCATGGAGACTAAGCACCTTAGGAAAGTAAGACTCAAGTAATGACATTCGCTAGAACTAGAAACGAGGAATCACAAGCTTATCCATAATCTATTCTTTTCTATAAGGTCCTTTTCGACAGACTTAACATTTTGAAATTTGGCATGAGACACGTGGTATCAATTCCAGTTGTACCTATTATAAGCTATTCAATTCACCTTAGACTTCTAGCAATTATTTCAAGAATTCCACGGAACCTACTAGGACACGAGTACCGCCTATTATCCTCAGCTCATTGGTTAGAGCGAGAGAACAATTCAAATATTTGAAGATATACTCGAGGCATGTGTAATTTTCTAGAAATGATTAGGCAAATCATTCTTCATCGAACAAGTTACTTTACAACAAAAGTTAGCACCTGAACATGTTGACTACACCAACTGAGGCACTCTATGGTTGAGGCGTCAATCACTTATTTACGGGCCAAAATCAGGAAAGTCCAACTCACTAGTTCATAACTCATTCATGAAACAACAGAGTGATCGTACAGATCAAAAATCAGTTACAAGTAACAACATATAGCTAGATACGCTACGTCGATATACGACGCAAAATATTGGAGGTATGTTCCATAAGTCGCAAACCATTAGAATTTCAAGTTGGCAACAGATTATGTTCAAAGTCCCGTCTTGGAAAGGCGTGGTACGATTTAGAAAAACATTGGACGACGCAATGCGACTCAAATATTCTCACCTTTCTCACAAGTAACAGCGTAGAACCTAACATGGACTGAATTCAGGGACTGAATTCCTTTTTGGATGGGCGAATGTGACAACTCGTAATTTGAGGTCATTTTACAAAATTTGAAAATTTTACTATTCATCTCGGGAATTTACTATTCACCGGTTACTATTCAAAATGTTACTATTCACCGTTTTCGGAGTCGAAGTAATATTCTGAGAACGTATTTCAAAATTTACTATTCACGAAACACTATTCATTCCCCGAAAAAATCACTATTCAAGCTTCACTATTTCATCGTTTTATCGTAAACTAGGTTTACGAGTATCAAATTCGCGTAACCTTAATGGTTTAGCTGCGAATTCATGAACAATCATCAAGGACATTTCATATAGACTAGGTTTAGTCTACATATCATTAGCATCATTATCATCATATTAGTTCATGCATGGTTTTGCATTTTTCATTAAACGTATAATTTTTATTAAATAAACGCTATCGCGTAATTAATTATTTTGAACAATTGATCCGATACTTCCAAAAATTATCCCGATATATTTTAATATTCATATTAAGATTATAAAAATAATATTATGAGTTTACCTAGTGTTTTAAATTTATTTTGTATATAAATTGTTATAATTATGTAATTACGACGGTTTTCGTAAAAACTACACGATAATTATTATTTCACTCAAATTTTGCAAGAAATGTATTTTTATAATTTTTATGACTTCAATATATTTTATTTTGACCCGTTAAAATCTATTTTTAGCCAACGCTACCCTAAATGCTCAAATGTGTACACAAGTTACTAGTTATCCTTAAATAATTATACATTTACACTACATATTTATACTTAATAAAAAAAAATATCACTAGCTAATAATAAAACCCCCTTGTCGACACAAGGGGATGATTCACACCAATTTTCACAAAATATCTACTTAAGGATACACTTATATTGTATTATATTTTAACCAACACATACAACAAAATTATCCTAAGTGAAAAATCAAAAATCCTCTCTTCCTCTTCTCCCCATTGAACCGGCCACCATAGCAACAAAGAAGGAGATCACAAAAAGTTTTCTGATCAAGCTCTTCACAATCTAGTTACACTCTTAGTTTAGGTTTTGAAATAAAAACCTAGGGTGTTAAGATTAACCATTGTTCACTTCACCTCATCAAGTAATTAGTAAGCATCTCATATTCATGTTCATCTTTCATATATATTTTTATGTTCATTTTTATCATGCTCAAGCAAAACATGCAAGTTATGTGATGTCTATACCACTTAAATTGTTTATAAGCACTATAAGTTTATATATGTTATCCTATAATTACTCCTTGAAATATATCACTTTTGGTGATGTCTAGGAAACCATGACACCCTAAGAAGGTGTATGGTAGGATTAGAATAGCTTCGGAGTTGTTTTGAATTGGTTAGAATAGGTTTGGCGCGAGAAAAACTCATTTCGACAACTATAAAATAGGGTCTGATGGTTCTGTGAAATCTGGGAAAATTCGAGAGTTTGAAAAATATTTTGGACTAGATATTTTGAAAATATACTTTAAAATGAAAACGTGGCCGCTTGAACGGGTTAAAACGGAGCTATAACGAAAAAGTTATGCTATTTTGAAGTTTGAGGACGAAAACTATTAATTTCAGAAATTTCAACATGTTAATATCACTTTTTACGAGTCCAAAATGAGGCTTAAGCGTTATGAAATGTGTCGACTTATCAAAAATATATTAGTATACTTTAATACGAGTCTAAGGATGTAGAAAACGTAGAAAACGGGCTTGTAACGAGTAAATTACACACGTTAAATAAAGTTTCCGTAACTTTATTATATAAGCAACATTAATATATTTTCTACTAAACACATACTACGGCAACGAGGGACCATGTTGAGGGTCGTTTTTAACAATGATGTAGTACTTTTCATAAAATTATGTCTTCTAGTAAAAGTAAGTTTGCCTAGCCTATTTTCCAAAATGTCCAACCGTTCGTCAAACGGAGTTGTAATGAATAAAATATGGTCACTTAAACTTTGCCGAAAACCACCCTTAAACGATGTTTTGGACAAAAGTACCATACTTTACCTATATTTTTCTCCATGATCGAGACCTCGAGGATGAAAACTTAAATGCTAAAACTTTGAGATAATGATACAAGCTTCCCAAAACTGTTGAGTTCGTTTCCTAACGCTCGACGTGCACCATTTTACGACTAGCTTTTCAAGGATATTTAGTCACCTTCATGAAATTGTCAAATGACATTATTTTACGACGAAAAGTTATAATTTCATAATAAATCACTAAATGATTATCGTAGGATATCAATTGAACGAAAATACTTGTAAAGTAATTTATAAGTTGTCAAGACGTTATAAGATTATTTTTCGACGATAAGTATTATTTTCAAAAATTCACAAGTGGTATAGATATCATACGAATCGCATGCATAACATTACATCATAACTTATTATGTATCATATCATTCATAATAGGTCGCAGTTAGAGATTGTGCCTCATTTCAGTGTACCCACTTTTGTCATCGCATCATTGTACCAAGTGAGTTTCATAGCCCCTACTTTTATACGTTTTGAATTACTTTTGGGGGAGATACATGCTCAACTATTTTCAGTTACTTTCATAAGTACTTTAAATTTTTAAGGATAACTTCTATCATAATCACCATTGTTTCAAAACCGAATGTTGCACTATATCAATTGTTCTTGTTTGAGTGGTATAGTTCTACGTCGAATAAAGTTTTAGATCAGTTGACTACTGATATATTGAGTCATGTACTATTAATTATGTGCTATAGTTCTACGTCGTATAATGTTCTAAATCAGTTGACTACTGATACATTGAGTCAAGTACTATTGATTATGTGTTATTGTTCTACGTCTAGTTAGGTACTATTGTGAATTCATTTGACATCATGTGCTTGAACATAAACTATACATATTTTGGCAGTGGGTTGTGAACACACAGGTTGCAAGTTTTGTATGGGCGGAAGTTGGAACTGAGTGGATTTACAATGCCTTTGCTGCATAAACGATTTTGAAAGACTTTACATTTCAACGCAAACGCTATGAACTCACTCAACCTTTGTGTTGACACTTTTATCATGTTTTATCTCAGGTATCTAAGGCATTCACTTTATGGCATGCATATGGACATATCCTAGAGTCGCGGAGACGACGCGTCTCACTTGGGTTTTATAAACTTTAAAACATCGTTTGGCTTGTAACAAACTTATTTCCGCACAATTTGATTTTCATTTGGGACCTATACTTTGTAAACTCTGATTATTTTATTAAATCAAACGATGTTCTTTTCAAGCGACACTTTAGGTCGTTCAATATAACTGTGATTGTGATGCTATGACAGTTATCCCCCAGGAATTCCATTCCGCTTCAAAACAGGTAATTTGGGGGTGTGACAAGGGTACTTGAATGATCAAATGTAATAAGTGTTATAGCAAATGATTGCTTCTTATGGAAAGGAGATGAGACAAGATGACTACCAATGGATGTCCAAGGATAACACTAAGAGCTTTTGTGGTGTCAAGTCATAATAAATGATCCTAGGGATCAGATTTAAGCTTGAGGTAAAATTTGAAAAATTCTTAAAAATCACAAGAATTAAAAGAACTAATTTTCGTCTGGCTTTGAGATAAAATGATTAGAAACAAATTCCTAAAATTGTTTAATTTGTCCACTTAAGTATTTTAAAAGATAAGAAACAGTTTGTGAGTATTGAAGCGGAAATATGGTGAGTTTTGATGTGTTGATAAATTAAGAGGCATTTTGACTAAGATTTTAGGTAATCCTTTAGTGAATCTAAGCCTTTCTTATCCTTGAAGTTGTTCTAGTTGGATTCTAAAATCATATGCTTAGCTAATGAGATGTTATCTAGAAAGTTATCTTGATGCAAGAAATGCTGTATTGCTGTTCTGATGTTACGGATCCCACGGTTCCCTCAAAGGAGGGATCCGGCTAGGCTAATCCTAGGGATCCGGCATCTGCAGATCAGTATCTACACAGAAATGATGTGCAGATTTTGCACACTAATAAATCTAAACTAAAGCAATAGAAACAAGTATGTCATCACAAAAACACTACTTATAAGAGCATGATAAAGTACCAATATCCAAGTTACCATAAACCAAAAGTGATAAAACATAATCATCCAAACATACGATAAGCATATTCCTATTGTCTCTTTCGTCAATCCTTTCTTTTCCTTTTTGACGGCTTAGTGAGGTTGTAAGCGAGGTTTTGAATCATGCCCCTCAATTGTTTAAATTCCGCGGTCTCGTTTGGAATGGTTGGAAGTTGTTTGTGGTATTCAAGGATTTCCAATTTGATGTTGGCTACGGGGTCGACATCTTCTTCATGTTCTTCTTCTTCACCGGCCGAGGAGTCCGAGAGAGGTTCAGGTTTCTCTCCATTGACCATGAACCATTTAGAGGGTTGTCTGGTAAGAGGTACCATGACGTGATCGGAAAGGTAATGATCATCGTTGATAGGAGATGGTTGTAATGTACCAACATACTTACAAAGTCGTGTTAGGAGCATACCATACGGAAGTACCATGTTGGAAGCTTTGAATACTGACCATTCTCCTTACCATGTAATAGGCAAGATTAAATGGCCTTTGGTGGGTAAGACAATAGATCATTTTCACAAGACATGCGTTTGGATGATCTTTGTTTCCTACTAGACTAATGACATTTTCCCTAAGGATTTCTTCCCATTTTCTAAATATGGGATGCATTTCGAAAAGTTCCATTTGAAAGGGATCACGGTGAATGAGCTTTTTGTTACGATTGTAACGGGATTGGTCGGTCCTTACTTTGAAGATAGTATCTCGAATGGTTTCGGGGTCGTCGAGGGGAGTGTTATAGAGAGGCTTAGGATCAAGTGCAAGGTTTTGAGCGTTAATTGCCCAATCTTGAGAATACATACAAATTCCTTCACAAGGAATGCGAAGAATTTGAGCAAAGGTGTTGAGAGGAAAAATAAAGTTTTGTTTGTTGATGATGAAGGCGATTGAGATGCTATTTTCGGTGTTTCTAATGATCCTAAAGCTTTTTTAAAATTCAAAAATGAAGACCGGAAAAATTTGTTCATCTATGTCAAGGAGACAATCAAAGTTGATTGTCGAGAAAACTTGACGAATGTCGGTATCTTCAAGGAAACATTCCTTGACTACATGACCTTCGTGGATAAGTCGTTTTACAAGGCTTTTGAATTTTTTACGATCGGTTTTGGTGAATCCCTTTTTACGATAGTAATGAGTAAGGTAATGAACGGTGTCATGATGATCTTGTTGAGTGGCTTTAGGCATGATTGGTCCTAAAAATACAAATTTTCAAATTAGGTAAAATTAGTTGAGATGGGTTTATGGTTTTGATTTGTATTAACAATGTTGTGAACACAATGTGATTTTGTTAAAAGCCCCTTTACATGATTAATTTGAAGAACCCTAATTAAATTAATTGATTAGAAATTAAGAAACCATAAACCCTAGGATGAGGATGAATGAAAATTAGAACAAGTTAATGTAATTACTTACAATGGTGTTCTAGGAAGGATTACTTGAGAGTATGGAAGCCAATGGGGATGAATTCAGTAGCTTGGTCCTTTTTGTGTTATGTGAATAAAGGGAAAAACAATAGTGGTGATTTTTGAAAGCGTATTGCTGAGTTCTATTCCACGGTTCCCCCGGATCCTTTGTATTTGGGATCCGGCTAGTACAACTAGAGGGATCCGGCTACTGTGGACAGAAAAAGAGTTTTTTGGCATTATTTTTGTAGTAGGCTTATAAATTAGCTTACTAAAAAATAGTTCGGAGATATTAGATAAGGATTGTTTTTGGATGACGACTTTTGATGAATCCCATATCGAGTGTTCATATGTGATGACGGCGTTAGTTTGAAGAATCAAAAGGAATACCATTCCGGATGATGAGAGAGACGTAAAAAGTGACGAGAGAGACTTCTAACGATGCTAGTGATTAATAAACAAATAGAACTTATGAGATAAATTGAACTCATGTAACCTATCTAATGAAAAGTAAAACATACCTCTATGCTTCTTGGTTTGGTATAATACCAAAAATACTTCATGAGTTTTAAAGTAATCATTTGTACTTGGTGTATGTAAGTTGTGATTACTTTTTAGATCCTTCCTTAAATATCGACTTCATTATTCTTTGAATGAAGATTTTTGGAGAGATTCTAGCATGAAGATTTCTTGAGAGCAAAAGTTGTTAGAATCATCTATCAATGTCCAACAAAAATGATTTAAAAGAAAATATGACCTTTAAAAAAAATCCTTCTTTGTAGTTTTCAAACATACATGGATCGTATCAAGTCTTTAAAGTACAACATACTTTAAGAAACTTGGTAACGAAGCTCTGATGCCAATTGTGGAAAACTAGAAGGGGGTTGAATAGTTTTACCAATTTAAAACTTCCTTTTAAATATTTAGATCGACTTATGTCAATCTATTTGGTTGTTTATGTTGGACGTTGATAGAAAGATATATAAACGTGTAATGAAAGATAAAGAGTAAGAAGCATATCACCACGACACAAGTTATTTATAGTGGTTCGGCTACAAGGACACCTTCCTTGCCCTACTCCATTCCCCGAGTCACCTACTCGAGAGTTCGTAAGCACTACACCAACTACTTATGGCGGAGAAGCCTTCACAACGTCGCTTAACCTTTTTCCGGTACAAAGCTAAATACCGAGTTCCTTCACACCAAGGCGAACCACACCTTAACACAACGTCGCCTACCCTTTATACGGTGCTAGGCTAACCACCGAGTTCTTTCACACCAAGGAGAACTAATCCTATCGCAACATCGCCTACCCTTTATTAGGTACTAGGCTAAGCACCTAGTTCCATTACTATGGAGGAACTACTACCCTTCACAACACAACACCTAATATCAAGGAGATCAACTCCTTGTTACACCATCATCAAGGATATCACCATCCTTGGAAATAAATAAATACTTATGTGTATAACGATGCACCTCATCGATTATACGACCAGGGCATTCTTCCCAAATGCGACTTGATTTGATTCTTCGGCATCTTTCACTAATGTCTTTGACACAACGCTTGGAACCCTTTACTAATGCATTCGTCTTGACACCTTTAGCATTCTTCACTAATTCTTTGATGCGAATGAAGAGCACCTTTCACTAATGCTTTCATCTTGACACTTTCGGCATTCTTCACTAATGCCTTCAACCCAACATCTATGGAGAAAGGAAGAACTATCAACAAGAGAACCTTAGTTGTCTTGATGATGACGAAACATGACAACTCATGGACTTGAGCTTGCACGTCTTTAAGAAGTGGTGATCTCGCATTTAAGAGGAACCTAGAAGATCACACCAAAACAAAAGATAATCTACATAGATCACTTGGATCTGAGGTTAGAGGGTTATAATACTTGGGGGAAGTATGTGTATGAATTGCTAGCTAGAAAGAAAGAAATGGCTCTCTATTTATAAAGAAAATTCTCTACTGTTCCCCGGATCCCACGGATCCCTTCCACTTGGGATCCGGCTAGCACAAAGCTAGGGATCCGTGGAACGCTCCTCTTTGACCATGGGTATTTTTGGTTATGGGTCATGGGTCATGGGTTATGGGTTGATCCATGGTTTTCTTTCTAGATACAATGAACTTGGTTAAGTGGTATATATAAAACCATGGGTTATGGGTCAATACCATTTGCTAGTTTTTACCCATTTAGTATATACTTGTTTTTACCCATTTTAGTATACTTAGTTTAAGCATATGCTAACCCAATATGTAAACACTAGTTGTTGTACATATGTATCTAAATCATAAAATCAGTTATACTTGTTTTAGTGTTTTATGTGAAAACGTAAATGTGTTAGGAAACTATTAACTCAAACTATTTACGTATTCTATTTGTTTCGTTAAAATGATTTTACGTTTGTTATCGACAAAACATTAGAAGATCGTAAAATATAAATAAACGTTTTTACGGCTTATTTGTATTAACAATGTGCGTAGAATATTTTAAATCATTTTTTCACATAGAGGAAAGAGTTCTTTTAAGTACTTTCACGATCACATATGCCATAAAGAAAACCATTTGAAAACTCAATCAAGGTACTTTATGTTAAAACATAAAGGCTTTTGTACCTCGACAATTTATTTTCTTTTTGAAATGCTCCCCCTCAATATGTGCTTCGAGATTCGAAAGCGTTTAGGACACAAGGGAGAGCAGCATGCACATTTGAATAAAAAGGATCACCTTTTATCAAATTTCATTATTAAATAAAAAATTCTCCCCTGATCAAAAATATCAAACCCTTTGAGATTTTGGATCCCAAGTGATTTAATAAGGTTTAGTAAACATGGGAGAAAATGTGACTGGTTTAAAAACTCATCTTGTTTTTGGATAAATGCTCCCCCTCAACATGTGCATTATGTATATTGAAATCGGTTGGCACATGGAGGCAGGAGTGCCTTTGAAGGACTAAAACCAATTCCATTAAAAACAGATTTGAGAATTAAATCACGATCTCTACCCCGATCAGAAATTTCAAACCATTTGAGATTTGTGATCCCAAAAGATTTAAATCGTTTAGAAAATTTTAGGGAAAGACGTGGCAAGATTTGATTTTGAAAAATGACAGAAAAGGACCATTTTAAGACATTAAAGATTGTTAGTGTTAGGTATGATTGTTTTAAGAGATCTTTTAGTAAAATAAAACAATTTCACAATCAAACAAGAACAGAAAAAATTTCATTTTGACAGATCTTTGAGTTTTAAAGAAAATCATACCATGACATAACATTAAATCTTTAGATCACCACATTTTAACGTACAAACCGGAGCTTTTATGAAGAAATATTGTTTGAAAATATTATATTTTAAATCACTCTCTCCCTCAATCGATGACCGAAGTCGATAATTGAGTGACATAGGTTTTGATAAAAAGAAGTCCGGTGATTTTCAAATTTTAGTCCAATTTATTTTCAGAACAATATATATATATATATATATATATATATATATATATATATATATTCATTTTCAAAACAATTTTATTCAAAGTTTTAGACAAATGGTATTCTGCACAAAGATATGTTAGGTGGTTAAACGCTTTTGTGTTGTTGTTCTTGTAAGGCAGGAAGAAAACCGTCTGCTGATGCAGTGAGACTTCTGACATTGCATTTTTTATGCCAACTCTCCATAGAGGTCCAATTAAGCTCCGTTTCTTCATTTGATGATGAAGAAAACCATCTGCTGATGCAGTGAGACCTCTTACGTTGCATTTTATCATGCCAACTGTCCATAGAAGACAAATTAAGCTCCGTTTCTTCATTTGTCAACCCAAGATATAGTTACCTTTTCCTTTCGGCATCCAATCATATTCACTTGTGGGATCCGGATCAGGAACATTATTGTATACCAAATACCAATATACCTGCATACGTTAGTCTACACAAACAAATATATAGTGGTCGACATCACCCAAACAGCAATCGACTAATAAAAGTCAATTCAACATATCAATCAGATCATACATGGGCATGGGAATTATATGTTCATGAATCTATAATCATCTAAACCTAACAGTCACATCCTAGAAACCTAGTCCTTCAACATAGGCAATTATATTTTTCAGATAAGCACGTAGGATGATTAAGAAAGTACGTTAGATGATGTAAATATGAAAAATATTCTCCCCCTCAATCAATGACTATTTTTCTTGAAAAGTTTTAATTGCGCTGAAGTCATTGATTGAGTTTTTGCAATATTATGAAAACTTGATTCTGATTGATTTTCTGTCACACCCCCAAAATATCGCAGCGGAACGATAGTGTCTTTGGGGTATGACGTCATAGCACAAAGCATGGATACAGAAAACGACCTCTAAAATGAGACGTTTTGAAAAGTTTACCATTCGATTAAATAAAGTTGAAGTTTACAAAACATGAGATCCCCAAGTTTGATAATACATAAAGGGTTACAAAACATGTCGAATAGTAATTGATAAAAACACAAGACTCCAATGTATGCCATGTGACCCAAAAGCTCCATGAAATGCTATCGCCTTACGACCTGAGATAAACATGCTAAAAAGTGTCAACTCAAAGGTTGGTGAGTTCATAAGTTTGTTGAAAATGATATGAAAAAGTCTTTAAAGAATGTTTATGCAGCAAAGGCATTGTAAATCCATTCAGTTCCGAGTTCCGCCCATACAAAACTCGCAACCTATGTGTTCACAACCCATTGCCTAAAATAGAATTATCAATCTTGTTTGTAAATAGGACATATGTGCATACCATATATACAAATACTTAATGCAAATAATCACAGCCAACTGAACCTCTTGACAAGTTACATTGTTTGTTGTGTCTCATTGAATACGGATTATATTCACCCCAGGTCAAGTCATCAGGGACTCAAGGGTGGGGGCGTCAGCCCGATAGTACTATCAATACCTCTCCGCCGGCTCCCATGGAGGTTAACCAGTTGCTAAAGTATGTATGTTGAAGCATAATTGGAAACAAGTTTAGCACATTAAGGCACATATCGCAATAAACCACACATAATGTCCAAAGAGTATAAGAAGTATAGTGTAACACAATTGTATAAATGGTTTGAGTATCCGCAAGAGTAAAAACAAGTATTTAAGCATGGATCTCCCCCAAAGAGTTTGTAAGAATTTAAGCGAGTAAAAGCGGGGTATGAACTCACTGTTGCAATAGTTATGATAACAAAGTGGATGCACAGAAATGAGACGCAACTCTCTAACCACGACCTATTATGAATGATATGTTCTAATGTAAATCATGAAACAATGTGGGTGCATGCAAATCCATATGTAATCTATTCCACTTATGCGTTTTGAAAATAGAATTTTTCGTCGAAATATATGTTTATGACATCTCGTCATGTTTATAAAATACTTTACAAGTATATACGTTGAATCAAAATCCTTCGATAATCGTTTTGTGATTTATTATGAAATTATAATTTTTCGTCGTAAAATAATGTCATTTGACAATTTCATAAAAGTGAATATACGGACTCGAAAAGCTAGTCGTAAAATGGTGCACGTCGAGTGTCAGGAAACAAACTCGACGGTTTTGGGAAGCTTGTATCATTATCTCAAAGTTTTAGCATTTAAGTTTTCATCCTAGAGGTCTCGATCATGGAGAAAAATATAGGTAAAGTATGGTACTTGTGTCCAAAATATCGTTTTAGGGTGGTTTCCGGCAAAGTTTAAGCGACCGTATTTTATCGTTACAACTCGCTTGATGAACGGTTGGACATTTTGGAAAATATGCTAGGCGAACTTACTTTTACTAGAAGACATCATGTTATAAAAAGTACTACTTCAATGTTAAAAACGACCCTCAACATGGTCATTTGTGGCCGTAATGTTTGTCTAATAGAAATATATTAGTTTTTGTTTATATAATATAGTTACGGCAACTTTATTTAAACGCGTGTAATTTAATCGTTACAAGTATGTTTTCTACGTTTTATATGTCCCTAGGTTCGTATCAAAGTATACTAATATATTTTTGATAAGTCGACACAATTTATAACGCTCAAGACTTATTTTTGACTCGTAAAAAAAAATGGAAACAACATGCTGAATTTTATGAAATAATAGTTTCGTCGTCTAACTTGAAAAATTCATAGCTTCTTCGTTATAGCTCCGTTTTAATCCGTTCAAGCGGCCACGTTTTTGTTTTAAAGTGTATTTTCTAAATATCTAGGCCAAAATTTTTTACCTACTGTCGAATTTTCCAGATTTCAAAAATATGGACAGACCCTTTAGAAAACTTGTCGAAATGAGTTTTTCTCGCGCCAAACCTGTTCTAACCAATTCAAAACAACTCCGAAGCTATTCTAAACCTACCATACACCTTCTTAGGGTGTCATGGGTTCCTAGACATCACCAAGAGTGATATATTACAAGGAGTAATTATAGGATGACATATGTATATATATAACTCTTAGAAACAATGAAAAAGTGGTATAAACATCATATGACTTGCATGTTTTATCAAGCTAAATGAAATGAACATAAAAATGAATATGAAAGATGATCATGAATATGAGATGCTTACTAGTTAACTTGATGAGGTTTTATGAACAAAGGTTTAATCCTAATCACCCAAGGTTTTTATTTCACAACCTTAATCAAGAGTGTAACTAGAGTGGATAAAAATTGTCTTGAAAATTTTTGGATGAACTTCTCTTGATCCCTATGGTTGGCCGGTTTTGCAAGAGGAGAGGAAGAGAGTGTTTTTGATCTTACACTTTGTGAATATGAGTAGTATGTGTTGATATTTGAGTATAATACAATATACATGAAAGATATTTAGCAAATTAAAGTGAGTCATCCCCCTTGTGTCGACAAGGGGGGTTTTTGGATTAGCAATACATTTTTTTATTTTTTTATTTTATGTATAATGAAGTATAATGTAAAGTTAATTGAAGACATGTGGTAACTTGTATACACATTTGAGTATTTAGGGTAGCGTTAGCTAAAAAAAATAAATTTTAACGGGTCAAGATAAAATATATTGAGGTCATAAAAATTATAAAAAAATACATTTCTTGCAAAATTTGAGTGAAATAATAATTATCGTGTAGTATTTACGAAAACCGTCGTAATTATATAAATATAACAATTTAGATACAAAAATAAATTAAAACACTGGGTAAACTCATAATATTATTTTATAATGTTAATATAAGTATAAAAATATATCGGGATAATTTTTGGAAGTATCGGATCAATTGTTCAAAATAATTAATTACGCGATAGCGTTTATTTAATATGAAATTGTACGTTAATGAAATATAAATTTTTCTCCGGGAATGAATAGTAAAATTTGAAAAATGACTGGAAATTGAGAATTGTGACATTTTCAAGCAACTCATTTACCACCATTTTTTAATACAGCAAATATTTTTCTGAAGAATTTTAGACGGAAAAAAAATTTGTGTAGGAACAGCAGTCCTTCGACATACTTTCCTCAAGTTTGTTTTTAGGATAAGTGCGCGAATTTTGAAAGATGGTTTAGCGCAGCACTTTCCTTTCTAGAAGAACGGGTTGCTATCAGAAATAATAGCAAACCATGGTTTAAGCACGGGTTACAGTCAGAAATAACTGCAAGCCATAGTTTAAGCACGGGTTACAGTCTGAAATAACTGTAAGCCATATTTTTAGACATGTTTTGGAAAAAGAATATTTACACCTCCCTTCGAACGTCATCTATGGTCCCGTGCCATTATTGAATGACATTTCTAAGACCACAGATGTTATCGATATCAGAAG
The DNA here is from genome assembly GCA_910596185.1 of Chrysanthemum makinoi. Classification (NCBI taxonomy): domain Eukaryota; kingdom Viridiplantae; phylum Streptophyta; class Magnoliopsida; order Asterales; family Asteraceae; genus Chrysanthemum; species Chrysanthemum makinoi. Next base: position 278,995,259 of record OU343224.1, read on the forward strand.
ACATGTCTTGAGAAAAACATATTTTTGGTATTTTTAAATTTTCTGATTTTTTATGGGTTTATGTGTGATTTTATATGTTTCTATTTTATTTTTATTGGTTTTATATTTTTGTATTTTACTTTTTGAAAAATATATACACAGATAGATTAGATGATATAGTTTAAGAAGATGATGATACGAGTACCGAGATAAGGATATCGAACAGCCCCGTTGTAGAAGATAGATCTCTTAAACATCCACCATCAAAGCTTCCGAGGCATCATAATAGACGATAGAACATGAGCCTTTGAGAAACAGTGACTTTGACAACTTCCCCTCAAACCGAAAATCCTTTAGCTGAGCAGATTCAAAGCTTTCTTTCAAGCTTCCTTTAGCCAGGTGTACAAAGAAGCACACCATTATCATCGATCATGCTTCTCCTTTTAAGAATAATCACCGTGATTCTTCGTTCGAGGTTATATCATCCAATAGAACAACAGCAACGTATCATCCCACATTTAAATAATCTTCTCAAATTCCTTTTCCACTGAAGTCTAAAGCGATCCATTCCAAAAGGTGTCAAGAGAACAAGTCCCCCAAGTAGTTGAATTGATGCAGCCAGTCTCTTTGTATAATGCTCAAGAACTCTCCCGAATACCCATCACGAGGGGAATGAAAAAACCTCCCCAATGTTCACATTTTTCTTCCCTGATGATCGAGTATGAAGCTCAAGAACCCGAAGTACACCAATACCCAAGAACTCTCCTGAATACACATCATGATGGGAATGAAAACACCTCCCCAATGTTCACATTTTTTCTTCCCTAATGATCGTGTATGAAGCTCCAGAATCCGAAGTACACACATTTCCACCGAAAGAATAACTGATAACACCTCCCTCATGTTATACATTTATCTCCCCTGAGAATGTCATACTTGTGTACCTCTTTTATCTTCAGAAACTTTCTCTTACATCTCTTCTCCCAGGTAGTTGGAATAGTAACACTAAAAGCCTTGATGAGTAAAACCTTGAGTTTCTCTGCGGTCATGACATTTGTCTTCCCGGGATATCTTCAATCACTTAGAAGAATTAAGTTCATAAAGTTTACTCGTGTTTAGATGCTTTTCTCCTTCCCCCTTGCTAGTTTTGACACTTCAGAATCAGCAACATAGTATAAGCCCAAATACTTGAAATCTTTATGATTAGAACACTTGAACTCTTGAGAGAATCAACTTGCTGAAGACTCTCTCTGACTATTTTTATCAACCCTTATGTAGACAATTTGAAGTGACCACTGATGAAGAAAACCCGATATACCATACTTGAAACTGAAGTCAAATTCCCACATTCAGTATCTTAAGCTTGCAACTAATGATGGAAGAACGGTGTCGAGAATTTATGCTTCAAGCAAATCTCTAAGTACTCACAACCCAAACAAAGTATGAGACATTAACACCTCTTGCGATTATCCACACCGTCATATGCGTGTGACACTAATTAAAACAAAGTAACTCCTAATAGTGATAGTTAACCAGGTCTTCAACCATCCACCTTGACTGCAAGTAACTAGATAAACCAAGTCTTCAACTCAAATTCTTAAGCCCGAGCAAGTTATCAAATAAGAACACGCCTTTGTGAAAGTCAACTTCAATCTCAAATAAATGATAAATGATTAACTCTGAAGTAATCAACTTGTATCAAATGTTCAACACGTGAATAAATGTACAACCGGATGTACATTGACCCACTTAATGAACCGGAACAAATGATTCCTCAACATCAATTCCATCTTCCTAAAGATATACACATAGAGACTGATCTGGAAGATTCACCAATAATGTCTTCAAGCGGATGAGGTAGTCATTTTCCTTAATGCTAATGTGGTTGATTTACAGAGTGCACAATAATCCGTGAAGATTTGGTAAAGGAATACCAAAGAGCGGATCATTTTTCATGAACAATAATCCGTAAAGATTTGGCAAAGGAATACCAAAGAGAGGATTATTATTCAATAGTGCAACTGTAATATTACAATAGTCAATATCAATGCCTCGAGGAATAACTGGAGATTGGGTTTCTCAAGGAATCACTGCTAAAGAATATGAGAAAGTCTAATTGGGGATTGAATCTGACTTATCACTATCCCCCAATTAGTGCTCTCCCATAAACCGACAATATGTTTGATAAATGCCCAGATTAAGAAGAAGTCTTTAGATAATCAAATGCAACTCGTCTTTAGTCTTCTAACATGCATCAGAAAATGTAGAACAGACTGTAGACTCGACCTTCTTCAAGATTGTCCAGTTGGGGAATAGATAGTTAACATCTTAATCACACCAAAAAGCATCCCAATTAACTTACCTCTTGCAAGTCCCTTTAACTAAAATCCCTCCTAATCAAACAAGAACAGAAAGATATTAATCAAGGAAATCAGCAATCGATGTCGCAGCGAACACACTAAATGGTAACACCAAACTACCAATCACATCAAACAAGAACAGAGATTGTTCGGAATCATCATGTTGATGTGCACGTGAAGCATTAACCGGAAGCACTTTGTCATTAATCATATCAGCCCGTGTGAAGATGTCAACCGGCTCTTAGCGGCGCATGTGAAGATGATCCGATAAGAAGAGTCTCGGTTCTTACATGAGTTTGGAGCCGTTTGACCATATATTCTCAAATATCAATCAACTATGCAAAAAATTCACACTTCTTCTCCCCTTCAAGAATTGCATTCGGAGATGCCATTCTTGATTAAACAAGTGATTATCATCCAAATGTATTCTATTCACACTTCTCCCCGCAAAATTAGCACATGATGTCGCCATCTTCATTATATTGAGCAAGTGGAATAAGAGTAATTATCAGTAGTCTGGTTCACTTGATGACTGAAGCGCATGGAAAAAGCATGAAGCATGTTGATGAGAATGGTCATAATAAGAAGATTTCTCTTCTTCCGAAGATAAAGTGCACTGAAACGTACACTTTTCTTTTCTTCAGAGTACGAGGCTTGAACTGAAATGTGTGGAATACTAGAAGGGGGGGGGGGTTGAATAGTTTTGCCGATTTTAAGTTAGTTTCAAAAACTTTAGATTCGTTAATATGTGAGATCTTATGGATGTAGAGAAAGTATAGATCTAATGACAAAGCAAGTAAATAAAGTAAAGCAAAGGGAAAGAAAAGACACAACCGATGTATAGTGGTTCGGCTACAAGGACACCTTCCTTGCCCTACTCCACTCCCCCGAGTCACCTACTCGAGAGTTCAAGCACTATGTCAACAAACTCCTTCACTTGGCGAGAAGCCTTCACAGCGTTGCTTACACCTTTTTACGGTACAAAGCTAGATACCGAGTCCGTAACACGGTGGACCAAACCAACACGACTATTACACAACAAATATGTGAAATATCAAATACAAGATCTTCGCTCAGAAATCTTGCGGAGTGACAAATCAATCAAGGACCCCTTGCTTAGATAACTTGTAGAATGCTCGTGATCTGCTTAGAGAATGACCTATATGAGGATCACAATAGAAAGAAAGAAGAAAAACTCTCTAGATCAAGTGATCTATAGGTTAGAAGAGAATGAGAGTGTTTGAGATTTAGTAAGAAGAGGTGTAAGTTAGAATGAAGAAATGGCTCTCTATTTATAGGCAAAATCTTCCACTGTTCCCCGGATCCCACGGATCCCTCCCACTTGGGATCCGTCTAGTGTAATCCTAGGGATCCATGGGACGCTCCTGTTTGCCCATGGGTTTTTTGGTTATGGGTCATGGGTTATGGGTTGGTCCATGGGTTTTCTTTAGATTCAATTTATCTAAGTATACATTGTATCTAGCCAACTTGGGTATGGGTTATGATCCATGGGTTATGGTCCATGGGTTATGGTTTTTACCCATCCTAATAAAATATTACAATAAATGCTTAATTACTACATTTTTGTATTTAAATGGCTCTTTGTAAATGCTTTACAAAAGTAACATGTATCCTTATAATTATACTTAAGATAACATTATATTTGTTATCAACAAAACACAAAGAGATCGCAAAATATTAATAAATATTTTTACGGTTTATTTTTATTAACAATCTCTCCCTTTTTGTTGATGACAAAACATAATGTTATAATGAGTAAAACTTAAGAATAGATGTAAGTTTTGAAAGCCCCTAAGTTTTACTTCTTCTCCCCCTTTTTGTCGAAACAAAAAATTAACCCTTGGAAGAAATAAACATAAAAGTGTGGAAAAAATAGTCCACGTATTGTTAACTCCCCCTTGACTACCTCCCCCTAGTTTGGGGTGTCAAGTGAAGAAAAATAAAAAATCCTACAAAAAAAAGGTTAGTAACATTCTTAAATAATCTTGTGATTGCCGAGAATCAAGATTGGGAGAAAAGGTATGTAAACAAGGCCTTGTAATAAAATAACAAATTGTAGTGGTATTTATGCCACCTAGAAGCATCTAAAAATAAGAACAAGACTTGTTCTTGAAAATGACTTTAAAAGAGAAAGTACTAAAAATAGAAAATAGTAGTAGTGATTCCTTCCATGCTTGCATAAGGTTATGGATGGATGTTTGGAATAGTAATGGTATTGATGCGATCAAGGATGAGGTTGAGTATGAATCGAATTTCTTCCCTAACTTCTATTGCAATTTCCCTAGTGGATTGGCAATGTTCACAATGTAGGTGATGTGGGTAATGAGTACGGAAATTTTCTGGTTTGTTTTGATTTGTGAGTTGCGGAAGTTGTGGTGGAAAAATAGGAAAATCTGAGATCAAAGTCCAGAATGTTTGGAAGTGGTGGTGGAAAAGAACCTAGATGTTCTTGTAGTTTAATGGGAGCTAAAGGTGGTGGTGTTTCAAGATCATTGAATATTGTGTTTGGAGAAGTTGGAGGTGTCAAAAAGGCTAATTCTTTTTGCTTTGGTTGTGGAGATCTTGTTGGAGTCGTAAGGAGTTCCAAAAGAGTGATTTTAGGTGGTGAATGATTTGGTGATGAAGTTGGTGTACTTGTTGGTGATGAGGGAGGTGCTATAATGGAAGCATCTTGTGGTGAGTTAGTTGATGGTGATGAGCCATATGATGGTTTTCCTAAGCAACAAGATCGGATGTTAATTCGTGTGGATATCCTAGAGTTTGATTTTGGTATTTTGGAAGGTGGAAGTACAAAGGTTTGAGTTTCATGGAGATGATTGTTTGTACTAGGTGATTCATCTAAAGGGTTTGCGGATGACATGGTGTATTGTTTTTGTGAGGATGAGATGGATTATGCAAGCATTTTGGGAGTTCTATATATAGAGAAACAAAGAATTGTAATGAATGCTTGACCCAAAATGTGGATTAAAATCTAATGATTAGATATAAATTTAAGGCATGTGATCATGAGAACACAAGCATTAAAGAGCATACTCCCAAAAATAAAACAAATGTGGATTTTTCATCCATAGTGAGAAAAATAGAAGGTAAAAACAGCTTCTGTCTCATCGCACGGATCCTTCCCTTGAGGGATCCGTCCAGCATGAAAGCTGGGATCCGTGGGTCTAGTGATTCAGGCAGCACAAAATTTTCCTTTTGAAAACATTTTTGCCTAGTGTGTGCCTATAAGCAAACTATTTGGAGTTGCGGTTTTCTCGACCCCTAAAAAGAAAAAGAAAAGTAAACTAGAAGTAGAAAAGCATCCTATTGAGATAACCCGAAAACACATATTTAGTACGTAATTTAGTGTTATCAATGCTCCTAATTCATTGTTGCTTAAATGAATTTACCCGAAAACACATATTAGTTATGTGTCCCCTTTAGCATTCAAAAGAAATGAGATGCAATGAAAACGGGTTTTTACTTTGTATTAATAATGAAAAAGCGATTTGTCCTAGACGTGAGAAATTGCTTTTGTGAAATTGATACGGGAAGGTATCATCCTTTTAGAAAATATTTTGAAAATAGGTTTTCTTTGAAAATGTGTATGTAGTTATGTGTTTGCAAAAAAAAAAGAAAGCTATAAGTGAAAAACTTATCTTGGGTTTTGAAAATTCCCGTAATGTTTGTGAGTTGTGCGTGAAATAGAGATCCTAGACTCAGAAAGAAGAAGGCTAGTGTTTACATACCTTGTAGAGTCAAAATAAGTTACGACGTTTGTTCCATTAGACCAAGACCAAGACGAAGTAGGTTGAATTGTTCCCGCTTCAACGGTTTGGTAAGGACGTCGGCTATGTTGTCTTCGGATGCTACCTTCTCAATAGAGATGTTCCCCTTTTGAACATTGTCTCTTAAGAAGTGATGACGAATCTCTATATGCTTTGTGCGAGAATGCAATACCGGATTCTTGCTTAAGTCGATGGCACCTTTGTTATCACATAGGATGGATCTAATTTGTTTCTATTTTTCCAATATATAAAACCATTAGTTTCAAGTAGTGGTGGTCATTGCATAGATTGCCCTTCCTTATAATTTTCAGAACGCATAGTGATCGAAAAGTTTTTAAAATACAATTTTACTTTAAAACTTTTATAAACTTAGCTCTTGATGCCAATTGTCGAAAACTAGAAAGGGGGGTTGAATAGTTTTGCCGATTTTAAGTTAGTTTCAAAAACTTTAGATTCGTTAATATGTGAGATCTTATGGATGTAGAGAAAGTATAGATCTAATGATAAAGCAAGTAAGTAAAGTAAAGCAAAGGGAAAGAAAAGACAAAACCGATGTATAGTGTTTCGGCTACAAGGACACCTTCCTTGCCCTACTCCACTCCCCGAGTCACCTACTCGAGGGTTCAAGAACTATGTCAACAAAGTCCTTCACTTGGCGGAGAAGCCTTCACAAAGTTTCTTACACCTTTTTCCGGTACAAAGCTAGATACCGAGTCCGTAACATGGTGGACTAAACCAACACGAGTATTACACAACAAATATATGAAATATCAAATACAAGATCTTCGCTACAGAAATCTTGCGGAGTGACAAATCAATCAAGGACCCCTTGCTTGGATGACTTGTAGAATGCTCGTGATCTCGCCTTAGAGAAGGACCTATATGAGGATCACAATAGAAAGAAAGAAGAACAACTCTCTAGATCAAGTGATCTATATGTTAGAAGAGAATGAGGGTGTTTGAGAGATTTAGTAAGAAGAGAGGTGAGTTAGAATGAAGAAATGGCTCTCTATTTATAGGCAAAATCTTTGACTGTTCCTCGGATCCCACAGATCCCTCCCACTTGGGATCCGTCTAGTGTAATCCTAGGGATCCGTGGGACGCTCCTCTTTGCCCATGGGTTTTTTGGTTATGGGTCATGGTTTATGGGTTGGTCCATGGGTTTTCTTTAGATTCAATGTATCTAAGTATACATTGTATCTAGCCAACTTGTGTATGGGTTATGATCCATGGGTTATGGTCCATGGGTTATGGTTTTTACCCATCCTAATAAACGATTACAACAAATGCTTAATTACTACATTTTTGTATTTAAATGGATATATGTAAATGCTTTACAAAAGTAACATGTATCCTTATAATTATACTTAAGATAACATTATATTTGTTATCAACAAAACACAAAGAGATCGCAAAATATTAATAAGCGTTTTTACGGTTTATTTTTATTAACAAAGTGTTCAAACGTCATAATCTCTCTCTTTTCATCTACTCTTGGCAAACATGTAATCAACCCCATTATCATTCAGTAGGCTCTTTGTCGTGACAGCTGATGGAGAAAACTCAATATAATGAATTTGACCCTGATGTAAAACAACCCGAACTCGTGACTTAAACTTGCACATATGTAACAAAGAGCGGTGCCGAGACTTCATCCTCCATTGAATCTCTAAGTACTCTATACTCTTCATCCAACCAACCATCAAGTATAAGACGTACATCACCTCTTGAAAATCCACAATTGAATGTGACACTGAGCACTACAACGTAACTCCTTAAAGTGATAGTTATTTTGTGGTGGTAAGAGCCCAATTCCCCTAAGTGGTAACAGAAAAGGTAAAAGACACCCAACAATAACTTGATTTCCAAGTCTTTGTTTTTGATAATAAGCTCGAACAAGGATCTTGAAGAATCTTCATCCAACCATCCCCGATACCTTCAGATACTAAGTACACTCGCCCGTGATATTTCACTTCAACCTCAAATAAATAATAGTGAATTAACCCCTTTGTCACATCTTCTGGTTAAAAGCTCAAATCTAGCCTCCTTGACGTTTTAAGTGAACTCTGATAATGGTTTCATCCCGACCATGGTTTAATGAGCATAACCCCGTAAAACTTTGAAATAACCAAACAGCCATGAAGAAAATCCAAACAATCACCCAATTCATGAAGTACCTCCTTTATCCCTTCTTTGAAGTAGAAATTGTAGCAACAGCATCAAATAAGATCTCAAAATACACTTTCCTTTCTCCAGGATGGTTCCAACATTACGGGATTTTACAACTCTATGGTTTAAACCGAGAAATAGTTTCTTTCGCGGGATTTTACAAAACCAAGAATAAACCGTAAGATAGATCCGGAAACGCACTTTACAATTACCAGGATGTTTCCATTGTCACGGAATTTTACAAGTCTATGATTTAAAGCAGAAATGGATTCTTTGCGGATTTTACAAAATCTAGACAAAACCGTAAACAATGTCAGCTTGAATGTGTTATGACAACTTTGGTTTCGGTGAATATATGTTTTAGGGGAACATGCAGCGGTTCATCAACGGTTCATAATCCAACATCAACAATATCATCAACCATCCAAAAAACACTTTGCTAAACACATCATTCACGCATTCTGTCGGCTAATGCAGTGACAACATGGTGAAGTAAACCCGATATGCCAAACTTGATCATGAAGTAAAATTCCCCAGATTTGTTACTTAAACTTGTACTAATCCTTGTGAAGAAGAAATGGTGTACCCAATGTACAAAACCTCTTGACATATCCTCAACTGCGTGAGACACCGAAGTGATAGTTACTTTGAGGGTTAAGCGAGAAAGAATCATAAATGTAACTAAATAGCCAAGTCTTAATCACACTCTTTAAATGCCCAAACAAGTCATCTTCGCGAAAGGGTAGTAAGAAAGAAGATGAAAGTAAGCAACCCCGAAGTGAACCTTGTTCAAATATCAATTCAAGCCATGACAGAATACCCATCGTGAAAATGCATAAACCAGAGTATCAATCAGCATAACACAACGATCATCATCACACCAAATCTCATTATCAGAAATCATTTCATTTATTCTAGCCCAATTTCGTTCCAAAACCGGGTCACAATATACGCCCCATAAAATAATCACTCCAGCCCATGAAATTAGTTCCACTTCCAAAGCCGTCAAGCCCAAATGTAAGATTGTCCTATTCCAGGTCCAGTAGTAGCCCAATAAACAACATAATACACCACTTCCCATGATTACAATTACATGATGGTTTAATTATTTGTTTCATTGAGGTCTTTAAAAACGGAACTTATTGAAGTGTCCAAAATGAATAAACTAATCCATGAGATTCATGATTTACCTCATACGTTGAATGAAATTCGTGACCCATGTATCGTGATATATCAATTTAGAAATTTGTGACGCCACCATTTAATTAACCAATGGTACTCGGTCCATTTCACACACAAGCAAACAAAACTTTTGGCCCATGTATTAGACTGGTAACCGATCCATATACCACCCAACCCTAACCATCCGGGTATTTAACACACTTACAACACACATACAAACCCTAATCCTTTTAATCATCCGCCTCCTACTAAAATAATCTCTCAAATATCACCAACATCTGCTTCTCTTAACCCTAATCAAAAACTCTAAGAGTACGCCTCCATCAGTTAACAATTATCCAAAATCATTCACACATCATCCAACTCATTCGAAACCCATAATTATCTCAACAAATTCGACCTAATCACCACTTCTTAGACATAATATGCAGCACTAATCAACACAAGACCTCGCCACAGGTATGGCAAGAGGTCCTTGGTTTCAACGAGTTAAGCCACAAGGATGGCACGATGCTTCTTGATTATGCTTTACGAATCAAAAATAGATCACAGGTAGGTTGAATTATGATACAATCAATAAATGGTTTCTTTGTTTTGAGTTTTATTAAACGAATCAAAGAAAAAAAAGATTTAACAAAGTTGTTAAAATATTTTCTTTAAATTCGGACATAAAAAAAATGTTTGGATCGATGATGAACTCTTTCTCGTTAGAAAGACCTTAGAGTCTTGATGTTTCATTAAAAAAACGAGATAGTAATCTGAGATTAGTAGTTTTATTTTGAGTTTGCATGCAGTTTGTTGAAGAGTGACTGAGATGGTATGATGGTTGTGTTTAGGTCTAGGATTAGTGAGTTGATAGACATGGTCTCGTGGCTGATGTGAACATCCTTTTTGCTTTCCTTAAGATTTATTTTTCAATATTGTTGATATTCATGGACTGATGATGGGTTTAACCTGATGTCATTTTGAGTCTTGTTGGTATTTGGTTTGTGGTCGTGTGGTCAAGTCTTCTCATTCTTCATTTCTGTTCTTAGTATTTTCAAACAAGTCGCTACTATGCTATAGTAGACAAGTCGCTACTAATGCTTTAGAGTTAACTCGCTAATCTCCTTTGAGTCAAGTCGCTACATTTTTTTCATTACAAACCGCTACTTGTTAAATAACAAGTCGCTACATCATTTTCAAGTCGCTACATCTTTTGCAAAACACAACTCGCTACTTCATTTTCATCACAACTCGCTACTTGTAAAGATAAGTCGCTTAGAAGTACTGAATAATGACAAGTCGCTACATCTTGACTCAAGTCGCTATAAGGAAAATACCAACTCGCTTATATAAACAGTTTCACAAGTCGCTTAAGACTGTTTGACCAATTCATACATAAACCCAGAAAAACTGCAATGAATATCCGTTTTGACCTCTTTTTGACTATATCCGATGAGTTTTCCCACCATCATCATAAGAAACCCAGAAAAACATCATAAAAATGCTTCCTTTTGACTGTTATGACCACATAAACTGACGGTTTGACCACAAATAGATTTCACATTGGTACAAACAATTCATAAGAAAATGATTGTACAACACTGTTTTTGGACAAAAATGACAAAGACCAGATATTGTAACAACACATTGGTACTTAAAACATTGTTAAAAACTGTTATCAATAATGTAGGAAAAATATTTCAGTCTTGTCAAAATAGTACTAAAAACAGATTTAATGAAATGTCTGATACCAATTGTAGGATCGTAAATATTATTGTGTTGATGATTCGGGTGGCCTTGGATGATGATGATACAAGTATGCCATGTTTTAGAGAGAGAAAGAGTGAGAGGGTGTTCTTGTTAAAGACTTGCTTTGTAAAAAATGAAATGTTAGATTGAGAAGCACCACCCCTTCCAAGGATGGAAGGGGTATTTATAGATACAAAGCATACGTCCTCCTAACGGACTGTGGATCAGGCATACAGTGGGTAAAGACCCGTCCTTCCTCCACGGTGTTGCACTAAACTAAACTACGCTACAAACTAACTAATTAACTACTAAATAACGTAAATAACGACACGTCTACGAGCTAACATATGCTAGACCATAATTGGGGTGACCGACACTTTAACATGGAAATTTCTAATTCCTAACAATCCTCTTGAAGACGTTTAAGTGTTTCCAGTTGTAAACTCTTTAGACCAAGTCGTGGGAGGATAAACTCAAAACGTTCTCTCGGAAGAGCTTTGGTGAAGATGTCCGCTAACGGTATTCAGTCATCAAAAAATAAAGTTCCACCACACCGTTCTCTACTTGCTCCCTGATGAAATGATGTCGAATGTCGATATGCTTTGCTCTTGAATGTTGAACCTTGTTGCAAGAGAGAGAAATGGCACTTTTGTTATCACAATACAGAGGGATTTTGTTGAATTCAAAGCCATAGTCGAGATAAATGGGATCTCATCCATAGGATTTGAGCACAACAAGATGACATGGCTATGTATTCAGCCTTTGTAGAGGATATAGATGTACTCATTTGTTTCTTTGAAGACCAGCTCACAAGCTTATCACCAAAAAGCGAGCACCTCGGCGTGCTTCGACGTGTATCTTGACATCTGCATGATCAGATCTGCATAGGTGTTAGTGACATACCGGTGTCCTTCGGGTACCAAAGTCCATATTGATGGTTCCTTGGAATCTTGAAAGACCTATTTAACCGCTTGAAGGTGCTTTTGGTAGGCTTAGCCGGTATCTAGCACACATGCATACAGCTCGGCTCGATTGAGTTTAGAGCAAAGCTCGAGCTTTGCTTGAAAAGCTCAAATATATGTATATGAATACATGATTACACATTTACACCCCTATTCCAACTCCTGAACAAGTTGATTAAGGATTTGAGACTTGAGACTTGAAAAGAAGAACAAATACAATACATTACCCAATGAATAAAACCATATAAAGAGCCTACAAAAGGGCCATACACCTGAACCAATGAATCGTATTAATGAATCGTATCTAAGTTGGACAAAATGTGACTAAATTTTTCACTGATGCCACACGTACAAGAGTCAAGAGTCAAGAAGATGAAACAAGTCTAACATTAAAATGAAACATAATCAGGAAATACTAGTTAATGTTCGAATGTGTAAAATAGTTCAACAAAATATTATTTACGAGACGTCATAAGATTCATAGATCTTGAATACTTGAGCAAAATGATTTCCATAAGTTGAATACTTATTTATAATTAGGTTAATATTCAAATTAACCCTTATTTACTTAAAGCTCAAAAAAGCTCAATAAAAGCTCGAGTCGAGCCATCAAAAGCTTGAGCTCAACTCGTTATATGTTTCGAGCCAATATATTGGGCTTGAGCTCGACTTGAGCTTGATAAAAGATCAACTCGATCGAGCCAAGCTCGGGATCGAGCTCGAGCTCGAGTTGCTTGATAAAAGCTCTGCTTGTTTGCACCCCTAGTCCCATCATTGACATTTGAAATTTGGAGCCCATCTCCTTAGAAAAACGGTCACATTCATTGGGGTCAGTCGAGGAAAAAATAATATCATCAACATAGATTTGAACATGAATTAAATGTTTTCCTGACTTTCTGGTGAACAATGTCGGATCAACTGCTCCTTTGCTGAATCCAGTAGATAGAAGAAACTTTGATAGCGTATCATACCATGCCCTTGGAGCTTGCTTCAAACCGTAAAGAGCCTTCTTCAAGCGATAGACATGAGTAGGATGATCTGGATTCACAAAACCTTCATGTTGGCTGACGTATATGACTTCTTTAAGATCTCCATTAAGAAAAGCCGTCTTTACATCCATCTGATAGACTACCATATTCTTACTAGCAGGCATTAGCGGAAGATTCGATTGCTTCGATATATGCAACTGGAGCAAATGATTCTTCAAAGTCAATACCCTCCTCTTGGCGGTATCCTTTTGCAACCAATCAAGCCTTGTTCTTTAATACGTCACCATGCTCATCAAGTTTTACTTTGAAGATCCACTTTAGAGCAATGATCATAGCACAGTCGGAGGCGGTACTAATTCCCATACATCAAGACGATCAAACTCATGAATTTCTTCTTGCATGGCATTGAACCAGATGTCTTCATTCATGGCAGTTTTAACGTCTTTTGGTTCGATCTTAGACAGTACGGAGTTGAAGAAGCACCATAAGGCATTAGTTGCAAGTTGTTTATGAGTGGATACTGGACGAGAGGGGTTTCCAATGATGTTGTCCAATGGATGATCATGTGTCCATTTTCTAAGGTGTTCGTGTGGTTGTTGTTGAGGAACTGAAGTAGCAGAGTCGTTTTCTCCTGATGAAGTTGGTTCTGATGATGGTTCAGGAGAAAATATGTTCTCAAAGGGGGAATCTTCAGGAGTAGCAAAGGGATTATCTCCATCATAGGTGCCAGAAACAATTTCATGATGTACACTCGATGATTGAGGATTTGTTGATGAGACAGAGTGATCAGCAGCAGGCGCTTCTTGACTTAAGGACATAGAAACTGAAGGGTTAACTTCATTGACAGGGATAGGAGCAGCCTCTGTTGATGGATTTGACAGATCATTAGAAATTGGCTCATAGTGTTCATCAAACATTGGATCAAACAATTTCTTCAAATCATCTTCTGAAGGAGGTACATAAGGAGTTGCTGGTGAGGGATTTAGTACAAGAGTAGAACTGATTGGACTACTTGATGAAGGTTGAGATGCGGGTCCAGAACTGGATTGTCCTGGAGCCATTTGCTCGGACAGCTCATTGAATGTGACGTGAATAGTTTCCATGATATCTCGAGTTCTTTTGTTGTAGATTCGGTAACCCTTCTTGTTTGATGCATAACCTACAAAAACTCCAATGTCCGTTCTTAGCTCTTAATCTTGACCATCATTTGTTGGATAGCACAAAGCATCAAACACACGAAGGTAGGAGATATCAGGTTTTCGTTTATGAACAAGTTCGTATGGAGTTTTTCCATGAGAGGTGTGTATAAGGGAACGATTTTGGGTGCAACAAGTAGTGGCAATGGCTTCAGCCCAGAGAAGCATTGGAACCTTTGAATAAATTAGCATTGTTCTTGCGGCTTCCACAAGAGTTCGATTTCGTCTTTCAACTACACCGTTCTGTTGAGGAGTTTGTGGAATACTTCTTTGATGACTGATTCCAACACTTTCATAAAATTGACTTAAGTCTTTGTTAACAAACTCTGTGCCATTGTCAGTTCGAACAATTCTAACAGTATTGTTGAGTCGAACCTGAAGCTGCTTGATAAGTTTGATGATGACATCTGGAGTTTCATCCTTTGTCCTCAAAAACTTTACCCAAGTAAATCGAGAGTAGTCATCAACAACGACTAAAATATATTTCTTCCCATTTATCGTTTTCACTCTCATTGGTCCGCACAAATCCTTATGAAGTGTATGAAGAACTTCCATTACCGAGTTTGTGGGTTTGGGTTTGTGGGCATATTTCTTGCTTTTTCCCAATTGGCATGTTGAACAAAGATGATCTTTTTCATACTTTAATCTGGGTAAGCCTCTTACAAGATCCTTTCTGGAAAGATTATTAATGGTTTCGAAGTTCAAGTGATTGAGACGACGATGCCATAACCATGATTTTGTTTTTGAAGCCTTTGACAACAAGCAGATTGGACCACGAGTTCCTCTTAACAGTTCTACACCTTCAAGTTCTCTAACGAAACAAGTATGTTTTCTAAATGCCACTTCTAGATCGGAATCACATAATTGACCAACAGAAAACAAGTTATGACCAAGACCTTCAACATAATATACCTTGGAGATTACACTATCGCCAACAACATAGTCTCCATAACCCATAATTGCGCCAAAATGGTCGTTCCCGAATCTAATAGTCCCGATGAATTTACTCACGAAGTTCATGAGCCGCGAGCGATCTCTAGTCATATGCTTGGAACAGCCTGATTCCAGGTACCACAGAACGATTTGAACGATCTGCAGTTGAACACAGACAAGAATGGATAACTGGATAATTGGGATCCCCATGCAAGAATGGGTTCCATTTGGTTAGTAACAGTGATTGGAACACCCACATCGGAAGTAGGAATAATGGAATCATCAGGAATAGATGCAGTACTAGTGTCCGTATTTGACCTATTCAAAGTATGTTCACTTCTTAAAGGAATAGTTCTACCAGTAGGCATCCATTTTCTAATGGGCATTGACTTAGCAAATTTAGGGCACAACTCATTAAGATTAAACTTACGGCCAGTAGGTATCCATTGATAACCTATATTACAAAATTTTCTTCCTGTGGGTGTCCAATGTTTTCTAACTTTATTTCGCCTTTGCCTTTTAGCCTTCTTAGCTTGATTTTTGACATTAACAATATTAACTGGGCATTTAACAACATTAATTAAACCATTCACACCACATTCATGATTAGTAACAGAAATCAAGCAATCATCATTACATGGTTTGCAGTTAGTAGCAGAATTCGAATTAATTACAGTACACTTATAGCTAATACTAGAATCAACACGGTTCGTTTTATTCAACTCAAACTTAGTTTTCCTAGGGTGGTCTTCTACTCTCTTCCAATGCACATTCTTAGCTTGCGAGGTCCTATCTTGCTTTGTATTGCCTGGAGGCTTTGACCCGCTTGCTTATATGTCACTGATTACTCCTGTAGAGGGAATTATGGGAAGATTAGTTGGTTGGGCTACTTTTTGCATTCCTAAATAAGACGTGCAGGGATCTGAACTACTTGAAGGCACTTTAGGGTTCACTTTCTTAATACTGGGCATAGAATGGGTTGCATACTTGGAGCTAGGCATGGAACAAGGCATCACAACTTTATCTTTCGCACCTAAGGATTTAGGACATGTTGCTATTAAACATTCTAACAGATCCTGAGATCGTTTGGCCTGAATGCAAGCAAACCTAATTTCTCTATCAAGTGGCTTATTTATGAAATCCTCTTCTACAGTCTCACGGAGACATTCTAGACTATTCTTAAGGTGAGCGAAATAGTTATGAAACACAAGTTCGTTATTTCTAAGATGAGTAGGAATGTATTTAACAGTCATAGTATATTTGGAGTCTGCAGATGACTTTGATGCAACATTCTCATTAAAGACAAGTGACATTTTCCCTTTTTCATGACTCTTCAGATTCTTAATTTTCTTTTGTAAAGACGTTATTTTCGTTGTTCTTGTCACGAGTGACTTTCATTGAATCATATAACTCTTTAAAGTGTCGTTTAACTTTTCATTTTCTTCTAGAAAACTCTCATTTTCCTTTTGTAAAACATTAACCAAGTTTTGAAGATGAAAAGTTTGAGAACACTGAGAATCTAAAGGAGGAGGCATTTGGGATCCAGTCATGTTGTTCTTTTCACCCTTTAATTGTGAAATTTGGGCTTTCAACTTTCTGATCGTGTTATAATGAGCTTGAATCTGTTCGTCACGTTTGTTTATTTCAAAAAGTGCATCAAACTATGGAACATTTGAGGATGTCTTGATGTTTGAGGTTTTGACATTTTCCTTGAGATGTTGATATTTGAGTTGCAAATCAAAATGTTCAACTTCTAGCTTAGAAAAATGTTTTACCAAATTATCGTGATCATCCTGATCGATTTTCTCATTTAGTTATGAGTTTTTGTTTTCAAGCTCAATGACACGATCATGGGAAACTTTCAAGGCAACAGTTAATTCATGAAATTGAGAAGCAGTAATAGAATGCTTAGTAACAATATAAAACACATCTTGAGCCACACAACTTAATACTAAGTTCTCATTTAAGATATGCAGATTCTTCCTTTCAATTTAATTATATTTGAGTTCCCGTTCATAATCATTTACCTCAACTATCATTGCATCAAATTCCTTTTCCATTTCTTTGATATCTGAGTTAATCCCTTTTTGAAGACTCTCAAATTGACCTTTTAATTGTTTAAAGAAAGGCATGACCTCAGTTAAATAACATTCTTTAGTTTGCTCAAAACCCCTTTCCCTGTAGGTGTGATTCTCTTCTTACATGTCTTCTCAAAATCAATGAATAGTTAATACACAACATACAGGCTGATTCAGGTCTTACTATTAGTGGAAATAGTTCTAGGAACTAAATGCATTGGTGTATTCGGAGGATACACAGTAGCTGCAGGCACTTTCCTAAGGGGAGTGTTTGTTTCAACAAGCTCTTTAGCTTTTTGCTTATCCATATATTTCTTCCGGAAAACTTGTTCAGGGGTTAATTGATTTTGAGGCTTAAATCATTCAGGGGAGATCCAATTTTCTTTTGTGTAATCATGGGGTTTGATTGTTATGTTATTCTTTTTACAATTAGGATCTTCTAGCTTCTTATCCATTTTCTCCCTAGAGGCATCTTCTAATTTTCTATCCTCTTCCGTGCTTCCAATACATGAAGGTGTTTGCCTAGGCTTAAGGATCTCATTACCATCATATACAATCTTATGGAAAGCTTTAGCTCTTTTACAATAATCAGGATTTGGTTCCTCTACTAGGGGAATACTATGCTTATTGCTTAAGACTCTATGCTTAGTGATCATGTGAGCAGTCTGAATGGTGTTTCCTTGTATGTACAACTTATTTTCAAGCTTGTTTTTCAAAGTTTTTAGATTAGAAAAGTCATTCAAAATTTTTTATTCCTTAGCATTAAATTCTTGATTAAGCACTTTAACATTATCTTGAAGCTCTTGCTTTTGCTTAACAGTTTTAGAAAGCTTTTCTTGTAAGGAGTTTAACTCTTGTTTTAACACTTCTTCTCTAAAATTACTTTTCTAATAATTGTATGCATTTGGTCATCCATCTCTTGCTCACGGGTAGTTAACTCAAACTTAGCACGTTGTTCATAAATAGCAACTTGTTCTTTATAGGCATTCAGTTAAGAGATAACAGAATCATCAGGGGCACATGCGGTGTATTCATCAAAAACATAGTCATCATTGATTGCAGAAGATACATCACTTGGTATAATCTCACTTTCACTTTGTGTCACATATTGATCATATGGGACAATATTACTATTACCCTCATTATCAATATCTGATTCATAAGTTTCAAGAGATTGTACTTCGTTATGTATCTTTTTCTCATCCACCTCATCGTATAGTTTTAATACCTCTGATATGATTGATTCTTTGGATGGACCAGCCTATTGTGGTGATGAGACCTTTGGAGAGACCATAGGTGAGATGCTAGCCTTGAAGATTGTCTGGGAAGTAGGTTCATCATCGACATCAGAGTCAAATGCATCACGTCGCAACTTGAAAGGCAATTTAATGATTGTGACCTATTTCCTGAATTGGCTGCTCATCCACATCAGCATCATATGTCTTAGCATTTCCTTCTTCAAGAAACAACAACTCCTCTTCATCCAAAGCTGCTCCATTATCCTGAGCATGCACAAGCAACATCTTGTCTCTGAAGTATTCGCATTCTTGTGGATGTTTTGGAGATGTGCAGTTCCTCGCAATATGTACCTCACCACCACAGTTGTAGCATTTGATTGGCTTTGCTTGCCCTTGATTGGCATTTCTTCTACGATTCTGATTAGCCACATATCCTCCGCCTACTCCAGTATTACCATAACCTGCTCCAATCATTCCTTGTTCATACAGTCTTCCTTGCACATTGCGCACCACTACCTTACCATCTGACAGTAGCTTGATCGTGTGGATTGGATCTGAGGTTATTATTGGTGTGTGGAGTGGAATTCATATTTTGACTAACCATGAGAGACAGTTGAGAGAGACAGTTGATTTATGAAGTTTTCCATGAGTGTGTTTGAGTCCGGAGGCTTATATCTTTGGATCAGGAATGAGCTTGTGATTACCATTACCCGTGGGTATGACTTGAGAAGCTTTGTTGGTAATTCCAACATTTGTGTAAAAAGCTGTTGAATCATTTGAGGAACTTGTTTCTCCCAGTTTAGATTTGAACTGTTCAAGAATCCTTCGTTCAAACATAGCATGTCTCATTCTGAAGAAGGAAGGCATACAGTTGCTCATAGTTGGTGTTCTTTAATCCTTTTGTTAGTTTCACAAAGGTGACAAATTTGTGCCATTCGAGATTCATGTTGTTCACAAACTTTTAGTTCAGCCGAATATTTGGCATGGTCATTTTGATATTCCTCATGTCATTCACATGCTTGTGGAATCTCACGTAATAGTCATAGACACTTTCTTACGGTTTCATCCTAAAGTGCTCAAATTCATCATACAGTTGTGATTCTCTGTCTTTCTTAGTTAATTCAGAACCTGAGAGAAGCATCTTGACATTATCCCAAACAGCCTTGGCTTCGGTGTTGTGATTGATAAGCTTGTAGATATCTTTTGGAAGACCTCGAAGTATAATGTTTGAAGCCCGATATCAGCATCGTATATCTTTTTCTCCTTATCACTGAGCACATCATACGTCTTTGGTCTGTCCAAACCTAAGATCACTGTACCTTCCGCAGCAGTTTCAAGAACATCTCTGGTAGTCTTAATTTGATATGGTCCTTCATCAATTGACTTGAGAATGTTTACCCCATTTTCCTTTCCCAGACAATACAACCTAATTCGTTGAGCCCATGAGTCATAGTCGGTTCTGTCAAGCATGGGTGGACGAGTATCTGATCCAGCTGCTTGAATGTCCTCAGCTACAGAAAAGATGATTATAGGCACGTTGGTAGCCATGTTTACAGATATCACGGGATTTTATAACTCTTTGATTAAACCGGGAAATAGATTCTTTCACGGAATTTTACTAAATCAAGAGAAAACCATTTAGAAACAATAATCAACCAAGTCACTATAACCCTTGAAGACAAGTCGCTAAATCACAAAGTTGCTAAGTAACAACTCGCTAAAAGGCTCAAGTCGCTATGAACCAAATCGCTAAACACAAGTCGCTATGAACCAAGTCGCTAAACACAAGTCGCTAAAGCAACAAGTCGCTAAGCTGACAAGTCGATAAAGAGCAACTTGCTAAGTGGGCAAGTCGCTAAGGAACAACTCGCTAAGAGGCCAAGTCGCTAAAGAGCAACTCGCTAGTCACAACAAAGTCAAGTCGTGAAAATAATAAAGACAAGTCGCTACGTTGAACAAGTCGCTAGCCAGAGTGGTACCTCCACTACTTTGTACTATTTGTCGCCTTGTCTCAATAAACAAGTCGCTAGAGCTCAAGTCGCTACCACTTCAACTGCAAGTTGCTGCGAACTAACGAAGCAAGTCGCTACGAAGAAAACTTATCCGAGAGTCATGTTGCTAGCAAGAAAAACTTAAACACAACCCTTTTCAATCCAAAACAAGCCCAACCACAGTGATTCAAGCTTTCCAAATCAAAACCCAAGCACTTACAATGATTCTAAACACAAAAGTACAATCAAAATTCAAACTTTAACACAAGAAATGATCCAAATGAAGCAAAAACCACTAAACTTTTTCAAACCCAAAAACCATATAAAACCACTAGAAATCCAAGGACATGTAAGAGAGATGATCAAACCATGGCTCTTGATACCATTTGTAACATATTGGATTTTACAAACACATCAAACCATGATCAAATATAGGCGTATACAATAAGGTTTTAGAGAGAGAAAGAGTTAGAGGTTTGGGAACTTAGTGAGAGAAAGTAAAAGTATTATTATGAGCTCCAACCCTCTACCTTGGGAGGTAGAGGGTATTTATAGTTTCTTACATAAACGCCACCTACGGGCTGTGGATCAGGCATACAGTGGGTAAAGACCCATCCGTCCTCCACGGTGTTACTTAACTAAATACTATCTAACATAAAATAACTACGACTATGCGCTTTCTAACGATTACATATACTTGAGGTTACCGAAACTTTAATAACTGTATTTATTAAATCCTAACATAAGGAGAAGTACTTGTTCTTTTGAGCAAAACTTTGAAAAGTGAAAGTTTTGATAAGTTTTACTGAATAGTAAGAAGCTTTTGCTCCTTTTATAGGATTGTGGCACTGATGCGTACCACTAGGTCATTTCATTACAAGTACGGGTTGTACACTGTTATGTGTGCACAAACCATTGTCAATAATAAAGATCAACACATCCAAATATAAGTGAAAGAAACAAATTAAGGAGTACCAGGAAGTCCGTCAATAACACCAGGAGTTCTTTCTGGACATTGATAGCCTGTTAGAGAAATACTCGGACGTCCACCCATGAAGCTCTCCAATGTCCTTATCTGATCTTCTTCATCCCTCTTTCCCTAGAATTCCACCTCTTCTTCGACCCTATGACTTCATGAATCTCCTTTAACCGATATGCTAACCCGTCCTGAACCTTCTTTAAAGTGTGATCACAAAAGCTCCTTGCACGCCATGAAGCAATTACGGTGAAGTTCACTGCGGTAAACTACCCCAAACATTGGTTTCTTAACGATGGTGTACTGAGCAAGTTGGTTGATATCGGGAAGGTCTAGCTGTGGTTTGGTGAGATTAACACGTTTTTGGTATGATTCCACGGCAAGCTGAAGGTCTTCAACACGTTCCTGGATAACGATGCTTCTAATGAATATTAGCAATGACTTGATGTACTAGAGCTGGATGTTCGTGGAGAATTGTCGCATTCATCCTTGTACCTTGGCAAGATACATATCTTCAATGTCATTGAGTGACAATCTCAAAAAAACCGCTTCAAAAAAGTCATATTCCTGTTCATCTTGGCGTTTGACTACGATTTTCTTCAGGAATGAGTAGTCCCACTTAGTAGACAGGCTAACATGCATTATGGCAATGATCCGTTGGTCACTGTACACCTCCTTTTTCGATTTGAGTACATGGCAGTCTCTGTAGTATATTCTTCTTCGTTCAGGCCAATGATGAATTCAATATTGTGCATCGAGGTCACACTTTACCACATTGTCAACAAACATTCGTATGGCTTCTTCCTCGATGGCCACATTGTTGGAGAAGATTGCTGCCGGGATAGGGAAGGTGAGTGAGGTAGCGTATTTCTTGCTAACTTCGCTACCGTGCTGAAGAAATTCCAGGTCATTGTTGAAGAAATATCGGTAGAGAATATGAGGTTGATCAGGTCGACCAATGGTGGGTAGTGGCTTGGTCCAGTCAAGTTGTAGTAAGGATCCTTATCAGTCTGGTGAAGTCGATGTTTGGTTCGAGGTTGAGCCAATCAATGTTGTTGGACATGGCTCGTGCAATGTTGTCGAGATGATATTCGACTTCAATTGCACTGTCGGAGCTGTCTTTTAGCAGTTGAAAGGCATCGTTCTTGATTCGTCTTAACTTTGCTTTCGTCATCTTCTTCACCTTAAACTTTTCTTGAATTTTCTTGACATGCTCCAGAGTTCGACCATCTACCGGTTATTGGTCTTCCGGTAATTGAGGGGTTGCATCAACAATCTTTGAAAACCATTCATATTCTTTAGTTTCATCTTCATCTAGCCATGATACAACTGAGGTTGACTTTTTCTTCTTTGGCTTCGAGGATGATGCTGGTTGCTTAGTTGATGTAGAAGAAGGAGGCTGTTGTTGGGGCTTTGGAATCTCCTCGTCGTCACCACCAGTGTATTTAAAATGATCATTAGTTTTCTCTGTTGGTGGTGGAGACTCAAAGTCCTGAGGTTTGTCTCTATCAGGAGGACGTTGTGAAGATCTTCTAGTGGTGGTGGTCCTTTGGGGTGGTGGAGGCATAGATGATGATTCGTCAGTTTTCTTTTTGCGTTTCAGCTTAGAATCATTGTCCGCATCATCGTTGTCTCTTGGATGCTTAGCCCTTTCAGCTGACTCTTTACACAAAGTTTTGAGTTGATATTCCAATAATGCCTCAAAAATTTTAGCTTCTTCAGAATTGAACGTTGCAGATCTTGGAGACATTTGCATTACCAGCTTAGATATCAATTCAGCATCGGAGACAATCGGAGACGGGACTGGATTGATTTGCATGGCAACAGGGGTAGTTGACATTGTATGCATGACCAATGCCATGAGATTAGGATAGAGTTGTTTGGAGAACATCTCTCTTGTCATTCCAGGGACGGTGTCGAGAAGAAACTTGTGAGTATAGTCTCTAATCGACTTGTCCATTTCCCCTCGGATATCTCGATTGAGAAACTGCTGAATCTGCTCTCTTTCCTCTGAAAACTCGTTCATCACATCTTGGAGTAAATTAAGTCTGTCGGCCAATTGATTAAATTTCTTGTTGACTACGTTTCATTTCCGTACTTGCCTAACAGCCTTGACAATTCTGGTTTAAGCCCGTGATGCCCAAGTGTTGGTCGGTTTCTTGATTGATTTAGATGTGGATCTGGTGGTAGCATCTTTGGATGGTGGTGGTGATGAGTGAGATGACGAATCAGAAGATGATGAGTCATGAGATGGCTCTGGGTCTTTTGGCGGTTCAGAAGCTCCTTCCGGGTTATGTTCAGAATTATCTAGAATATAATCATCAGCTTCTTTGCGAGCTTTAGCCTCTTCTTCAGCCTTTACTCTGGCCTCTTCTTCTGCTTCAGACTTTTGCTTAGCCTCTTCATTTTCTTTGGCTCGAGCTTCCTCGTCAGCCTTTTCTTTAGCAGCTTCCTCAATGTCTTTATTCGTGATCATCTCATCCTGTTCTTGTTCCTCTTCTTCCTCAAAGGTGAATGGAACCTCATAATATTGTTGCTGCTGCTCTGTGGATTCCTTGGCGGTGGCACCAGTTCACTTATCGGGTCGATTAACCGCATCATGAATTGGTATTTTAAGTGCACCACCACTGGAATCACCAGGGCCACGAGTTTGTTGAAGGTTAAATTCCGAAGCAGCATGCTGAATCCTTAGATGCTTCAATGTTTTGTGGTAGTCTTTCTGCTCATCCTTTGGTTCTTCATCTGAACTCTCTTGTTCTTCTTCAGCCACTGGAGTCTTGCCCTTATCCGCTTTGGGAATTTGTGGTTTTTCTACTGTTGTTGTATCATCTGTAATAGACTCTGAGTAGTGAAACTCCTCATCAGTCTCAGTATCTTCGGAGTCTTGATCCTCCAATTTAAGTGCCAGTTTAGGAGTAGGAATGGCACCCACAGATGGAACCTTTCTTTTACGTGAAGGATTTCTCTTAGGATACTTACGGGCACTACCAGTGCTTGCTGCACTTCTTGCACTACTAGATTTCCTGGTCTTCTTGGCTGGGATGGCTGAAGACTTTTCATCCATGAAGCCGACTTTGCCTAATGTCACAGCTTCTTGATATCGTGAATACGATTGAAGGCTTTTAACATCATTAGTGAGTAGGCAATCAGTCAAAAATACACCTTGCTTCTTCTTCGATGAGTCTTTGAATCTGACAACATTTAAGGTAGGCTCAAATAACGCAGAATGATGGTTGGGGTCATCAAGTCTCAAGGGAATGTCTTGATTATTCCGAGTATCCTCTAGATCAACAACTTTGTGTATCTGATGTATGGGACCTTTGTGCCAGGCTTCTTGAGGTAAGACATCATGTCTTCCCAAGTCAGACTTTCGTAGTCAATATGCATCTTGTTGACCATGCCCCAAAAGATTTGTAGTTCCATTAGCTTAGGATGTTGATAACCGCTGTCTCATCCAGAAACAGACTTGGCGATCATGATGTATAAAGTTCTCCATGGCTGAGGAATATTCTTTAAATATACTGAAGAATGTTTGGTAATGATTCCCACAGCTTCATCATAGCCAATATCGACCATGAATTGTAGAGTAGCCTCTTCAGTTAGAGTTGGCACATACTGAGCAAGCTGGATAGAAGGGAGCAGAAGAATTGCTCGTACATCAGCAACAGTGATGGTGACTTGTTTATCGTTGAGTGTCACTGTAACAGCATCTTTACCATCAATTTTCTTCATAGTGTGCCAGAACTGATAAATATATGTTTCTGGTACAGTTGTTGTGTTGGTGAGCATGTTGTGGCAAGGATGAGTCTTCAGAATATCCACTGCAATTCGGCATAAGGATTCGAGGCAGGTGAAGTTATCAAAGTCCACTCTGAGGTTGTTCTTGCCAATCTTCATTCTATAACCAGTAGGGAAAATGTGTTCAATTGTGAGCTCATTTGGTGCGTTAACGTTTTCCATTGTGATGTCCATACCGTGATCTGAAAGATATTGAGCCAAAAGAACCAACATATCGAAAGACATTATGTTAGTCAAAAGTTGATTTTATTGTCCAATTATTGAATATGTTATGTTAATGAATGTTACGAGTCCAATGTCACTTGTTTGTCCGATAGTCCAAAGTTGATGTGATAAGTTACGTGAGTATATCAATTTTGAATTTTAAAGTCCACATTTTCACTCATTCACACAACATTTTAACAATTATAGCTTATTAGTGACATTTTGGTCTTGTAACGTTATGAGTAACTTATTTACAAGTTTTTTTTTGAACATTATTTACATGTTAGTACGCGTAACATTTCATTGGTAAAGTTAAAATTTAGCCTTAAGCATAAGAATGCAAGCTTATGCGTAAACAATGTGTAACCATACGCGTAGACCTAAGCTTATGCGTAGGAGTTCCTCTTACGCGTAGGAAAAAGCTATTGGCATAAGGATTACGCGTAAGCGTATTTGGGAGCTTATGCGTAAGGTTTACTCGTAAGAGTGAACCTTATGCGTAAGACTCCAAGATTTCGCATATCCTTCACAGGATACGCGTAGTCCCCATGTAGACCCTTACGCATAAGAGTTACGCGTAAGATTATTCTTACGTGTAACATCTACGCGTAAGGTATTCCTTAAGCGTAGGATTCCAATTTTAACCTTGATTCTGAGTTTGCACGCGTGAAACCTGAAATAAATTAATCACAACATTTCCATTAACTCTTTATTCAATCCTCTTTCAAAGAACACATGGTATCACACATAGAATATGGTTACGCGTAAATTAAGCTTAAGCGTAAGGTTTAAACCCTAATTATTCAAATCCTACGCCTAAGAGATTTAACCATGGAAATTGCACCAAATGATTTGCGAGTCATCTTAGAAGCAATATGAGACGTTTCCAACAAGTTTTAACATCAAGAGTGTCATGAATCAAAAGTACCCATTTTTACGCATACATAAACCCTAGAGTTTGATTCTTCAAATTTGAGGATTCTGGGTAAGATTCAATGGTGTTGATTGTTAATAAAACATGTAACAAACATAACTTAAGCAACTAATTATCCATAAACATTCACAAAAGAAAAACACCCAAATTTACATATAAACCCTAATTTTTGAGAAATGATTAAAGACGTTTCTGGGTAAGATATCTTGATGAAGAAGGTTTTAAAACATGATATAAGCTTTGAAAACACGACCCATTTCATCAAAATCAACCTCAAGTGATTTTGAGTTCATACGCATATGCGTAGAAACTGAAATCACTATTATAGAAAAATCAAACCGTTGGTTTTGTGTATAATTAAAAACCTATGCTTGGAATCATTCACAAAAACTTTAACCACTTACAAATTTGAAGATTATAACACGAATTTGAAGATTTGATTATAGGCGTAGATGATGGTTGGTGAAAGAATTTAATGTTTTGAAATAAATGTTACGTGTTTTAGGTGGAGAGTTTTGTAAAATATAAGTTTAAACATTTGACAATTATGGCCCCTCCACCTCAACCATTTTCATCCATAGCCCATAACTTCCATTTTGGTTAAACAAGAAGTATAAAGTTTGGAAAGAAACTTGACGACACTCCCCCTCGACTTTAAAAATAGAGAAATTTTACAAATTTGGGTCCGAGGAGTGTCAAGAAACAAGAAACGTATCCACCATTATCAAAGATACAACCAAAACTGGGTAACATGCAAGTACAAGGTTTTATGAAACATAAAATATTTACTTTCTCCCCCTCAACACTTGACCGTAAAAATATTGAAATGTTTGAAAGAGTAAAGTGTTGACGGAAGATTTGTACTTGCCATGTTGAAAGAAATTTAGATAGAAGAATATTTTTGTATTTTATAAACTTTATATTTTTTGTATTTTGTTTTTTGAAAAATATTTAGAAAAGAGCTTTTGGTGTTTGACTGGTTTTAAGAATGTGTCAAAAGTTCATCCAGTTCCTCTGGAGTCAAACACCTCATACCAATCCGGTGGACCAACTCAGTAAACCTAGCAGGAGCTAAGGCTTTGGTGAGAAGGTCTGCCAGTTGATATTCTGTAACCACAAAATATAATTCAACGGTACCCTTTTCCACATGCTCCTTGACGAAATGATATCGAAGATCGATGTGCATAGACTTCGAATGTTGAACGGAGTTGCACGAGATTGCAATAGCACTTCGATTGTCGCAGTACATCGGGATTCTATCAAATACGTAACCATAGTCTTTGAGTTGTGTCCGCATCCAAATGACTTGAGCACAACACGCTGACATGGCTACATATTCTGCTTAGGTTGATGACAGCGATGTACAATCCTGCTTCTTCGATTGCCATGACACCAGTTTATCACCAAGAAATTGTAGAGCACCTGAAGTACTTTTCCAAGAATCTAAGCAACCTCCGTGATCAGCGTATGAAAAAGTTATTAATTCAAAACCAGAATCCTTCAGATACCAGATTCCCAAGTTAATGGTTCCCTTGATGTCTCGGAGGATTCTTTTAGCCTCAGAGAGGTGAGTTTCAGTTGGTCTCGACTGATAACGGGAGCAAAGATATACAGCAAATATAATTTCAGGTCTACTGGCTGTTAGATACATGAGAGACCCAATAATATTTTGGTATTTGGTAGGGTCAACCAATTTCCCATGCAAATCAGCATCCAGTTTCTTGGTATGTGCCATCGGTGTGGCATAGGTATCACAGTTTTGCATTCCATGTTTGTTTAAAATTTCAAGAGCATATTTGGACTGACTCAGGAAAATACCATGGGGTGATTGATGAACTTGCAGTCCTAGAAAGAACGTAAGTTCACCCATCATTGACATTTCAAAATGTTTTTTCATAAGTTTTGAAAAAGCGTTTGAGTACTTTAGATGTGTTGACCCAAAAATGATGTCATCCACATAAATTTGAACGATTAAAATGTGTTCCCCGTGATATTGTATGAATAATGTTGGGTCGACCGATCCTTTGATGAAATTATGAGAGATGAGAAAGGATCACAACTTATCATACCACGCCTGAGGGGCTTGTTTGAGACCGTAGAGAGCCTTGTTCAGTTTGTAGACGTGATTAGGGAACTCTGGATCAACTAATCCTTCTGGCTGACTAACATAGACTATTTCTTTCAGGTTACCATTTAGAAAAGCAGTTTTGACGTCTATCTGAAAGACCGTGATGTTCATGTGAGCCGTGAATGCCAGAAAAATCCGAACAGCCTCAAGTCTAGCAATCGGTGCGAATGATTCCTCGTAGTCAATCCCTTCCTCTTTTCTATAACCCTTAGCCACCAGACGTGACTTATTTCTGATAACCGTACCTTCAGCATCCAATTTGTTTTTCCAAATCCATTTCAGACCAATAATGTAGACCCCTGTTAGTTTTGCAACCAATTCCTATACTTCAAGATGTTTAAACTGTTTAAGTTCTTCTTGCATGGATTCAATCCAGTTGTCATATGTCATGGCTTCTTTAATATTTTTGGGTTCAGCTTCGCAGACGTTGAGTGCATAAATGCAATGTTCACCATTGGTCTCTAGTCCAACGATGTATGGAGGGTTGATGTTGATATACATTATGCAGATTTGGAGGATTCAAATGACTTGTAGATGATTCCGCACCATCAGAAGTGGCAGTTTCATTTGCAAAAGGGTTGAAGAACGCATTTGGATCATAATCTGCAGGTTGGGGTACTTCATGGTTCAGAAGATCATCAGTTGGTTCAGCGTTATTGGATGCGGTTTGTTTGGCTGTCGTTGTAGAATCAATCGAAGGTGCTTCTTCAACAGTTGTTATTGTTTCAGGTGTATCAGGTATTGGATTATTATCAAGTTGAGCAGCGCAAACATTTGATACATCTGGAGCACGTTGATCAATATCATCACTAAACAGAGGAGCAAATAGTTGTTCCATTTGTTGACGAGTAAGCTGTAGGCTTGGTTCAGCTGATGATGGGGTTTGGGGGAAGTTTAGACGGTTATGTCTGGGTTCCAAGCTATTTTGCTCAAAAGCCATTTCTGTAAGCTCATCGAAATTTGCATGAATCGTTTCCATAATCTCCCTGGTACGACGATTCCAGATCCGGTAACCCTTAGAGTTGTCACAGTATCCAACAAAGACTCCTATGCCAGCTTTAGCTTTGAGCTTACCAAAGTCATCACGATCATTATTTGGGTAACAAAGGGATCTAAATACGTGGAAGTGTTTGGGATTCTGTTTACGGTTGTGGATAAGCTCATAAGGTGTTTTGTTGTGGCGTTTAGTAATCATTTAACGGTTCTGAGTGTAGCATGCAGTTGATACAACTTCAGCCCACAAGTAATCTGGAAGTTTAGCATTAATTAACATTGTTCTTGCAGCTTCCACTAACGTACGATTTCGTCTTTCAACAACTCTGTTTTGTTCTGGTGTTCGTGCAATTGATGTTTGATGCTCACTTCCCACTTTCTCATAATATGCACGAAGAGTTTGATTTACAAATTCAGTTCCTTTGTCTGTTCTGATTTGTCTGATTGTGTTCCAAAGCTGAACTTGAATTTTCGTAAGAAAGGTGATGATCATCTGTGGAGCTTGATCTTTACTTCGAAGAAAATAAACCCAAGTCCATCTTGAGTAGTCATCCACAATTACCAAGATGTAACGTTTTCCGTTAATCTTCTGCACACGCATCGGACCACACAAATCCATGTGAAGAAGATGAAGCACATGCTGTGAGTTGTGTTCCAACTTTGAAGGAAAGTGAGCGAGTGCTTTTCCCTTGTTCACAAGCTAAGCATAGATGATCTTTAGAGTACCAAAATCTTGGGAAACCTTCAACAAGTTTGTAACGTGCAAGATTGGTTATGGTTTGAAAGTTTAAGTGTGAAAGTCGACGGTGCCATAGCCAAGATTTTGTAGATGTTGCCTTTGAAAGTAGACATATGGGAGATGAAGCAATCATGTCTTGCATTGAAATTGTGTAAAGACTTGATGTTCGGGTTCCAGACATAAGATCGTTTCCTTGTAGATCACGAATGAAACAAGTTTTCTCCCAAAAAGCAACTTCCAAATCTCCATCACAAAATTGACCAACTGAGAAGAGATTGTGACCGAGACCTTCCACATAATAAACCCTGCTAATTTCGATGTTACCATTGATGTAATCTCCGTAGCCCATGATAGCTGTGAAGTAATCATTCCCGAACCTGACAGTGCCAATGAACTTTGAAAGAAAGTTTTATAACAGTTTGAGATTGCCTGTCATGTGTCGGGAACATCCGCTATCAACAATCCAGAGGATGATCTGTATCACCTGCATTACACAGACGACACAGATGGAATAGAATTAGATGTGGAACCCGAAGAGTTATAGGGTTCTGATGCAGTTATAGTTGAAACACACATGTTTATGATTTTAGGTATCCATTTAAAGCCAAGTGTATTATGTAACCATTTTTGCCATTTCCAACTAGTCTTAGCTTTAGTCTTAGTAAATGCGCACTAGGTGATAAGTTCTTCCTAGGAGGTGAAAGGGGTTCTATGGGCACATCAATGATCGTAGCCGGAACACTAGAGGGTGGTTTACCCAGCATAGACTTAGAAGCATTAGTGGGCCTTGAGGTATTCCGTTTTCTATTATTCCGCTTACGAGATAAGATAGCATTAGCAACACATTTATCATGACAACCAGAAAACATGCTTTACGACAACCAACACAAGAAGCTTCAAACATAACATTTAAAGTATTTAAAGGTTCAACATTCGTTACATCACTTTTTCTATTACATTTGTCTAACGCAATGTCTAAAGTGGATGCAACTTGAGTCTTATTCAAAGTCCTAAGGTGTTCTTCTACTTTAGAGGTATTTATTGTTCTTTTCTTACGTCACAACTTCCTATTCTTCCTTGATGTGCTCTTAAGTTGCGAAGTGCTAGCGTTGGGAAAAGAGGCTACTATTCTTGTTTCATTAGAGGGAAGCACATTAGTTTCTTTTGATGTGTCATTAGGCAGTCTAAGAATTCCTGTGCATTACGTTTGTGTTACTATTCCTATCTTGCTTAAGTCTTACCAGCTCTGCTTTTAGATCATGGATAGTGTGTAACAAATCTAGATTTTCAGAACGAGTGTTTCCATTTTGTCGTCAAACATCTTTGGTATATGCAAGATGATCATCAACATCTTTTGACGCTTGAGCATGAGTCTTTTTGAGTAAATCAAATATCACACCATATTCCGTTTTAACTTTTGAAATTTCTTGTTCATATTTTGAAATTTGACACTTTAAAGACATGTTTTCATCATCCAGTTGTTCTATTTTTGGATTAGAAAATTTGGAACTCAACTGGTTGATTTTGTTTTGCTAAGAAAGTTCACGATTTTGACAATCTTTTTGACACCATTGAAGACGACGTTTTGCGTTGGAAAGCTCATTTAACAATCGCTCATTTTCAATTTTTAAGGACTTGATTTGTGACACATTATCGGTATTCTCAATATTTTCAACAGAATCAACAGAATCAACAGCGATATAATCAAATGCATAAGAAACAATATGTAGTAACACAACATTTATGGTATTAGCACATATAACATCTTTACTTAACATTTTCTTTTTACGTTTAGTATTTGAAATCGATGTTTCGGTTTCTCGAAAACTGTTTTCATAAGTCCAAGCTCCTTGTGAAAATCCCTTTCCCAATATATTCCACACATTTTCAAATTTCGGACATCAGGTAAAATTCTTTTCTGAAAAATATCTCTTTGATTTCGCGCATGAGGCGATTGAAAATGTTCAACTTTTATTTCAAAATTGATTTCAATTTCACGTTCCAAAATTTTGATGTCCGATATGAATGTATCAAAATATTTAAGAATTTGACATCGTTCGGGTAATGCTTTTACTTCACTGAATGAAGGTAAAGGACCATTAATTTGTCGCAGTATTGGTTGGGGACCAACATTAGAAGACTCATAAGTAGGCGTGATAACCGAGGGTGTGTTAGAATTATCCTGTTGTGCGATGAACGTTATGGCTTTTGAATAGTTAAATGGTTTGCAATAAACAACATTTTCTAAATTAGACCGACTCTCGTCTTCTGCATCTAATTCCTCTAAATGATTATATTCAACAACAATCATAATGGAATCATCAATTTTGTGTTCTGCACTGTAAACTTGAGGATTTGGTTTGAACGTCTATGTGAAAACTTTGGTTTGTAATCAACAAGATTCGGTCCATATCCATTTGGATTTGGTTGAAAAGTAAACTTTTGAATAGTTATGATTGACTCACCATGTTTATAAACAACATTTCGAAACTCTTTGATTTTGTTTTGTAAGTCGACAATTTCCTCAAGATAGTCATCTATTTGTTTCCTTGAATGCTTTTTGTATTCACAAAACTGTTTTTGACAAGTTAACAACTCAGACTTGGCTTTTTGAGTTTCCGAAGTGAGAGCGTTAAGTTGTTGTTTATGATCATATTTCAGTTGTTCTATTTGAGACAACAAGGCATTTTTTGATGCAACTAGATCACATATCTGTTTTTCCAAAGATTTTTCATTTTGGTATGATTTAGCAAATTCGTTTTCAAAACCTTTTTCACGTTTCTCTTTTGTTTGAAAAATGTTGAGTTGGAACTTTAAGTATTCAGTATCCTTAGTCAACAGTGCAATTTTATCGTGTAATTTCTTATTGATGTCTTGGCACTTTTCCTTCGAGATTTTTGGTCCGTAATTAAGTTGGTCATGAGCTCAAGATCTGGATTAGACACAGGTTCAACTTGTTCAACGTGAGTCTCAACATGATCATTGTTTAGATCCTCAAATATAACCACGGAGTCAACTTGATTATCAATATTAACCATAAGGTCATCTTGATCGTCAAATATAACTACGGGATCTATTTGATTATCATCGAATGAGATGTAGACGGCTCATGTTGAACACTCTGATCCCCGTCAGATGCAGATGTTGGTGGAGATATCGACGAGAAATGAATATAATTTGATTCGGTACCGAGACAAGCGTCAATGTCATACACTGGGCCTGTGTCACTCATGTGGAGTTCTTGCATGTTTGCCATTAACATCACTGCTGCATTAGCCTGCAAGTCCTCCATGTCATCATCGGAATCTGCATTTGCCATGAAGCTTTGTTCCTTGTTGGTAAGAGTTCCACCAGCTTCATCCTTTAGAGCCAAGAGTAAAGCCTCTTTGTGATAAGCGCTGCCTCTTGTCCTCAACTTTGGGCATGCATTAGCCAGATGACCCTTCTCATTACAGTTATAACAACGAAGACCATTAACCCCAGTCTGAGCATTACCCTGATCAACCACTTGAGCCCGTTGTTGTGGAGCACCCATGTTATTCCTTCCATTAGCATTAAACCCTTGACAACTACCCATCTGACGAACATTACCACGATTCTGAACTTCAACACGTCCATTGTTAACAACAACTTGATTCCATGTGTTTGATGAGGTACGAATGCGATTGTTGGATTTGTTAGAGTATCTACCAAAGGCTCTTGCAACCATGACAAACCCTTGTTGCAATCCATAGAAAGCTCCTGCATCCTCATTAGATTCACTGTAAACTGCTTGATCAT
Source organism: Chrysanthemum makinoi (assembly GCA_910596185.1). Taxonomy (NCBI): domain Eukaryota; kingdom Viridiplantae; phylum Streptophyta; class Magnoliopsida; order Asterales; family Asteraceae; genus Chrysanthemum; species Chrysanthemum makinoi. The sequence goes on from OU343224.1 coordinate 279,029,410, forward strand.
TGTTGCTGTTGTATGGAACCAATTGAGTTTCTTGTGAGGGATCATATAGTGTGATCTGAGCAGTTGGTTGTGGAGGATTTGTGAACACAGTTTGTAAGGTCGGGAATTGAGGATAACAAGCTTGAGCCCACAAAGCTAGAGTTTGATTATTCGGGAGTGAAGGCGAAGCAGGGACTCCACGGATGATCCTTTCTCTGTTAACTTCCTTTTGGTGAGGCTTCAAATAGTCATACAACAATCTGTATGTAGCTTGATGAAGATTCTTCGCTTGATGGATGAAAATAACATACTTTTCCCAATCAGGACAAAGACTGCTTAGGAACTTTGTGTTGATTGCAATTCTTGGCATAATGATATTATGTTTATCCAAGTCATTGATGATGTCTGAGAACCTATGATGATATGACTCTAATGTCTCCCCAGGTTCAATCATGAAGTGTTCATATGCTAAGTAGATTTTGGATTCCATGTCTTCTTGATTGAGTTCTGTGCCTTCCATTAGAAGATGAATGTGCTCCCACATTGCTTTAGCAGTCTTCTAAGCATCAATACTACGAAGTATCAGATTGGGTAATCCCAAAAGGATATATTGCATTGCAAGTTCATCTGCTTCTACATGAAGAATTTGGTCAGTAGTAAGTTGAGCAAGACCGACAACGTTGGTGATATCATCTCTTGGTGGATTAGCATTCGGATCTCCGGGTACAGTGACGGTAGGCATCTGAAAAGGACCTTCAAGGATGACCTTCTTCAAAAACTTTCCATGTGGCTTCTTTAGATCACAAAACCTAAAGAACCTTATCACCCATTTATCGTAGTTTCCAGGAGTGAGCATTGTAGGTCTATCAAGGGATCCAGCTTCATGAATGGATTGTTGGCTACTTAAAGCTTCACACATCTTTGCAAACCAAGACGGTTCCTTTTGTGTAGTACCATTCATAACATACTTGGCTGGATACTAATTTTAGAAGTATGTATAGTGTTGTACTTGTTGACTAGGATTTGGCGGAACCATTTGTGGTGGAAGAGGAATTGCTCCTTGTTGTTGAAATTGTTGCAGTTGTTGTGGAGATGATGGAGGATATTGTTGATAGAATTGTTGTTGTTGTTGTTGTTAATGATACATATGAGGAAAGTAGCTAGAGTATGGTAGTTGAGACATCTTGAAACTTGTGTTGATGATGGATCTTTGTAGTCGAATGTGTTGATGAAGTATCCTTATGCATAGAAATCAAGCTAGCGTAGAAAGTACCTTATGCATAAAAAACTACCTTACGCATGGAAGATAGCTTACGCGTAGGAATAGCTTACGCGTAGACTTGAGGAAAACTTAGCTTAGGCGTAAACTAATGGCTTAGAACTAGAATCCTTATGCGTAAATTTTCTTATCGTAAGACAAGCTTAAGAAAATGCTTAGGCAAAGAGAATTCTCGGCGTAAGTTTTTAGCTTAGGCGTAAAACTAGGGTTTTTCCCAAAAATCCTTTACACTTATACCAGTGTAAAAGATATCCAAAGTCGAAGTGTTTTCAGGCTTATCCAAGCAAGAAAACACTGAGTAAACCAGCAACACTGAAGATCATATGAAGAGAAGCTTATCGCGTAGAACTGCTTAGGCGTAGACTTTGAAGCTTACGAGTAAAACTAGGGTTTTCTTACGAGTAGAAAATACCAACTTTCACACCTTGATTTTATGCCCAAAAGTATTTAGAAACCTGATTTTTATGATGAAAAAGCTTCAATATCACCAAAATAACAAGAAAGTTTGAAACTTGATGATCCAAATGCACTTTCACCCTTACGCGTAAACAGAACCACACGTATAAAACCAAGCTCAAAATCAATGCTACACACGTAAATTTTCGAACTTGATGCTAAAAACTTAAACTTTAACACTAAATAGGCCTTAAAGTACAAGAATCTTGAGTTTTTAAGTGTAAAAATGAAAGCTTTTTGCTTATGAAAGTTTAAAAACCGAGAAACCTACGCGTATGAATACAAACTTCAAAAAACAAATATGTTTCACCCAACTAGATGGCTCGATACCCTGTTAGGTCACCATATTGTAACACAAGCATCAATATATTAGAAAGATAGATAAGGTGATCGGATGAACACTTAACAAACACACACATATAGAAATGAAACAAAGGTTATGCGTAGAGTGATATTGAAAGTGAACAATCAACCTTCAAATGAAGGTTTACAACATTATTTATAGGGGAATGGACTAGGGCAACACAACAAGTTCTCTTCCTTCCTTATGGGCTTGGGCCAAGGCTTATGGGCTTTCTACATAAGCCTTGCCATAAATACTAACATAAAAGCCTAATTAAGCAACCTATTACATATTAATTACAAACACTTGAAATATAGTTAAGGAGTGATTCCAACACACTTTTTGTGTGCCACTAAATGGCCATTTTGTAGTGAAGAAAAGACCCACTACCCTTTTAGTGATCAAAAGGATCGAGATGGAAATGCAACAAAAAAAGATCAAAAAAAAGATGGAAGTGCAACAAAAGAATCTCGAAATAAAGCATTGGCTATCCGAAAACAAAAACAACGACAAAAGGCGAACTCTTCTATACGAGCGTCTGATCACTTGAGTGGATTAACGACGATGCGGAAGAAGCGACGATTAAGGAGTAATATTTCTTGTTGGATTAGGGGAGTTTTAAAACACACAAACGCTAAAGTGTGTGTGAGCCTATGGGGGCACACACGAAAAACACGATGCGTGTCGAACGTTATCTGATACTTGAGTATATACCATTATTATGCATGTGACCCGATGTTTTGCATGACCCATGGACTATTCTTGGAATAGATGTGGGTCATTTGGTTGGCGCCTTAGGCCTTGAATACCCAACTGTCGGGCACAAGAGAGGTGTAGGTTTCTTTTCTTGTCGACCAAGATATGGCGTCTTGGTATAAGCATTCGGGGTCAAAGAAAACTTCCTTTTCGTCGAGCAAGTTTTTCAACACCCTAGGCAGTGAACCTAATCTTTGTAGTGTATTATTGGGTAAGCCTCGGGTATTGATATCGTTCTCTAGGGGAATAGGAATGCTAGTGAGAGATGTACTACGCTAAGGTTTGAGGTTGAGGAAGATTATTTTTTTATCTTTTTTTATATTTTTTAGAAAGCTAAGGGTAAAATCTCGGGGTTTGGATTTGGGGGTTTGGTACTTCTGATTACTTCTACTATCTAATTATCTAAACTAAGGGTAGTCTATGTCTATTGATGTGTGCTCATATGATGATTAAAAATGTGTCTACCTAGATATTATTACTCACTAGTTATCTTTTATTGGTGGTTGAGTTGTCACGTCCTTATTCTTAACGTCTTTGTGTTTTCTAAGGTCCTAGGGTATGCTTTTATACCTAACTCTTTGAGACTACCTTAAGGTTATTGCCTACAAAATCTCTAGGATTCATAAACTAACACTAAGGTTATCTTTGGATATTTAGTCTACGATTCCGCTAAGTGACTATAAACTAAGGTTCACAAAGATTACTTAAGCATTAAAAAAACAACGATAGCCTAGTGCAAACCTAAGCCAATTACAAATAAGATGAGAGACAACCAATCAATAATTAATAACTAGGTTTCATAGATCTAAGCAAACACACAAGAATTTAGCGGACATGTTAAACATGCAAGGATACACACATACAATCGAATACATAATGAAATCAATGAAGTAATTTACTTATCTTAATGTAAAATAGGGTATGAGAACCCTAAGATCTTTGGCCAGGACCAAAATCATTTTGATTTTTTTACTCCACAAGTCTACCTCTTAAAATTCGAAAATTGATTTCTATATATAATTTTACAACTGCGACGGCGTCACCTTATAGTTGGGACGCCATCAGATCGCCGTCATTAGGGTTTCGTCTTGGCCAAGTCATCATTGGGACGGCGTCATTGTGGTGTGGCCCGTCATCTTAGCAGTGACGTCGTCTGAATCTGGACCTAGGCCGTCTGAGAAGAAAAGTCTTCGTGAAGCCCTTACTCTTCAAAGCCTGACACCGTCAGGTGCAAATTAGCAAAACCGCTACTGAGTCGTCACAAATTCAATTACATATAGAGGGACGGCGTCGCCCTTTATTTGGGACGTCGTCAGGTGTAATTCCAGTAGCTTGAGTGTCTTGATCTTGACTTAGCCATTTTCTTCACATATTCACTCCTTTTCGTCCAATAATGCATCATTCTAGCATTTTGCTTCCAAGAGACCTAAAAAGTGAAAAGGAACGGATTAGCGATAGCGGATAAAGTGGCGATTAAGGGCTTAAATGACCCCTTAAAAGTGTCGTTTATATCCTATCAAATATCCCTACACTTGGTATTTGCTTGTCCTCAAGCAAATGTTCTTTTGGCCAATCAATTTATAAGTTATGGGGCATAAAGCATTGGTTTAACATAATTCACAACAAGTAAAAGCACCGCAATAGTCATAACAAGCGCGGAAATTATATACTAGCACCTCACAAGTGGTGTTTGGATTCTCTCATCTCGCGGGTGTATATGAAATATAACAAATGAAAATGGAAGATAAACACTCATTAACCAGCCATAGTACATAGATTACCATAGGCTTGAGACTAGATCAAACCTCCACCACTTTGGTGTAAGCACCTAGGAACAACTATCTAAGAGGTCTTTTAAAGGGTTGTAACGTTAGGCTTACGGTAGGGAAACAAAGGGTTTGGTTGGATATGCGATTTAGTGGTGGCAAGTCAAAAATCTTATGTTACAAGCATGAAAAGAATGGCGTTGCTAAGCCAAGACTCGACTCTCTAAACTCTAGATACTTTGAAACAAACAAACATAAATATAAAGATAGATGTAGGATGGTAGCCCGTATGTTTTTTTCATTTTTTAGACACTTTTTTTTTTCTTTTTTAGATTTTTTTGTGTGTGCATACACTTTTACTCTACCATCCTCTACGATAACATCAAAATATAAGAAATTTATAGGCACATCCCTACACTTGAGTTTTTATTACTCTAACACTAATATGACCCGAATTGAAAAGATCAAAACATTTGGAGTACATTGTTACGTAAAGAAAGAGAATTTGAATTTAACGTTCTCCACGTCACTCCATAAAATTTAACTTTCCCCATGAGTCCCAATCATCCCAAAAATGTGTACAAAAGATATGACTCGACTTAGCAACCATGCAAGTAACTAGATAATTGAACTAAGGGTTTAGTATGATAACAATGATGCACTAAAAGTGAGTGCATACAAGGTAGGCTAAGGCGATTTGGGTGTACATTTGGGGTGGATTGTAAACAATGCTCTTCATTGATATTTCGGAAAACCAAAACATCACGAGAACCGTGAAAAGGATAGGCTTTGAGGGGTTAACTAGGGGTATCGTGTACTAAAGATGAGTCCAACGTAAGGGTGTGGGGGAATTACTCAACCGATGTGGAAGAAGTAATTATAATACAGTTATCAAACAAGGGTTATCCTAATGCCTCTTATCATTTAGTTATTTCTAACTACACAAGTGTCTCACTAGGGATCTCGGAATGCATCACAAAACAAGTTCTAGAATCTATTATACTACCGGTTCACTCTCGAGAAGCATTAAGGTGAATGCTTTAATTCCTATAGATCTAGGCGAACCTCACATTTTGGGGTGGAATTTGTAAAGAGGGTTTTTGTGCTAGTTATATAACTCCTATCCATGAGACTTAAGACTAAAGTCCCACCCGTATATGTCATGAAAATTTTTAAATTTGGAGCTAAAATTGCCCTAACAAATATTTCTCATGGTTTATTACACAAATGAAATAAGACAAGACAAATGATCAAGGATAAGCATAGTTTCAAAGTTCTGTTTTATTCTCCTCCTACAATTAAACGAACATTGTCCCAAATGTTCCCTGAAAGTATCAAAGTTATGATAATGGAATGTAATTAAAAGAGGAAGAAACTAGTACTCCCCTGATTAGCTTGGTAGGATCCGTGTGAAGTAGTGGTTAAATTCTTTCCAAGAAGAATGTATGCGTGAAAAGCTCCATCCAATCTTATGTTTCTTCTTCTTGATAAATAAAACATGCACACTTTAAGAAAATAGAAGAAACCGTAAAAATCGGCGGTAACAAAATATATATGACTCTACTAAACTAGGATATAATGCTTGTGGAATGGATGTTTCCAGATTTTCTAGAAAATTAAGACCGAGATTTCCAAAATTTATAAGTAGCACTGAGAAAACGAGATAAATTAGATAAGTTGTTTCTACTCCTCGACGTCGTTATGTTGTAATCCTGATGCCGTCAGGTTATCCTGACAAAAACTGGTATGCTGCGTTTTTCTGGAAAAATTACACCTTTAAAATATGGAAAAATTCCCGCAAAACATCCATTGACTCGATACAAGCAATTGACTCTAAAAAACATACATATATATCATTTTCAATAATCGTAGTTCTCATGTTCACGTTCTTTTGAAAACGTCGTAATCCTCCTACACTTACCTTTTTTGTAAAATACCTTTATGTAATTAAGGCGAGTTAAGACAAAATAAAGCATTTT
>OU343224.1:279036067-279253139 GCA_910596185.1 Chrysanthemum makinoi
TTTGTTGGGAATTATGTTAAGTATGAATTATGCTGATGTTTCTCGCTGAAAGGATTCTACGAAGTGTATGGATATCAAATAAGACATAATCAAGCTATATAGTACGTAAGTTTGTTCTTCGGAAATAGTTATTTCGTTTCTATAGTTAGTTAGATATGCATGAGCTTTATTAGGAAGTGATAATGTATATCGTATTTAGTTTTATGATTATACGCTTTAGGAAACAAGTTAGGGTTCCTTGCTTATAAAAGGAACACAATAGAATGATTATTGTATCGAATTGAAAAACAGATTTTTAGTAATATAAAGATCCATAGAGGATCAAAGTGTTCTTAGTTATTGTGTTTGTGCTTATATTTGATTTCCACTAAAGAATATAAGTCGAGATTGTTCTATTAGTTTGCTTGTGATTACATAAGTACTAACTATCTTGAAAGTGCTCAAGATCTATCAAGGTCTATAACGTCAACAAGTGGTATCGAGCCTCGGAGAGTCTCTACGATACTAAGAACCGTCTTTCATAAACACTCATACAACCAACAAATCGTACACCATGCTCGATCACAAGATGATATGGAAGTTACCAACAACCGAACACCACCAACTGCAACAACTAAGTCTCGAACAAAGAACGCCAAGTTTCCTTATCTAAAGGAGGAATATGATTTATGGGCGAAGATAACTAGATTTCCAACATTGATTGGAATATGGAAGTTGTCAAGAAGGAAACAACTTAAAGAGAACTACAGATCCTCGATGGAAAACTTATTCATGTTCCTCCCAAATCAAGAATTACCGCGCTCGTAGAGAAACCAAAGTTAAAACAATTCTTCTTCAAGCTATTCCCGAGGATCACTTGAGTGATTTTCACTTCATGAATGATGCTAAGGATATTTGGTTGGCCATCAAGGCCAAGTTTGGAGGGAATGAGGAGTCTATGTGAATGAGAAAATCGATGTCTGGACAACAATTTGAAGACTTCTTTCTCTCAAGAGGAAGGAATTCACAAAGGCTATGACCAGTTTCACAAGATATTAAGTCAGTTGAATCAGCTTAAGGCAAAGCCAGATAATGATGATTGCAATTCCAAATTTTTGAGATCTTACCTCAATCATGGCTACAAGTAAGCATTGCCTTTAAAACTAAAGGTGGGCTTGATATGATTACATTTGATGAGCTATACAACAAGCTTAAATCTCTTGAGCCTGATGTACGAAGTCCCTTCCGTTCATCAACTTCTACTAGTCATACAACATTTGTTGGAGCCTCTAATCCAAAGATGACTCATGTTCCAAGTCCAACTTACTCATCATCATCTTACACTACCAATCCATCCAGTTCTTAATCTACAACTAGTGGTATAATGGAAGATGTGCTTGGATCCTTCTTTCATTATGATCCTCACCAGAACTTGCCTATGAGGACTTTGATCGTAGATCCAATCGGAGATGGAAGAGATGAAGTTGAAGTCGCAAGTTGCTATGCTATCTATGGACATCAAGAAATTTGAACGTAAAGCTGGGAGGAAGTTTGGTTTCCAGGAAGAGATCCAGAAGGTTTGACAAGAAGAAGGTCAAGTGCTTTACATGTCATCAGATGGGTCACTTCTCCAGAGAATGCAAGGATAGGAAGGCTGGAGATGAGGTGAGATACTCTTCCTATTAGCAGAATCAAAGGGATGTGAACCAAGCCTAGATCCTCGCCAGCTATGGTCACTTTGGATTCCAATGTAGACCGGAAATCACATGAGTCCGAGAATGATGATGGTCCCGTGGTGATAATATTGGGTTGCTTGCAAGTCGTATTAAGAAGATAGGCATGATCGATTGCCTTGATGGGCATCTCGTGTACAAAATTGCTTGTTTGGTTGTAGTGAACGTTATAATGAACTTAAAGAAGCATATGATATTTTGAAACCTAAATATAATGAATGCTATGTTGAAGTTGAAGCTTATAAACATAGCTTAAAAACATTAGAAAGACAAAAGGTTTGGTTTCATAAGAATCAAATAGCTTATGATGAGAAGATTAGGGTGTTAGAATGTGATCTTGAATGTACACAAAATGAACAAAAAAGGTCCAGAAATTGAGAGTTGATGTGGTGTCTGAAAACAAGTGTGTTGAAAGAAAAATTAGATGTGAAATTGCTAGGCATAACGAATGGTTAATGAATGGAAATAAGTTAGCAAGTCACATCTATGCTAGTCAAACTCCTAATACTTCAATAGGCTTAGGCTTTAAGAAATATGTAGGATTAGAGGCTAGAGATGACACACACGAAATCCACAACAGTGCTTAGCAAATTTTGAAGAAGGTGACCTACATGTCACGTGGATCCATTAGAGGAATACCTATGCCCTGACCTTTCCATTATGTTGACTTTGATGGATCACACATCATCTTTATGGCAAAAGTCAAAGACTTGCCGCACTCTATTCCACATCTAATGATTTTGTCTCTTGTTCTACAAAGGACAAATCTTCCGATCAAGGGTCTACTTCTTATGCCACCGTGATTCAAGTGATAAGTCCGACCTACCCAAGACCTCACCTATGCTCACCCAAGCCTACCTACAAGCCTTTAAGAGTTGTCAAGATTCATCTTCCAAGCAGCTTCCTCTCAAGACTTGTCTTTAAGTCTTTGAATAATAATAATGTTAAAAACAATTCCTTTAATGTTTTTGGTTTGAATACTTTTGCTTGTAATAGAACATCTTTTGGTTTGAATAAATCTTCTAAAAAGAAGACATGTTTTGTGTGTGGAAGTAAATTTCATTTAATTAAGGATTGTGATTTTCATGAACAAAGAATGGGTGTATGTGATGGGAAATCTAGACCAATGTGGACTAATGTTAATAGTATACCACCTTATATTCCACAAGCTATTCATAACAAACCTTCTCCTTGGAGAAGATCTTCAAAGAAGACCATATGTGCAACCAACAAGTTCATACTTTTAAAATGGTTATTGGCCCGATATGTTGACTCAATGAATGATGGGAAAGGTTATTGGGATACTGCTGTGAAGCCCTCAGAAGTTGTTCTTGGCACGGACCTAAATTTCAATGGAAACCCAAGAACAATGGTGGATCTTACAAATCTGCATGGCCTCAATCTAAAGATCCACAAGGCGTGTTCGTCAAGAATGACTTGAGCCTCAGTGTACTAACTTTCAGATAATTTTGTTGTTATTGTAGGATCATCCTCTGAAGCACAAGGATGTTGGCATTGTTGATAGTTGTTGCTCTAGAAGCATGTCGAAACAGATATGATGCATGATTTTGTACCCCTCAAGGAGGAGGCAATGTGACATTTGGTGGAAGTGATGGTAGAATCACCGGAAAGGGACCATCAAAACACCTCAACCGACTTTGAGAATGTGTACTATGTCAAGCATCTACAACACTTCAACTTGTTCTCAGCCTCACAATCTGTGATACTAAGAACAAAGTACTCTTCTCTGAGGATGAATGTCTTGTGTTGTCTAAAGACTTCAAACTTCCGTAAGATACATCTATTTTGCCGAGTTCCTCAGACACAATTTATACACATTCAACTTGAATGATGTTCAACCAGAAGGTGATTTAACTTGTTTGGTGGCTAAAGCATCCCTAGATGAGTCTACAAAATGGCATAGAAGGATGGCACATGTGAATTTCAAGACCATAAATAAGCTATCTAAACTGGGTCTTGTTGAAGGACTTCTTTCTAAAGTTTTCACCAATGAACATAACTGTTGCCCGCAACAAAGGAAAGCAACACGAGCCTCATACAAAGCTATTAATGCAAAGGAGCCTTATTTCAACCTCTTCGCTGCTTCACATGGATCTTTTTGGTCCAACTCAATTCGAAGCATAGATCACAAGTATTTTTTTGTCCGTTATTACTGATGACTATAAAGGTGTTTTGTTGGGTATTCTTCTTGAGGACTAAAGATGAAACCTCTCCGTTTAAAGAGTACATTACTTTGTTGAAAACCACTGAACAAAAGGTTAAGGTGTCTGATAATGGAATGAGTTCAAGAATGTTTTGATAGAACTCAGACGTCTAAAGGAATCAAAAGGGACTATAGTACTCCAAGAACACCTCAACAAAACGGATGGTGAAAGAAAGAATAGAACTCGATAGAGGCAGAAGATCTATGCTTGCGACTCTAAGTTACCCACTATGTTTGGACTCAAGCTTGGCACAGCCTTGTTATGTTCTAAACCGGGTATCTATCACTAGACCTCACTTTAAGACACCTTATGAACTTTTCTATGGGAAAGTTCCTGTTATTCATTACCTTAAAACTTTTGGTTGCCAAGTGACTATTTTGAATACTAGTGATCCACTGGGTAAATTTGATGAGAAGGTTGATGAGGGTTATATTGTGGGTTATTCTATCATAGTAAAGCATATAGGTATACAATTAATGCTAAGATTGAGGAGACTTTGAACCTAAGATATCTAGAAGACAAGCCTAATGTTCAAGGACAAGGTCATGTTTGGTCTTTTGACCTTGATTACTTAACTGACTATTTAGGTTATTCTAGACATGTGGCTAACCAAAATGCAGATATACAAGTATCTCCCAATCGACAAGCATCTGTACCATGAATGCCGATTCTGATAGTGAGTTTGAGGATGATGAGCATCCTATTGTTGTACCTTCTTTCTCCCCTAACAATTTTACAGGTGTCACTTCCAAATAGCCCACAGAGTGAAGATGAGTCCATTATGCAGAGGACCTTGCTAGGCTTAAGAAGCGGAGTATGTAGCTAATCTAGAAGTCGAGGAATACTGAGGAGATTTCAAGAGAAGCAATCGAAATCACAATTCTAACGAAGTGACTGTTTCTCCTATCATCACCAAATCTGCCAAGGTGATGTCGCTTTCTACTTCCATTTCTACTAGAGTGTCCACAGACTTTGGAGATCCATATACACGTTTTCCAAGACCCTCAGATCTTGGTAATCATCAACCCAAATCTGGAGTCTTCACCTCACCTTCCTATGATACTGATTTTGAACCAACTGTGACTAATCTTGATACCTCCATTGATGTAAACACCAATGCTACTAAAAGGATCAACATTGCTCATCCACAATCAAATATTATTGGTGATCCTAATGCACCTGTTAGAACTAGAGGCACTGTAACAAGTTCTAAATATGGTCAAGTGGCTTTTATCTCTTATGTCTCCAATCAACAAAGAGAAAATCACACTGACTATGATCATTGCCCCACTTCCTCAAGTGGAACCAACGCCGTTTCTCAAGCCTTGGAAGATTCAAGTTGGCTTGAAGCTATGCAAGAAGAGATGCAATGGTTCCAAAATCCCAGGATATTGGTCCCACTACCCCAAGGGAAATATGCTATTGGGACAAAATAGATATTGAAAAATAAAGAGAGATGCAAGGGTGTTGTTATTAAAAACAAAGCAAGATTAGTGGCTCAGGGGTATCGACAAGAGGAGGAGATTGATTATGATGAAGTGTTTGCACCTGTTGCTAGAGTTGAGGCCATACGGATATTCTTGGCTTATGCATCTTACATGGGTTTCATGGTATATCAAATGGATGTTAAAGGTGCATTTTTGTATGGTGAAATAGAAGAGGAGGTTTATGTCACTCAACCTAAAGGATTTGAAGATCCACATCATCCACATCATGTTTACAAAGTAGTTAAAGCTCTCTATGGACTACATCGTGCACCCAGAGCATGGTATGCTAGGCTTTCATCATTTCTCACTGCATATGTAAGAGGTGCTATTGATAAAACACTTTTCCTGAAGAAGAATTCCACAGACATTATTCTTGTGCAAGTTTATGTGGACGATATCATATTTGGGTCCATTAAAGAAGCTTGGTGCGTGGAGTTGAGGAGCGGATGAAGGGAGAGTTTCGTGTGAGTGCAATGGGGAACTTACTTTTGGTCTTCAAGTTCGCCAGTAAACCCGATGGTATCTTTATCGTAGGACAAATATGTGAGGGACATTTTGAAAAAGTTTGGTATGGAGAGTGTCAGGACTAGCACAACACCTTATGAAGCTCCAAAGTCAAAGACAAACAATGAACCGCATTCACTGCGGAATGTTCATCTATACGATCTATGATTGGTTCCTTGATGTATCTAATGCCTTCTAGGCCCGACATCACTTTTTGCCGTGAGTGCTTGCTCTAGACATCAAGTCACTCCACTTGCTTCCCATCTAAATGCAAAGGAAGAATATTTTAAGTATTTGAAAGGTCAACCTCATTTAGGCCTTTGGTACCCAAGAGAGTCTCCTTAAGCCGAAGCATATAGTGATAGTGATTATGCCGGTGAAACTGGATAGAGATCCACAACCCGAGGTGCCAATTCCTTTGAAAGAGATTGATTTCTTGGCAAGGCAAGAAACAAACTATTGTGGCTACCTCATCTAATCGAAGTGAGTATGTTGTCACGCAAATTGTCTGTGGACAAGGTTCTTTGGATACAAAATCAATTGTTGGATTATGGGTATAACTTCATGAACACAATAATTTTTATTGATAATCAAAGTAGCATATGCATTGTTAAAAATCCGCCACAAGAGAACTAAGCATATTGAAATCAAGCACCACTTTATAAGAGATGCATATGATAAACATTTGATAAAAGTGGTTAAAATTCACAATGATGAAAATGTGGCAGATCTGTTAACTAAGGTTTTTGATGGACCAAGGTTTCAACACCTTGTGGTTCATATTGGTATGCTTAACCCTTGATTGCAAAGTTTAAGGGGAGACATAGGCCTCAGGGGAGGCATATGCCTCAGGGGAGGATTTTGGATGTAAACTTTGTATATTAGTTTGTATATTTTGTTTTCTAACACTAACCAGCTTATGTAAATTTTAGTTCTGTTGTCTTGTTTGGTTTGTGTGTTTCTCTGTCTGCTTTGTTTTGCGTGATCGCTAAGTAAGAAGTTCATCATGATTGGTCAAATGGAAAATGGACAAGTAAGCCTTGAAGCTTGTTTCTTCTCAAATCAAAGTAATCGAAGTTGAGCAATACTTGTTTCCACTAAAGTGATGTAATCAAGACAAATTGTTCATACAAAAGAAGTACCGGTTAATTGTTCATTCTTTCATTCAAGAAATGTTTACGCCTTACCATGTGATACAATCAACTTCAAATGGAAATACAAGGACTACTAAACCTATTCTAAACACTAGCTCATATCATTATTCCTACAAATTGGATATGCATGATCGCTCATATCTTCCATTCCACCGGCCGGATATGCATTTGTGATGACTTGCATAACCACCATTCCTTATATCTCGATGGTCGGATATGTAGAAGGACCTGGACGATCAAGAAGCTAAGGATCAAAATGGAAGAATGGATTGATGCAAACGATGATGATGAAGATGACCACACATGTCCTTTGTGTTTCATCTACTTGGTTTCACCAAAAAGCAATCCATCCACCTTCCTTAAGCCCTTCCCCTATACGATATGTGATGAAGCACCAAACCATATGCTAGAAGAGCAAGCACCACCTCTTTCCCGCACAAGGCCTCTGTTGAGGTTGAGATGTCAAGGTTGGGAGTAAGATGTTTTCTTAGTGGACCCATCAGTCATCGAAGACTCACTTGGATTCTCACTACACTATCATCATCCAAGAACCGAGAAATGGGGATTTCAATGGTCGTGGGTCATATGGATACCTAAAAATTAAAGGAAATCACTGATGATGATGATGAGGAGAAGAGGTTGGATTAACAACCTCTCGTTTGGTATCATGGTTGATTATGGTTAATTTGGGGCATTGATGAATTTAGGGTTTGTGATGATGTTTTGGGGTAAGTGATAGAGATAAGTATGCATGGGGATTGTTTTATAGACGGTTTCAAGATTTAATGAGATTTAATGTGAGTTGGGTGAAACAAAGAAAAAGATATTTACCAAGCTTCAATTTGTGCTACGATTGAAAGACTGTTGTAATGATCTTTGTTTCTTTCACGAAGTTGAAATTTAAATTTGGTAAAAGGTTGCATTACACGTCAGCGTTGGTCAATAACTTAATATATTTGACCAAAATTTGGGAAACTTCTACTTATACCCTATTCGCATATCGTCGTCTATTATTAACTGATTCCCTCTTTATTCGATTTAAACACACCTTCGATTAAATCGTAACCCATTATCTAAATTTCACTCATGGCACTTCAAAAATTAAAAGGGATCATAACAAAGTTGCGTTTCTGGGAGAAGCAAAAGGTGATGATCTATATAAGCCAATGATAGAATTCTTGAAGAGATCAAAGATTCATTATGCTTTAACGCATTCTCCGGAAGTGGTCTATGAATCGTTGGTTACATAATTTTGGGCAACTTTTGAAAAGAGGAATGATACAGAGATCGTAGCTATGGTTGACGAAACAGAGTATATTGTGACAGAGGAGTTGATTAGAAGTAAGCTTCGATTGGACGATGTTAATGGGGTTTATCATTCTAATGCTGTGGATATTCTTGTTGGGCTAAGAGCTTTTGGATATCGAGGGTACAAGGATCGATATGTGGTTAAAGAATCGGTTGTGTCCAATGTGGAGGTTTTGGTTCACACATTGCTTCAAAGTGTATAAGCAATAAATCGGAGGTTGGGATCAATTTTCTACATGCAACGGGATGTGGTATTGTTTGTCTTTCTTCGTGGTTTGACTTATAATTTTTCTAAATTTATTTTTGATAATATGGTTGAAAATATAGATAAGAAAAAGCATAAGTTTTTGATGTACCCTAGGTTTCTTCAGATGATTTTAGACATTACCACACAAGCCCAAGCTTTTTATCCCATAGGAGTTTTAACTTCTAAATTGTTTGCTTCAATGAGAACTAAGTATGAGGGGGCACATCATCCTTTGCTAGCAGCTATGTTGCCTCAAGGCAATGAATCTGCTGATGAGGGGAATGTTGTTGGTTCTCCACCTTCTACTATCGTGCTGTCAGCTGATGGGAATCCATCGATTACATTAGATGAAGGCCCTTCTAATGCTTTCTTGAAGCACCTCTTGTTACTCCTGAACAACCTTCACACACACCTTCACATAGACCTAGTTCTAGTCCACCACCTACCAAAATTACCCCATGATGAGGTTGAGAGAGATTAATAGGTCAACCACTCCTAGTCCCTGTTAGAGATCAGTTGATGATCGTGTTCCACTCTTTGAGCATATTGATATTTCTTCTGAAAGGCCCAATGATGCTCCCATTACCTGAGAGCAATCTGGTCGGGTGGGAGTGAGGACCTATTACACTTACATCTTTGTATGCTCTAGTGAAAAGGTATGTAGTCGAAGTTCTGATCTCAAGAAGCGGGGCTGACTAAATCTAAGCTTGGTGGTGAGATTGTAGAATTGCAAAGAAAGGTCAAGGATTTGGAAGTACAACCTGGTCGAGTAGAAAAAGAAGATTGGATGTTTCTTCCGATGAAGAGAAGTGGATGCTCGGTTTAAGTCACTTGATATGTTGGCTAATGTGGCTCAAGAATCTAATGTTTCTACTCCAATGGTTACTACATCTGTACAGCAAAAGGAGCCAATTTTATTTTCTAGAAGGAGGAGAAAGCAATCTTTACACAAGGATACATTGCAAAGTGAGGATATTTCAACTACTGAAGCACATGTTGTTGCTGATACTCCTTTGATGGACATTACTAGTGATGTTGGTCAAGCTTCATCTGTGCAAGCACAATGATTCGTTGAGGTTTAGGGGTGTGTATGTATGGATAAAACCACAATATCGATATCAAAAATAACCACAAGTAATGTTTTAAAATCCCTTTAGGAAAAAGGATAATGAATCAAAACCCGTGAGTGATAGTGATACGGATTAGGAAATCCGAGTCGTTTCCCAACGAGGTGTGAATGGGCAACGTCGTTATTGGTTCGTTATTAAAATGCTCGATGTTTTGGATTTATGATTATATTAAAACTACGGGGAAAGGGAAAACAATATAAGGGAAATTACACTACGGGAAATCCTAAATACGCGAATTATACTAAAACGTATTAAAAGAAACGTAAATAAAATGCAACTACGTCTATACTAAGTCCTAAAAATAATCTAAAATTACTTTCTAACTAAGAATGATATTAGAAAATTAACTAAGAATTAAAACTAATTTTTATGATTTTTCTGGAATTTATTTGAATTAAAAACTAATTTAAACTAATTTAAATGTTAAAAATTACAAATTAAACTAGGAAAATTATGGAAAAATATTTTTTTTGGTTTTTTATATTTTTATTAAACTAGGAAAATTGAAAAATTATTTTTTGGAACCTTTTCTGATTTAATCGAGTTAAATGCTATTTAAAAAGTATTAAAACTAGTTTAAATCAAGAAAAATAGCAAACAAAGTTGGAAAAATATGAAAAATTCAAGGAAATTCTAAAATATTATTCTAAATTTATGAAAAATATCAAAACCTATGCTAGTGTGCAAGAATTGAGAGCAGAGTGAACTGCTTCTAAATAAGCACTTGTAATAAGCTACAAGCTACTGATAAGCACTAATTGATCACAGAAGCTAGAATATGCTAAAACAACTTAAATGAAATCTATATAAGCTAATCTCAACCTCTGAAAAGCAATCTATAATGGTATGAGTTGAATAACTACTTAAGTAACTTAGCTACTTAGACCCTACTTTAAGCTCTTGAAAGACTTATTCAATAAGCAAATCTGAAAACCAAGAGTTGAGATCTCAAGACCACCAAGCAATCAACCACTAGAACAAATATCAGACCCTAAAAAGCCAACATGAGCCACTGTAAGGTTTACAAGGAAGTTGAATCACTCGGCATTAGCTAAATGTCGACAGGGCAAATCGGCTCTATTAAGAGCTTTTAACTGCTTAAGATGATTTCCAAAAATTTCTCAAAAATCAGATTTAGAAACTAGACCAACTGAACTTAATTATCCCAAAGTTTCACTTGTTATGAATCAAAACTGAATCCATGAAAATTCCACAAACTTTTGTAAAAACTGAGTTTTTCAACTTTTGACTTTTGGACAGAATTGGTGTTTTGACCAAAATGAGTTTTGATCTTGCAAAAACAGATTGAAATTATGATTTTAGATGCAAAGTGACTTAAATAAGCTAACCTATAACAAATTAAGACCTAATGTGCAAGTTATCTCTAACTGATGCTAACTGATTAACCTATGAGATCAGATGAAATGTAATATTGACTAAAGCTAAAAACAGATGCAATTTCAAGACTAGTTTGAGTTCTATGAGACTATATAAGACTAAGCTTAACAAATTAAACCATAAAGAGCTCTAAAACTCCAAATAGCAATTTATCCCAAACACTAGTTAATGAGCAGTCATGCCAATTTCTACAATTAAACCATAGTTTAAAACTTACTCAAACTTCCTCACAGATTTTATAAATTGACTTACAACTATATGAATTAAATCTAACAAAGACAATTCTATACTAAGATCTACTATTGCAACAGATGACAAAAACTATGCAAACTATCAAACTAGGATATCAATGATATTAGAGGCTAATTTCAATTAATCTACTGATATTAAGCTAAACTAAACTAGATATAATTCTAAACAAGCTAATCAAAAAGGATTTAATAGCTAGAAACGATTTAGACGAAATTTGGTACTCACAGGTTTGTCCATACATGGCTTGCAAATCAATCAAATGTTACCACTATCCTACTCGCTTTTCAACCCAAATCAAATTTTAGTTTCAACCAAGAACAATCTCACTTATCCCATATCCAATACCATAACAAAAATCCAGCAACACATCTGCAGTAGTTTACTTGATTTGACTGTAATGAAATTTATTGAGACTCTTCTGAGTAGATTATGTGTAATTACTTTAATTAGCTGAAATAATGTTTTATAAAGTTCAAAACAACAATGACTGAAACAGATTAAGATTTTAGAACAATGATACAATATTTTTTTTAAGATATTTTATTAATTTGTTTTTGATTTTTTTGATAAAATGAAATTATAAACTAGAAATGACTTGAATAAGCTGAAATTTTGATTAATTAAAACTAATAAGCTAATATTAAAGCTAAAAACAGGATTAAAATTGAAAGTGAGAGATTAACTAAAAACAGATTTTATTAATTAAAAGGAGATTACAAAAGACAATTGGAAATATAAAAACACTGAATGAAATTACACTAAACTAAGCTACTCTACTCAGAAAAATTACATATCATAGACTGTGATTGCAAAGGGGTATTTATAGCCACGAGCTCAAGCTAGGGAAGGATCTAGGAATCTTCATTCGTGCTTCTTTGAGTGCCTTGGCAGCCCTTGGATCATTCTCCACCTCATCCAATCAATCTAAGCCATTGGATCATTACTTCCACTGCTTTCCACCAATCGAGAGAGGGATTTGAGAATGACACACGGATTGCCAAGCGGCATCCGTGTCGATATATGTGTCAGTGATTGTACGAAATTACCCTTAATGATGGCTAATTTGCTCAATTAGGACGCGGGGTAATTTAGGGTTCTAAGTTCTGGGTAATTGGGGGTAAAAGTTGGCGCGTGAGGTTTTTATATAATAATTTGATTTCGGTTGACTGGGTTTGGGGAGTTTGACGGTTAAATATCGGGTTGGGTAAAACGGGTGAAAGGGTTTGGTTTGTTGACGGGTGAGAATTGTTTTGGGCTTGGGTTTTGGACTTGGACTAAGGATTTAATGGACTTAGGATAGAGATTGAATCCAATATGCATTTTAGGGACCATAAGTGTACATTCTGAAAAATCCGGGACCAAAGTTGTAATTAAAATATCTTTCAAGGCTAAACTTGTCATTCTCAAATAATCCAAGGGAGAATTTGCAACTTTGAATCTTCAAGGGTCTATTCTGCCAAATACTCAAAGTTCGTGGACTATTTCGACAATTCTTAAACTTTGATCAAATCTTCAAAAATCATCCTTAGAGAGTAGAAATCTTCACAATGCATAATTGACCTTCCTCGCTGCTTTAGCTCTCTTAATCTCTCTGCTGGGTTTTCTTGGTTTTGGCTTCTTTTGTGTGTTTTATCATATCCGTTTTTGCACATGCAAAACTCAAGAAACACAAATGTTAGCAATAAACGGCTCTTTCTTGGTTATTTTGGGTCAGTTTTGATAAACAAAGATATGTGTTTAAGCACATATCAAAATACCCAGACGAGACCATTGTCGTGTCCCCACGCAATGCAATCAACTCACGCTTCTGAAACCAAGGATTTCAATCTCTTTCTACTAAACCTATGAAGAAGTAGCAAAGATTCCTCAAAAGAGATTAAGAAAGCCTTAATTCTAAAAACGCCCCGTTTACCTTTTAATTCACATATAGATATTACGATTAAGCACATTCCGGTTATGAGTGACGGTTTGTTGAACTTTCATGTCGATCAATAACTCCAACATTTTTCAAACGACACGTTAGGATCACGGAGTAAGAAACACAACACAGCGTGAAATAACCATACGGATAGAATACATCGTCCCTGATTTTTCACAAGTCCCCAAACTAAGCGTAAAATCGAAATCATTGTTAAATATGATTCTAGATGCTAACACTACCCATGGAAGTTACTTGTGTAATTACCTTTTGCTCCCATTTTCCTATTTGCCTCTAGATTTTTTTATTTTTGGTGAGAACTGAATTTCTTCAAGTTTCTCGTTTCGATAACTTTTATTCAGATAAAGATATAAAGCTAAGTCGCTAATTAGTTATCCATCTTCCCTCGAAAACCGTTGCACACAAGAATGAGGTCCACATCAAGGTCCTAATTTCGCACGATTTAGGGATCTCTCCCGGATTCAAAGTTTGGCTTAACACTATTTCAGCGCATTTGCATTTTTGCAATTTAGGCCCTTGGTCTTTTCAACCACTAACTCAACGGGATTACCGTTTTATCAGAAGTCTTATTATGACTTTGGATTTTCCTCTCCCTTTTTGGAAGTCTATGACAACTTTTATGGCTTTGGATTTTTTCAACTTTAATACATTTGGGCTTTATTTCATGTTAATTTTGTGCCAAACTCCAAATCCCACGGCTTTTATAACAATAGAAACAATAGCAAAGACAAACTATCAGAATCAGTTGTCTATTACACCGCAACACTGCAGACCTTGATGTGTACCCAACTCTCATGGGCAAGGATTCTCTAAAGAAGACAAAGAACTAACTATCGCCAAAAACTCAACATCTTTAATTATTATTTAACATATATGGGGTGAAACAATTTTGTGGGAACAAAAGCCATAAGTACCTTCGATGGGCTCTAAAGAGAACCAACTACTCCACGCTTAGCATCTAAACTCATAAGTAACTCTATCATTTCTCGATCTCCGCAAATTTAAAATCCCAAATAATGAGAACCGCGGATGCTTAGCCGATAATTTTTAGATTATCTATGGTTAAGGGAACAAGCTAGGGCTCAACACGCCCGGTCAAGTCGTAATTCTATTCCTACTCTCACCAGCTGAAAGTCAACAAGGTGTCAAAACATATATTAACTTAGCAAATGCTTTGTCTAAATGAAATTAAGTAATGCATATTTAAAGTCACTCAGGGAAACTTGCAAATTCTTGGCCTTGTGAGCTAAAATTCGCATTTTATAGCTTCTTGTCTAAGAGACTAGCAAACTTTTCAATCAAAAAGACTTAACAAAAGCTTAATTTTTTTTTTAAATTTTCTCATATATAGCACAATTTTTCTAAGGAAAAACAGGGTTGCGAGAGAACACGACAAAAATAAGAAAGTGCGGTCAAATCAAATCGAAGATTACCCTACCCCAGACTAGAACGAAACATTGTCCTCAATGTTTAAAGCAAGGGTATCAACGAAAATCTAAAAGCCGTTTATTAAGTATGCTCAAAGATAAACGTTAGTTGATAAGATTTCGGATATCGGATTTCCATCAGCAACGATCATGAAACTCGAGTGGAGAAAAGACAAACTTCGAGCACGAGAGTCTTCATATCGGGAATATCCTGAACACAACATCACAAACAACCAAACACGAGAAATCAAAGAGGCTAACCCCTTCACGTCACTTATTAGAAAATAGAAAGAAGATAGAGATAAGCTTGGGGTGCCTCCCACGGCGCTCATTGTTTTTGGTCACCGAAGTCGCTAGCTTGACTCGATCCCCGAATTCAGTTGTCCTTAGGGAAAGTTTGGAGATCCGGAACAACCATAGATGGGATGTCTCCTCCAAAATAATGTTTAACACGATGACCATTCACCTTGAAATTTGGGCCATCGGGCTTAGAAAGCTCTACCGTTCCATACGGGAAAACCTGAGCAACGGTGAATGGTCCGGACCAACGGGTTTTAAGTTTGCCGAGAATATCTTCAGCGAGAGTTAAAGAGGAGAACTTGATCACCAACGTTGAAAGCGCGGTTTTTGATTTTAGAATCATGAATCCTCTTAGTCTTCTCTTTGAAAATCAAAGAATTCTCGTAAGCCCGATCCCTAAGCTCATTTAATTCATTCAATTGAACTTTCCGGTGATCACCCGCGGTCTTAAGATCAAAGTTAGCATGTTTCAAGGCCCCGAATGCCTTATGTTCGAGCTCGATGGGCAAGTGACAAGCTTTTCCATACACCAACTTAAATGGGGTGCACCCGATGGGTGTCTTGTATGCGGTTCGGAAAGCCCATAATGCATCATCTAACTTATCGGCCCATGAAGCTCGATTTTCTCCTACGGTCCTTTCTAAAATCCTTTTCAAACCACGATTCGAAACCTCAACTTGTCCGCTCGTTTGCGGGTGATACGTGTAGAAAGAGGCGATGGGTAACTCCATATTTAGCCATAACTTTAGCAAATTGTTCATTACAAAAATGGGTACCGCGATCAGTGATGATAGCACGAGGTGCTCCGAATCGGGAAAACAAATTCTTCAAGAACTTAACAACCACTCGGTCGTCATTGGTGGGGAGCGCCTTCGCTTCAACCCATTTAGACAAGTAGTCGACGGCCACGAGGATATATTTATTACCCTTAGATGATGGAAATGGCCCCATAAAATCGATGCCCCACACGTCAAAAATCTCACAAACTTGAATAGCATTTTGTGGCATTTCATCCTTTTGCGAAATTTTCCCTTGACGTTGGCAAGAATCACAAGACTTAACTAAATCATGAGCATCTCGATATATGGTAGGCCAATAAAACCCGGAATCAAAAACCTTCTTAGCGGTGTAGCTTGCACCATGATGGCCACCAGTGGGTCCGTTATGGCAAGCATTGAGAATATCAAAAGCCTCTTGGCCATGAACACACGTCCGGATTACTTGATCCGCACAAATCTTAAACAAGTAGGGATCGTCCCAGAAATAATGCTTAACATCTTTGAAAAACTTGTTCTTTTGTTGGGATGACATCCCTTTCACGATGAAATTGCCGCATGGTAATTTGCAAAGTCGGCAAACCATGGGGTGTTTGGGTCTTTCTTAGCAATCATCCCAAGTGTCTCAAGAGGAAATGTTTCCGTGATCTCCTTTTTCTCGAGCATACTTTGATGGGGATTCTCAAGTCTAGAAAGGTGATCGGCAGCAAGGTTCTCCGCTCCTTTTTGTCAAGAATAGTAACATCAAACTCTTGAAGGAGGAGAACCCACCGAAGTAATCGTGGCTTAGCATCTTGCTTTGCCAAAAGATACTTTAGGCCAGAATGGTCGGTATACACTATGGTCTTTGATAAGACAAGGTAGGGTCTAAATTTCTCGAAAGCATAAACAACGGCCAATAATTCCTTTTCAGCAGTTGTGTAATTGTGTTGGGCCTCAAACAATGTCTTACTCGCATAGTGTATGGGTTGAAAATGTTTCGATTTTCGCGTTGCCCCAAGAGCTGCCCCAATTGCGTAATCACTTGCATCACACATGAGCTCAAAGGGCAAATCCCAGTCGGGGCAACTAAGATCGGAGCTTCAGTTAATTTCTTTTTGAGAAAATTAAATGCTTCAACGCATTCATTGGTGAAGATAAACGGAGCATCCTTCTCGAGGAGATGGGTCAGAGGGTGGGCTATCTTAGAGAAATCTTGAATGAAACGGCGATAGAAACCGGCATGACCCAAAACTCGAATACCTTTGCGGTAGTGGGATGAGGGAGTTTAGCTATAACGTCGACTTTAGCTCGGTCGACCTCAATCCCATATTTTGAAATCTTATGGCCGAGGACAATGCCCTCTCGAACCATGAAATGACACTTCTCCCAATTCAAGACCAAGTTGGTGTCTTCACACCGTTTGAGCATGTGGTCTAGATGAGAGAGGCAAGAAGTGAAAGAATCTCCATAAACCGATAAATCGTCCATAAAAACTTCCATGGACTTCTCAATCATGTCATGAAAAATAGCCATCATGCACCTTTGGAACGTACCGGGAGCATTGCATAAGCCAAATGGCATTCTTCGGTAAGCAAACGTTCCATAAGGGCACGTGAAAGTCGTTTTCTCTTGATCCTGCGGATCGATCGGAATTTGAAAGTAACCGGAAAAACCATCGAGAAAGCAATAGAACTCATTCCCCGCTAAACGTTCGAGCATCTGATCCATAAAAGGTAGCGGGAAATGATCCTTTCGTGTAGCATCATTCAACTTTCGGTAGTCAATACACACCCTCCATCCGGTGACGAGGCGTGTGGAAATTAATTCATTATCTTCATTGGCAATGATGGTCATGCCACCTTTCTTAGGAACACAATGGATAGGGCTAACCCATGAGCTATCGAATATTGGATAAATGATTCCGGCGTCAAGGAGTTTAAGAACTTCCTTTTTGATAACCTCATGAATTTTCGGATTAACCCTACGTTGTTGTTGAATAACGGGTTTACAATCGTCTTCCATTAAGATCTTGTGAGTACAAAAACGAGGGTTTATGCCTTTGATATCAGAAATTTGCCAAGCGATGGCACTCTTATGTTTACGAAGAATATCCAAAAGTGCGGTTTTCTCCTCATCTCTTAGGTTTTTAGCAATGATGACGGGAAACTTGTTTGGTTCTTCAAGAAAAGCGTATTCAAGATGAGGAGGTAAATCCTTGAGCTCGGGCTCCGGTGGTTTTTCATTAGAAGTTTGTACGGATTTGATTTCTTCAAACGTAATCTCTTTCGGAAGGAGTGACGGTGATGGATCTTCATTCAACAATTGCTCAAGATAAAAGATATCTCCCTCCGAATCATAAACACCATCATCAATTCCCGGTGGAATCGATTCGTCAGTAGCAAGAAACTCATCGACCTCTTCAAAAACGAAATCACCTCCCTCGAATGGAGTGAGAGAGGGGGAAGAGTCGGCAATTATAGGCTCAGAAGATGGTTCAACATTTTCAGAATTAATGGTGGGATTGCCACTCATAAAATCAAGAAGCTTTTGAGCATACTCCTCCGTAGCAATATCGAGAACGTCGATTCGATTAATAGAAGCATCATCATAATTGGAGGAGTATCTCGAAGGATGGTTAATGTTAAATGAGACGGTTTCCTAATGAGATCGTAAAGTAATTTATCCTTCATAAACGTCAATCATCGCACGGCCCGTTCAGTAGAAAGGCCTCCGAGAATAAGAGGCACTCGGGAATCAGCATCAAAGTCAACGACAACGAAGTCGGCGGGAAAATGTAGTGGTCCTACTTTCACATAGACATCCTCGGCGATTCCTTTTGGAATAGAGGTTGATCGGTCCGCGAGTTCAAGAGTCATCTGAGTAGGAGTGAGATCCGGGAGAGAAAGCTTGTTATAAATCGAAAGAGGCATTAAATTAATACTCGCACCAAGATCGGCCAAGCGGAAGCATTTCACAATTCCGGAAACTCACAAGGGATAAGAAATTTGGGGTCTCCTAACTTTTGGAAGTTTCTTGAGGAGCACCAGACGAGCAATTCTCATTCAACGGTGTTTTTGCTATTTCGGCCAACTTTTCCTTATTACTCACTAGATTTTTGATCATGGCGGCAAATTTCGGCATGAGGAGTAAAGCGTCGGTGATGTTAAAATTCAAGGATTGAACGATTTCAACAAATTTCTCCATTTGGTTTTCGGTTTTATCACGAATCCTTTGATCTTGAAGTCTAGAAGGATAAGGAAGTGAAGGTTTAAAAGTAGTCTTGAACATCGGGTTCGGAATCGGAGTCTGAACGATCGGAGGTGGAACGGGTGCGGGTCGCACATTTTCTTCAATAACCTCGGTGTCTCGTTCCTCCTCCCTCACCAGCGGAGTAGGAAACGATGGTGCATCATAAGCCTTACCACTCCGTGTGGTTATAGCTTTTAACTCACCCTTCGGGTTGGGAATGGTGTCACTTGGAAGAGATCCCGAACTCGAGGGTTGACTTATCTTACACAAAACAGCATTCAACATGTTCTCAAGTTTATTCTGCGAAGCATCCAATTTGTTGTTCTGAAGTCGAATCTCATTCCTAAACTCATTGCTTTGTCTAGTCAATGAAGATTGAAACTCATTTCTCAAACTTGAAATCTGAGTTTGCATGGTTTGGATGGTAGCATTATTGTGTTGAATGTAATTCGTGAATTCATTTGAAGGCAAAGGTGGAGCTTGATAGCTTGAATTTTGATATTCTTGATTGTAATTGACTCCTTGATTTGGGTATGGATTTGGTGGAGCTTTGAATTGGTTTTGAACATTTGGTCCACGAACTTGATTCTGATTAAAACGAGTCTGATTGTTTGATTGAGAAAATCCCGGAGGTCCCATTTGATTACTAACACGAGGATTCGGTTCAACTTGAGGACGGTATTGGTTACCTCCGGTTACGGCATTAGCTTCGAAAGGATTTCCATCGGTGGCGGTACAATTGTAGTAAGCATGCGGGCCACCACAAGTAGTACAAGTCGATTCCACCGCTTTGACTTGAGCGGGTGGAGAAGAATTAATCTTAGCGGTCTTAATCTTAACCAAAGCCTGAATCATATCCGTAAGATTATCAATCTTAGCATCGGTGCTAGACGTATTTTCGAAAGACGAGGATGATGGTGTAACACTCACTAGGGCAGCAACCGATTTGCTACGTGAGGTACGAACTTTAGATTTGTTCTCAATAATCGACAAGGCATCTCTTGTTGATCGGGTCAACAAATTACCACCCGCAGCGGCATTGAGAGAGTCTTGATGGTCTCATTCAATCCGTTATAAAAGCGTATCAAGTTGGTGTAATTCCGTAAAACCATGATGGGGACATTGCCTAAGCAAATCTTTGAATCGGTCCCATGCCTCACTAAATGATTCATCAAATCTTTGTGTAAATTTCGTTATTTCATTTTTTAAGCTTGTTGTTTTAGACGGTGGGAAGAATTCGTTCACGAATTTTGACACTAAATTCTCCCATGTGGTTATCGATCGAGGGGGTAGTTTTTCGAGCCAAATCCGTGCGGCCCCCTCAAGTGAAAACGGGAAGAGTAGAAGCTTGATAGCCTCTTCCGGAACGTTACGGTACTTGATCGTAGACGTGAGCTTGTTAAATCGTCGGATATGAGAGTGAGGATCGTCCCTCTCAAATCCGTAAAATTGGCTTGACGAAACCAAATTTATCAAGCTGTGTTTAAGCTCAAAGTTATCGGACGCGATTGCGGGACGACGATGGCTTCTCCATAACCCTCGGTGGGTGCTTGAAGTTGCTCTAACATAGATCGGTTGTCCTCCGCCATTTCGACAATGGGCGGAGTCGGATTAGTTCGAATCTCGGGTTCGACTAATGGAACACGTCTATTTCGCCTTCTCGTAATTGTAGCAGTTTCACGTATGATCGTAGTTATTAGAAGCGAGTGCGCATGCACTTTCAAAAACCAAGGCAATTAAAACGAACGGTATTCGAAAACACAATGAACTTAACCAATAATCCCAAGTGAATAAATCTCCTCTATAAGACAAACGCAAGCGGCGGAGAAGCTTTTTAGGTCAGCGCGAAGCTTATTAAAACCCGCTTCGTTTTAGCCGCAATTTAATGTCAGGCCGTCCTTATACCCACCACACAGTGTGTTTATCAAATAGAAATAAATCGACTCACAAGTGACACAAAGGCAAGTTTTTGATCTTTGGTTCGGGAACTTACTAATGGTAACACCTCCGTTGAGAATGTTATATAATTGATGTATTCTAATTTAGCTCAAAACAAAAGAGAAAATCTTTTTGTATTTTTAATATGATATATATATATACAAAAGAAAAAGGAAAATATTTTTTACTTTTTTGATTTTTATAAAAATAGTAACTTCACAAAGGAAGGATCTCGAGTCACTAATCGTCAAACCTTTAACGATATTGTAGCGACACAACCTCCCGGCGCGCCAAAATTTGATTCGTTGAGGTTTAGGGGTGTGTGTGTATGGATAAAACCACAATATCGATATCAAAAATAACCACAAGTAATGATTTAAAATCCCTTTAGGAAAAGGATAATGAATCAAAACCCGTGAGTGATAGTGATACGGATTAGGAAATCCGAGTCGTTTTCCAACGAGGTGTGAATGGGCAACGTCGTTATTGGTTCGTTATTAAAATGCTCGATGTTTTGGATTTATGATTATATTAAAACTACGGGGAAAGGGAAAACAATATAAGGGAAATTACACTACGGGAAATCCTAAATACGTGAATTATACTAAAACGTATTAAAAGAAACGTAAATAAAATGCAACTACGTCTATACTAAGTCCTAAAAATAATCTAAAATTACTTTCTAACTAAGAATGATATTAGAAAATTAACTAAGAATTAAAACTAATTTTTATGATTTTTCTAGAATTTATTTGAATTAAAAACTAATTTAAACAAATTTAAATGTTAAAAATTACAAATTAAACTAGGAAAATTATGGAAAAATATTTTTTTTGGTTTTTTATATTTTTCTTAAACTAGGAAAATTGAAAAATTATTTTTTGGAACCTTTTCTGATTTAATCGAGTTAAATGCTATTTAAAAAGTATTAAAAACTAGTTTAAATCAAGAAAAATAGCAAACAAAGTTGGAAAAATATGAAAAATTCAGGGAAATTCTAAAATATTATTCTAAATTTATGAAAAATATCAAAACCTATGCTAGTGTGCAAGAATTGAGAGCTGTAGTGAAACTGCCTTCTAAATAAGCACTTGTAATAAGCTACAAGCTACTGATAAGCACTAATTGATCACAGAAGCTAG
Source organism: Chrysanthemum makinoi (assembly GCA_910596185.1). NCBI lineage: Eukaryota > Viridiplantae > Streptophyta > Magnoliopsida > Asterales > Asteraceae > Chrysanthemum > Chrysanthemum makinoi. The sequence goes on from OU343224.1 coordinate 279,058,238, forward strand.
AATATGCTAAAACAACTTAAATGCAATCTATATAAGCTAATCTCAACCTCTGAAAAGCAATCTATAATGGTATGAGCTGAATAACTACTTAAGTAACTTAGCTACTTAGACCCTACTTTAAGCTTGAAGCAGCTTATTCAATAAGCAAATCTGAAAACCAAGAGTTGAGATCTCAAGACCACCAAGCAATCAACCACTAGAACAAATATCAGACCCTAACAAGCCAACATGAGCCCTGTGCAAGGTTTACAAGGAAGTGGAATCACTCACATAGCTAAATGCGACCTGAGGCAAATCAGCTCTATTTAAGAGCTTTTTAACTGCTTAAGATGATTTCCAAAAATTTCTCAAAAATCAGATTTAGAAACTAGACCAACTGAACTTAATTATCCCAAAGTTTCACTTGTTATGAATCAAAACTGAATCCATGAAAATTCCATAAACTTTTGTAAAAACTGAGTTTTTCAACTTTTGACTTTTGGACAGAATTGGTGTTTTGACCAAAATGAGTTTTGATCTTGCAAAAACAGATTGAAATTATGATTTTAGATGCAAAGTGACTTAAATAAGCTAACCTATAACAAATTAAGACCTAATGTGCAAGTTATCTCTAACTGATGCTAACTGATTAACCTATGAGATCAGATGAAATGTAATATTGACTAAAGCTAAAAACAGATCCAATTTCAAGACTAGTTTGAGTTCTATGAGACTATATAAGACTAAGCTTAACAAATTAAACCATAAAGAGCTCTAAAACTCCAAATAGCAATTTATCCCAAACACTAGTTAATGAGCAGTCATGCCAATTTCTACAATTAAACCATAGTTTAAAACTTACTCAAACTTCCTCACAGATTTTATAAATTGACTTACAACTATATGAATTAAATCTAACAGCAATTCTATACTAAGATCTACTATTGCAACAGATGACAAAAACTATGCAAACTATAAAACTAGGATATCAATGATATTAGAGGCTAATTTCAATTAATCTACTGATATTAAGCTAAACTAAACTAGATATAATTCTAAACAAGCTAATCAAACAGGATTTAATAGCTAGAACAGATTTAGACAGAATTTGGTACTCACAGTTTTGTCCAGCCACTATGGCTTGCAAATCAATCAAATACCACTATCCTAACTGCTTTTCAACCCAAATCCAGCTTAGTTTCAACCCAGTAACAATCTCACTTATCCCATATCCAATACCATAACAAAAATCCAGCAACACATCTGCAGTAGTTTACTTGATTTGACTGTAATGAAATTTATTGAGACTCTTCTGAGTAGATTATGTGTAATTACTTTAATTAGCTGAAATAATGTTTTATAAAGTTCAAAACAACAATGACTGAAACAGATTAAGATTTTAGAACAATGATACAATATTTTTTTTAAGATATTTTATTAATTTGTTTTTGATTTTTTTGATAAAATGAAATTATAAACTAGAAATGACTTGAATAAGCTGAAATTTTGATTAATTAAAACTAATAAGCTAATATTAAAGCTAAAAACAAGATTAAAATTGAAAGTGAGAGATTAACTAAAAACAGATTTTATTAATTAAAAGGAGATTACAAAAGACAATTGGAAATATAAAAACACTGAATGAAATTACACTAAACTAAGCTACTCTACTCAGAAAAATTACATATCATAGACTGTGATTGCAAAGGGGTATTTATAGCCACGAGCTCAAGCTAGGGAAGGATCTAGGAATCTTCATTCGTGCTTCTTTGAGTGCCTTGGCAGCCCTTGGATCATTCTCCACCTCATCCAATCAATCTAAGCCATTGGATCATTACTTCCACGCTGTTTCCACCAATCAGAGAAGAGGGATTTGAGAGAATGACACACGGATTGCCAAGCTGGCATCCGTGTGTCAGATATGTGTCAGTGATTGTACGAAATTACCCTTAATGATGGTTAATTTGCTCAATTAGGACGCGGGGTAATTTAGGGTTCTAAGTTCTGGGTAATTGGGGGTAAAAGTTGGCGCGTGAGGTTTTTATATAATAATTTGATTTCGGTTGACTGGGTTTGGGGAGTTTGACCAGGGTTAAATACGGGTTGGGTAAAACGGGTGAAAGGGTTTGGTTTGTTGGACCGGGTGAGAATTGTTTTGGGCTTGGGTTTTGGACTTGGACTAAGGATTTAATGGACTTAGGATAGAGATTGAATCCAATATGCATTTTAGGGACCATAAGTGTACATTCTGAAAATCCAGGGACCAAAGTTGTAATTCTGAAAATATCTTTCAAGGGCTAAACTTGTCATTCTCAAATAATCCAAGGGAGGAATTTGCAACTTTTGAATCTTCAAGGGTCTATTCTGCCAAATACTCAAAGTTCAGGGACTATTTCTAACAATTCTGCAAACTTTGATCAAATCTTCAAAAATCATCCTTAGAGAGTAGAAATCTTCACAAATGCATAATTCTGACCTTCCGGCTCTGCTTTAGCTCTCTTAATCTCTCGTGCTCGGGTTTTCTTCGGTTTTGGCTTCTTTTTGTGTGTTTTATCATATCCGTACCTGCACATGCAAAAACTCAAGAAACACACAAATGTTAGCAATAAACGGCTCTTTCTTGGTTATTTTGGGTCAGTTTTGATAAACAAAAGATATGTGTTTAAGCACATATCACACAACCTGTTTCTATACCTTCAGTTGATACTTCTGAAGTTTTCCTTGCTGGAAGGAATTTTAATTTGAATCCAGAAGCTGATGTATTTTCAACACCTGTTGAAGATTTATCTCAACATGTTTCTTCTGATGCACATCTGGATGACTCTTCTGAAGTTCATGTTAATACTCCTTCAGCTGATGTTGTTTTTGAATCTTCTGATAAAGAGACAGGAGTAATGGTTGACACTGAGCTTGGTCCAGATCTGGTTAGTGAACAGGAAAAGTTAGCACAAGACAGGATGTTAGATGAATGTGCCAATTTGAAGAAAAGTGATGAATTGGCTAAACAGCTTAAAGCTGAGTCTATTTCTAAATTGCCTCCTGAGAGACGAAAAGAATTAGATGCAATGGCTACTCAGATGCCTAATGCACACTGGGATGCTTATACTCAGCAAGCTATTTCTAATCCTTCACTTGCTTAGAGTATTTTGGGTGCAGATTTTGATAGTGAGAATTTTGTGGCTCAAATGATGTCTCGTGGACAACAAAGAAAGGAAAAAGAAGCTGCAAAGAAGAAAGCCATAACTGCTCAAAAGAACAAAGCTAAGAAAGAGAAACCACTAACTGAAGCTCAGAAGAAAGCAAATATGAGAATTGTGGTGAAAAATCAGAGTTCTTCAGTGTATAACACAGGTTTAACAATGAAGCAAGTCTTGGCTTTGCCTGATCATGTTCTGATTCGCAAGTATAATCACATCATGAAGTTTTCTTTATCTTCTTCAACATCTTCTTTCAATTTGAAAAGGATTGCTGGAAATATAGTTGCTCCACAGGCCAAAAGACCTAAGTTTGTTGAAATTGTGGAGAAATTTGATGATATTCCGCCTAAGGTGATGTCTTCAGTGGTTACTTCTGAAGCTACTCCTGATGCTACTCCTTCACCTCACAGAGTTTCTTCTGCTGAACCTTCTATGGTTTCTGCTAAAACAACTGCTGAAGTTACTAGTTCAACTGATAAGATTTCTTCTGCTGAACCTTCTTTAGTTTCTTCTGCAACACCTGATGTGCCAGTTTCAACTTCATTTGTAGGATCTGTTGATACAGAAGGAGATAATCTGGTTAAGGAAGCTGAAACAACAACTGTCAAATCTACACAGGCGCGAAAGGTGCTTGACAGAATAAATGCATTACGTAGTGGTATTTCTAGAGAAGCTCATGAAGAATCTGAAGATGTTCCATCTTCGGATATCTATATTCCTGGTAGGAGGCAGAAGAGGATGGCTAAACGTAAAGTCTCTTCTCTAAGGAGATCTGTGAGATCAGCTAGGATTCAGTCATCTCGCAAGCATATTAAGGTTGAGACATCTCACAAGGATAATCATGTGGATTTAAAGGCGATTGAGTCATCTTTTATCAAAGAAGGATCTACTGCTGATTTTCCTGAGGGGTCTCATGATGTTTTGATTAATTGGTCATTGAAAGATGATGAGCTTAATATCATTTACCGTTTGGATCAATCCACCATGCAGTTTCACTTTTTGAAGGAGATATTGCATTTGGTAGACAGGGCAGATTTGGTTACTTTGTATACCCTTGCCAATAAGTATTACCATTATAATGCACCACAGGGTTCTGGATTATATTTATTGGGAGATCTTCATGTTATGTTTGATTCTCAATCTCCCAATGGTAAAGGACATTTTATTTGGAAGAACTCTCATCTGTGGCGGGTTGAGTCTTGGAGATTTTATCCTCTGCCTGCGTGTGTGCATGTGGTGGAGACAAAGGGTGGTATTACTGTTTGTATGTTTGCTGAGAGAACTTATCCATTATCTATGAGGCTTATGGAAAGAATGCTTATCCAGAAGTTGGAAGTTCCTCCGGATCCTGTTGGAAATGATAAGTTGGATGCTGAACAATGTGTTGGCGTTATTAAGAATCAGCTATTGTCACATAGAAACTCATCTTGATTATGGTACTTTGTAATGGTTTGTAATTTTTGTTTATTTGTTTATTTCTTAGTAAAAAAAAAATTGTATATTCTTTGTTTCACTAACTTTTATTGCAGGTTTGTTGTATACTATTGTTGGTTATTAACTCACCAGATATACCTTGTGTATGTCAAAGAGTTGGCTAGTCCAAAGGGTACAACTTTGGTAAAGACACATCAAATCTGTTGATAGCTGTAATGGTTTGCTCAAAATCATAGGGTTTGCAACCACCCATGCTTAATTGCTGAGTGTTGTTTGGTCATCAATTCACCATGGTTTATTCCTTTTTGGAATCCAAGAATTGACTAGCCCACATGTATATGGCTTGTGGTAAAGGCAGTGGAATACCATATTTGGTAATCAGTTCACCAATACTAAGAATTGACTAGTCCGAGCAAACGGCTCTGGTAAAGACATTTCAAATCCGTTTATATAGTTGCTGATTTTCTAATAAATCAGATGGTTATTAGTGTACCGTAGTTTTCGAACTTAAACATTTGGCTACTCCAGTAGTGATGGCTATTGGTAAAGAGACATCAAATCCATTATTATTTTCAATGATTCACCTCTCACAGGAGTTAACACACTGGATGTGATGAGAATAGTATGAAACTAATATGTTTTGATGTACATGTTGTCATTTGTTCTTTGCAAAGACCGGAACTTTCATGTTTTGTCATCATCGAGGTGTCATTGTTTAGTGTTTTTGTTGTGATGTTAAGTACAATCCTCAAGGCGTTGAAGATCTATCAAGCTGGAACTTAACCATGTCAAATTCAGTTTAGGGAGGATTGTTGGGAATTATGTGAAGTATGAATTATGCTGATGTTTCTGCTGAAAGGATTCTACTGAAGTGTATGGATTCTGCCGAAGACATAATTCTGCTGAAGCTATATAGTACGTAGTTTGTTTCTGCGGAAATAGTTATTTCGTGTTTTCTATAGTTAGTTAGGATATGCATGAGCTTTATTAGGAAGTAATAATGTATATCTTATTTAGTTTTATGATTATACGTTTCTTAGGAAACAAGTTAGGGTTCCTTGCTTATAAAAGGAACACAATAGAATGATTATTGTATCGAATTGAAAAACAGAGTTTTACTAATATAAAGATCCATAGAGGATCAACGTGTTCTTAGTTATTGTGTTTGTGCTTATATTTGATTTTCCGCTAAAGAATATAAGTCGTAGAGATTGTCTATTCGTTTGCTTGTGATTACATAAGTAATACTAACGATCTGCGAGTGCTCAAGATCTATCAAGGTCTATAATGTTTCAACACAATTCTCAGTCTGCCTAATAGCAAGATATCAGTCCAATCCCAAAGAATCCCATCTCACTGCAGCCAAAAGAATCCTCAGATACCTTAAGGGAACTCCAAGCCTTGGACTTTACTATCCAAAGTGCTTAGGGTTTAACCTCAAAGGGTATTCTGACTCCGATTATGTAGGCTGCAACATGGACATAAAAAGTACCTCAGGATCTTGTCAATTTCTTGGAGGAAAGCTGGTTTGTTGGAGTGCTAAAAAGCAACAATCAGTGGCTATATCTTCAGCTGAAGCTGAGTATGTGGCGGCTGCAGGATGTTGTGCCAATGTTTTATGGATGAAAAGTCAACTCAGTGACTATGACATCCATTATAAAATGGTACCCATCTTCTGTGACAATACCAGTGCCATTGCAATCTCCAACAACCCCGTCCTTCACCAAAGAACCAAATTGATATCAGATATCATTTCATCAAAGGCCACATCATGAAAGGAGACATAGAACTCCATTTCATCCCTACTAAATATCAACTTGCTGATATCTTCACCAAACCTTTAGATGAACCTACCTTCGAGGAAGAAAGTTGAATTGGGAATGCTTGACATTGAAAGTGACAACACTGAAAATCAATCCCAATCTCAGTGAGTTCTCTCTGAAATGGTCCATGCTCCCTAAACAAAACCCTAGAACAACCTTCTCACTGAATGAGTAAGACTCATTCAAGGACCCTGACAGTTGATATTGAGCATTGAGTAACTAAATACACCAAGTATTTCAGTTACTTAAATGTCCTAGGTTGGCAAACATACCAATTTAATATAGGAATATATGTCTCTATGTCCTTCTATCAGTCAAGTCAAGGGTCCCTTAAATGTTACCTCATCCCACTTGGCATTAAATGCCTCCTCTCACATCTAATATCCTAAGGATATTTTAATCCTACAAAATGCACTTTTACTATGCACTGCAACTGTTCCCTTGAAAATCGGGAAATTACTGCGGGTAGTGGAGTGGTGGCATTAAATGAGGTAAATAAAACGTTTTCAAAAACCAACTTTACAAATCCTCATTAGTACAAAATCTACCCTTCTCACCACTCTATAAAAACCCCTCTCAAAACATTAAAAACAGACACAAATTGTTTCTGCATCAAAACGATGTCAAAATTATTTCTTAAACCCAGAAAAATTTGTGAGTTCTTTAAATCCTCAACCAGTTTTTAACAAAAAAATCTTTTATGTAAACCATTTACAAAAGATTTTTCTTCACCAAACTCAAATGTTTTTCAACTTTTTGATTGTTCTTGTCGAATATTTTCAAAAACCTAAAATCTTTCAATGGAAATGGCAAGAACATAAAGCCTTCATTTTGCACCTCAGTGGGTGGGCGATCTTGAAAACGTTGAATTCAAAACTAATAATGTTATAGGAAATTTTGAATACCCTCTAATGTCCCAGCCTATAAGGGATTCATGAAATTCTTATTCAACTGCCCACTATAACAGGCCTTTACTCAGTCCTCTTCTATAATGTACCAAAACCTCCTCAGGGAGTTTTGGGCAACAGCTGTGGCCTATGATCCGACACCCTCAACTGATGAGACAGACCTTAGACCACTCAGGGAGTTTCTCATCAAGTTCACACTTTTTAACGGGGAAAAGTCACCCTGGACTATAAAATGTTTTGTACATCAACAGGGCTTGACTATAATCCTGGTAACTATGTTGCTCATCCTGACCCTTCCACGGTTAAGGATGAGTTAAAACAAATTGTTTTAGATCTAAAGTTTTTGGACAGAACCCCGGTCACCAAGAACTCTTTTCCTGCGGCTTGGAAGATCCTGTTCACATTTGTGATTCAGGTTCTCGGTGGGAACCACTCATCTACTGAACAAGTTAACTCTATTCAGTTAATGATGACATATTGCTTGATGACAGGGACTGCTGTCGACATAGGGGATATCATTTACAGTGATCTCGTAACCAAGCTACTGAGCAAAACTAGGAAGAAATACATTTCGTATCCTAGGTTTGTCGCATGCGCTTTACAAGTGTCACTGGATTGCAATTATCCTTAGGAATACAAATATTGTGCTTTACCTGGCATCCTGAGTCAATCAAATTTTCAAAAAGACCCATCCCAAGTCACTGAAATTGAATTAACGGCCCATATGGTTGCTGTAAAAAGCCAGAGGGACTCAGTGTCTCCAAACCCTGCTCCCAAAAAGAGAAAGGGGAAGTCTTAGACTGGGACTAAAACCAAACCTAAGTCTCAGGGCCCTGAGGCTTAAGAAACATAGCCTAAAAGGCAAAGAAAGCCCAATGCTGATCTGCCACCCAAAGGAGACCCCCAAGCAACATCTACCTCGGTGACAACGAAGGATACTAATACATCACAGTCAGTGCCCTAGGTCACAACTACTACTCCCCAAGATCCATAGGGAAACAAACAACCTGCTGGTAGGGGAGCGCCTTCCACACAGCCCAAGGAGGACATTCTCCAATCACAGCTTTTGTCTGAGGGCAAAACGAATGATCCCAAAGAATCAAGGGGAAACGAACAACCCACTGATAGGGATATCACTGCCACCGCTTCTAAGGATAGCACTAGGAATCACCCACCAGTTCTTGAAGGAGCACAGGGGGACAAAGACTCAGAAGGACAAATACCACCCGCTGATATGGATGCTATCACCACCACTGGTTTGTTAACTATTGCTGAGGTCACTGATATTTTGTTCTCTGATGAAGAGCTTGCCGACAGTGAAGAAGAAATACTTTAAGCAGGAGAAGAAATGGATGCTGATGTTCAAACACAAGAACAAGAGCATCAGCCTTATCCACAAGAGACTAAAGAGTCACCTGCTCAGCCTGATGAAAATTACTGTGACTCCTCTTCTTCATCCTGTCCTAAGGAATTCAAAAAGTATGACAACATTCTTTCACTGACTGAAAGACAGCTGGTTATGTGGATCACAAAGGCTTCAAGGAAGGTATATTCTGGTGTTACTGATACTCTATGGGATCAGCATGTTGAAGCTGCTGCAAGTTATGTTGGTCTAAATGCTGAAGTGCTCACTACCAATGCCAACACTGACGAGCACAGGGAGCTAATGTATCAGCATCTACATAGATTGGATGAAAACCTGGTTAAATATCTCAAGTACTTTCAGGAGTCTCACACTAAACTGGATGAAATCAAGGATTCTGTTAAAGAAGACCCAACACTTAAATCCAAAGTGCTGGAGGCTACTGATGTCTACTTGAAGAATTCCTCCAGTCTAACTGAACTGATCAACACGCTTCAATCTGCAAATGTTCAGGGTCTTCAGTATTCTATTCAGTCTCTTCAATCAACACTGGGTTCCTTTGGATGCTCAAGTTACTGATCTGGCTAAAGCATCATCTTCTATGGCCTAGAATCTTGGGCCTAGAATGACTGCACTGGAATTATCTTAGGCCAATCTTGCTGAAAAGGTCACGATTCTTCAACAAGATACATCTGACATCAAGGCCATGGTCTTAGAGATATATCAAGCCTTTAAAAGTCAAGCAACTCCTACTCCCTCAGTATCCCAAGAAACTCTTGCTCGTACTGACGTTGCATCAACAGTTGAGGGGGAGAGGACCACTGAAGAGACTCCTTCTCACACTGAGGGGGAGTTAGCTCAACCAATATCTGCAACACCACTCTCATCAGTCCCACGATCATCAACAACAGCAACAACCACAGTGACAATGACAGTAGCAACAACAACACCAATCATCACAACAACACCTCCACTGGTAGCATCCTCTGCATCTGCTCAGGACAAAGGAAAAGCCATAATGACCACATCAAAGCCTGAGAAGATTCCCTATGTCATCGGCAACACAAAGTACCTGATCACTCCAGCACAGCTAACTGCCTACCTTGAAAAGGAGGACAAGCGAAAGAAACTAGCTGAGAAAGAAATGAAAAGCAAAGAAGCACTGGTACAAGTACTGGCTGAATAAGCTGAAAAGCTTAGAATTGATCCCAAGAAGCTTGAAAAGGGACAGGTAGGCCAAAAGTTCAAAGATGCTCAGACTGCTCAAATGGCTGCCATGAGAAAGAAACTAGATGAAAAGAACAGGGAGGTCGCAGCCATCAGGCAGGAAAGGATTGACCACTACAATTGGTCCATGACTAGCAGAAGGCTACCTGAGAAGATCACTGATGTGAAAATCATCCCCAAGTCCAAACCACTAGCAATGAATGTCTAGAGGGAGGATGAAAAAAGGCATTTTGAGGTTCATGATCCCATGAAGTTCACTAACTTTGGGATCACTGAACTTGATGAGCTTGGTCCTATCATAACAAAGAAGCAGAATGCAATGGTCAAGGACAACTTGGGATTCAACCAGCTCTAACCGCAGCTCAAGGATCTCAGTCTCAGCCAACCCATGGTAAGAGGAAAATGGTTGAAACTGGACTTGAAATCAAGGTACCTGGCCTGGACTGCAACAGGGAGCTACCTGAAGGTATGAAGTTTGTGAACTGTCTTTGTATTGAAAAGCCTGAAAGAGGACTTTTCTTTATTGATGTCTATGGGAACCCATCATTCCAAAGGTGGAGTGACATTGATCTTGCAGGGGTGTCTACAATGGCAAGCTACCTACCAGTGGCCTCTCAAATCCAAACTCCAAAAAACATCAAGTTCTGCACTGACCTGCATGCTAAGATAAGAGAACACCCTGACAAAGCATTCTCAAAATGCAAGCAAACTTAAACAAACCGCAAGGTAAAAAGGGTCAAAACGCAAGCTTAAAGACCGGGCCAAAACGCATGAAGCAAAGGAGTTCAAAACGCAAAACAAGCTAAAACACAAGCCTAAGGACCGGTCCCACCAAAAAATGTAGCTTTGTTCTTATTATCCAAAAAACCAAGCGCTACTCTGACACCCTCAATTATCCAAGATCAAAACGCAAGACTATTTGGTCGGACAAAACGCAATTTTGAAACAAAACGCACCCAACTTGAATTTGACCCACCAAGAACGCATGTGTATTTATAGTGGTTTGGCTACAAGGACACCTTCCTTGCCCTACTCCACTCCCCGAGTCACCTATTCGAGAGTTCGTAAACACTACACGACACCAATCTCCTTATGGCAGAGAAGCCTTCACAACGTCGCCTACTCTTTTTCTGGTACTAGGCTAACCACCGGGTTCTTTCTTACCAAGGTGAACCACACCTATCACAACGTCGCCTACCCTTTATCAGGTACTAGGCTAAGTACCTAGTTCCATTATAATGGAGGAACTACTACCCAACACAACACAACACCTAATCTCAAGGAGATTCACTCCTTATTACAACACCATCAAGGATATCACCATCCTTGGAAATAAACTAATACTATACGTATAACGATGCACCTCATCGATTATACGACCTAGGCATTCTTCCCTAATGCCACTTGATTTGATTCCTAGGCATCCTTCACTAATGCCTTTGACACAACGCTTGACACCTTTCACAAATGCCTTCATCTTGACACCTTTAGCATTCTTCACTAATGCTTTTGACACGGATGTTAAGCACCTTTCACTAATGCTTTCGTCTTGACTCTTTCGGCATCCTTCACTAATGCCTTCAACATAACACATCTACGGAGGAAGAAAGAACTATCAACAAGAGAACCTCAGTTGTCTTGATGATGACGAAGCATGACAACTCATGGACTTGAGCTTGCTCGACTTCAAGAAGTAGTGATCTCACCTTTAAGAGGAACCTAGAGAATTACATAAAAACAAAAGACAAACTATATAGAAAGATCCCTTAGGATCAGTGGTTAGAGAGGTACAATACTTGGGGAAAGTATGTGTGAAAGTGGCAAACCAAAAGGAAGAAATGGCTCACTATTTATAAAGGAGAAAGCTTACTGTTTCCCGGATCCCACGGATCCCTCCCACAAGGGATCCATCTAGTGTAATCCTAGGGATCCGTGGGATGCTTCTCTTTGCCCATGGGTATTTTGGTTATGGGTCATGGGTTGATCCATGGGTTTCTTATTAGATACAATGTATCTCATGAGTTCAATGTACCTAGTCAAGTGGTTTAGATAATACCATAGGTTATGGGTCAATACCATTCGTTAGTGTTTACCCATTTTAGTATATACTAGTTAAGTATATATTTACCCAAATATGTAAACACTAGTTGTTGTACATATGTATTACTAAATCATAAAATCACTTATACTTGTTTTAGTGTTTTATGTGAAAGCGTAAGTGTGTTAGAAAACTATTGGCTCAAACAGTTTACGTATTTTATTTGTTTCGTTAAAATGATTTACGTTTGTTATCGACAAAACATTAGAAGATCGTAAAATATAAATAAACGTTTTTACGGCTTATTTGTATTAACAATCTCCCCCTTTTTGTTGATGACAAAACATAAAATTATTTTAAGGAAAAACTAGAATTCGTAAAAAGTTTGAATTGGAGTTTTTACTCTCTTCTCCCCCTTTTTGTCGAAACCAAAAGAGCGTCGAAAAGAAACTAACACAAATTTTTTAAGGAAAACATGTAAAAAGAAAAGATGTAAAGTGAGTAAGTGACGGGAATGGTTCTCGTTTTAACTCCCCCTTGACGAGTCAATCCCTTTGTGAGGGCGTCAAGTACATAAAAATAAGTAAGCTAATGTATTGCAATTATGTTTGCAAATGGTTCGTCCTTGTGACGAAAATGCTCCCCCTTGAAGATTGCAACGTTGCAATGGAGTGTCATGAAGTATAATTCAAATAAGGATTATGTTGCAAATGGTTTTGCAATATGGTTTGACACAAAGCTCCCCTAGCTTTATGGTGTCAAGTTCTTCATGTGTATTTTGAAAATCTACAAAATAGAGGTTAGAGAACAAGAGTATAGTGCATAATTTCCTGCAAATAAGACTCAAGTTAGTAGCAAATTGTTCTTCTGTACCAAGGATCCCACGGTTCCCTTTGTGGAGGGATCTGTCTAGGCATTTTGGAGGGATCCGTCCTTCTGGTAATAGATGATTCAGCAAAGGTGTTATACCAAACAATGTTGAATATAAAAATGAGATATGTATACAAACAATAAACATATACTCAGATAAATATGGCAAGTAGGTTATCATTCAATAAAACAAAGAGATAATCAACAAATCTCTTAAAACTAAGAGAATGATCAAGCCATGTAATACATTTTTCTACTTAATGCTAATGAAGAATCTAAACTCAAGAGGCAACTACGTTCTTAAGGATGATCAAACATAAAATGAGATTCCTAAAAGTTCTAAGTTGAGCTTGAGGCTAGGACACCGTTTTGAGGCTCATGGTTGTTTGGGTTTGTTGACCTCTTTGAAACGTTCGAGGAGGTGATAAAACATGAAACGTTGCTCATCATGTAGTTCATGTATCAACCTTTCAACATGTTGACAATGATAGCAATCCTTGTCATGGTTTTGAGCTTCTTGAATCGGAGGTTCAAGTGATGTGGATTGAGGATCCTCAAATAGAGGAGGAATTAGTGGAGGCTCATTAAGTAGTGGCTCAACAAAGTTTGAGGGTGAAGGCAAAGAAGTTTCAACTTCCATGTGGTCGGGTGGTTGACTTTGATGTCTCCTCATAATCCAAAATGGACTAATGATATTGGTGCAAGTGTTGATTCAACACTTTGGTTTTGTTGCACAACCTTTTCAAGTGAATTTGTTGGTAGTGGTGGAAGATGAGATGTCCAAGGGGGTAAGTCCTCTAAGTTGTGAGAATGTGGAGATGATTGTGAGGTGTTACATGATGTGGCTCTAGGTACCAATGGTGTTGATTGGGTTGAAAAGGGTGTGTTTGGTTTAGTAGAGTTTGGTGTTGATATCCTTGTGGGAAAAATCCTCTTGGGAATTAGTTTGATAGGTTTCTTTGGTGTAGGGGAAATCCTAGCATTTGTGGACTTAACCGAAGATGATTCAGTTGAGGAAACTTCGTGTATGACCCTAGCAAGTTTCTTGGGTGGTTCTTGGGTGGATGAGTTAGCACTAGGAGCTTTTCTCATGATGAAATTGACTAAGGAAGATGTTTGTAATTGCTGAGAATTGTGTTTTGTTTGATGACTAAGGTGTTCTAGTAATATGACTTATAAAGGGAAGAATTTGTCAAGTGCATTTAAGACTTATTTTGGATCGATATACTTTAATCAAACTAACTTAACTAGCTTGTTAAGGTTTAACAACCTCGGATAAATCCTAAGTTATTAACAAAGAAACACTGAGCAATCTTTATCAAGTACGCGGAATTTACTTAACAAAGCTAAGAAGAATAACTTTTATTATTAACTCTAAATCTGCTTATTATGCAGATACTCTAAACAACTCTAAGATTATCGAACTTCTCTCTAAAACTCTAAATAACTTTCGAATTCGTAAACTCTAAAATTCATAAACTCGTACGTCGAATACCAATCTAGGAGTCCTTTTATAGGCTCAAGGATATCCTAGTCGGTTTACAAATTGTATCCTTGTACGACAAGTAATCTAATACAGAACATTCTAGAGTTACAATACTTTCCATAAACGAATATAACAGTTCTTTGTTCTTGCAATACTTTGACTTCGTTGTGCAGTACTTTGACTTTATCTTTAGCAGTACTTTGACTCTTTGACTTTTTCCAGTACTTTGCAGCTTACAGTACTTTATCAATCTTCAGTACTTTCATATCTTCAACACTTTCATATCCCAACAATCCTCCCCTAAATTGAATTCTACTTGCTTGACTTCAAGTTCCTTTGTGAATTTATCTTTAACAGTTTCATCTTTAAGAACAAATTGTTTCTTAGTCTTTGGATTGTATCTCTGTAGTTTCTGTGCATGTTAAAGTATCTCTAGAATTATTCTTTCACAGCAGCATCCAGCAAGCTCCATCTTTTCAAAGAACACAACAACATATGACAATTTGTTCATTAATTCAGTTTAAGTTGCATACTATTCTCATCACTTCCAGGTGTGTTAACTCCTGTGAGAGGTGAATCATTGAAAATTTAATGGATTTAGATCTCTTTACCAAAGCCATTAACTCTGGAGTAGCCAAATGTTTTGGTGTGTAAGACCATGGTACATTGATAACCATATGATTTTTAGCAAATCATCAGCTATCAACTGATTTGAGTTGTCTTTACCAAAAGTTGTACCCTTCTGGACTAGTTAGTTCTTTTAACTAATGGTGAACTAATTACCAATAATGGTTTTCCACAGCCTTTACCACAAGCCATTTTCTTGTGGGCTAGCCAACTCTTCACATTAACCGATATGGTGAGTTGATTACCATACAACTTATTAGCAAGTTGTCAACTAAAAACGGATTTTGAAATATCTTTACGAGCCCGTTTGCTCATGGATTAGCCAATCCTTTTGTAGCCATGGTGGATTGATGACCTATTGATGTTGCCATCTCAAAAACCATTTATTTCATTTAACATTTGTTTCAAAATATTTGTTACTTAACAAAAGATTTCTTTCAAAAATCACTTAACGGTTTAAAAGCGCAAGTAGTACTTTGATGAAAGTCTTGTTTGATCAGCAGATACTTTGAATAAAGTATTGATTTATCAAAAATAATTTATTCAAATAAGATTCATACCAGTCAGTCATCCTCATCAGCAATAGTAGTCCAGTTGATAAGTAGATTGATAACCATGCAAGCAGTTTCATTATCCTCTTCTACTTCCATTCCATGTTCTAGCATCCTTCTCATAAGCTCATCAGTAAGAGGATATCTTCTATTTACAAACATGTGTATCATTGTACCATTTTCCAGCTCTAAAACATGAACACCAGACTCTTCAAAGAATCTCCAGCAAAAAATTTCCCAATTCTCTTGATTCTTCCAAATATCATTAGTGCTCTCTTCTTCAGTTTCCCATGCAGTTGTGAGATCTCCAAGTAAAACTAAACCAATCCCTTCTAATGGATTATGGTCAAAGTAAGATTTAACCACATGATATAGATAGAATAGATCCACTCTATCTATAATGTGCAATAAATCCCATAGCCTATTAAATACTCTGAAACTTTCATCTTCTTCATGAAACATCATATAACTTCCTTCTTTGGATTTCACAACTTCAAAAGCACTAATATGAGATATGTTCATATTCATGTCAGCATCTTCTTTTGAATATTCAAAATCTACTACTCTGAGATAATTCCTTAGTTCATCTCTAGTCTCAGATCTTAACTCAACTTTTTCTTTCTTTGAGAACTGAACATCTGTAACTTTAGTTTTCCTTTTTCTTTTTAAACTCTTCTTCCTTTCTTCTTCATTCCAATTAGCTTCTTCTCTAAATCTTTGATGCCTGCAACATCCTTCTTATAAGCCTCTGTTTCAGCATCATATAGTCTTTTCATATCAACATAATTCAGCTTCTACAATCCTTTATATCCTCGACCTTTCAAATAAGCCATCATAGCATTCCTGTCTTTAGCTAGATTAGGTCTTCTAGGCATATATCTAACAGAGGGTAGGTGTAATGGTTCAGCAGCTTCAAACATCTAATTCATCTTGTAACTTCTTAGCGCTTCTCTACTCTGAGCTTCTTGACTTCTGAGCTTCTCTATCTTTAGCATTTAACTCCTCTTGAAGCTTTCTAGCTGCAGCTTCATTCCTAGCAACTTCAATTGCTCTAAGTTCTGCTAAAGTTAGCTTTTTCTTCTTAGTTTCAACCAGAACACCCTTTCCTTTATCTTTAGGATCAATTATAGGTTGAGAAGCTCTTGGTTGTTCCTCTTGAACTTCAGAAATAGTAACACCACCACTTGGTTGTGATAAATCTTGCAAAATTACAGCAATGAACTCATCATCACTTGCAGAATGGATGGGTTTGAGTGTAGCTTCCTCTTCTTGTATAACAGTTGTAGAAGGACTAGCTTCTTCTTCAAAATCTAATAATCTCGGAGTTATTAACTCTTGTCTGAAGGATCTTTGTTGTTGAAGAGCAGTACTTTGTTGTTCAGTACCTTGATCTTCAGTACCTTGAACTTGAACTTGCTCTTCAGTATCTTGAATGTTCTGTTCTTTAGTCTTTTCATGTGCTTCAGTACTTTCAGGTTCATTCTCCTTCTCAACATCTTCTTTCAAATTTTCTTCTTCTAAATTCCTCCCCAAGTTGACAGAAGATGGTTTATGAACCTGTTTGCCTTTTGTTGTCTTCTTAAATTTCCTTCGGCGCTTGTTTTCTTCCTTAACCCATAAGCGATATCGGTTAATAAAAGGTGCAACATAATTCTTTAACCGTCTATACTTGACCTTCAACCTCTTAATTTCTGTAGCCTGATCTTCAAATGATTTCTTCAATCTTGTCAATTCCCTTGTTAAAGCATAATTGTTGAGAATTTGACTTTCAGGCTCCATAGTTGGTTCATCGCCTCCAGATGACAAAGGTTCTGCATGTGGAGATACCTGTGGAGATGGTTGTGGAGATGCTTGTGGAGATGGAGGTGGTGGAATGTTAATATGTTCATGATCAGTACTTTGTGAAGCAGTACTGTGGGAAGCAGCACCTTGGGATGCAGCACTCTGTGATGCAGCACTTTGAGATGCAGGATGTTGAGAAGCAGTACTTGCAGATGCAGTACCTCCACTATCTTCATCTTCTCCAGCTTCAGCTCTAACAGCTTCAACAATTTCCATCATAGAAGGAGTTAATGGAGTATCTTGACCTCTAAATAAAGCACTCCTTCTTGCCATAAAGGTAAAAATCTTTGCTTGTTGTACAATAACAGGCAGTAAGTCTGTAGGCTTTGGCACATCAGCAAGTTGCTTGTTCAAGAAAACCTGTATAAACCTTGGGTACATTAGCCAATTAGATCCATGTGAGATATGTGAGAGCATGCCATCCAGTATTAGCCGTGAGAAGTTAAAAACCCGATTTGTAGCTAACCCAACTATAGCAGATGCTATATTTGACCCAAACTGCTCCCAAGAGGTACTCTTAGCACTTATGCAATGGAGCAACACATGAACCAAAAATTTCCAATGAGGACAAAATAAGGGTTTCTTGAATGTTTGTTCTGTTAATGACCCTTCATAACCAAGATTCCTAAAAGTATCCCAAATCAGTTGTTTGTCGAAACGAATAGCCCCTTCTTCATGACCAAATAATAAATCATCTCGAATAGAGGCTTCTGTAATCATCACAGTCCTTCCAGCAACTGTTGAGCGAACATAATATTCATTATTCTCCATGTTATCCCTAGCATTAGCCCAAAATTCTTGAATCCAAGGAGCAATGATATCCGGCTCCACTAAAAGAGCATAACTGATTGGCGACCCAATAAGATAATCAATCATATCATGAAAAACCACATTCGCCTCAGTCTTTTCCAAATTAGCTACCATATTATGCTTTGAAATAGTAGGACGATTTGCCATTGTTGATTATGTAAGAACAATAAGAGGTGTAATCGAATAATATAGAGATGATGAGAAAAATATGGAAAAGATTCTAAAGTAGCAATATAAGAGGGAAAATCGGAAAGTAGTTATTTATAGGTGAGATTTGAAAAAAAATCACAGCCCATAATAACAAAGTTACTGTTAGCATTAATTACCCCTCAATATAACCGTTGGAACAGTACTTTCATAAGACAAACAGTACTTTCCACGTATGCAGTACTTTCCCAAGTAGTACTTTCCAAGCAGTACTTTCATCAAAAACAGTACTTTTCCAAATTCTTCAGGATAAACTAAGTATACATAAATATCCTCCCCTCAAGAAATACACAGGACTATACTAATACTAAATAGTCCTCCCCTTAAATGTAGCTCAGTAGTTAATCATGCCAATGCTCACCACCAAGTGATTGAATCTTGAAACATCAAAGCCTTGGTGAGTAAGTCAGCTACATTATCATCTGTGTGAACCTTAACCACATTAATGAGTTTGTGCTCATAGCAATCTCGATAAAGTGATGCCTAATCTGTATGTGCTTGGTCTTGGAATGATAAACTGGATTCTTCACAATACAAATGGTACTCTCATTATCAATGTTGATAGGAGTATTCTTGCAATTGAATCCATAGTCCAAGAGTTGATTCTGCATCCATAAAACTTGTCCACAACAACTTGCGGCAGACTATATATTCACTTAGAGGATATTGCGCAATTGTTTGTTTCTTACATTGCCGTGGAGACTAACCTTCTTCCAAGATATTGGCATCCTCCAGTGGTTGATCTTCGATCATAGTTATCACCTGCATAATCACTATCTGAAAAAGCTTCCAAGTGAAAAGGTTCTCTTTTGGATACCACAACCCCAATTTAGGTTGTTGCTTCAACTTCACTGCATTCATGTGAGAAATCTTTGGTGAGACTTGATATCTTGCACATAAAAAAACTGCAAACATGATATCAGGCCTTGATGCAGTGAGATACATAAGAGAGCCAATCATTGATCTGTATAACTTGACTTCAAAAGGTTGACCATCTTCATCTTTGCCCAATGAGTTGATAGATTTAATAGGTGTAGTAACAGTCTTCATATCATCAAAACTGAATTTCTTAAGTATGTCTGTAACATACTTGTCTTGACTGATAAAAATACCTTCCTTTGACTGCTTAACCCGAAGTCCCAAAAGAAAGTTAACTCTCCCATTGAACTCATTTGAAATTCCTTACGCATCAGTTGCTCAAACTCCTTAACCATGGACTGTTTGGTAGCCCCAAAGATGATATCATCAACATAGACTTGAAATAACATGATATCTTTCTTATCTCTCTTGATAAACAAAGTCTTGTCAATAGCTCCCCTTCCGTATCCATGTTGCAATAAGAATGTAGAGAGTCTCTCATACCAAGCTCTAGGTGCCTGATGAAGGCCATAAAGAGTCTTAACCACCTTGTAGACTTTGTTTGGATGTTTAGGATCTTCAAAACTAGGAGGTTTTTTGACATAAACTTCCTCTGTAATCTTGCCATATAAAAGGCACTCTTGACATCCATCTGGTAAACTTGAAATCCCATATAAGAAGCAAAAGCAAGAAATATTCTAATAGCTTCTATTCTTGCTACTGGAGCAAACACTTCATCATAATCTACTCCTTCTTCTTGTCTATAACCTTGTGCTACTAACCTTGCTTTATTCTTGATAACATTACCTCTTTCATCTCTTTTGACTCTAAAAACCCATCTGGTTCCAATAACTCTCTTCCCATCCGGAAGATCACATAAAACCCAAACTTCTTGAAGTTTAAATTGAAGAAGTTCTTTCTGCATAGCTTCAACCCAGCTTTCTTTAGTCAAAGCTTGAGCAATATTCTTGTGTTCCTCTTGAGAGATAAAACAAGTAAATAGGCAGGTTTGATGGTCCTTATGATTTAGCTTGTTTTGTTTATACACAAAGCTAAGTAAAGCATTGTGAGGTGTAGAAAAAGTCTTAGCTCTGTGTCTATTCATTACTCCAGAAGTAGAAGGACCAATGATTTGATCAGAAGGATGATTCTTATGAATTCTTAAGCTTGGAGACTGTGGAACTCCATAAGTATCCTCCAAATTAGTAACATCGGCACCTTCATTGGAATTTGAGAAAATACCTTCATCTTCAAACTCATCATCGGTTTCTTCTAATCCAGGCATGGTAGGATCATCCAAATCATCTAAAGTAATCTTGTCAGCAGTGCAGATACTTTGGTCGAAAATACTTTCCAAAGTATCTTGTAAGAGTACTCTGATCTTGTTCTTCTTCTTTGCCTCTTCATAAGCTCTCTGTGTTCATCGGTGTAAGAATGTGCTAAAACATCTTGAAGAAGCATCTGATTAAGTTCCTCATGAATAGATTGATCCTCAGCAGACAATGAGGATTGTGGTGCAACAGTACTTTGCTTAGGAGCATCATTACTTTGCTTTGGAACATCAGTACTTTGTTTTGGACTAACATGATCTTCATCAGGAACAACATCAGGTCTAATATGAACTCCATGAACAACATATTGTAAATCTTCTCCATTGTGCACAGGTTGATTTTCTTCTCTAACAGGTACATAGTTCATGGAAGGAGTTAAAACCTCAAGATCAAACATCCAATCAGGTCCTTTACCTTTCTCATTGTCTTGATCTTCTAAAAACTCAACATGAAGACAATCTTGAACCTTCTTAGTGACTATGTTGTACACTCTAAAGCCCTTACTGTTGGTACATGGTTCGTTGTGAAGTGAGTGTGAGAAAAACACAAATATCAACAATACCAAATTAACCGTAAAATTCGACAAATTAACCTTTTAGGAAAAAGGTCAACGTGCCAAACCTCACGGGTGTGATAAAAGTGATACCGGGAAAGTGATTTCCCCGGGTCGTGTCCCAACGAGGTGTGAATGGAAGGATTCGTTGAGCTTCGTGATTTGAACTTGAATTGGATTTTAATGATTTGGATTTGATTACGTATTCTACAAATTAATTACGGAAAGTAATTAAGGCAAGGAACCTAATAAACTAAAATAAACTATCACTAAGCCTAAGGAATGATAAAACGAAGCTACACTAAGTCCTAGGGTGCAAAAACGTAAAAATGTAAAAGCAGGAAACAACAGGAGCCATAAGCGTAAAAATTTTGCAATTTAAGGGCTACGGGTGTGAAATCAATTTTCCTACGTTCTATTTGACTAAAAATAATTTTAGGAAAAAGCGGAATATTTTTTTTGACTTTTAAATTAATTTCTACGAATTAAAATCTATTTAACACTAATTAAATTATTAAAAATACTAAACTAACTTGGAAAAATCTGAAAATTTCACAAAAACTACTTTAAGTTATGCTAGTTCTAAGAAAATTGAGAAACTTGGTGGTTGTTTGAGAAAATAAGCACGAAATAAGCTAAAAACAACTTATAAGCAAAAGCATCAAACACCCCTATGTATTTAATGATGCAACATGTGGTAGAGACAAGACCCAAGGGCGCAATGGTTGAGGTGTGGTGTTGTGAACTGGATGGCGTGGGTTCGAGTCCCACCATGCCAGTTTTTTTGAAACTTTTTTTTTTAGATTTTTCTTTTGGAACTTGAAGATGAGATCAAATAATGAAACTTTTGTAAAAACTTTCTTCTAAATACTTGTCAATAAGCTGTTTGAATCAGCTTTTTTCAACAGTAAGCAAGAAATACAACCAATCACCTTATTAAAGCATACAACCAAACACTCCTTTGTCACTTATTTAGAAACTGTTTGGGCAGATTAAGCAATAAGCAATTAGACAAAAGATGAATGAGTGAAATAGAATGAAAATGAGCTTCCTAAGTGAGATAAGCAATAAGCACAAGGGAGAACAGTTGGTTATTGGTTACACTAGGGAAAGTCCTAAACTGCTTATCAAATAGAAATAAGCAAAAGTAAGCTACAAAAGTATTAAATAAGCTAAATTGTATCTACACTAATCTAGCTAAACTTACAAGGCAACAAGGATCCTAAATAAGCTATCCTACCAATCCTAATAAGCTAAAAGGGAGAGAAAGGGAATAGAGAATATGTTGTGACCTGTTGGTGCATTGAGACAGGACAGTGCCAAGTGGCACTTTTGGAGCTTAATCTAAATAAGCTAGAGATTAAAACAGCCTCTGAGCTTCTGGCCACTCAAAGCTCACCTAGCCAACTGCCTTTTGCCCCCCTGTCTAGTCACCTTTGAAAAGCTCAATACGACTTATAAATAATGAGTTACCCTCTGCAAAACCAACATCACATTGCACGGGACATCCTTCTGGCCAATTGACCCACTTTCACCCATCAGCAGCCCTACCTACACATTTTTTTGAATTTTTCCTTCTTAACCCGCAGTTGGACAAGCTCTTGAGCTTTTGATTTTTATTTTTATAAATTTTTAACTTAATTGAAACTTCACTTAATCTTATGTTCAAAACACGAGAAACTCTCTCTCTTTTTCTTTGAAACAGATTTCACTTCAAAATTAGTGCAACCTTGTAAAACTCTTTTCACCCCAAGACAAGTGATTCCTAAGCTCAAAATTGGTGTGACTACTCAGGTCAAAGTGGGTAGAAACCACTTTTGACCCATTTTCTTACTTGACCCAAACACTTCTCAATGAGTGATTTCACTTTGAAAAGCAGGTTCATTCTAGACCTTAGAAATTCTTTTGCTAAAAATTAAGTTGCAACTTAACTAACACCTTTTGGAAAACTCCTTAACTCTTGATAAGCACACAAAAAAAGTTAAATGTAGCGAGAATAAAGAAAATGATACTTTCATTAATAAAAAAAGAACATTACAGTTAGAACTTGAAAACATAAAGCTGATTTTAAAAAAGAAACTAAGAAAAAGGTTGCCTTATAATAATGGCTACATACTCCTATTTATACTACAACTAGAGTCTTCAATCTCTTAAGGTCTTCACATGTGCTTCTTGTGTTGTGTTTCTTCACGTGAGACAAGCAAGCTAAGAGCCATTTGTGCTTTCTTGAGATGATCCAAGCCATCCAACAGTTAGGTACCATTTGAGCTTAATCCTCACCATCCACTATGTCTTTTTAACAAGGATAGCTGACTTGGACATTGGGAGGAGGGTTGAAAGAGATAAGTGGGTTTGGGAGTTGGGATTACCTGGTTAAAAGGGATGAAGGAGGGTTGAGTGTTTTGGGAAGCAGAGAAAGAGAAAAAGAATCTAGGGTTCTGGGTTTGATTTGGGCGGGAATTGGAGAAGGCAGGGAGGTGGGTGTGTATTACTTGACCGGGTCAGGGATTGGGTTGACCGGGTTTTTGGGTTGGGTCAGGTTGTTTATTTTGGGCCTAGATAGTATTTTGGACTTAGGATGGAACCATGAAACCCATTTAACATTTAGGGACTAAAATTGCACATTCAGAAATTCCAGGGACCAATGCTGTAAATTATGAAATTGTAGTCCAAGGGTTGGCTTTGTCATTCTACAAAAGTGCAAGGATTTGAATTTGCCAATTTTGAAACTTCGAGGGACCAAAAGCGCAAATTTCCAAAATTTATCAAAGTGACCAATTTTGACAAGTGAGAATTACCAAAGGACTAAAAATGTTTATTTTCCAATTTAAAATGTCCAGGGGGTGAATTCAGTCATTCTTTGAAATTCCGAGGGACTAAAGTTGCCATTTTTAAAAGTTGGGGATTTGAAGCGCCAATTATGCAAACTTTGTTCGTTTTTCATCTGATTTTGATAATTTTGCATCTGAAACATATAAAACATAATTTTGAGATATTTTCGGTTATTTTGATGCAATTCGGTGTTTTTAGATGTTTTTGCGATTCAGTTGATTTGACCTAAAATGATGCGTGAATCGCACTCATCAAATCCCCACACTAGAACATTGCTAGTCCCTAGCAATCTTTTGAGAAAAACTTAATGGATTTGAGTCTCTTTGCAAAAGCCATTACTTAGAGTAGCCAAATGTTTTAGTTCAAGTAAGAACCATGGTACACCGATAACCATATGATTTTGAGCAAACCACCAGCTTTCAACGGTTTTGATTTGTCTTTACGAGAAGCCGTTTATTCGGACTAGCCAACTCTTAGACAAATTATCAATATTGTCTTTGGTGAGTCGATTACCAATTATGGTTTTCCAACTGCCTTTACCACAAGCCATAAACTTGCGGGCTAGCCAACTCTTCACAAATTAAAGATATGGTGAAATTTGAATACCATACAATTTTGGGCAAATTGCAAGCCGTCAACGGATTTGAGATATCTTTACCAAGAGCCGTTTGCTCCGGATTAGCCAATCCTTTTGTTTATTAGACATGGCGGATGATAACCATAAAAAATTTTGGTCAAAAATGGGGAATTGGGTGGTATAATTACATGATAAAATTCGTGAGAATTCCTCCCCACACTAGAAATGAATATTGCCCTCAATATTCAAAGTACCGGCTGTTATGCCGAAACAAGGAACGTAAAAGGGAAATACTACGACCATTATTTGAAAGGTTTTTTTTTATAGAAAACTTATATACAACAAATGGGGGCAACACCCCACACTAAGGAATTGGTACACGGGTGAAAACCCATGTTATGCTATTGTTTTTGTTAACCGAGTCGCTAGCTTGACTCGACCCCGAATTTATTTGTCCTTGGGAAAGCAAGTGGAAGAAAATCTCCATCGGACTTTCATTCAAGATGTTTGGACAAACATTTGAAGCACGTGAAAGTTCCACTCTGATGAGATATATTCCGGCTAAAGAAGAAGAAATGCGGGGTCAAAGATGGTATCTTCACTCTCGTAAGAGTTAAGACACGGAGAAGAAATAGGGGGAGAAGGCAAAGTGACAATGAGTTGACAACGGTTGGGATGGGTGGACAAAAGATTAGATTGAGGAACATTTACGGAATGTTCAAAGATCTTTTCCACCGCAAGAGAAGTCACAACATCCGTGTAGGACAAGGGAGAACAGTTGGTTATTGGTTACACTAGGGAAAGTCCTAAACTGCTTATCAAATAGAAATAAGCAAAAGTAAGCAAAAGTCCTAAACTGCCCTCAATATTCAAAGTACCGGCTGTTATGCCGAAACAAGGAACGTAAAAGGGAAATACTACGGCCATTATTTAAAAGGTTTTTTTTTTTTTTTTTTATTAGAAAACTTATATACAACGGCGGGGGCAACACCCCACACTAAGGTGGTACACGCGGTGAAAACCCATGTTATGCTCTTTGTTTTTGTTAACCGAGTCGCTAGCTTGACTCGATCCGAATTTATTTGTCCTTGGGAAAGCAAGTGGAAGAAACAATCTCCATCGGACTTTCATTCAAGATGTTTGGACAAACATTTGAAGCTCGTGAAAGTTCCACACCGTGAGATATATTCGGCTCAAGAGAAGAAGAAATGCTTAGGGGTCAAGATGGTATCTTCACTCGTAAGAGTTTAAGACCTGAGGAGAAGAAATAGGGGAGAAGGCAAAGTGACAATGAGTTGACAACGGTTGGGATGGGTGGACAAAAGATTAGATTGAGGAACATTTACGGAATGTTCAAAGATCTTTTCCACCGCAAGAGAAGTCACAACATCCGTGTTGGACTTAAGAAATATCCGAGAATGAACTCCCTTGAAAGGTAAGATACCGGGTTTGAAAACTTTATCCTCGAGAGAGGAATGAAAGCATGAAAGTATCAACCATGGTAAAATCCTCAAGGGTGGATGAGTTACTCATGGATGAAAGGGATGCGAGCATTTTGCTCAAAAAGCTCATCCTCAATTCTCGGAGGAAGAGGATCGATGTGAGCGAGTTCACCGGCGAACTCCTCATGGAAAAGTCTACTCCTTTCGGAAGGAGGAAGCAATTCAAATGTGGGCGACTCATACTCGGGGAAGAAAGATGAAAAGTGGGAATGCCACTACTCTCTTTTAGTATGAACGTCATGAATGAATACATCAAATTCGGAAGAGAATCATTGGAGAAAGCCTCAAGTTCAAAGAAATGTTTTGGGCTTTTCCAAGATAGAGTCACTATCCCTTGAGGATAGGAGATGAAGCGGCTTAGCACATAATGATTCGATCTTAGAAGCGAGGAGATTTTACATTGAACAATTTTTCACGAAGTATCTCGTCCTCAATTTCGGATCATCGGAATCTCTCACCTCCTCTAAGCTAACTAGCTCGGAGGTAACTCCTCGACATAATCGATGTCTCCATAAGACAAAGAATCGTCAAACTAAGTACAATCGTTGTCGAATGGGAGAACATCTCGACATGATCGTTTGGGATGTCAAGAGGAGGAGAAGAATCATCATCAAGAGGCGCATCAAACATATTACGGGGAGATAACCTCGGACTCACTTGGGGTTGGGACAAGGTTCTCAACACAAGACGGTTCCGCTTCCGAGAATAGTGCTAAGATTTTCGTCCCCCATTAAAAGATTATCCGACGGTTCTAAGGTAGATAGGCAAAATAAGGGCGGAGAGTGGACATGTGCGGTACTTTGTGGGCTTGAGATATGCACCTTGTCCTTAGTCATCTCCCAATCCTCCTCATCCTCGTCATCGAGGCGGCAAGCCTCGTTAAATAGGAGAAGCTTTGGAGCTGCTCCTCGGCTAGTAATCTTTAGATTTCGCGGCTGACTTGTTCCTCGGAAAGTTCTTCAAGGATACAAGGATATTGATCGATGACGGAAGTTGTGGGGTTGGACATTGTCAAAGCCGGAAGTGTTATAACAAGGATCGGGTCCAAAGTAATTATGATTCCACGATTGACATTGATAATCATCATGAGGACCCCCACACTTAGCACAATGAGGGTATTGGGGAGAGAAATTTTGAAACGATGTTTGATCATTGAAATTATGAAAATACGGTTCTCGTTGTTCAGGTATAAATTTTGTGGAGGTAGTTGAAATTGTTTTGAGGATAATTGAAAGAGTTTGGGTTAGAATCATAAGCGAATGAATTCTCGGCACAAATCGAACAACATCCATTGACAAGATAGTTTCCACACCATTCGCACATACATTTGTAACAACGAAAACCTTGTGGTAACAAGTCTCCACAACCGTAGCAATAATTTTGATCAAACAAAGATATTTTGGGCTCGGGAATAGGAATCGAGGGTTCAACAACATCACATAAAGCGGTATTTCGAATGAGGTTCAATTAAGAAGTTTTGAATCATGTCATTTACGGCCCTAAAGAAATCGTTGGTAAAACGTTCGAAGATTCGGAGTTGGGACAAGTGGTGTGCTCTTAGAGCTAGCAATTTCCACCATTTCCGTTATGGTCTCCAGTGTTTGAACGGGTTCATCGTAATCAATTCTAATTCTAGACCTTTTTTCATCGGCTTGAATTTGTTCAATTAGATTACGGGTTTTAGATTCAAAGAAAGTGTCCTCGGACCTCGGTGGGTTAATGCGAGGTAGTTCAGCTCCTAAACGTTTGAACGGGTTCGTCAACATTAGAGCGTATTTCGGGTTGTGGCGGGTGGTTGAAATAACTTTGAAAAGACTTTTCGATGGATAATTCGCACAAATCGCAAAATTCGCGAACTAGGCTTTCTTCACACACGCTCACACTCACTTGTGACGATGATGTTGATGATTGTCGACATAAGAATTAAACATATAGAGGGTTAAAGAGATAGAATTGAGTGATCGAGAGGATACGAAGGATAGAATTAAACGTCAAAAGAGGGTAAGAGAAATAGAATCAACGAATAAGAGGAATGAGAAGAATATTTTTGGTTTTTTTTGGATTTTATGAAAGCGGTAACTTCACGAGAAAGGTTCTTCAAGTCACAAATCGCAAAAACTTCACGATATTGTGCATAACACACTCGGCAGCGGCGCCAAAATTTGGTTCGTTGTGAAGTGAGTGTGAGAAAAACACAAATATCAACAATACCAAATTAACCGGTAAAATTGACAAATTAACCTTTTAGGAAAAAGGTCAACGTGCCAAACCTCACGGGTGTGATAAAAGTGATACTGGGAAAGTGATTTCCCCGGGTCGTGTCCCAACGAGGTGTGAATGGAAGGATTCGTTGAGCTTCGTGATTTGAACTTGAATTGGATTTTAATGATTTGGATTTGATTACGAATTCTACAAATTAATTACCTTGGAAAGTAATTAAGGCAAGGGAACCTAATAAACTAAAATAAACTATCACTAAGCCTAAGGAATGATAAAACGAAGCTACACTAAGTCCTAGGGTGCAAAAACATAAAAACGTAAAAACCGGGAAACAACCCGAGCCATAGCGTGAAAATTTTGCAATTTAAGGGCTACGGTGTGAAATCAATTTTCCTACGTTCTATTTGACTAAAAATAATTTTAGGAAAAAGCGGAATATTTTTTTTGACTTTTAAATTAATTTCTACGAATTAAAATCTATTTAACACTAATTAAATTATTAAAAATACTAAACTAACTTGGAAAAATCTGAAAATTTCACAAAAACTACTTTAAGTTATGCTAGTTCTAAGAAAATTGAGAAACTTGGTGGTTGTTTGAGAAAATAAGCACGAAATAAGCTAAAAACAACTTATAAGCAAAAGCTGCCAAACACCCTTATGTATTTAATGATGCAACATGTGACTGAGACAAGTCCCAAGGGCAAACGGTAGAGGTGTGGTGTTGTGAACTGGATGGCGTGGGTTCGAGTCCCACCATGCAGTTTTGAAACTTTTTTTTTAGATTTTCTTTTGGGACTTGAAGATGAGATCAAATAATGAAACTTTTGTAAAAACTTTACTTCTAAATACTTGTCAATAAGTCATTTTGAATCGGCTTTTTCAACAAGATAAGCGAAATACAACCAATCACCTTATTAAAGCATACAACCAAACACTCCTTTGTCCTTATTTAGAAAGCTGTTTGGGCGATTAAGCATAATAAGCAATTAGACAAAAGATGAATGAGTGAAATAGAATGAAAATGAGCTTCCTAAGTGAGATAAGCAATAAGCACAAGGGAGAAACAGTTGGTTATTGAAGTTACACTAGGAAAGTCCTAAACGCTTATCAAATAGAAATAAGCAAAAGTAAGCTACAAAAGTATTAAATAAGCTAAATTGTATCTACACTAATCTAGCTAAACTTACAAGGCAACAAGGATCCTAAATAAGCTATCCTACCAATCCTAATAAGCTAAAAGGGAGAGAAAGGGAATAGAGAATATGTTGTGACCTGTTGGTGCATTGAGCGGAGACAGATGCAGTGCCAAGTGGCACTTTTGGAGCTTAATCTAAATAAGCTAGAGATTAAAACAGCCTCTGAGCTTCTGGCCACTCAAAGCTCACCTAGCCAATTGCCTTTTGCCCCCATGTCTAGTCACTGAAAAGCTCAATACAGCTTATAAATAAGCTGAGTTAACCTCTGCAAAACCAACATCCTGTGTACGGGACATCCTTCAACCAATTGACCCCTTTCACCCATCCCAGTGACCCTACCTACACATTTTTTGAATTTTTCCTTCTTAACCACAGTTGGACAAGCTACTGAGCTTTTGATTTTTATTTTTATAAATTTTTAACTTAATTGAAACTTCACTTAATCTTATGTTCAAAACACGAGAAACTCTCTCTCTTTTTTTTTTCTTTGAAACAGATTTCACTTCAAAATTAGTGCAACCTTGTAAAACTCTTTTCACCCCAAGACAAGTGATTCCTAAGCTCAAAATTGGTTTGACTACTCAGGTCAAAGTGGGTAGAAACCACTTTTGACCCATTTTCTTCTTGACCGAACACTTCTCAATGAGTGATTTCACTTTGAAAACAGGTTCAGTTCTAGACCTTAGAAATTCTTTTGCTAAAAATTAAGTTGCAACTTAACTAACACCTTTTGGAAAACTCCTTAACTACTGATAAGCACACACACAAAAAAAGTTAAATGTAGCAGAATAAAGAAAATGATACTTTCATTAATAAAAAAAAGAACATTACAGTAGAACTTGAAAACATAAACTGATTTTAAAAAAAAGAAACTAAGAAAAAGGTTGCCTTATAATAATGGCTACATACTCCTATTTATACTACAACTAGAGTCTTCAATCTCTTAAGGTCTTCACATGTGCTTCTTGTGTTGTGTTTCTTCTGTGAGACAAGCAAGCTAAGAGCCATTTGTGCTTTCTTGAGATGATCCAAGCCATCCAACAGTTAGGTACCATTTGAGCTTAATCCTCACCATCCACTATGTCTTTTTAACAAGGATAGCTGACTTGGACATTGGGAGGAGGGTTGAAAGAGATAAGTGGGTTTGGGAGTTGGGATTACCTAGTTAAAAGGGATGAAGGAGGGTTGAGTGTTTTGGGAAGCAGAGAAAGAGAAAAAGAATCTAGGGTTCTGGTTTGATTTAAGGGAATGGAGAAGGCGAGGGAGGTGGGTGTGTATTACTTGACCGGTCGGGGATTGGGTTGACCGGGTTTTGGGTTGGGTCGGTTGTTTATTTTGGGCCTAGATAGTATTTTGGACTTAGGATGGAACCATGAAACCCATTTAACATTTAGGGACTAAAACTGCACATTCGAAATTCCAGGGGACCAATCTGTAAATTATGAAATTGTAGTCCAAGGGTTGGCTTTGTCATTCTACAAAAGTGCAAGGATTTGAATTTGCCAATTTTGAAACTTCGAGGGACCAAAATGCAAATTTCAAAATTTATCAAAGTGACCAATTTTGACAAGTGAGAATTACCAAAGGACTAAAAATGTTTATTTTCCAATTTAAAATGTCCAGGGGTGAATTATGTCATTCTTTGAAATTCCGTGGACTAAAGTTGCCATTTTAAAAGTTGGGGGACTGAAATCGCCAATTATGCAAACTTTGTTCGCTTTTTCATCGATTTTGATAATTTTGCATCTGAAACATATAAAACACAATTTTGAGATATTTTTGGTATTTTGATGCAATTCGGAGTGTTTTTAGATGTTTTGCAGTTCAGATTTGACCTAAAATGATGAGTGAATACGCACTCATCAGTACAATAACCCAATAAATAACCTTCTTCTGACTTGCCATCAAACTTCCCCAGATTATCAATTATATTTAAAATAGTGAGAGGGCATCCAAAAGGCTTCATAAAACGAATGTTGGGTTTATTGCCCATCAGCAATTAATAGGGTGTCTTCATGTGGTTTGGTGTTTGAGACTCTGTACATAGCAAGCAAGTACTACGACTTCGCGAATTGAATAGGTAGGTGAGAATCGCTAGCATTGTTCTTCTTTGCTTCAATCGAGTCCTATTCTTCCTCTCTGCAACACCATTCTGCCGTGGTGTTCTTGCAATACTAAATTCCCTCTTTATGCCTTTGTTTGCACAAAATTCATCCATAAGTTTGTTCTTGAATTCAGTCCCATTATCACATCTGATACCTCTAACCTTGAGTCTCAATTGGTTTTCAAGGGCTATTATGAGAGTATGAATAGCATCAAAAGTATCATCTTTAAAACCCAAGAAAAATACCCAACTGAATCTACTGCAATCATTTGTAACAACCAAGCAGTACTTTTTCTTGTTTAAAGTTGCCGCAGAGACAGGTCCAAACAAATCCATATGTAACAGCTCCAATGGTTCTCTAATAGTTCTCTCCTCAATCTTCTTGCATGAAGCTTTGTGTTGTTTACCCTTCTTGCATGCCAAGCATGATTGATCATTCTTGTAAGTCTTTGAAGGTAAACCTCTAACTAGATTGCCTTTGACCAGTTTGTTGATATTCTTGAAATTAACATGGCCCAATCTTCTATGCCATTGGTGTGCCTCTTTAGTTGTTGCTTTAGCCACCAAACATGTGGCTTTTCCATAAGAATGTAGACTCTTCATGTCTAAACTATACACATCATTTGTTCTTGGTACTCTAAGTACTACCAAGTCATCATCAACAGGCTTAAAGTCAGAGGAAAGGATGAGACATTTTGTGTCAGTGAATAACACATGATGCTTTTTATCACGATTTGAGAGGCCGATAATAGGTTGAACTTAAGCTCCTTCACATATCTAACATTCTCAAAATCTATAAGCCCTGCTTTGATAGTTCCTTTTCTAGTAATCTTTCCTCCATTGGGATCATTCCCAAATGCAACTCTTCCTCCACTAATATTTCTAAAATCAGACAGGATCTCTTTGTCTCTGTCATACTTCCAGAGCAACCACTATCCACAATAAGATGATCTTTAAGCTCCTCTTACGGGTTGCCCTGCACACAAAGAAAAGAGTTAGTGATTTTTAGGAACCCAAGCCATTACTTGACTTGTGTTCCTTGTGGAGTTACAAACTCAAATTCTTTGAGTATGTAATTACCACTGTTTTTCAAAACATGATCCAGAATTATCTTTTGATTTGTAGCATGTGGATTTTCAAAATTTTCTGGTTTTTCAATACAACTCTCTTTTACAAGATCATTTGCTTTTTCTTGTATCACAAAAACATCAGATTCACTTTTGGTTGAAAGTATTGTTTGTCCCTCTGCAGTACTTTCCCTCTTAATCCATTCTGGTTTAACACGTGGTTCCTGTGATCTAGATCCCCTATGTGAATTATAATACCGTCTAGGTTGATAGTGATGAGTTCTCCTAGGGTTCCTATTCCATTGAGAGTGATCAGTACCTTGTTTTGGTGGCATTACTTTGAGAAAGTCTTGGTCGAGAATGCTGTACTTTGGGAAGTCTTGTGAGATCTCAGGTTTTGAAAAAGATCTTCTCTGGTGTAGGTATCTATGATCTGGTGAAAAATTTCTGTGATTGACCCTATTTGAATTATTCCAAACTGGTTTGTGCTTTCTAGGTTTCGGTTGACAGACTGTTCTTTGGAAATTTGCTAAGGTATTTCGAGTGATGTTCACAATCCTTGATTAAATGAGTAGGACTAAAACACACAAAACACAGTTTTGACCCATACTTCCAAAGTGACTTCTTCTATGTCGATGCCCAAAATTATTTTGCCTTCTTGGTGAATGATTAAACTTGTTTTGACCAAAGTTATCCCAAAAGGTTTAGCGATCTTGTTTTGAAAAGGTTTTGAAGGTCTGCTTGGGAGCGATACTTTGATTTGAAGGTACTTCTTGAACTTTGAACAATGTTTTCAACGGCTTCTTTGGGTTTTTCAGACCTAGATTGAGCTACAAGCTTTTTCCTAAACTCTAGATTGTCTACTCCAAAACGAGAAACATCAGGCCTAAGGGGTTGATGAATGCCGATGGGATGGGGAACAACATGATAACCATTGTCTTTCTTATATTCAGGAGGTGAGTCACTTATTGAACCCTCATTACTAGATGTATCTACATAATTAATGAGTTCATCATCACTAGTGGTTATATCCTCAAAATCACCTTCATCCACGATCACTAGGTTGGTTTTCATCTATGTTACTAAAATCCATTCCAAAACCTAATCCAGTTTTAAGGTAGGCTCTTTTTTGTTTTTGAACCTAAGTAACATGTGACGACACTTCACCCCAAGCAACAAACTTAGCTAACAAATCATCTCTTTCCTTAGTCAATTTCTCAATTTCAGCAATTTTACAGTTTAATTTCGATTCACTTAGTTTTAGCGGTAATCCATTTGTTCATATTTTTCAGCCCAAGCTACTTCATTAGTTTCATGTGATAAGATTTTGGCTTCCATAGATTCTAAGGTTATTTGATAACCAACTACCTCAGACCTAGCCCTAACACAATTATCTCTTTCAATCACATAACTGCTAAGTAATTTCTGATAAAAATCATAACAGTTTGAGCATACCTCAGAGATAGGAGATGAACTTGGTGAAGTAGCCACCATTGTAAGAAAAATAGGATCATCTTCACTTTCCTTGCTCCAATTAAATCCTCCAAAGCCATCATCAGATTCTAAAGCAACATGTTCAGGTTCCTCATCAAAAGCAGTGCTCCAGTCCAATGCTTCCACTGATGCTTCAACTACTTCTTCCATCTGCTACCATACAAGTAAGTCACCGGTTCATCATCAAATTCTTCACTCAGTCAACTTCGATAACTTCTCTTGAGCAACCAAAGCCTTTGTTTGAATTGGTATTTCTTTGAGCTCAAGTTTTGCATCTCGGATGTCGTGTTTGCTTGATACTTAGCAAACCTCGCACTCCTGCAAAGTAACCGGTCTTTTGACAATTGAAGCATTCAATTTTGGATTTGTCAAAAGTTATTCCCTGTTTTGGTTTGAAATCAATGCTTTTGCCTGTCTTCTTCATATACTTTTGCCTGGTTTCTTAGATGTCCTGTTTACTTGATACTTAGAAAACCTGGCTCTGATACCACTTGTTGGATCGATATACTTTTTGATCCTTGCAGTGATCATAGCAACTTGCCACCTGATATCAATTTCTTCAAGTGCATCTTCTTCAATCCGTGCTAGATCTTCTTCATAAGTGACAGGTAAACTAGCTTGTTGTGCAAAGAATGAGCACACAACTTCATCTGAGTGCATAGTGGTAGTTGGTGGGGCCTGCTGAGCATATGAGGGGGGGTGTGTAAACAACAATACTTTGAGAAATAGTACTTTGAGGAGAAGCGATACTTTTGATGGAAGTCTTGTCCTTCTTTGATGATAGAAAAGCAATATTGTGAGACTTGGAATTTGTTTGACCACTCATCTCATGCTCATACACCTTCAGTTGATGATAGAGATAATCAAAGTCCATGACATCCAAACCTTGTTGTCCCTCGATCATTGTAGCAATCACATGCCATGTAGATGGCGACTCATAGAAACTTCAAATTAGCATCCTCAACTGATACTTCGCCTTGTATAACTCCAACATGTTGAGGAGATTTTGAAACCTATCATATGCAGCATCAAGACTCTCTCGTTCACCAACTGTGAAAGTTTCAAACTGTTGCTTGACAAATTTCGTGCATCATCTTAGAAGCTTCATTCCCTCAAATCGGTCTTGAGAGCGACCCGAGTGCTTAGCATCTTTAGCATCATGAAATTTGAGAAGATGACCATCTGGAATGGCGGATAATAGAATGTTTAGTGCCTTCTCTTGATTCCTTAAGGTTCTTCTTGGTAAGCTGGTTTAGGTGCTTTGGGTTGTCCAGGAACATCAATGGGTTCTGGAACTACTTCATTACCATTAACAATTACATTCCATAGAGCATGGTCTATAATGGCAATATCTTGCCTCATCTTCATGCACCGAGATCATATTCTCCCTTCTTGATAATTGGAATTACGAGTGAGGTGATTGAGGGTGGTGGAACGACTTGATCGACATCTTGAATATTGTTGTAGTAGGGTTTCTTCCTAGTCGAGTTTTCACATGCTTTGATACCACTTGTTGGATCGATATACTTTAATCAAACTAACTTAACTAGCTTGTTAAGGTTTAACAACCTCGGATAAATCCTAAGTTATTAACAAAGAAACACGAGCAATCTTTATCAAGTACGCAGAATTTACTTAACAAAGCTAAGAAGAATAACTTTTATTATTAACTCTAAATATGCTTATTATGCAGATACTCTAAACAACTCTAAGATTATCGAACTTCTCTCCAAAACTCTAAATAACTTGTGAATTAAGTAAACTCTAAAATTCATAAACTCGTACGTCTAATACCAATCTAGGAGTCCTTTTATAGGCTCAAGGATATCCTAGTCGGTTTACAAATTGTATTCTTGTACGACAAGTAATATATCTGAGAACATTCTAGAGTTACAATACTTTCCATAAACGAATATAACCGTTCTTTGTTCTTGCAGTACTTTGACTTCATTGTGCAATACTTTGACTTTATCTTTAGCAGTACTTTGACTCTTTGACTTTTTCCAGTACTTTGCAGCTTACAGTACTTTATCAATCTTCAGTACTTTTATATCTTCAACACTTTCATATCCCAACAACTTAAGCCACTAAGATTTTTAGAAATGTGATGATTAACATGCACAAGATTGAAATTCAGAGTTTCACTGATCTAGGAACTTAATAAAGATGAGGTGGAGTGTTCAAGTAACCAAGATGACCTTGAAATGATTGTTTTGGCTAGAGTTGACATAATATGTCACCCGGATCCCACGGTTCCCTCCTCTGAGGGATCCGGCTAGGCTAATCCTAGGGATCCGGCTCTCAGCAACTATGAAAGGTTAGAAGTGAAGTTTCTAAGAGCTAAAACCTAT
Organism: Chrysanthemum makinoi; assembly: GCA_910596185.1. NCBI lineage: Eukaryota > Viridiplantae > Streptophyta > Magnoliopsida > Asterales > Asteraceae > Chrysanthemum > Chrysanthemum makinoi. The sequence goes on from OU343224.1 coordinate 279,094,687, forward strand.
ACCATCTTGAGTGTTTCAGTCTTCCTAATTATCTTAAATAAGGGTGAACTTGAATGATCAAGAGCAATTAATGATATAGCAAATGATTGCCTTTTATGGAAGGGAAATGAGACTAAATGACTACCAATGGATGTTCAAGGATGACAATAAGAGTTTTGATGGTGTCAAGTCATAATAAATGATCCTAGAGATCAGATGTTAGCTTGAGATGGAGTTTGAAAAATCCTCAAAAATCAAAAGAATTGAAAAATTAATTTTTGACCCGTTTTGAGATAAAAAATGACTAGGGACAACTTCCTAAAATTGTTCAATATGTCCACCTAAGTGTTTTGAAAAATGAAAAACAATTTGTGAGTATTGAAGCGGAAATATGGTGAGTTTTGATGATTTGATAAATCAAAAGGCATTTTGAATAAGATCTTATGTAAGCTATAAGTGAGTTTAAGGCTTTCTCATCTTTGAAGGAGACTTAGTTGAGTTCTAAGATCTTATGTTTAGCTAGTGTGAGGTTATCTAGTAAACTATATTGATGTATGGGATGATGTATTGCTGATCTGTTGTCACGGATCCTACGGTTCCCTCAAAGGAGGGATCCGTCTAGGCTAATCCTAGGGATCCGGCATCTGCAGATCAGAACCATCACAGAATCATGTGCAAATTTTGCACACTAATCAACCATTAAACTAAACATAAATATAAGCATGTCATCACATAAAACATCTCATAGAAAATGGTAGAAATAGCAATATCCAAAGTTAATGCAAACAAGAGTGATAAAACATAATCATCCATACACAAAACAAGTGTTTAAGAAACAAACGTAATCGTATAGTCTCTTTTGTCAATTCTTTATTTTCCTCTTTCCCGACTTTGTGAGGTGATAAGCTAGATTTTGAATCATACCCCTTAATTGTTTGAATTCTGCGGTCTCGTTTGGAATGGTTGGAGGTTGTTCATAGTAATCAAAGGGTTCCAATTCAATGTTACCTATGGGGTCTCCATCTTCTTCTTATTCTCCTTCCGAGGAGTCCGAGAGAGTTTTAGATTTCTTTCCATTGACCATGAACCGTTTAGAGGGTTGTTTGGTAAGAGGTACCATTACGTGATCGGCAAAGAAATGCTCATCGTTGATAGGAGATGGTTGCAATGCACTAACATACTTACAAAGTCGTGTTAGGAGCATAGCATATGGAAGTACCATGTTGGAAGCTTTGAATACCCCGACTATTCTCCTCACCATGTAATAGGCGAGATTAAATGGCTTTTGGTGGATAAGACAATAGATCATTTGAACAAGACATGCATTTGGATGATCCTTGTTACCAACTAGGCTAATGACGTTTTCCCTAAGGATTTCTTCTCATTTTCTAAACATGGGATGCATTTCGAAAAGTTCCATTTGAAAAGGATCACGGTGAATGAGCTTTTTGTTTCGGTTGTAACGGGATTGGTCGGTCCTAACTTTGAAGATAGTATCTCGAATGGTTGCGGGATCATCAAGAGGAGTATTGTGGATAGGTTTAGAATCAAGTGCAAGGTTTTGAGCGTTAATTGCCCAATCTTGAGAATACATACAAATTCCTTCACAAGGAATGCGAAGAATTTGAGCAAATGTGTTGAGAGGTAGAATGAATTTTCGTTTATTGATGATGAAGACGATTGAAATGCTATCATCGGTGTTTCGAATGATCCTAATGCTTTTATAGAATTCTGTTAGCCTTAATAGTTTTTATTAGAAGTGATGGTCATTCACGTTTAGGAACTTTGTAACGTGTGTTAGATATCGTGATAGAATAGTCAACGGGCTCGTGGATTGGACTAAGCTAAATGGGTATTAGTTTAGTTAAGCTAGCCTTATATCAATCCATGTCCAATCCAATCCATACAAAGCCCATACAAGGCCCATGGCCAAGCCTTAGGGCATCATCTCTCTTACTATAAATACCCCTCAAGTATGTCATTTGAGGGGTGTGCTTGAGTGTGTGTGTGTGTGTTTTCCTTTGAAGCAATATAACAACTTATTGTTTTCATCTTTCTTCTCTCTACCTCTCTAACATACATACGGATTCTATCATTCAAGTCACCATCTTTCTATTCTTCATCTTTCATCTCTACGCATACAGTTTGTGTAGAACGTGTTATTGTTGTTTGGTTTGCTTGGTAAAGTGATAAGGTTGATATATCTTAGGTCCTAACAATTGGTATCAATCGCCTAACAATGGTTTAGGAGTGTTTGTGTTTGTTTTGAAGTTTTGGTAAGATACGCGTTAAGCTCACATTTTACATCTTTGATACGCATAAAGCTTTAATTTTTGCACTTAAAAATTAAAGATTCTTGTGGTTTAAGGTATATTTGGTGCTAAAGTTTCAGTTTTTGCAAAAAGTTTGAAGCTTTACGTGTTTTTCTTCATTTTTGAACACGTTTTGGTTCGTTGGTCATTTCTACTCGTAACTTTTATAAGCACTTTGGGTGAAAGAGGTCAACATTTTTGGGTTATTCGAGTGTTTTTAGGCTATCGTGCAAAAGAAATCATTTGAATCGTTGGAAATTTCTTACGAGTAGAAGTCAAAAAGTCAAAACCCTAGTTTTCTACTCATAACTTTTCGGTGAAGAATCTTCGAGCTATAACGGTTACTCGGTGCTTCCCTCACTTGGATAAGTGTGTGGAACACTTCGACTTGTGGATATCCCCTACTGTGGCGATGTAAAGGATTTTGGTTCTTAACCATAGTTTACGCATAAGCTAAAAGCTTACAGGTAACTCTACGCATAACTTCACAATTACGCGTAAGGTTTACGAGTAACTTTTTCACATAAGCTTAAGGTTACAGCGTAAGCTACTTTCACGCATAAGATCCTACTAAGGAATCCTACCTAAGATCCTCGCGCATAAGATCTCGCCTAAGCACCAACTCTACTGTAACCTCGTTCTCTCGCGCATAAAGATCCTACGCATAAGATCCTACGCCTAAGCACCAATTCTACTCGTAACTCCTTCTCTCTAAGTCTAGGCGGGAAAACATGAGTAAAATTTAAATTTTTGAGGAGACTAAGCGTTCAATTTTACTGCGAGATTCAAATGTTGGTTTAAGCGTGAAAATTTTGGTCAAAATTCAAATTTTGGGCCTAAATTCAAAATTTTCGGGTCAAATTTGGCGTCAAAATTGTTATAACTCAAATTTTTCATACGTCCTTAGAATTGATTTTTATAGTGAATTTCAAATTTTGAGCGAAATTTTTTAAGAACCAAGGTTACAGTAATTTGAGAAAACCTCAAACGGCAATATCTTCTCCAACACAACTCCTTTATCGTTGAATCGATCCTACATCAACTTTATCTGAACATACCTTCATCAATGGCAACTTAACAAGACATTCATGCGGCGGTGCGAAAACCGACCTCCTATGTTGGCAAAAGGTGGTTATCTTCAATGGACAAGTCGAATGCTCCTCTACATCAAGACCAAACCTAATGGGAAACTCATGATTAAATCCATTCAGGGTGGACCCTTCAAGCCTCGACAAGTCCATGTCCTGGAAATGCCGATGCAACACCTCCCATCCCACCATCCTCTCATCTTCAAAGCTGAATCGAGAATACACTGAAGAGGATCGAAACAAGTGGTCTGATGACATGGCAATTCATATTGTCCAACCTGGGTTTACCAATAGACATTTTCTTCTGTAGGCGGTTGTGGCTGCTTTCGATATGTGGGAACGTGTTAGACGACTATGTTATGGAACAAAAATTGGTCAACAAGACATGGAGAACAACCGCTAAGCTGAATGGGAAAAGTTTACATCTACACCAGGAGAATCCATTGAATCATACTATGGAAGGTTTTGCACTTTGATGAATGAGCTTATAAGAAACAAGTTGGCACCCAGAACAATCGTTCAAAACATCAAGTTCGAATAATCTTCTAGAAGAATGGGGGCGATATGTCACTATTGTCAACCAAACAAAAGACTTACATCAGGTGAACTTTGATCAACTCAACGATTTTTTGAAACAAAACCAAGCTGAAGTGAATGAAGTCAGGAAAGAAAGATTGGCAAAGAATCATGATCCATTGGCACTTATTGCTAAGACTCAAACTACAGTGTATACACAACAACAAGCCTCATCATCTTCCAACAACAACAACTTGCAGCAATACATTCCACAACCACAAGCTGCTATCCCTCAACAACAATTCTATCCACCGAACAACAAGTCATTCAAAACCGTATCCACAATACCGGGAACAAGGAATCATGATCCAAACCGACCCGAAGCGACCTTGCAAAGATATTTTCTTTATTGGATAAAGCATTTAACGATGATCGGTATCGGGTGGTTCCGTATCGGGTAATCGGTCGGGTCGACATGTTGGAAATCGGATGGGACAGAATGTTGGGAATAAAGCGATGGAGTAATCGAATGGCAATGTTGCGACTCCATCGTTGGGAATTATGGAAATATGAATCGAGGTAATCAGTTAAGTGTTATAAGCTGTCAAGGAGTGGTCACATGGCAAGGAATTGTCCTACTAAGCCGAAAAAGAAGGATTTTGCGTATCTTCGAAAAGCTATCTTTGTTAGCACAAAAGTGCGAATCGGAATGCGGTTGAGTCTGAGGAACATGACTTTTCGGTATTATGGATGATTTGGAAGACCGAGAGGACATCAATGCTAACTGCGTCTTAATGGCAAATCTTTAGGAGACTAAGTACGACCGACTCTAACACACCTCCGCCTATGACGCAAATGCGATATAAGGTACCAATAATTGATCCATGTTATAACAATGTCATATCTGATGTGTTTACTCATGACGAACAACATTCTGGACGCCAGACCCACTTATGATACATACTGGACAATCCGAGTTGTAGCAATACTGAACTCGAAACTCCATATTTGGATCCTAGTGGAGGCGTGTGGCACAAAATCTGAGACCTGATGAGGAAACACGTGCTTATGTTGAATCATTAATCAATCAATGTGGCATTGAAGTTGAGAAAGTTAGAACGGTCAATCGCGAAGTTAAGGCCGCGAATGCTAAATTGACCACTGAGCTTGAGAGTTACAAGGAGCACGCCAGAGCCTATGAATTTCATACAAACAAAATTTTAGAGTTAGAAATTGGTTATCGAGATTCTGTTTTTAGAGAAAAAGATTTGCAACTCAAGTATGACACACTTGATGTGAATCTGAATTTGAAAATCAAATATTTAAACAAGGAAATTTCTGATCTAAATGACCAACTTTCTAAACAAAAAGCATTTTCGATCTTGAAAAGAGAAGAAACAGTTGATTGATTCTTGATTTTGCAAAACGAGAAGATTCTCTTCTTGATGAAATTCTCGATAAAACGGAAAAAATCAAGAAATTGGATAATTTACTTCTTACAACGGGTCATTCCGCTAAGACAATCAAGATGCTTTCTAATCAAGTAAATCCGATTTTTCATACTACAAATAAAATGGCTCTTGGTAACTCACCTCCTGGTTTCCTCAAGAAAGCTCAGAAATCTCAGAATGTGTTGAACAATGGAAAACCTTTGCATGAACCCATAATTTTTCGTGATTCTCTTGAAACGTTGGAACTATCTGAGGAGAGTAGATCAAAAATGAAACAAAAGAATCCAGATCTCAAACCGATTGATTATAACAAATGGAACAAAATTAATTGAATTACTTTTGTTAATCAAAAAGAACAATCAACGTTTTCCACCAAACCAAGTGTTTCAAACAAAGTGTCAACACCGGTTTCAAAACCAGTTTCGAAACCAGTTGTAGTTTCCAAATCTCTTTCGAAAATCGAACAAATGTCTTCAAACAATCCTTTTAACACAAGTGATACTAGAAGCATTTTAGATGACGTTAAAACTAGAATTGGCTATCTTCAAGAGACTGTCAAGTCTAAAACCAATATTACAACTAATATCACGGTTTACTCGTCATGATGACGAAACAAAAGAGTTTTAAAACCCAAATTGCCCCTCCGTTAGCGCCATCGGTCAGGGTAATTCATGTTGAACAAGCACTTTTGAAAGAAACGAGTGACTTTGTCAAGGACCATAAATCCCTGATAAAGCAAACTAATGAAAGTATTGAACACATCAAAGTTTTGGAAAACTCAATGATTCTCTCTTCGAAGATGTTATGACTACCGATATCATGTCCATTATCTTACAAACATATTCTGTTGTAGATCATGAAAGACTCGATCTGAGACCTCCGCAATTGTTTCAAAATATGAAAATGCTCTTGCAAAACTTGAAAAAGAAAACGTGTCCTATTTTAAACAACTTGATCGAAAATCTGGGGAATGCAAGTATGACAAACTGTCGTATGAGCGTGCTTACAAGGACATGAAAGAGCAAAATGATCTTTTGAGTGCTCAACTGGGAAGTCTAAAAGGAAAGGTTGTGGATACTAAGTTTGCAAAACCATTGAGTGAGGAGAAAACAAATGTTCCCAAACCGGTTTTCAAACCGAAAAATGTCTATTTCTCTCCTCCAATAGTCAATGAGAAAAATGATTTGTCAAAAACAGTCACTCCACGCCCCGCCCTTTATAAAGAGAATTTTAAAAGTTTTGAAAAGAAAAAGCGGTTTTGAAAAACCAAAAGTGATTACACATGGCATTTCTAGGAATATTACACGGAATGTGACCAAAAATCCAGTTAAAGAATCTGTCGGTTCTAACAACATGGTCAACAATCACTATCTAGAAGAAGCTAGGAAAAAGGCACAGACTCAAAAAGACGGAATTCTAGGTGCAACATCTAGGGTGATGAATTCTACGCGATTTCAAGGCAATGCTAGTAGTAGTAAACCATCACCTAGGAACACTCTACAAAAGACTAGGGATTGGCTTGCATCTTAGAGTAGTTGCGCAAAAGAAAATGCTATGCCCTTAGAAAAGAACACTAGGAATTCTAAGTCTTTTTCGAACAAGAATCAATTTTCAAAAGACTGTAGTGACAAAGTTAAAGCTGATGTTTTAAACAAGAATATTGAATTTGTCTGTACTACATGTAAAAAATGTGTCTTTTCAGCTAATTATGATGCATGTGTCTCAAAATATCTCAAGAAAGATAATTCTCGTGCCAAGGCACAATCCACTAAGACACCAAATAGAAACAAGCCCGTTGATAATATGTCAAACAAACAGAAACCTAATAGGTGGATCTCTTGGGACGTAGTTTTTCTAAAAATGAGTCTTCACGCATCCGATAAGAAAACAACTCCTAGATCTTACCTTAGGTGGATACCCACCGGGCAAAGTTTTCAACTCAATAGGTCTTAGATGGATTCCCACAGGAAAGATTTTTGATACTTGCTCCAACAAAGATAATAGTGACAATCATTGGATAAGGAAGTACAAACCACTACAACCGTTGATAGTGATCACCCTCGCCGTGAGGAAACATATACTTCTAACACTGTTATTTGTGAAAATTCTTCTTCTGTAGATGCAGGTTCTTGTAAAAGTGTTGAAGGTTCATATACCTCATGTGGTAAAGAAGAACTTTATGCCAATTTCGCATGTGGAAATCCTTTTCTAGTTCCACTCTTAACTCCACTTTTACATGACATGACTTAATCTTCTTTCTTCAAATCTTCTATGTAAATATTTTTGAAAAACCAAATACAAAATTTGAAAAACCATCAAAAGCAAAATATAAAAATATAAAATTTTCAAAAATTCAAAAACAATATAAAATCAAAAATCCAAAAATATTCTTCTCACGACATGTCTCTCGTATAATCAATATTCATGACGTTTCTAGAAATGTCATTCAACAATGATACGGGCATGTACAGATGCTTGAGCGAGAGTTATTTATTTGTTTTCTAAAACATGTCGTTTCTCAAAATTTCTTCAAAATAATGGCTTTCGTATACTTCAGTACGAAACCCGTACTTCAACATAATGGCTTCGATCACATCAGTTCGGGACCGCACTTCAAAGAAAGGAAAGTGCTTATCAAAATCAAAGGTTTTTAAATATTTTTCAAGAACTATTCCTAAAAACATAATGGCTTGCGTTACTTGCATGTAACCGATCTTTAAAGAAAGGAAAGTGCTACGCAAAATCGATTTTCATATATATCGAGCACTTATCCTTAATCACATGAAGATAATTTTTCTCTAAATATCTTAAAAAGATTTTTAAAATCTTCATCTTGCGTACCATTAATTTGAAATTTTTCAAAAAGATTTTTCAAAATCTCTCACATTTGGTACCAAGATAACTCCCTTTAAACCCTTAATTGATTCTAAAATTTTCTGTATGAAAAATATGCTTTCGTTAAGGGGAGTATAAAACAAAAATTGTTCCAAAATTCATGCTAAATCAGTTTCTCTCCAAATGCTTTTCGAAAAACATATCTTTAATCATTTTGTTTCAAAAACATCATGGATATGCTATTTTTGAGGGGGAGAAAGCGTGATTAAAATGTGATCAAAAAGTTTAATGATCGTTGTTTGAATCTCAAAAGAGCTCGACTCAGACGGAACCAATGAATTGACGAGTAATCAAAGTCAGTAAATGTACCATTCCGAGAAACTTTCTATGGACTTGATCAGGACGGGTAATAATTTCAAGCTAATTCTCTAGTGATGTAAACGTGTCTCGAATCGGTCTAGTTCATTTAAAGTCGATCAATTCAAAATGTGCGAACTCTACCCTCTATGTGCGATTTACGTCCAAAACTTATAAGCACATGTGAAGGGGGAGTGTTTCTGAAAATATAAAACTCTCGAAGTGTTCCAAACAAGTTTTTCTATCAAAACACTCGAGAGATTTTCAAGAAAAATGGTTTTATGGCAACAATAGGACAGTCATGGAGTTATAAGGTGACTAAGGATAGGAAATCCGTCCTATGATCCGCCAGAGCCGGAGGGATCTACCCAAGGACAATACCCATAATTAGTATTAGAAGTCCTTAGGTATAATTGAAAAAAGGAGTAATGTGAGAAAGGAGAAAGAAGGGGTTGAATAATTAAAAAGAAATGTAAAAGAAAGGGTGAAAAGAAATAGCCCTCCATATTCAACCTTAGGCGAAACCGGTTCAATTCATACACTCTTGGTTGTCACTAAGTTGACACGGTATTGAAGACAAAGACGTCATGGACCCAGTGGACGACCGCACTAAACCTTCTAGCCACTCAATTCCTCTCAAAAGGGATTTGTTTCATTCTCACTGGGAACCCTGCATAATCTATCGGCTTTCTCTTAGAGATTGCTGATATTGAAGAAGGAGACCCTCTCCCTAGTCTCCGCTTAGGAAACCAAAATGCACTATTGAGTCTAGAGCCACGAAATTCATCAAAAGATCTCATAGGAACACATGACATGACATCGCTTGTTGTTCATCATTAAGGGCACAAGTGATACATTCTAGAGTCCTACGCAGGTCTTAGCAATCTGCCAGAACATTTATGAGAAGTTTCACATCTGTGATCTTCAGTTATTGAATGGAAACTCTGCCGGGGTCAACATCAAACGACCACGGCGGTCACTTCGGTAATTCTCCGTGGATTACGCTTAGTGTGTCTCAAACGGTCTACATTCGTGGGGTGATGCTTGTGTACCTGACTCACCGAACTGTAGATGTACTTCGGTATATCGCGTTATCTCACTTGTGGGACTCCAGTTCAAGAACGGCCTCTGTGAGAATTAGAGACGTGTTTTCACACTATGCTGTTAACACCCTCGAAATTCAAACTTCTAAGTGCCGGAATCCGCTTATTACTAACCTGTTTTTATGTTTTCTTCTTATGGAAGCTCCGGGGCGGATGGATCGTGCAGACTCGCCACATGCTCATACCAAAAACACATGAAAGTTCTCATCATAATCAAAGGTTACACAAAGTTAAAGATGATTCTTCGTCAATGAATCTAAAGACTCGAGAACTACATCATTGGTAACCAAAAGACAAATAGAAGTGTGAGCATGGTGGAGAATGACGTGGAGATACCTAACCAACGAAGTTGACAACGGCAGAAAACCACATTAATTGATCACAAAGCATGAAGGAACAAAGAATCAAGACTATTCTATATCTACGCACAAAGTTCAAGGTCAAGGAGAGTAAATACCTAATCAAGTGGAGCATCATTTGAATGACCACCCCTTAGGGGGAGATTGTTAGCCTTAATAGTTTTTATTAGAAGTGATGGTCATTCACGTTTAGGAACTTTGTAACGTGTGTTAGATATCGTGATAGAATAGTCAACGGGCTCGTGGATTGGACTAAGCTAAATGGGTATTAGTTTAGTTAAGCTAGCCTTATATCAATCCATGTCCAATCCAATCCATACGAAGCCCATACAAGGCCCATGGCCAAGCCTTAGGGCATCATCTCTCTTACTATAAATACCCCTCAAGTATGTCATTTGAGGGGTGTGCTTGAGTGTGTGTGTGTGTGTTTTCCTTTGAAGCAATATAACAACTTATTGTTTTCATCTTTCTTCTCTCTACCTCTCTAACATACATACGAATTCTATCATTCAAGTCACCATCTTTCTATTCTTCATCTTTCATCTCTACGCATACAGTTTGTGTAGAACGTGTTATTGTTGTTTGGTTTTCTTGGTAAAGTGATAAGGTTGATATATCTTAGGTCCTAACAAAATCAAAGATGAAAACCGGGCAAATTTGTTCATCAATGTCAAGAAGACAATCAAAGTTGATTGCCGAGAAAACTTGACGAGTGTCGGTATCTTCAAGGAAACATTCCTTGACTACACGACCTTCGTGAATAAGTCGTTTTTCAAGTATTTTGAAGACTTTGCGATCGGTTTTTGATAGCCCTTCTTCCCGATAGTAATGGGTGAGGTAATGGACGGTATCATGGTGGTCTTGTTGAGTGGCTTTAGGCATGGTTGGTCCTAGAAACAAAAATATTCTAATTAGGTAAAATTAGTTGAGATGGGTTTATGGTTTTGATTTGTATTAACAATGTTGTGAACAAAGTGTAATCCTAATTGTGTTAAAAGCCCCTTTTAATGATTAATTTAAAAAACCATAATTGAATTAATTGATTAGAAATTGTGTAACCATAAACCCTAGGATGAGGATGATGGAAATTGGAACAAGTTAGTGTAATTACTTACAATGGTGTTCTAGAGATGAATTCTTGAGGGTATGAGGTCCAATGAGGATGAAATCAGTGGTTGAGTCATTTTTTGTGTTATGTGAGGAGAGGGAAAAATGAACATTGATGATTTTTGAATGCGTATAGCTGTGTTCTGTTCAACGGTTCCCCCGGATCCCTTATATTTGGGATCTGGCTAGTACAACTAGAGGGATCCGGCTCCTGTAGACAGAAAAAGGGTTGTTTGGCTTTAATTTTGTAGTAGGCTATAAACTAGCTTACGGAACAAAATTAGTTTAAAGGTTTCAAATAAAAGGATGTTTTGGTCGATGTGATTTGATAAGTTAATTATCAAGGATCCATTTGTGACGACGGCGTTAGTTTGACGAAATCAAAAGGAATACTATTCCCGTTGATGAGTAAGTCGGGAAAGTGACGAAAGAGAGACTTTTTCAAGAGACTAGTAGTTTATTAAACAAACAAGAACTATGATATCAACATAATCATGTAAGCTAGCTAATGAAAAAGTAAACATACCTTTATGCTTCTTGGTTTGGCTTATGAAGACATAATACTAAAAATACTTCATGAGCTCTTAAAGTAATCCTTTTTACTTAGAGTAAGTAGGTTGTGATTACTTTTGGATCCTTTCTCGAAGGTTGACTTCATTATTCTTTGAATAGAAACGAAGGTTTGGAAGAGATCATAGCATGAAGATTTCTTGAAACAAATATGTTAGAATGATCTATCAATGTCCAACATGAACGAGAAAAAGAAAATGTTTTGAAATATTTCCTTCTTTATAGTTTTCAAACATACACGGATCGTATCAAGTTTTTAAAGTACAACATACTCTAAGAAACTTGGTAACGAAGCTCTGATGCTAATTGTGGAAAACTAGAAGGGGGGGTTGAATAGTTTTACCAATTTAAAACTTCCTTTTAAATATTTAGATCAACTTATGTCAATCTATTTAGATGTGTATGTTGGACGTTGATAGATAGATATATAAAAGTATAATGAAAGATAAAGAGTAAGAAGCACATAACCACGACACGAGTATTTATAGTGGTTCGGCTACAAGGACACCTTCCTTGCCCTACTCCACTCCCCGTGTCACCTACTCGAGAGTTTGTAAACACTACATGACACCAATCTCCTTTTGGCGGAGAAGCCTTCACAACGTCGCCTACTCTTTTTCCGGTACTAGGCTAACCACCGGGTTCTTTCACACCAAGGTGAACCACACCTATAACAACATCGCCTACCCTTTATCAGGTACTAGGCTAAGTACCTAGTTCCATTATAATGGAGGAACTACTACCCAACACAACACAACACCTAATCTCAAGGAGATCCACTCCTTATTACAACACCATCAAGGATATCACCATCCTTAGAAATAAACTAATACTATACGTATAACGATGCACCTCATCGATTATACGACCTAGGAATTCTTCCCTAATGCCACTTGATTTGATTCCTAGTCATCCTTGACTAATGCCTTTGACACAACGCTTGACACCTTTCACTAATGCCTTCGTCTTGGCACCTTTAGAATTCTTCACTAATGCTTTTGACTCGGACATTAAGCACCTTTCCCTAATGATTTCGTCTTGACTTTTTCGGCATCCTTCACTAATGCCTTTAACACAACACATCTACGGAGGAAGAAAGAACTATCAACAAGAGAACCTCAGTTGTCTTGATGATGACGAAGCATGGCAACTCATGGACTTGAGCTTGCTCGACTTCAAGAAGTAGTGATCTCGCCTTTAAGAGGAACCTAGAATCACACAAAAACAAAAGACAAACTACAGAGAAATATCCCTTAGGATCAGTGGTTAGAGAGGTACAATACTTGGGGAAAGTATGTGTGAAAGTGGTAAACCAAAAGGAAGAAATGGCTCACTATTTATAGAGGAGAAAGCTATCGTTCCCGGATCCCACGGATCCTTCCCACAAGGATCCGTCTAGTGTAATCCTAGGGATCAGTGAGGCGCCTCTTTGCCCATGGGTATTTTGGTTATGGGTCATGGGTCATGGGTTATGGGTTGATCCATGGGTTTCTTATTAGATACAATGTATCTCATGAGTTCAATGTACCTAGTCAAGTGGTTTGGATAATACCATGGGTTATGGGTCAATACCATCTGTTAGTTTTTACGCTTTTTAGTATATACCAGTTAAGTATATATTTCCCCAAATATGTAAACACTAGTTGTTGTACATATGTATTACTAAATCATAAAATCACTTATACTTGTTTTAGTGTTTTATGTGAAAGCGTAAGTGTGTTAGAAAACTATTGGCTCAAACAGTTTACGTATTTTATTTGTTTCGTTAAAATGATTTTACGTTTGTTATCGACAAAACATTAGATGATCGTAAAATATAAATAAACGTTTTTACGGCTTATTTGTATTAACAGCATGCAAAACGCAAGACTATTTTGAATCAAAACGCAACCCAACTTGAATCGGACCCACAAAAAACGCATGCAAAACGCAACACTATTTTGAAACAAAACGCAAGACTATTTTGAATAGGACCCACCCAACTTTGACTTATCCAAAACGCATGCACTTGAATCTGTCCACCAGACAAAACGCAATTTGATACCCTCTTCTCTTATTATTATTATTATTATTATTATTATTATTATTATTATTATTATTATTATCATCATCATCATCATCATCATCATTATTATTATAACCTTAAACACTAACCAGTCACTGAGCGCATAGTCACTCAGTGGGTCATCTTCAGGATACTCAGAACGAGACTTAGGAGAAAAGTCTCTCCGCTTAGTGAGGCGGAATTCAAGGGGTGAAGACTAAGTCAAGAAGAAGATGATGGGTTCAGTGAGTGATGACAACAACTAAATGAATCCTATAACTCCTCATCAACTACAATCACTAAAAACAAAGACTGAAGACCAAGATGGAAGACAAGAAGACTAAAGAATGGGCGGGACAAGGCGAGATAAGTTTGAACTTATAAGGAGTCCTTATCAACCATAAGTCAAACTTTCCCTAAAAGGCTAACAACCAAGATCAGTGTCATCCCTGACAACGAGAAAGCTACTTTGTCTGTTACCCAATATAGTTTCTTGTAAACAAAGACAAAATGCATCAGTATTTTGTCTCTATAGCTTATGTCAGTTTGTCCTTTAGGATATAGTTAAATTCCATATTTGTATAAATAGCGATAAGGTAAGAGTGAAAGTTAATCTTGTGCATTAATTATGAAAACACACACAAGCAACTTTCACTCCTCCAAATATGACTATGTCCCTGAGATAGCTCAGTGGTTCCTGATACTTGTCCTTAGACTTAGCCTAAGCTTAGTGAGGAGTGCACACCATACTTGTCATTCAATCCCAAGTGTTGTTTTGCAAACACTTGGGTAATATATTTTTTTGATTCATTTTAATAAATAATATAAACGTTGAAAAATCTAATGTATACCTAAATTACTTATCTTGTTTAAACCGAGTTTTTCAATTACTTTGCTTTATTCATGGATCACATTTAGCCTAATTTACTTTTTTGCTATTTGTGATACGGGAACAACAAGTGGTATCAGAGCAAGCTGATTTATAAAATCCTTATAAGTCGCTCAATACGTTTTTAAAATCAGGATTCTATCATGGCTGAAAGTGAAGTTCCCCAACTTGTCGATAAAAAGAGTGGAGCTTATGCTGTTGTTGCCCCTCGACTTGAAGCTGGTAAATTTTACAAGTGGAAAAAACATATTCTTTGCTACATAACTGGGATGGAACCTTATTACATTATGTATATTAATAAAGGTCCATTTGTCCCTAAGACTGTTGAAGGTTTACCTCAACTAGAAGCTCAATGGACCTAAGATGAGAGAAGGGTGGTCAATCAGGACAAAAGACTCAAAAGCATCATCATATCATTTATTCCTGATGATGTAATGGAGTCATTCATTAGCTGTAGTACAGCCAAGCGAACATGGAATGACTTGGTTCATAGCTATGAAGGTCCCTCAGATACCAAGGAAAACAGGATCATGGACTTGAAACTTGAGTACAATACCTTTAGAGCCAAAGACTCTGAAACCCTCTCTCAAACATGAGTACACTGAAACCCTCTCTCTGAAACTTGCTATGTACTCATTTTTAGAACAAGATACCCCTAGTTAACCCCTTTGAGCCTATCTTTTTGGCGGTTCTCGTGATATTTTGGTGGATTCCGAAATATTAATAAAGTGCGATGTTAACAATTCTCCCCTAAATGTTACACCCAAATCGCCTTAGCCTTCCTTGTATGCACTCATTTTTAGTGCATTATTGTTATTTGTTAAACCCTTAGTTAATTGTCTAATTGATTACATGGTTGCTAAGTAGAGTCGTATCTTGTGTATACAGTTTTGGGATGATTGAGACTCATGGATTTAGTAATATTTATTATGGAGTAATGGGTAAGAAATCAATTACAATCCCCATATCTACGTAAATATCTAAGTACTCCACGTGTGTTAATCCTTGTAATTTGGGTCATTAGTTAGTTTTTATATATTTAAAAGTTTAAGTGTATGGATGCAATTATAAATCCCTTTGTTATGGTGTATTATTTTGCGGATGGTAAGGCAAGAGTGTATGAAAAAAAAAAGAAAAAAAAAAGAGAGAAAAAATGAAAAAAAGAAAAAAAAAATAGAAAAGCAAGGAATAAAACACATGGAGTACCATCCCGCCTCTATCCTTTATCTTTTGTTTTTGTTTAAGTCAAGATAGTGTTTAAAAGAGTTAGTGTTAGTGAGTCAAATCTTGGCTTAGCAACGCCATGTTTTACATGTGATTAACTTAAATGATTGACTTGCCACTAGTAAAATTCCCTATATTCAAACAAACTGTGTCTTCAATACCCTTACATCTAATGTTGCAACCCTTTAAAAGCCCTCTTTAATAGTCTATCCTAGTTGCTTACGCCACATCGGTGAAGGTTTGATCTATTCTCAAGCCTATGGTAATCTATGTGCTATGACAAGTAAAGAGTGTTTTATTTTCCCGTTTCCATAAATGTTATACAACTTATACACCATAGAGATATAAGAATCCAAACACTTTATTGTGAGGTGCTAGTATATGATTTCCGTACTTTTTATGAATATTGTGTAGTGAATGTTGTTGGATCATAAATATATTGTGTTATGATGATTCGGGTGGCCTTGGATGGTGATGAATCAAGTATGCCATAGTTTAGAGAGATGAAGAGAGTAGAGAGGATGCTCTTGAAAGAGAGTTGTAAAATAACAAATGAAAGGTTAGATTCCAAGAAGCACCACCCCTTCCATGGATGGAAGGGGTATTTATAGTTACAAATGATACGCCCTCCTGACGGGCTGTGGATCAAGCATACAGTGGGTAAAGACCCGTCCTTCCTCCACGGTGTTACACTAAACTAAACTACGCTACAAACTAACTAATTAACTACTAAATAACGTAAATAACGACACGTCTACGAGCTAACATATGCTAGACCATAATTGGGGTGACCGACACTTTAACATGGAATTTCCAATTCCTAACAATCTCCCCCTAAGGGAGGTCACCCCATGAAATACATTTTGCATCCTAGCATTCTATCTTTGTCTTTAGTTCTGAGCTCGTAGACTTCTATTCTTCAAGTTCCGTAATCTTTGTGCTTTAGTAGCGATTCTTCAAAGTCCGCATTGATTTGTACTTTAAGTGGAGGCCTTTAACTGATCCACATCCTTGATGATCTTCGAGCTTTCATTGAGATCGTCAGCCACAGTAAATCTCTGGATCACCCTTTGTTGTGTTGCCTTTATGTGATGTTGTGACTTTTGGACCGACATGCTCACACTTTCTGGATCATGACATCTTTTCATCAGAGTAGCGGAAGCTTTACCGGTTCAAGATATTTGCGGCCAGCGAAGCATAGTTTAAAAATATCTTAGCCAGGTTATGTAGATAGGTACTTGTCATGATGTTCTTCAATTAAGTGTGGATGCTGTGAGCATGCGGCTTTGGATTGACTTCTAAATTCTGATTAGCTGCAACCGTCCAAATGTACCTGCAAAACAACGTTAGCAATAAAGCACACGAAAGTGTCTTTGATCACTTTCGATGATTTGAGGTACATGGCCCACGGTTCCCGTTGAACGATTACAAATCTTTGTGATCGTAGAATTCGAAGAATTTCCTTGACAGAGTTTCAATTTTGCTCTAGCCGTTCTCAAACCGGAACGTCTCAAAGACAACACGGAGTGAGTGAACTCGAATTGAGATTAAGCGATTGATGAAAAATTGATTTGAAAAAACAATCGTGTATTGCTTGAAGAAAGAGTTTGCAATACGACGAAGGTTTTATGAGAAAGATCAATTTTCAATCAAAATACCTTTTGTATTTGAATGAGAATACACATTCGATGTGTTAGAGAAAAGAAGAGATTTGCACATCAAACGGTTTTTCCAAAAGTATTTTTCAATCAGAGATACTTTTGTGTTTGAAAACATGAGTACACATTCGATGTGCTAGAGAAAAGAAGATTTGCACATCGAACGATTTTTCTAAAAGTATTCGTCAATTCATTTCCTGGACCAAGGTTGATTCAAGAATTAATCGCCCCATCGTTTCTGTCCAGTTGTCACAAGCTTGATCTTTTGAAAAGATCTCACATGTCACCCACCAAGAGCTTGTTTGATGTTGGCTCTAGAAGGATTTCCATCTTCATCGTGAATACTTTAACATATCACTCAGATGTTATGGCAATACCACAAGGATAATGCGTAGGACTCTTAATATATTTTTACTTTCCACATTGTGTGAAACAAAAAGTCTTCATTAATTTTGTGTCCTAATGAGATTTTGTGGATGATCTCTGGGCTCTAGACTCAATTGTGCACATTTGGTTCCTATGCCGGAGACTAGGGAGAGGGTCTCCTTCTTCAATATCAACATTCTCTAAGAGAAAATCGATAGATTATGTAGGTTCCCCGTGAGAATGAAACAAGTCCTTTTAAGAGGAACTTGAGTAGCTTGGGAAGTTACGTGCAGTGCGTCACTGGGTCCATGACGTCTTGTCTTCAATACCAGTATTACCTTAGTAAACACGGGTAGCATATGTATTGAACCCGGTTTCTGCCCTAAGGTTGAATTAATGGAGGGCTATTTCTTTTCACCCTTTTCACATTCAATTCTTTTTCATTCTTTGTTAGGATCCAAATATTATTGTGTTGATGATTCGGGTGGTCTTGGATGATCAAAATACATGTTTGCCATAGTTAGAGAGTTAGTAGAGAGAGAGGGTGTTCTTGCTAGAGGTTTACAAATGAAAGATTAGATTAAAATGAGAAGAAGCACCACCCCTTCCATGGATGGAAGGGGTATTTATAGTTACAAGAAATACGACCTCCTATCGGCCTGTGGATCAGGCATACAGTGGGTAAAGACCCGTCCTTCCTCCACGGTGTTGCTCTAAACTAAACTACACTACAAACTAACTAATAAAATGCTAAATAACGTAACTAACGACAAATCTACGAGCTAACTTATGCTAGATAATATTAGGGGTGACCGACTCTTCACTATGGAATTTTCTAATTCCTAACAATCTCCCCCTAAGGGAGGTCACCCCATGTTTTACATTTCGAATCCTAGCATTCTATTCTTGACTTTGTTCTGAGCTCGTAGACTTCAATTCTTCAAGTTCCGCAATCTTTGTGCTTTTGTAGCGATTCTTCAAAGTCCGCATTGAATTGTACTTTAAGTGGAGGCCTTTGAACTGATCCACATCTTTGATGATCTTCGAGCTTTCATTGAGATCATCAGCCACAACAAATCTCTCTGGATCACCCTTTTGTTGTGTTGCCATCATGTGAAGTTGTAACTTTCAGACCGACATGCTCACACTTTTGAATCATGACATCTTTCCACCGAGTAGCGAAGCTTTTGGTTCAAGATATTTGCGTATTGCGAACATAGTATAGAAATATCGAGCCGGTTATGTAGATATGCACCAGTCATGATTTCTTTAAATTAAGTGTGGATCTTTGTGAGCATGCGGCTTTGGAATGACTCCTCAATTCGATCGCAACCGTCCAAATGTACCCGCAAACAACATTTAGCAATAAAACACACGAAAGTGTCTTTGATCACTTTCGTTGAATTGAGGTACACGCCCACGGTTCCCGATTGATCAGTACAAGTGCCTGTGATCGAGTAGGATTCGAGGAATCTCCTTGACAGGGTTTCTGTACTTCTAGCGTTCTCAAACCGAACATCTCAAAAAGACAACACGGAGTGAGTGAACCAAATAATTGAGATTCAGTGATTGATGAAAAATGATTTGAAAACAATCGCGTATTGCTTAGAAGAAATATTTTTGCAATACGACGAAGGTTTTATGAGAATGATCAATTTTCAATCAAAATACTTTTTATATTTGAAATGAGTACACATTCGACGTGCTAGCGAAAAGAAGATATTCGCACATCGAACGGTTTTTCTAAAAGTATTTTTCAATCAGAGATACTTTTTGAATTTGAAATGAATACACATTCGACGTGCTAGAGAAAAGAAGGTTTGCACATCGAACGGTTTTTCCAAAAGTATTCGTCAATTCCATTTCTGGACCAAGGTTGATTCAAGACTGAATCGCCCCATTGTTTCTATCCAGTTGTCACAAGTTTAATCTTACGAGAAGATCTCACATGTCACCTACCAGGAGCTTGTTTGATGTTGGCTCCAAAGGGCTTTCCATCTTCATTGTGAATATGTATGCATATCACTTTCGGATGTTACGGCAATACCACAAGGATAATGCGTAGGACTCTAAATATATACTTACTTTCCACATTGTGTGAAACAGCAAGTCTTCATTAATTTTGTGTCCTAATAAGATATTGTGGATGATCTCTTGGCTCTAGACTCAATCGTGCACATTTGGTTCCTATGCCGGAGACTCAAGAGAGGGTCTCCTTCTTCAATATCAACTATCTCTAAAAGAAAGTCGATAGATTATATAGGTTCCCGTGAGAATGAAACAAGCCCTTTTAAGAGGAACTTGAGTGGCTTTGGAAGTTTAGTGCAGTCGTCACTTTGGGTCCATGACGTCTTGTCTTCAATACCGGCGTTACCTTAGTAGCCACCAGTAGCATATGTATTAAACCCGGTTCTTGCCCTAAGGTTGAATTATTGGAGGGCTATTTCTTTTCACCCTTTTCACATTCCAATTCTTTTTCATTCTTCAACCCCTTCAGACCGAGACTTCATAACTAGAACCTTGTTGGGTTTATTCCGATTACTAGCTCTATCTCATCCGCACTCTTCCCATTTCTCATTTTCTCCTTTTTCATCATACCTAAGGACTTCTACACTATCTAGTGGATTGTCCCTGGGTAGATCCCTCCGGTTCCGGCGGATCGTGGGAACTAATACCTAACCTAACCATCCTTATAACACCATGCATAAAGTAAAATGGTCGGTCTTTTGGTACAGTTCATTCTTCCTTGAAACCAATTGAAAAATCATTTGGAAAAACAATCAAGGTACTTGTGATACGAGATCAAAGCATTTTGTACCTTAATAGTTTTGATCATTTAGAAAATGCTCCCCTCAACATGTGCATATGATTTTGAAATTGTTTAGCACATGGAGGCAAGAGTTCTTTGAAATAATTTCTTGATCACAATTTTCATGGAAAAAGCCATTTGATTTTCTTTGGTAAATTCTCCCCCTCAATATGTGCATAGGATTTTTGAAATCATTTTTGTCACATAGAGGCAAGAGTTAATTTGAAGCACATCCACAATCACAAGCGCCATTAAGAAACCATTTTAAAACTCAATCAAGGTACTCTATGTTAAAACATAAAAGCTTTTGTACCTCGATAGTTTTATTTTCCTTTAAAATGCTCCCCCTCAATATGTGCTTCAAGATTCGAAAGCGTTTAGCACATATGAGAGAGCAGCCTGCACAATTAAATCAAAACGATCACCTTTTATCAAATTTCATTATTAAATCACAAATTCTCCCCTTATCAAAAATATCAAACCCTTTGAGATTTTGGATCCCAAGTGATTTAATTAGGTTTAGAAAACATGGGAGAAAATGTGGCCTTGTTTAAATACTCATCTGGTTTTTGGATAAATCCTCCTCCTCAACATGTGCATTGTGTATTTGAACTCGTTTGGCACATGGAGGAAGGAGTGCCTTTAAAGGACTAAAACCGATTCCATTAAAACAAATTTGAGATTTAAATCACGATCTCTCCCTTGATCAAAAAATTCAAACCAACTAGAATTTTGGATCCCGATTGATTTAAATCATTTAGAAAGTTTGAGGGAAAGACGTGGCAAGATTTAATTTTGAAAAATGATAGATAAGGACCAGATTTAGACATTAAAGATTGTTAGTGTCAGGTATGATTATTTTTAAGAGATCTTTTAGTAAAATAAAACAATTTCACAATCAAACAAGAACAGAAAAATTTCATTTTGAAAGACCTTGATTCTAAAGAAAAATCATACCATGACATAACATTAAATCTTTAGATCACCACTTATATAGTACAAAGCGGAACTTTTGTGAAGAAATATCGTTTGAAAATATTTTATTTTAAATCACTTTCCCCCTCAATCCATGACGAAGTCAATAATTGAGTGACTTAGGTTTTGATAACAAGAAGTCCGGTGATTTTCAAAAATTAGTCCAATATAGTTTCAAAACAATATTTTCCATTTTCAAAACAATTTAATCAAATTATTTAAAATTGTTTAAAAATGGTATCCTGCACAAAGATACGTTAGGTGGTTGAGAAGCTTCTGTTGATGTTGTTGCTGTAGGGTTTGGAAGAAAACCATCTGCCGATGGTGAGACTTCTTCTTATGTTGCATTTTGAATGCCAACTGAGGTCAAATTAGGCTCCGTTTCTTCAATCACTTAGAAGAAAACCATTTGCGATGATGAGACCTCTTACGTTGCATTTATGCCAACTCTCCATAGAAGTCCAATTAAGCTCCGTTTCTTCATTTGTCAACCCAAGATATAGTTACCCTTTCCTTGCGCCATCCAATCATGTTCATTTGTGGGATCCGGATCCGGAACATTCTTATATACCAATATACCTGCATATGTTAGTGAACACACATACAAATATATGGTGGTCGACATCACCCATAACAACAATCGACTAATTAAAGTCAATTCAACATAACAATCAGATCATATAAGGCATGGGGTTTAGGTGTTAATCAAACTCTAATCATCTAAACCTAACAATCATATCCTAAATTCCTAGTCCTTCGTCATAGGCAAATATCATTTTTAATTAAGCACGTAGGATAATTAAGAAAGCTCGTTAGATGATATAGATTTGAAAACATTCTCCCCCTCAATCAATGACTCATTTTATAAAAGATTTAAAAGCGCTGAAGTCATTGATTGAGTTTTCAACTTATACGAAAACTCGATTCGATTGATTTTTCAAGCAACTCATTTTCCACCATTTTGAAATACAACAAATATTTTTCTGAAGAATTTTAGACGGAAAAACATTTGTGTAGGAAGCAAGCGATCCTTCGACATACTTTCCTCAAATTTGTTTTAGGATAAGTGCGATATTTTGAAAATATGTTTAGTGCAAGCACTTTCCTTTCTTGAAAAACGGGTTGCTATCTCAAATAATAACAAGCCATAGTTTAAGCGGGTCTGATCAAGAAACCGCAAGCCATATATTGAAGCGGGTTCTGCGAAATAACAGTAAGCCATAAATTTTGAGACATGTTTAGAAAAGAATATTTACACCTCCTCCTCGAACTTCATCTAAAGTCCCGTGCCATTATTGAATGACATTTCTAAGACCGTAGATGTTATCGATACCAGAAGACATGTCAAGAGAAAACATATTTTTGGAATTTTTGAAATTTTCTGATTTTTATGGGTTTTGGAAGATTTTATATTTTTCTATTTTGTTTTGTTGGTTTTATATTTTTGTATTTTGTTTTCTGATAAATATATACAAGGATAGAGTAGATGATATAGTATAAGAAGATGATGATACGAGTACTGAGATAAGGATATCGAAAGCGACGTCAGAAGATAGAATTCATCATCTCTTAAAATTCCACCACCAAAGCTTTCGAGGCACCAGAATAGAAGATGGAACATGAGCCTTTGAGAAAGAGAGACTTTGGCAGCTTCCCCCCAAACCGAAAATCCTTTAGCTGAGCAGATTCAAAGCTTTCTTACATGCTTCTCTTAGCCAGGTGCACAAGGAAGCACACCATTATCATAAATCCCATTGCTCCATTTAAGAATGATGATCGAGGATCTCCATTCGGGGTTATATCATCAAGAAGAACAGCAGCGTATCATCCCACACATAAAATAATCTTCTCAAATTTCTTTTCTAATGACGTCTGAAGCAATCCATTCCAAAAGGTGTCAAGAGACCACTTCCCCTACGTAGTCGAATTGATGCAGTCAGTCTCTTAGACTAGAGCTCACGAACCCGAATACATATACCCGAAGACAAAGAAACTTATACCATCGAAGTAGCAGATTAATTCCAATAGCCAAAGAATAACCCCGATGTATACTTTTCTCTCCCTTAAATAAAGTGTATGAAGCTCAAGAACCCGAAATACCCGAATGCCCAAAGAGAGAACAATCGATAACATTGAAGAAGCAGGCCGAATCACTGATTATCTCTGCGGATGACAATCTCTCGTGGATGTCAACTCGGAATAAGTGATTATATCTCGAATCACGATTAAGCCCTCAAGTGAGACAATTGAGCATCCCCAATGTACACAATCTCTATCATCACACACTTGTGTACCTCTTTTATCTTTAGAAACTTTCTATTACATCACTTCCCCCACGTAGTTGGAATAATAACACCAAAAGCCTTGATGAGTAAAACCTTGAGATTCTCTGCGGTCATGACAAATGTCTTCCCGGGATATCTTCAATCACTTAGAAAAGTTAAGTTCATCAAGTTTACTCGCCATGAGTCAAACCTTGAGTTTCTCTGCGGTAATAACATTTGTCTTCCCGGGATATCTTCAATCACTTAGAAGAATTAAGTTCATCAAGTTTACTCGCTTTGTGTTTAGATGTGAGTCTCCTTCCCCGTTTATGGTTTTGATGATTCAGAATCGCCAACACATAATAAGCCCGTACACTAGAAATCTGTTGAGAAGAACATCATAAGCTCAGATGTGTATGTGAGAATCAACTTCTTTGAAGAATATGAGCAAGTCTAATTGGGAATTGAATCTGACTTATAACTCTACCCAATTAGTGCTCTCCCCTAAACCGACAATCTGATTAATAAATGCCCAGATTAAGAAGAAGTCTTTAGATAGTCAAATGCAGCTCGTCTTTAGTCTTCTATGTAGCAAAGAATGTAGAACCGATCAGACTCGACCTTCTTCAAGATTGTCCGAATGGGGAATACAGTGTTAACATCTTCTTCACACCAAAGGCATTCCTGTTAACTTGTAAATAGCAAATCCCCTTAATTAAAATCCCTCCCAATCAAACAAGAACATAAAGATATTCATCAAAGAAATCACCAAAGAACTAGAAGCACTTTGTCATTTAATCATATCACCCGTGTGAAGATGTCAACCAAGCTCTTAGAAGAGAAAACACCATGTGAAGATGACCCGATAAGAAGAAGCTCGGTTCTTACATGAGTTTAGAGCCGTATGACCATTTATATTCTCAAATATCAATCAACAATGCAAAAATTCACACTTCTTCTCCCCTCAAGAATTGCATACGGAGATGCCATTCTTGACTAAATAAGTGAAAATCATCCAATGTTCTATTCACACTTCTCTCCCGCAAAATAAGCACATGATGTCGCCATCTTCATTATAATCGAGCACGTGGAATAAGAAAACAATCAGTGGTAGCCCGGTTCACTTTATGACTGAAGCGCATGGAAAAAGCATGAAGCATGTTGATGAGAATGGTCATTAATTAGAAGATTTCTCTTCTTCAGAAGATAAAGCGCACTGAAACGTACACTTTTCTTTTCTCTAGAGAATGAGGCATGAACTGTTGTGTTCATACGTCATAAGAAGATTTCTCTTCTTTGGAAGATAAAGTGCACTGAAACGTACACTTTT
The DNA here is from genome assembly GCA_910596185.1 of Chrysanthemum makinoi. Lineage (NCBI taxonomy): Eukaryota > Viridiplantae > Streptophyta > Magnoliopsida > Asterales > Asteraceae > Chrysanthemum > Chrysanthemum makinoi. The sequence goes on from OU343224.1 coordinate 279,119,923, forward strand.
CTTTTCTTTAGAGAACGAGGCATGAACTGTTGTGTTCATACGTCATATTGTTGAAGTACGAGGCTGCCGATGTGAGCAGACGTCATAATCTCTCTCTTTTCAGCTCTCTTAGCAAAACATGTAATCAACCCCATTATCATTCAGTAGGCTCTTTGTAGTGACAGCTGATGGAGATAAACCAATATGATGAATTTGACCACAAGTAAACTACCCCGAACTCGTGACTTAAACTTGCACATATGTAACAAAGAGCGGTGGCGATTTCCATTAGCATCTCTAAGTACTCTCTATGTACTCTATACTCTTCAACCAACCAACCATCGAGTATAAGACGTACATTACCTCTTGAAAATCCACAATTCAATGTGACACTGAGCACTACAACGTAACTCCTTAAAGTGATAGTTATATTGTTGAGGTAAGAGCCCAGTTCCCCCAAGTGGTAAAAGAAAAGGTAAAAGTCACCCAACAATAACTAGATTTCCAAGTCTTCGTTTTTAATAATAAGCTTGAACAAGGATCATGAAGAATCTTCATCCATCCATCCCCGATACCTTCAAATACTAAGTACACTTGCCCGTGATAATTCACTTCAACCTCAAATAAATAATACTGAATTAACGCCGTTGTCACATCTTCTGGTTAACTGCTCAAATCTAGCCTTCTTTGACATTAAAATGAACTTTGATAATGGTTTCATCCCGACCATGGTTAAAATCACATAACCCCATAAAACCATGTAATGACCAAACTGCCATGACGATATCCAATCACACATCCAATTCATGAAGTACACTCTTTTATCTCTTTTTTTGAAACAGAAACCGTAGCACCAGCATCAAAAGAGATCTCGAAATACACTTTCCTTTCTCCAAGATGATTCCATCATTACGGGATTTTACAATTCTATGGTTTAAACCGAGAAATAGGTTCTTTTGCGGGATTTTACAAAACCAAAAATAAACCGTAATATAGATCCGAAATGCACTTTACTATTACCAGGATGTTTCCATTGTCACGGGATTTTACAAGTCTATGATTTAAACCGAGAAATAAGTTCTTTCGCGGGATTTTACAAAATCAAGAAAAAACCGTAAACAATGTCAGCTTGAATGTGTAATGACAACTTTGGTTTCGGTGAATATCTGTTTTAGGGGAACATGCAGCGGTTCATCAACGGTCCATTATCCACCATCGTCAACATCATCAACAATCCAATAAATACTTTGATAAACACATCATTCACGCATTCTGTCGGCTATAGCAGTGATAACATGGAGAAGTGAACCCGATATGCCAAACTTGATCATGAAGTAAAATTCCGCAGAATTGTTACTTAAACTTGTACTAATCCTTGTGAACAAGAAACGGTGTACCCAATGTACAAAACCTCTTGACATTCTCAACTGAGTGAGACACCGAAGTGATAGCTACGTTGTGGGTTAAGCGAGAAAGAATCACAACCGTAACTAAATAGCCAAGTCTTTATCACACTCAATAAATGCCCAGACAAGTCATCTTCGCGGAAGGGTAGAAAGAAAGAAGACGAAATAAGTAATCGTTCCCGGAAAAACCTCACTTCAAATCCAAATAAGAAATACCGTCCAAACAACCCGGTAGTCACCCTAGTTCCAATAGAAATTCAAGTCATGACAAAATATTCTTTGTGAAACCAAAATATCAACCCTCATACCATAACATCAATCATCATCATACCAAATCTCATCAACGGATCTCGTCATCAAAGCTCAATATCACAAGTCTCATTGTTAAGTCACTATAGCAAATCATATCGTCAAGTCTCATTAATACAATCCAATTTTGAGAAGCCCATTTAACGTTATCCAAATCCAAACCATCACATCAAATCTCATGGTCAAAACTTTTCAAAAAAAAAAACTCATGTTAACTAAATTCAAGCACGGTCCAACATCAGTTCTCAAGACGCACCATAAGAACCTTATATAAATTCACCCGGTCCAACTCACAATATAACCATAGGATTGAGCAAGTAAAATTTTTTATGCAATAAATCCATCAGCCCATTAAGCACATGTTAACACTTGTCAGACCAAGCGAATACACCAGCATTTGTCCCATGGTTATATTCGACAAAATAAGTAACCAAGTTAATAACTGATGTACATATTCAATCCGTCTTCCCAACTACACGTATGCAGTACTAGCCCAGTCCAATCGTCCAAACAAAATGAGCTAATATCAAAGGTCAGGAAGCCCATGTGCAGCCCAAGAAAGCAAATACAGATCCATGTGACAAGAATAATAACATTTACAATGAAACAACCCTAATTTCGTGTGATTATAAAATACCACTTATCACATTCTACCCTAATTTCACTCAAACAAAGTATGTCCGCCTCTCTCATTTTCTACAAACCCTAATAAATCTCACAAGATAATCTGCCTCCCTCACATATCACGCAAACCTAAATCACTCATTCGCCTAAACATATGCCTCCATCTCACAATAATCTCATCTCAGATTTAAAATTAATCCAGTTAACCATACACATAACCGTCCTCAACCTATGTGTTCGTGAGTAGCTTTGTCCGAATCAAGAAGTCCATCAATCCGAATCATTTGTGTATAAACACAACTCAATCAAAATAAGCCACAGGGATGGCTTCAAGATCATTAGTGAATCAATATTCTAACAGCCACGAGGGTTCAAAGGTAGGTACTTTATTTCATTCCTTTGTTGTTGTTATTGAGTCACAACCGAGCCAAGATGTAGTATTAACAAGTTTGTTAACTACTTATCTTTGAGAGTTCGAATAAAGAATGAGGCAAGGCTTCAAAAAAAATTATTTTGATCGGTGATGATATAATATTTCGTGTTCATTGATTCTCGATAGTCTTGATGATTTTCCTTTTGTGAACCACGGAATATAATTCTGAGATTTTTTAAATTTTCTGTTTTGGTTAGATGTTTGGAGTTATGGTAGATTGAGATGAGATGAGTTGGGATAGGATAGAGTGGGATTTGATTGTGGTGATTTGGTATTGAGTTTCGGATTTGTTTTTCAGTTACATTTCATCTCGTTTTCTTTAACCATGGACTGATGAGGTATTGAATATAAACTGAGGTCGTGATGAGGTCTTTGGTATTAGGTTGTTGTGGTCGTGGTCATTAGGTCAAAATCTTCTTCATCTTTTCTTTTCTGTCCAAGTCGCTACATCATCAAAAACATAGAGTCAAGTCGCTAACCCAACTCGCTAACCTAACTCGCTAACCCAACTCGCTAACCCAACTCGCTAACCCAACTCGCTAACCCAACTCGCTAACCCAACTCGCTAGGTCAACTCGCTAGGTCAACTCGTTAGGACTTGTAAAGACAAGTCGCTAAGAAAAATACATTGAATCTGGACTGATTAGTGACTAGTCGCTAGCAAGAATTATGATATTTTCTGATGAGTTTTCCGACCATTTTCCGACCACCTTCATAATAAACCCAGAAAAATGCATAAAAACAGCATCTTTTGACCCTTTTTGTCCACATGAATATGACCAGATGTATAACACATGAATATGACCAGATGTATAACATGAATATGACCACATGAATATTACCATATGACCAGATGTATAACATGAATATATTTCAATGTAATAACTTGGTACAAAAAGTAGTAACCACTTGACAAATTTGTAATAACCACTTGACGAATATATTTCAATGTAATAACCAGATGACCACTTGACAAATTTGTTTTACCAAAAAGAATACACAACACAAGTTAAAAACTGATATCACAAAGTAGGAAAAGATATTTTTCCGACACAAAAATAGGTACGAAATCAGTTAAAAACAAGTATTCGAGCCATAATAAATCATCAAAACACAACAACCTTGGCTCTGGTACCAATTGTTAGGATCCAAATATTATTGTGTTGATGATTCGGGTGGTCTTGGATGATCAAAATACATGTTTGCCATAGTTAGAGAGTTAGTAGAGAGAGAGGGTGTTCTTGCTAGAGGTTTACAAATGAAAGATTAGATTAAAATGAGAAGAAGCACCACCCCTTCCATGGATGGAAGGGGTATTTATAGTTACAAGAAATACGACCTCCTATCGACCTGTGGATCAGGCATACAGTGGGTAAAGACCCGTCCTTCCTCCACGGTGTTGCTCTAAACTAAACTACGCTACAAACTAACTAATAAAATGCTAAATAACGTAACTAACGACAAATCTACGAGCTAACTTATGCTAGATAATATTAGGGGTGACCGACTCTTCACTATGGAATTTTCTAATTCCTAACATTCGTCAACCCCTTCAGTTCTTACCGAGACGTCATAACTAGAACCTTGTTGGGTTTATTCCAGTTCTAGCTCTGTCTCAGTCCGCACTCTTCCCGTATTCTCATTTTCTCCTTTTTTCATCATACCTAAGAACTTCTACACTATCTAGTGGATTGTCCCTGGGTAGATCCCTCTGGCTCTGGCGGGATCGTGGGAACGAATACCTAACCTAACCATCCTTATAACACCATGCATAAAGTAAAATGGTCGGTCTTTTGGTACAGTTCATTCTTCCTTGAAACCAATTGAAAAATCATTTGGAAAAATCAATCAAGGTACTTGTGATATAAAATCAAAGCATTTTGTACCTTAATTGTTTTGATCGTTTAGAAATGCTCCCCCTCAACATGTGCATATGATTTTAAAATTGTTTAGCACATGGAGGCAAGAGTTCTTTGAAATAATTTCTTGATCACAATTTCCCTAATGCCACTTGATTTGATTCCTAGTCATCCTTCACTAATGCCTTTGACACAATGCTTGAAACCTTTCACTAATGCCTTCGTCTTGACACCTTTAGCATTTCTCACTAATGCTTTTGACATGGACATTAAGCACCTTTCACTAATGCTTTCGTCTTGACTCTTTCGGCATCCTTCACTAATGCCTTTAACACAACACATCTACGGAGGAAGTAATAACTATCAACAAGAGAACCTCATTTGCCTTGATGATGATGAAGCATGGCAACTCATGGACTTGAGCTTGCTCGACTTCAAGAAGTATTGATCTCGCCTTTAAGAGGAACCTAGAATTACACAAAAACAAAAGACAAACTACATAGAAATATCCCTTAGGATCAGTGGTTAGAGAGGTACAATACTTGGGGAAAGTATGTGTGAAAGTGGAAACTAAAAGGAAAAAATGGCTCACTATTTATAGAGGAGAAAGCTTACTGTTCCCCGGATCCCACGGATCCTTCCCACAAGGGATCCGTCTAGTATAATCTTAGGGATCCGTGAGACGCTCCTCTTTGCCTATGGGTATTTTGGTTATGGGTCATGGGTCATGGGTTATGGGTTGATCCATGGGTATATTATTAGATACAATGTATCTCATGAGTTCAATGTACCTAGTCAAGTGGTTTGGATAATACCATGGGTTATGGGTCAATACCATTTGTTAGTTTTTACCCTTTCTAGTATATACTAGTTAAGTATATATTTCCCCAAATATGTTAATACTAGTTGTTGTACATATGTATTACTAAATCATAAAATCACTTATACTTGTTTTAGTGTTTTATGTGAAAGCGTAAGTGTGTTAGAAAACTATTGGCTCAAACAGTTTACGTATTTTATTTGTTTTGTTAAAATGATTTTACGTTTGTTATCGACAAAACATTAGAAGATCGTAAAATATAAATAAACATTTTTACGGCTTATTTGTGTTAACAGCATGCAAAATGCAAGACTATTTTGAATCAAAACGCAACCCAACTTGAATCGGACCCACCAAAAACGCATGCAAAACGCAACAGTATTTTGAAACAAAACGCAAGACTATTTTGAATAGGACCCACCCAACTTTGACTTATCCAAAACGCATGCACTTGAATCTGTCCACCAGACAAAACGCAATTTGATACCCTCTTCTCTTATTATTATTATTATTATTATTATTATTATTATTATTATTATTATTATTATTATTATTATTATTATTATTATTATCATCATCATCATCATCATCATCATCATCATCATCATCATCATTATTATTTCTTGGGTTCAGTCAGTACCCAAACCCCTTAATTATAGGATTTTAAAAGAAAATACCCTAAGTGTTTATAACCTTAAACACTAACCAGTCACTGAGCGCATAGTCACTCAGTGGGTCATCTTCAGGATACTCAGAACGAGACTTAGGAGAAAAGTCTCTCCGCTTAGTGAGGCGGAATTCAAGGGGTGAAGACTGAGTCAAGAAGAAGATGATGGGTTCAGTGAGTGATGACAATAACTCAATGAATCCTATAACTCCTCATCAACTACAATCACTAAAAACAAAGACTGAAGACCAAGATTGAAGACAAGAAGACTAAAGAATGGGCGGGACAAGGCGAGATAAGTTTGAACTTATAAGGAGTCCTTATCAGCCATAAGTCAAACTTTCCCTAAAAGGCTAACAACCAAGATCAGTGTCATCACTGACAACGAGAAAGCTACTTTGTCTGTTACCCAATATAGTTTCTTGTAAACAAAGACAAAATGCATCAGTATTTTGTCTCTATAGCTTATGTCAGTTTGTCCTTTAGGATATAGTTAAATTCCATATTTGTATAAATAGCGATAAGGTAAGAGTGAAAGTTAAGCTTGTGCATTAAATTCCAAATATGACTATGTCCCTGAGATAGCTCAGTGGTTCCTAATACTTGTCCTTAGACTTAGCCTAAGCTTAGTGAGGAGTGCACACGATACTTTTCATTCAATCCCAAGTGTTGTTTCGCAAACACTTGGGTAATATATTTTTTGATTCGTTTTAATAAATAATATAAACGTTGAAAAATCTACTGTATACCTAAATTACTTATTTTATTTAAACTGAGTTTTTCAATTACTTTGCTTTATTCATGGATCACACTTAGCCTAATTTACTTTTTTGCTATTTGTGATACGGGAACAACAAGTGGTATCAGAGCAAGCTGATTTATAAAATCCTTTTAAGTCGCTCAATACGTTTTTAAAATCGGGATTCTATCATGGCTGAAAGTTAAGTTCCCCAACTTGTCGATAAAAAGAGTGGAGCTTATGATGTTGTTGCCCCTCGACTTGAAGTTGGTAAATTATAAGCTTTGCTACTTAACTGGGATGGAACCTTATTACATTAAGTGTATTAATGAAGGTCCATTTGTCCCTAAGACTGTTGAAGGTTTACCTAAACCAGAAGCTCAATGGACCTAAGATGAGAGAAGGGTGGTCAATCAGGACCAAAAGACTCAAAAGCATCATCATATCATTTATTCCTGATGATGTAATAGAGTCAGTCATTAGCTGTAGTACAGCCAATCAAACATGGAATGACTTGGTTCATAGCTATGAAGGTCCCTCAGATACCAAGGAAAACAGGATCATGGACTTGAAACTTGAGTACAATACCTTTAGAGCCAAAGACTCTAAAACCCTCTCTCAAACTTGAGTACACTGAAACCCTCTCTCTGAAACTTGCTATGTACTCATTTTTAGAACAAGATACCCCTAGTTAACCCCTTTGAGCCTATCTTTTTGGCGGTTCTCGTGATATTTTGTTGGATTTTGAAATATTAATAAAGTGCGATGTTAACAATTCGCCCCCAAATGTTACACACAAATCGCCTTAGCCTTCCTTGTATGCACTCATTTTTAGTGCATTATTGTTATTTGTTAAACCCTTAGTTTATTTTCTAGTTGATTACATGGTTGCTAAGTAGAGTTGTATCTTGTGTATACAGTTTTGGGATGATTGAGACTCATGAATTTAGTGATATTTATTATGGAGTAATGGGAAAGAAGTCAATTACAATCCCTATATCTACGTAAATATCTAAGTACTCCACGTGTGTTAATCCTTGTAATTTGGGTCATTAGTTAGTTTTTATATTTTTAAAAGTTCAAGTGCATGGATGCAATTATAAATCCCATTGTTATGGTGTATTATTTTGCGGATGGTAAGGCAAGAGTTTAAGAAAAAAAAAGAAAAAAAAAAGAGAGAAAAAATGAAAAAAAGAAAAAAAATAGGAAAGAAAGGAATAAAACATACGGAGTACCATCCCGCCTCTATCCTTTATCTTTTGTTTTTTTTAAGTCAAGATAGTGTTTAAAAGAGTTAGTGTTAGTGAGTCAAATCTTGGCTAAGCAACGCCATGTTTTACATGTGATTAACTTAAATGATTGACTTGCCACTAGTAAAATTCCCTATATTCAAACAAACAGCGTTTTCAATACCCTTACATCTAACTTTGCAACCCTTTAAAAGCCCTCTTTGATAGTCTATCCTAGGTGCTTACGCCACATCGGTGAAGGTTTGATCTATTCTCAAGCCTATGGTAATCTATGTGCTATGACAAGTAAAGAGTGTTTTATTTTCCCGTTTCCATACATGTTATACAACTTATACACCATAGAGATATAAGAATCCAAACACTTTATTGTGAGGTGCTAGTATATGATTTCCGTACTTTTTATGACTATTGTGTAGCGAATGTTGTTTGATCATAAATATATTGTGTTATGATGATTTGGGTGGCCTTGGATGGTGATGAATCAAGTATGCCATAGTTTAGAGAGATGAAGAGAGTAGAGAGGTTGCTCTTGAAAGAGAGTTGTAAAATAATAAATGAAAGGTTAGATTCCAAGAAGCACCACCCCTTCCATGCATGGAAGGGGTATTTATAGTTACAAATGATACGCCCTCCTGACGGGCTGTGGATCAGGCATACAGTGGGTATAGACCCGTCCTTCCTCCACGGTGTTACACTAAACTAAACTACGCTACAAACTAACTAATTAACTACTAAATAACGTAAATAACGACACGTCTATGAGCTAACATATGCTAGACCATAATTGGGGGACCGACACTTTAACATGGAATTTCCAATTCCTAATAATCTCCCCCTAAGGGAGGTCACCCCATGAAATACATTTTGCATCCTAGCATTCTATCTTTGTCTTTAGTTCTGAGCTCGTAGACTTCTATTCTTCAAGTTCCGTAATCTTTGTGCTTTAGTAGCGATTCTTCAAAGTCCGCATTGATTTGTACTTTAAGTGGAGGCCTTTAACTGATCCATATCTTTGATGATCTTCGAGCTTTCATTGAGATCATCAGCCACAGTAAATCTCTGGATCACCCTTTGTTGTGTTGCCTTTATGTGATGTTGTGACTTTCGGACCGACATTCTCACACTTTCTGGATCATGACATCTTTTCATCAGAGTAGCGGAAGCTTTACTGGTTCAAGATATTTGCGGCAGTAGCGAAGCATAGTATAAAATATCTGAGCCGGTTATGTAGATAGGTACTTGTCATGATGTTCTTCAATTAAGTGTGGATGTTGTGAGCATGCGGCTTTGGATTGACTCCTCAATTTCGATCAGCAACCGTCCAAATGTACCGCAAAAACAATTAGCAATAAAGCGCACGAAAGTGTCTTTGATCACTTTCGTTGAATTGAGGTGCATGGCCCATGGTTCCCGTTGAACAGTACAATGCCTTTTGTGATCATGTAGAATTCCGAAGAATTTCCTTGACAGGGTTTCGCAGCTGCTCTAGCCGTTCTCAAACCGGAACGTCTCAAAGAAGACAACACGGAGTGAGTGAACCTGCGAATTGAGATTAACTGATTGATGAAAAATTGATTTGAAAACAATCGCGTATTGCTTGAAGAAAGAGTTTTGCAATACGGCGAAGGTTTTATGAGAAAGATTAATTTTCAATCAAAAATACCTTTTGTATTTGAATGAGAATACACATTCGATGTGCTAGATAGAAGAAGAGATTTGCACATCAAACGGTTTTTCCAAAAGTATTTTTTCAATCAGAGATATTTTTTGTGTTTGAAAACATGAGTACACATTCGATGTGCTTGAGAAAAGAAGATTTGCACATCGAACGGTTTTTCCAAAAGTATTCGTCAATTCATTTCCTGGACCAAGGTTGATTCAAGAATGAATCGCCCCATCGTTTCTGTCCAGTTGTCACAAGCTTGATCTTTTGAAAGGATCTCACATGTCACCCACCCAGAGCTTGTTTGATGTTGGCTCTAGAAGGATTTCCATCTTCATCGTGAATACTTTTACATATCACTCTTAATCTATTCTTACTTTCCACATTGTGTGAAACAAGACTTCATTAATTTTGTGTCCTAATGAGATTTTGTGGATGATCTCTTGGCTCTAGACTCAATTGTGCACATTTGGTTCCTATGCCGGAGACTAGGGAAAGGGTCTCCTTCTTCAATATCAACATTCTCTAAGAGAAAATCGATAGATTATATAGGTTCCCTGTGAGAATGAAACAAGTCCTTTTAAGAGGAACTTGAGTAGCTTGCGAAGTTACGTGCAGTGCGTCACTGGGTCCATGACGTCTTGTCTTCAATACCAGTATTACCTTAGTAGACACCAGTAGCATATGTATTGAACCCGGTTTCTGCCCTAAGGTTGAATTATTGGAGGGCTATTTCTTTTCACCCTTTTCACATTCAATTCTTTTTCATTCTTCAACCCCGTCAGTGCTTACCGATACTTCATAACTAGAACCTTGTTGGGTTTATTCCATTTCTAGCTCTGTCTCAGTCTGCACTCTTCCCGGATTCTCATTTTCTCCTTTTTTCATCATACCTAAGGACTTTTATACTATCTAGTGGATTGTCCCTGGGTAGATCCCTCCGGCTCTGGCGGGATCGTGGGAACGAATACCTAACCTAACCATCCTTATAACACCATGCATAAAGTAAAATGGTCGGTCTTTTCTTACAGTTCATTCTTCCTTGAAACCAATTGAAAAATCATTTGGAAAAATCAATCAAGGTACTTTTGATATAAAATCAAAGCATTTTGTACCTTAATTGTTTTGATCATTTAGAAATGCTCCCCTCAACATGTGCATATGATTTTGAAATTGTTTAGCACATGGAGGCAAGAGTTCTTTGAAATAATTTCTTGATCACAATTTCCGTGGAAAAAGCCATTTGATTTTCTTGGTAAATTCTCCCCCTCAATATGTGCATAGGATATTTGAAATTCATTTAGCACATAAAGGAAAGAGATCTTTTGAAGTACATCCACGATCACAAAAGCCATTAAGAAACCATTTAGAAAATCAATCAAGGTACTTTATGTTGAAACATAGAAGTCTTTGTACCTTGAAAGTTAATTTTGTTTTTGAAATGCTCCCCCTCAATATGTGCTTCGAGATTCGAAAGCATTTAGCACATATGGGAGACCAGCCTGCACTTTTGAATCAAATCGATCATCATTTATCAAATTTCATTATTAAATCACAAATTCTCCCCCGATCAAAAATATCAAACCCTTTGAGATTTTGGATCCCAAGTGATTTAATAAGGTTTAGAAAACATGGGAGAATATGTGCCTGATTTAAAAGCTCTTCTGGTTTATGGTTAAATGCTCCTCCACAATCATGTGCATTATGTATTTCAAAATCGTTTGGCACATGAAGGAAGGAGTGCTTTAGAAACAATCACCCTTTTAAAGCGATTTGAGATTTAAATCACGATCTCTCCCCCGATCAAAAATTTCAAACCAATTGAGATTTTGGGTCCCGATTGATTTAAATCATTTAGAAAATTTTGGGGAAAGACGTGGCATGATTTAATTTTGAAAAATGATGGATAAGGAACAGATTTTTGACATTAAAGATTGTTAGTGTCAGGTATGATAGTTTTTAAGAGATCTTTAAGTAAAATAAAACAATTTCACAATCAAACAAGAACAGAAAAAAATTCATTTTGAAAGATCTTTGAGTTTTAAAGAGAATCATACCATGACATAACATTAAATCTTTAGATCACCACTTATTTTGTACAAACCGAACTTTTTATGAAGAAATGTCGTTTGAAAATATTTTATTTTAAATCACTCTCTCCCTCAATCGATGACCGTAGTCGATGATTGAGTGACTTAAGTTTTGATAAAATGAAGTCCGGTGATTTTTAAAATTAATTCCAATTTATTTTAAAAAACCGATATTTTTCCATTTTTCAAAACAATATTATTCAAAGATTGTTTAAAAATGGTATCATCACAATAATTCTAAACAAAGATACGTTCGGTGGTTGAGCTGCTTTTGTTGTTGCTGTAAGGCTCGAAGAAAAACCATGTGCTGATGCAGTGAGACTTCTTACGTTGCATATTTTCATGCCAACTCTCCATAGAGGTCAAATTAAGCTCCGTTTCTTCATTTGATGATGAAGAAAACCATCTGCTGATGCAGTGAGACCTCTTACGTTGCATTTTTTCATGCCAACTCTCCATAGAAGTCAAATTAAGCTCCGTTTCTTCATATGTCAACCCAAGATATAGTTACCCTTTCCTTTCGGCATCTAATCATCTTCTATTGTGGGATCCGGATCGGGAACATTCTTATAAACCATGTTATCTGCATACGTTAGTGAACACAGACAGATATATGGTGGTCGACAGCACCCAAACAGCAATCGACTAATAAAAGTCAATTCAACATATCGATCAGTTCATATAAAGAATGGGAATAATGTGTTTATAAAACTCTAATCATCTAATCCTAACAATCATATCCTAGGCACCTAGTCCTTCAACGTAGGTTAACATGTTTTACATTTAAGTATATAGGATAAGTAGATAAGCTCGTTAGATGATATGGATTTGAAAACATTCTCCCTCTCAATCAATGACTCTTTCTCTGAAAAGTTGTAAATAAGCTTAAGTCATTGATTGGGTTTTGCAAATTTCTGAAAACATGATTCTGATTGATTTTCAAGCAACTCATTTACCACCATTTTGTTAAAACAAATATTTTCCTAAATAATTTTAGAAGGAAAAATATTGTCCTTCGACATACTTTACTCATTATGCTTTAGGATAAGTGCACGAAATATTTGAAAATTGGTTTAGCGCAACACTTTCCTTTCTTGAAGAACGGGTTGCTATCAGAAAATAATAGCAAACCATTGTTTTAAGCACGGGTTACAGTCTGAAATAACTGCAAGCCATATTTTTAGACATGTTTTGGAAAAAGAATATTTACACCTCCTGCTCAAACTTCATCTATGGTCCCGTGCCATTATTGAATGTAATTTCTAAGACCGTAGATGTTATCGATACTAGAAGACATGTCTTAGAAAAACAATATTTTTATGGGTTTTTGTTGGTTTTATATTTTTCTATTTTCTTTTCTGATAAATATATACACAGATAGAGTAGATGATATAGTTTAAGAAAGATGATGATACGAGTACCGAGATAAGGATATCGAACAGCCCCGTTGTAGAAGATTGAAATCGCCATCTCTTAAACTTTCACCACCAAAGCTTCCAAGGCTCTTGAAAAGAAGAAATTGAGCCTTTTAAGTATGCGAGACTTTGGCAGCTTCCCCCAAACCGTAAATCCTTTAGCTGAGCAGATTCGAAGCTCTATTTCAAGCTTGCCTTAGCCAGGTGCACAAAGAAGCACACCATTATCGTAAATCCTGCTGCTCCTTTTAAGAATGATGATCGAGATTCTCCGTTCGGGGTTATATCATCAAAATAGAAGAACAGCAACGTATCATCCCACATTTAAATAATCTTCTCAAATTCCTTTTCCACTGAAGTCTGAAGCGATCCATACCAAAAAGTTGTCAAGAGACAACTTTCTCCCAAGTAGATGAATTGATGCAGTCAGTCTCTTAGACTAGAAAACCCGAATACACATATACCCGAAGACAGAGAAACTTATACCATCGAAGTAGCATATTAAGTCCGATATTCAAAGAATAACCCCGATGTATACTTTTCTCCCCCTGATGATAGTATATGAAGCTCAAGAACCCGAAGTACCCGAATGCCCAAAGAGAGAATAACCGATAACATTGAAGAAGCAGGCCGAATCACTGATTATCTCTGTGGATGACTATCTCTGCGGATGTCAACTCCGAAATAAGTGATTATATCTCTGAATCACTGATTAAGCACTCAAGTGAAACAGCTAAGCCTTGATGAGTAAAATATAAATCATCACACACTTGTGTACCTCTTTTATCTTCAGAAACTTTCTCTTACATCACTTCCCCCACGTAGTTGGAATAATAACACTAAAAGCCTTGATGAGTAAAACCTTGAGTTTCTCTGCGGTCATGACATTTGTCTTCCCGGGATATCTTCAATCACTTAGAAGAATTAAGTTCATCAAGTTTACTCGGTTTGTGTTTAGATATGTGTCTCCTTCCCCCTTGCTGGTTTTGATGCTTCAGAATCAGCAACTCATTGTAAGCCCAGATACTAGAAATTTGTTAATAAGAACACTTGAACTCTTGTGAGAATCAACTTGTTGAAGTACAGTGTGAGCAAGTCTAATTGGGGATTAAATCAGACATTTCACCCTCCCCCAATTAGTGCTCTCCCCTAAAATGACAATCTTTTAGATAAATTCCCGGGATAAGAAGAAGTCTTTAGATCGTTAAATGCAACTCGTCTTTAGTCTTCTAACCTGTAGTAGAAAATGTAGACTCGACCTTCTTCAAGATTGTCCAATTGGGGAATAAAAAGTCAACATCTTCAACTCACCAAATGCATTCCCGTTAACTTACAAATAGCAAATCCCCTTAAGTCAGATCCCTCCCAATCAAACAAGAACAAAAAGATGTTCATTAAGGAAATCATCCCCGCAACTGGAAGCACTTTGTCATTAATCAAGTCAGCCCGTGTGAAGATGTTAACCAATGACTCATAGAAGAAAACTCCATGTGAAGATGACCTGATAAGAAGAAGCTCGGTTCTTACATGAGTTTGGAGCCGTTTGACCATTTATTCTCAGAAATCAATCAACCATGCTAAATTATCACACTTCTTCTCCCCCTCAAGAATTATATACGGAGTTGCCATTCTTGATTAAGCAAGTGAATATCTTCAGTGATGTAGTCTCTTCACACTTCTCCTCTTCAAAGGTAGCATATGATGTCGCCATCGTCATTATGATTGAGCAAGTGGAGTAAGAAGACAATCAACAGTAGTTCAGTTCACTTGATGACTGAAGCGCTTGGAAAAAGCATGAAGCATGTTGATGAGAATGGTCATTAATAAGAAGATTTCTCTTCTTTAGAAGATAAAGAGCACTGACACGTACACTTTTCTTTTCTTTGAGGAACGAGGCTTGAACTGTTGTGTTCAAACATCATAAGAAGATTTCTCTTCTTCAGAAGATAAAGCACACTGAAACGTACACTTTTCTTTTCTTTAGAGAACGAGGCTTGAACTGTTGTGTTCAAATGTCATTATCTATCTCTTTTCATCTACTCTTGGCAAACTTGTAATCAACCCTATTATCATTCAGTAGGCTCTTTGTAGTGACAGCTGATGGAGAAAAACCCAATATGATAAATTTGACCCTAAAGTAAACTAACCCGAACTCGTAACTTAAACTTGCACATATGTAACAAAGAGCGGTGCCGAGAATTCATCCTCCATTGAATCTGTAAGTACTCTATACTCTTCATCCAACCAACCATCAAGTATAAGACGTACATCACCTCTTGAAAATCCACAATTGAATGTGACACTGAGCACTACAACGTAACTCCTTAAAGTGGTAGTTATTTTGTGGTGATAAGAGCCCAATTCCCCCAAGTGGTAAAAGAAAAGGAAAAAGTCACCCAACAATAACTTGATTCCCAAGTCTTCGTTTTTTATAGTAAATCGAACAAGGATATTGAAGAATATTCATCCAACCATCCCCGATACCTTCAGATACTAAGTACACTCGCCCGTGGAATTTCACTTCAACCTCAAATAAATAATACTGAATTAACGCCGTTGTCACATCTTCTGGTAAAAAGCTCAAATCTAGCCTCCTTTGACGTTCTAAGTGAACTATGATAACGGTTTCATCCCGACCATGGTTAAAAGCACATAACCCCGTAAAACTTTGAAAATTACCAATCTGCCATGAAGATAATCCAAACACACATCCAATTCATGAAGTACACCCTTTATCCCTTCTTTGAAGCAGAAACCGTATCACAAACATTAGATAAGATTCCGAAATACACTCTCCTTTATCTAGGATGGTTCTATGATTACGGGATTTTACAATTCTATAGTTTAAACCGAGAAATAGTATCTTTCGCGGGATTTTACAAAACCAATAATAAACCGTAAAATAGATCCGAAAATGCACTTTACAATTACCAGGATGTTTCCATTATCACGGGATTTTACAAGTCTATGATTCAAACCGAGAAATAGATTCTTTCGCGGGATTTTACAAAATCAAGACAAAACAGTAAACAATGCCAGTTTGAATGTGTTGGACAAATTTGGTTTCGGTGAATATCTTTTTAAGGGGAACATGCAGCGGTTCATCAACGGTTAATTATCCAACATCAACAATATCATCAACCATCCAATAAACACTTTGGTAAACACATCATTCGCGCATTCTGTCGGCTATTGCAGTGACCATTTGCTGAAGTAAATCCGATATACCAAACTTGAACATGAAGTAGAATTCCCCAAATTTGTTACTTAAGCTTGTACTAATCCTTGTGAAAAAGAAACGGTGTACCCAATGTACAAAACCTCTTGACGTATCCTCAACTGCGTGAGACACCGAAGTGATAGTTACGTTGTGGGTCGAGAGAGAATCACAAACGTAACTAAATAGCCAAGTCTTTATCACTCTCTATAAATGCCCAAACAAGTCATCTTGAGACAGGCAATCAACCAACCAACGTCTCAACGATAAAGAAGTTCACCCGTGAAATGTTGCTTCAATTTCTCGTAAGCAATACCGTAAAAAAACCCCGTGATCTTTTTTTCTTCAAAATTAAGCTCAAGCCTTGAATTATGTATCCCTTCCGTGAATATTTATCATGACCAAAATACCAATCTTTAATATCAAATATTATCAAAAAAAAAAACTTGTGTAGCCACAGCATAATTCGGAAATCATATTTTCTTCAATCAATTCAAACAATTCGGCCCATCATATCAGGTCATATATACGATCCATAATCCTAATATACGGATTCAAAGCCCTATACGAGTCCAACAAGAGGAAAAGCTCAAGTCCAATTAATACCACATGTTAGTATCCGGTTATAAACAACTCACCCTAATCTCACGCTTCATATTTCCCTAACCCTAAAACACAAGTACGCCGACCATCTTGTTTCTCTCAAGACAGATCTCAATAAAACACATCTCACCAAATCTTCGTAAACTCAGATGATCACATAACCTAAAACATTAAATCATGCCAATGAAACCCATAACCGTATGTATTCTTTTCACGCTTCAAACGAATCGAGGACATAAGTCAATGGCTTCAAGATCATTAAAGAATGGTCTTAGGTAGGTTATGTGACTTGTTGTTTGGTCTTATAACGAATTAAAGAAACAAGAGTAACAAGGTTGTTATTCGTATTTCTTTATACTCGGATATTACACACTTGGATCAATGAAGAGCTTGTTCAACAAAAAATCTTTAAAAAGATATATGAAACAATTTGAGATTCATTTTTCTTTTATAGCTTCGAGTCATATGATTAGATGAAGTAGGAGATGAATTTGAGAAAGTGATGGTGTTGTATGATATAGGTTTAGTTTTTGGATTTGAAGATTCGTTTTGGGTTTGAGTCGACTGATGATGGGATTAGAACCTGAGGTCTTTGAGTCTGGTATATCGGTTATAGTGGTCAACAACTCTCTTTTTAGACAAGTTCAACAACTCGCATAGCCTTTTCAGATCAACAAGTCGCTTTACTAACAACTCGCATTGTCCAACTCGCTTGCTCTCAAAGACGTTTTTAGCAACTCGCATTCAAAATGCTAATACACAACTCGCATCCATGAGAGTTGACAACTCGCATAGTTCTTTCCTAAAAATCTGGATCTTGTTTTTTTCATCAAGTTGCATCCAGGAATGTCCTACCATTTTTTCGTTCATCTTCATACATAACCCAGAAAGACATAAAGATTCTTTTTAACCCTTTTTTACTACAAGACCAGATGACTTATAACCCAGAAATAGACAACTGTTTGGACCAACAAAAATGGATACAATAAACAGATGTAAAACATTGTAATTACTATTGGACTTAGACCAAATTAAGGATACAATACTTGTGTAAACTGTTGACCACAAGAAACAGAAAAAAATATTTTCTGACCAAAAAGTACAAAAACCGTTAACACAAGATTTAAAAAAACAATAAATCAACACAAACACAATAACCTTGGCTCTGGTACCATTTGTTGGATCATAAATATATTGTGTAATGATGATTCGGGTGGCCTTGGATGGTGATGAATCAAGTATGCCATAGTTTAAAGAGATGAAGAGAGTAGAGAGGATGCTCTTGAAAGAGAGTTGTAAAATAACAAATGAAAGGTTAGATTCAAAGAAGCACCACCCCTTCCATGGATGGAAGGGGTATTTATAGTTACAAATGATACGCCCTCCTGACGGGCTGTGGATCAGGCATATAGTGGGTAAAGACCCGTCCTTCCTCCACAGTGTTACACTAAACTAAACTACGCTACAAACTAACTAATTAACTACTAAATAAGCGTAAATAACGACCGTCTATGAGCTAACATATGGTAGACCATAATTGGGGTGACCGACACTTTAACATGGAATTTCCAATTCCTAACAAATGTGTTAATACAAATAATGCAGTAAAAAACGTTTATTAATATTTAGCGATCTCTTTGTGTTTTGTTGATAACAAATATAATGTTATCATAAGTAAAATTATAAGGATACATGTTATTTTTGTAAAGCATCTACATATAGTCATTTAAATACAAATTGTTGTAATGATTCATTTGTTGTAATAGTTTATTAGGATAGGTAAAAACCACAACCCATGACCCATACCCAAGGAGCATATCCATAACCCATGGAGTTAGCCCATACCCATTGTCTAGATGCATTGCATCTATTAGATACATTGTATCTATTTAGAATACCCATGGTTCATAATCCATGACCCATGACCCATAACCCAAAAACCCATAGGCAAACAGGAGCGTCTCACGGATCCCTGGAGTTACACTAGATGGATCCCTCAAGCAAGGGTGTTGAAACTATAGAGCTTGATAGATCTTGAGCACTCGCAGATCGTGAGTCTTACTTATGTAATCACAAGCAAACTAATAGACAATCTCTACGACTTATATTCTTTAGCGGAAATCAAATATAAGCACAAACACAATAACTAAGAACACGTTGATCCTCTATGGATCTTTATATTACTAAAACTTTGTTTTTCAACTCGTTACATCAATCATACTATTGTGTTCCTTTTATAGACAAGGAACCCTAACTTGTTTCCTAAGAAACGTATAATCATAAGACTAAATAAGATATACATAATCACTTCCTAATAAAGCTCATGCATATCCTAACTAACTATAGAAAACACGGAATAACTATTTCCGCAGAAACTATCTACGCATTATACTACTTCAGTAGATTCTCTTCTTCAACAGAAACATTGAACTTGAGAATCCTTTGGTAGTAACTTGGAATTCTAACTTAGCGAGAATTCCCAACAATCCTCCCTAAACTGGAATTTGACTTGGTTAAGTTCCAGTTTCTTGATAGATCTTCAACGCTTCAGAGGATTGTACTGGAACATCAGCAACAAAGAAACAAAACAATGACACCTCGATGATGACAAATCTTTAAAGCTCTAGTTTGTTGCAGCAACAAATGACATAATGTACATCAAAACATTTTAGTTTCATACTATTCTCATCACATCCAGGTGTGTTAACTCTTGTGAGAGGTGAATCATTGAAAATAATGGATTTTATGTCTCTTTACCAATAGCCATCACTACTGGAGTAGCCAAATGTTTATGTTCGAAAACTATGGTACACTGATAACCATCTGATTTATTAGCAAACCAGCAACCATAGAACGGATTTGAAATGTCTTTACCACAGCGTTTGCTCAGGACTAGTCAATTCTTAGGATTGGTGAACTGATTACCAAATATGGTATTCCACTGCCTTTACCACAAGCCATATACATGTGGGCTAGTCAATTCTTGGATTCCAAAAAGGAATACACCATGGTGAATTGATGACCATACAACCCTAATACTACCCATTATTATTATTATTAGGCCCTCATTGTTTCTTCTTTCTTCATTCTTGCTCGTGGTTTTGTAATCATCAAATCTATAATTCCCAACAATCTTCCCCTATTTGATATTACAAAACAACCTGTATAAGAAACAATGCTAAAACATGTCATCACAAATAATAAGCTGCACATCATGAATCTTCTTCCCCTTTTTGTAATCATCTAATTGGGGTCTTGTGCAACTCGTAGACGCTTCCCCTCAAGTGATGCATGTAGATGGTAAGTATATAACCCATAAGCTTCCCCTTAAAATTATACTAACCATCTCAATTTTTTTAACACTAAACAAAATAAATAAACAAAGATAACAAATATTACAAAACATACAAATTACCACAATCAAGATGATGCTCTATGTTGCAGAAGCTGAGTCTTAATGATTCCAACACATTGTTCAGCATGCAACTTATCATTTCCAATTGGATCTGGAGGAACTTCCAACTTCTGTCTAAGCATTCTTTCCATCAGCCTCATAGACAAGGGATAAATCTTATCAGCAAACATACAAACAGTAATGCCATCCTTTGTCTCCACCACATGCACACAAGGCAAAGGATAAAATCTCCAAGTCTCAACCTTCCACTTATGTGAATTCTTCCAAATATGATACCCTTTACCATTTGGAGATTGAGAATCAAACAACACTTGAAGATCACACAATAAATATAAACCAGAACCCTGTGGTGTATTTTTATCATAATGCTTAGAAACAAGACCATACAGCGTATTCAAGTCTTGCCTATCCACCAGATGAAATATTTCCTTTAAAAAGTTAAAGTGCTTAAAAGATTTGTCACCTAAAATAGTATTAAGTCGTCCTTCATCGAGTCCAAGCGGTTAACACATCATGAGAGCCTTCGGGAAAAACATCGCAGATCCACTTTCGAATAAAAGTTGATTCAGCAGCTTTTAGATCCAAAGAAGTATCCTGAGGAGATTTCTTAACCTTAGATGTGTGTGTCCCAGATGTGTTCATAGATCTCCATAAAGAAATAGGTCTCCGTTTAGACATTCTTTTCTTCCTCCTCGCAGGGATATAAATTCCCATACATGGTAGCTCTTTAGATTCATCATTGCCATCTGTAGTAGGATCAGAAGAAGTAGACTTAATTGGAACAACACCTCTTAATTCATACATTCTCTCAAGCATCACTATGGCCTTCTTAGATTTAGCAGCTGCAATTTCAGCTTTACTCCCCATCTCTTCTCCTTCTATATCAATTGGTGCAACACTAGGCAATACAGTAAAAGAATCAGTATTAGGTTCAGCAGATTGAACACTTTCAGCTGAAGGTAAAGCTGCAGTAGATGCTTCAGTAGTAACAATAGGAGAATCCATTGGAGGTGTAACATTATCAAAATTATCCACAATCTCAACTGTCTTAGGCCTCTTTGCCTATGGAGCATCTGTATTATTAGAAATTCTCTTGTTAGAAGATGATGCAGTCTGTTTTATAATCCTTTGATACACCTTTTGAAGATCATCATCAGGTAAAGCCCAGACTTGCTTCTTTTTCAAACCAGAATTAAAGATAGTAGAACTCTGATGAAGCACTATAGTTCTCATGTAAGCTTTCATTTGGGCAGGAGTAGGTGGTCTCTCTCTTCTAGCTTTAGCTTTTGTGCGATAATAGCTTTCTTTTTTGTGCCTCTTGCTTTCGTTTTCATCCAAGAGTTACCATTTGTGCGACAAAATTCTCCTTTGTGAAAGTCGCACCTAAGATACTCGAGCAATTGTAGGATCTGGCAGCTTGCTCAAGATATAAACATCCCATTGTGCATCGGGATCCGAGTAGCCAAATTATCAATTCTTTTCGTCTCTCAGAGACAAATTAGAATTAGACTCACCGCAATATGTTTAGCCAATTCATCACTTTTCTTCAAATTTGCACACTCAGCTAACATTCTTTCTTGCGCTATCCTTTCTGTTCACTAATCGGACTGAACCAAGCTCATCTTCAATCATTACTCCTTTCCTTTGATCAGCAGACTTATGAACAACATCAACTGAAGAAGTATCACTCATAGGTACTTCAAAAGAAACATCCGATTAGCATCGGAAGAAACATGTTGAGATAGATCTTCAACAGAGTTGAAAATACATCACCTTTGGATTCAAATCAAAACTTTTTCCAAAGAAGAAAGACTTGAGAATTATCTGAAGGTGTAGAAGCGGTTGTGCTTGCAGATGAAGCTTGACCAACTTCAATAGCAATATCCATCAGAGGAGTATCAGCAACAACATGTTCTTCAAGGTTGAAACATCCTCACTTTGTAATGTATCATTGCTCAAAGATTGCCTTCTCCTCCTTCTAGTAAACAAAATTGGCTCCTTTTGCTTTACAGATTTAACAGCCATTGGAATAGAAGCATTAGATTGTTGAGCCACATTAGCCAAAATATCAAGTGACTCAAATTGAGTATCCACTTCCTCCTCATCAGAAGAAACATCCAATCTCCTTTTTCCACTATGACCCAATTGTACTTCCAAATCCTAAACCTTCCTTTTCAATTCCACAATCTCACCACCAAGTGTAGATTTAGTCTCCGCAAGCTCCTTCTTGAGATCAGCAACTTCAGCCACATACCTGTTCACTAGAGCATATACAAATGTAAGTGTAATAGGGTCCTCTGCTCTACCAGCAGATTGCTCAGTGGTAATGGGAGCTTCATTGGATCTTTTAGAAGAAACATGGTCATGCTCAACATTATGAGAACCTTCATTAAATTGTTCCCTAAATGGACTAGGTGTGGTCTGTCTATTAAGCTCAGTCTCAAACTCATCAAGAGTAACCTGTGTAGGTGGTGGACTAGAACTAGGTCTAAGTGAAGGTGTAGGTGAAGGTTGGTTAGAAGAAACATGAGTTGCTTCAGCAGCATTAGAAGGGCCCTCATCCATTGTAACTGATGGATTACCATCAACAGCAACAGTAGTAGAAGGTGGAGAACCAACAACATTCCCTTCTTCATCAGCCTCATTGCCTTGAGGCAACATAGTGCTAGCAAAGGATGATGTTCCCCTCATATTTAGTTCTCATTGAAGCAAATAGTTTAGAAGTTAAAGCTCCTATGGGACAAAATGCTTGGGCTTGGGTAGTAATATCCAAAATCATTTGTAACAACCTAGGGTACATCAAAACTTATGCTTTTTCCTATGTATATTTTCAACCATATTATCAAAAATAAACCTAGAAAAGTTATAAGTTAAACCCTGAGAAAGACATACAATACCACATCCCAGCTGAGTAGAAAATTGGTCCCATCCTCCTGATTTATTGCTTATGCACAGAAGCAGTGTGTGAACTAAAAACCTCCACATAGGACACAACTGATTCTTGAACCATATATCAGTCCTTGTTCCCTGATATCTAAAAGCTCTTAGCCTAGCAAGAATATCCACATCATTAGAATGATAAACCCCATTTTCATCATCCAAACGAAGTTGTCTTCTAATCAACTCCTCTGTCACAACATACTCTGTTCCGTCAACCATAGCTACAATCTCTGTATCACTCCTCTTTTCAGCAGTTGCCCAAAATTGTGTAACCAATGATTCATAAACAACTTTCGGAGAATGCGTTAAAGCATAATGAATCTTTGATCTCTTCAAGAACTCCACCATTGGCTTAATACAAATCATCACCCTTTGCTTCTCCCAGAAAAGCAACTTTGTTATGATCTTTCTTCAATTGAAGCGCCATGTGTAAAATTGTAAGTTAGGGTTATGATTCTTGCAAATGGAAGTGTTGTAAACGTAAGTGAAGAAGGAATCGTTTAATTTGAAGTAAGGATATGCAAATAATGGGTTGGTATAAGTTACCCAAAATATAGTCAAAAATATCAGAACTTATGTTGACTATATCTTACGTGTATTTTAACTTTAACCAAGAGGTAACATTTCAGCAGAAACACGGTCAATCTGCTGAAGTAATTCGCTTCAGCAGAAACAACTCAAGATAAAAGATATCCTCAAGAAATATCTGAAGCGTTACTGTGCCACCCAACTCACATTAAATTACATTAAACCTCGAATCCGTCTATATAACAATCCCAATGCACACTTCACATATATCATTTATCCCCAATTTTCATCACAAAACCCTAATTTCATCACAAACCACAATCAACTACAATCAACTACAATCAGCCATGAATACCAAACCAGAGGTTATAGATCCAACCTCTTCTCCATCATCATCATCATCATCAAGTGATGATTTTGGCGACTCTATATTCCTCCACAAATATCACGACCAAGAAAATCTCCCTTTCTCCTTTCTTCTGAAGATGACAGTGTAGTGGATCCAAGTGAATTTTCTGATGATTCTGATGACTCCACTAAGGAGATAACTTCACACCCTCAACCTCCACCACCTCAACCTAAACAGGTGGTGTTCGCTCTTCCTGTGCCATGGTTTGGTGCTTCATCTCATATCGTAAAAGGGAAGGGCAAAAGTAAGATGGATTGATTGGTTTTTGGTGAAACCAGCAGATGAAGCACAAAGGACAATGTCATATCACACATCCATCTGCTGTATTCATCTTCATCATCTTCGTTTTCATCAATCCATCCTTTCCATTTTGATCCTTAGGTCGTCGTACTGGTCATGCATATCCTGGTCATGCATATCCAGCAGTTGGAATAGATGATATGATCTAGTAGATGATAGGCACTTAGTATAGGTTCAGTAGATCATGTATAGATATTTATCTTGTATTTCCATTTGAAGTTGATTGTAAGCATTGTAAGCTATAAGTTGTAAGCTGTATCTTGAATGAATGAGCAATTTAACTTCAATACATCTCTTCAGTATTTTATCTTTAGTGGAAACAATATGCTCTTTTCAGTACTTTGATTTCAGTAGAAACAAGATTTTAAGCTTACATGTCCATCTTCCAATGAACCAAACTTGATAAACTCCAACTTATATATGCAAGCTGCAAAACAGACACAGAGAAACACACAAACCAAACCAAAACAAACTAAAAGAACATTAGTGGGTTAGTGTTAGCAAATATATAAACTAATATACAAAGTTTACATCCAAAATCCTCCCCTGAGGCCTATGCCTCCCCTTAAACTTTGCAGTTAAGGGTTAAGCATACCAATATGGACCACAAGGTGTTGAAACCTTGGTCCATCAAAATCCTTAGTTAACAAATCTACCACATTATCATCAGTGTGAATTTTAACCACTTTTATCAAATGTTTGTCATATGCATCTCTTATAAAGTGGTGCCTGACTTATATATGCTTAGTTCTACTGTGAAAAACTGGATTTTTAACAATGCATATGGTACTTTGATTATCAATAAAAATTGTTGTGTTCATGAAGTTATACCCATAATCCAACAATTGATTTTGTATCCAAAGAACCTGTCCACAGCAATTTGCAGCAACAATATACTCTGCTTTAGTAGATGAGGTAGCCACAATAGTTTGTTTCTTGCACTGCCAAGAAATCAATCTCTTTCCAAGGAATTGGCAACCTCTAGTTGTTGATCTCCTATCCAGATTTGCACCAGCATAATCACTATCACTATATGCTTCCAGCTTAAAAGGAGACTCTTTTAGATACCAAAGGCCTAAATGAGGTTGACCTTTCAAATACTTAAAAATCTTTTTCACTGCATTCAGATGAAAAGCAAGTGGAGTGACTTGATGTCTAGAGCAAACACTCACAGCAAAAGTGATGTCAGGCCTAGAAGCTGTTAGATACATCAATGAACAAATCATAGATCTGTATAAATGAACATTCACAGGTAGATCTGGTTCATTGTTTGTCTTTGACTTTGGAGCTTCATAAGGTGTTGTGGCAGTTCTGACACTCTCCATACCAAACTTTTTCAAAATGTCCCTCACATATTTATCCTGACTGATAAAGATACCATAATGTTTCTGTTGAACTTGGAGACCCAAAAAGAAAGTAAGCTCCCCCATAGCACTCATTTGAAACTCTCCCTTCATCACTCCTCAAACTCCACACCAAGCTTCTTTAGTAGACCCAAATATGATATCGTCCACATAAACTTGCACAAGAATAATGTCCGTGGAATTCTTCTTCAGGAAAAGTGTTTTATCAATGGCACCTCTTCTATAGCCATGCTTCAACAGAAATGATGAAAGCCTAGCATACCATGCTCTTGGTGCCTGATGTAGTCCATAGAGAGCTTTAACTACTTTGTAAACATGATTTGGATGGTCTGGGTCTTCAAATCCTTTAGGTTGAGTGACATAAACCTCCTCTTCTATTTCACCATACAGAAATGCACCTTTAACATCCATTTGATATACCATGAAACCCATGTAAGATGCATAAGCCAAGAATATCCGTATGGCCTCTACTCTAGCAACAGGTGCAAACACTTCATCATAATCAATCCCCTCCTCTTTTCTATACCCCTGAGCCACTAATCTTGCTTTGTTTTTAATGACAACACCCCTTGCATCTATCTTATTCTTCAATATCCATTTAGTCCCAATAGCATACTTCCCATCAGGTAGTGGCACCAATATCCAAACTTGCTGATTTTGGAACTGTTGCATCTCTTCTTACATTGCTTCAAGCCAACTTGAATCTTCCAAGGCTTGAGTAACACTGGTTGGTTCCACTTGAGAGAGAAAACAGGCAAACAGACAATGATCAAAGTTTGTGTGATTGTCTCTTTCTTTGGTTTGAGACATAAGAGATAAAAGCTACTTGACCATATTTAGAACTTGTTACAGTGACTCTAGTTCTAACAGGTGCATGAGGATCACCAATAATATTGGATTGTGGATGAGCAATGTTGATCCTTTTTGTAGCAGTGGTGTTTACATCAATGGAGGTATCAAGATTAGTCACAGTTGGTTTAAAATCAGTGTCATAGGAAGGTGAGGAGAAGATGCCACTTTAGGTTGATGATGACCAAGATCTGAAGGACTTGGAAAACGTGTATAAGGTTCTCCCAAGTCTGTTGACACTCTAGTAGAAACGGGAGTAGAAACAACATGGCTATCGGCAGATTTGGTGATGATAGGAGAAACAGGATCACTTTCAGCAGAATGGTGATTTCCACTGATTGCTTCTCTTGCAATCTCCTCAGCATTCCTCTCAACTTCTAGATTAGTGCATACTCGCTTCGAAGCCTAGCAAGGTCCTCTGCATAGTTGGACTCATCTTCACTCTCCTCAAAAGTAACTTTGGAAGTGTCACCCGCAAAATTGTTAGGGGAGAAAGAAGGTACAATAATAGGATGCTCATCATCCTCAAACTCACTATCGGAATCAGCATTCATGGTAGCAAGCTGTCATGGGAGACACTTGTGTACCTGCATTTTGGTTAGCCACATGTCTAGAATAACCCAAATAGTCAGTTAAGTAATCAAGGTCAAATGACCAAACTTGACCTTGTCCTTGAACATTAGGCTTGTCTTCTAGATATCTCAGGTTCAAAGTCTCCTCAATCTTCTTAGCATTCAAATTGTATACCCTATACGCCTTACTATGAGCTGAATAACCCACAATATATCCCTCATCAGCCTTCTCATCAAATTTACCCAGTGGATCACTAGTATTCAAAATAGTCACTTGACAGCCAAAAGGTTTAAGGTAATGAATAACAGGAACTTTCCCATATAGAAGTTCATAAGGTGTCTTAAAGTGAGGTCTAGTGATAGATACCCTGTTGAGAACATAACAAGCTGTGCCAACTGCTTCAGTCCAAAACATAGTGGGTAACTTAGAGTCAGCAAGCATAGATCTTGCTTGCCTCTATCAGGTCCTATTCTTTCTTTCAACCACCCCATTTTGTTGAGGTGTTCTTGGAGTGCTAGAGTCCCTTTTGATTCCTTTAGACTTACGAGTTCTATCAATCTGCATTCTTAAACTCTGTCCCATTATCACACCAGATACCTTTAACCTTTTTGTTTAGCTGATTTTCGACAAGGGTAACGTACTCTTTTAAAACTGGAGAGGTTTCATCTTTAGTCCTCAAGAAGAATACCCAACAAAACCTGCTATAGTCATCGGTAATAACCGGACAAAAATACTTGTGATCTATGCTTCTGACTTGAGTTGGACCAAAAATATCCATGTAAAGCAACTGAAGAGGTTCTGAAATAAGGCTCACTGCATTAATTGCTTTGTATGAGGCTCTGTGTTGCTTTCCTTTGTTGCAGCAACACAGCTTATGTTCATTGGTGAAAATCTTAGAAGGAAGTCCATCAACAAGACCCAGTTTAGATAGCTTGTTAATGGTCTTGAAATTCACATGTGCCATCCTTCTATGCTATTTTGTAGACTCATCCAGGGATGCTTTAGACACCAAACAAGTTAAGTCACCTTCTGGGTGAACATCATTTAAGTTGAATGTGTAAAGATTGTGAGTACGAGGAACTCTCAGCAGAATTGATGTATCTTCTGGTAGTTTGAAGTCTTTAGATAGCACAAGACATTCATCCTCAGAGAAGAGTACTTTGTTCTTGGTGTCACAAATTTGTGAAACTAAGAACAAGTTGAAGTGTTTTAGTTCCTTGACATAGTACACATTCTCAAAGTCCAGTTGAGGTGTTTTGATGGTCCCTTTCCCAGTGATTCTACCATCACTTCCACCAAAGGTCACATTGCCTCCTCCTTCAATGAGTACAAAATTATGCATCATATCTCTATTTCCTGGCATGCTTCTTGAGCAACCACTATCAACAATGCCAACTTCCTTATGCTTAAGAGGATGATCCTACAACAACAACAAAAATATACAAAATATTAGTACACTATTGAGGCTCAAGTCATTACTGACTTGAACCTGCCTTGTGGATCTTTAGATTGAGGCCATGCAGATTTATAAGATCCACCATTGTTCTTGGGTTTCCATTGAAATTTAGGTCCCCTTTGTGTCCAAGAACAACCTGCTGAGGGCTTTATAGCAGTATCCCTATAACCTTTCCCAGCATTCATTGAGTCATCATATCCAGGCCAATAACCAATTTTAAAATATGAACTGGTTGGTTGCACATATGGTCTAGCAACTGAGCTTCTCCAAGGAAAAGGAGGAGATGCATAAGTTGCTTGTGGAACATAAGGTGGTATAGCATTAACATTAGTCCACATTGGTCTAGATTGCCCAGCACAAACACCCATTCTTTGCTCATGATAATCACAATCCTTAATTAAATGAAATTTACTTCCACACACAAAACATGTCTTCAGTTTAGAAGATTTATTCAAACCAAAAGATGTTCTATTACAAGCAGAAGTATTCAAACCAAAACCTTGAAAAGAATTGTTTTAACAATTATTATTCAAAGAATGAAAAGACAAGTCTTTAGAGGAAACTGTCTTGGAAGATGATTCCTTAGCAGCAACTCTAATAGGCTTGTAAGTAGGCTTGGGTGCAGGCATGGGTGAGGTCTTGGGTAGGTATGACTTATCACTTGAATCACGGTGGCATAAGAAGTAGACCCTTGATCGAGAAGATTTGTCACTGTCAAAGGAAGAGACAAAATCATTAGATGAACAATCAGGTCCGGCAAGTCTTTTGACTTTTTCCATAAAGATGATGTGATTCATCAAAGTCAACAGTAATGGAAAGGTCAACATGCATAGGTATTCCTCTAATAGATCCACGTCAGACATGTAGGTCACCTTATTTGACATAATTAGCTAAGCCTGCTGGTGTAGTTTTCGCCCATCATGCCTAGCTTCTAATCCTACATACTTTTTAAAACCTAAACCTATTGCAGAGGTCTCAGATTGACTACCATAGATCTCTCTAGCTAGATTATTACCAGATATTAACCATTGTTTATGTCTAGCTATTTTTGCATCTAGTTTTTCTTTAAGCTCTTGATTTTCAGAAATTACAGTAGTTTTTTCTTTCTCAGTCCTTCTTAAGTCATTTTTAGTACATTCTAGATCACATTCTAACACCCTAATCTTCTCATCATAAGCTATTTGATTCTTCTGAAACCAAACCTTTTGTCTTTCTAATGTTTTTAATGCATGTTTATAAGCTTCAACTTCAACATAGCATTCATTATATTTAGGTTTCAAAATATCATATGCTTCCTTAAGTTCATTATAACGTTCACTACAACCAAACAAACAATTTTGTACCTGAGAGAGGCCCATCAAGGCAATTTGATCATGCCTATCCTCTAAAGTACAGCTTGCCACCAACCCAATATTTTCGCCACCAGGACCATCATCATTCTCAGACTCATGTGACTTCCGGTCGACATTGGCATCCAAAGTGACCATAGCAACCGAGGATCTAGGCTTGAAGTTCCAAGCATCCCTTTGATTCTGGCGATAGGAAGAGTATCTCAACTCATCTCCAGCCTTCCTATCCTTGCATTCTCTGGAGAAGTGACCCATCTGATGACATGTAAAGCACTTGACCTTCTTCTTGTCAAACCTTGCTGGATCTCTTCCCTGGAAACCAAAATTCCTCCCAGCCTTACGCTCAAATCTCTTGATGTCCATAGAGAGCATAGCCACTTGCCACTTTAACTTCATCTCTTCCATCTCTAGTGGGTCTACCTGTTCAAAATCCTCATATGCAAGTTCCTGCTAAGGATCATAATCAGCAAAGAAGGATCCAAGCACATCTTCCATTATACCACTAGATGTAGATTGAGAACTTGATGGAGTGGTAGTGTAAGATGATGATTAGTAAGTTAGACTTGGAGCATGGATCATCTTTGGAGTGGAGGCCCCAACAAAGGCTGTGTGACTAGCAGTAGATGATGAACGGAAGGGACTTCTGACATCATGCTCAAGAGCTTTAAGTTTGTTGTACAGCTCATCAAAGGTAATCATATCAAGCCCACCTTTAGTTTTGAAGGCAATGCTTACTTGTAACCAGGATTGAGGTAAAGATCGCAAAAACTTGGAGTTGCAATCATCATTATCTGGCTTTGCCTTAAGGTGATTTAACTGACTTAAGATCTTGTGAAACCTGTCATAGCCCTTGTGAATTCCTTCCTCTTCAGAGACTTGAAAATCTTCAAACTGTTGTCTCAGCATCGATTTTCTCATTCTCCTAGACTCCTCATTCCCTCCAAACTTAGCCTTGATTGCCAACCATATATCCTTAGCATCATTCATGAAGTGAAAATCACTCAAGTGATCCTCAGGAATAGCTTGAAGAAGAATTGTTTTAACTTTGGTTTCTCTCTGAACCGCCAGCAACTCTTGGCAGATTTAGGAGGAACATAAATAAGATTACCATCGGGATCGTGGTAGTTCTCTTGACTGTTCCCTTCCTTACAATCTCCCATAGATTCCAATCAATGTTGGAAATCCAGTTCTGCATCTTCATTGCCCATAGATCGTACTCCTCCTTCTTTAGGTAAGGAAACTTGGCGTTCTTTGTTCGAGAGACTTCGGTTGTTGCAGATGGGTGGTGTTCTGGTTGTTGGTGACTTCGATATCATCTTGTGATCCAGGCATGGTGAATGGTGTGTTGGTTGTATGAGTGTTTAGAAAAGACTGTTCTTAGTATCGTAGAGACTCTAACGAGGCTCTGATACCACTTGTTGAAACTAAGATCCAGACTCAACTAAGGTATGAATAACATTGATTGATTAAGCACAGTGGATAACAAGAACACAATCAATATTACTAATAAGGTTTTCTTTATTAACGAGGCTCTGATACCACTTGTTGAAACTAATATACACACGCTATAATCGTGTGTTTAGACTCTCATTAGGAGATGTCTTCTATGAAAATAAATGAAAAGATGAGTAAGTAACCCTAGACGCCATCCCTCTTTATATAATAGAGGGAGGTTACAAACCCTAGCTTACTAGAAAAGCTAACTATTACATATTAGGCCCTCATTGTTTCTTCTTTCTTCATTCTTGCTCGTGGTTTTGTAATCATCAAATCTATAATTCCCAACAAAGGGATCCATGGGATCCGTGCAACAATGGCAAGAATTTGCCTATAAATAGAGAGCCATTTCTTCATTTTTACTTAACCCTCTTCTTACAAACTCTCATATATTCTTACACTCTTCTAACAAAAGATCACTTTATCTAGAGAGTAGTTCTTCTTTCTTTTATTGTGATTCTCATATAGGTCCTTCTCTAAGGCGAGATCACGAGCATTCTACAAGTCATCCAAGCAAGGGGTCATTGATTGATTTGTTCCACCACAAGATTTCTGTAGCGAAGATCTTGTATTTCATATTTCACATATTTGTTGTGTTATAGTAGTGTTGATTTGGTCCTCCATGTTACGAACTCGGTATTTAGCTTTGTATCGGAAAAAGTGTAAGCAACGTTGTGAAGGCTTCTCCGCCAAGTTGAAGAGTTTGTTGACATAGTGCTTGAACTCTCGAGTAGGCGACTTGGGGAGTGGAGTAGGGCAAGGAAGATGTCCTTATAGCCGAACCACTATAAATCGGTTATGTCATTTCTATCCTTTACTTTACTTGCTTTCTTTACTTGCATTACTCTTAGATCTATACTTTCTCTTCATCTATACGAGTTCATATAACATCGAATCTAAAGTTTTTGAAACTAACTAAAAATCGGCAAAACTATTCAACCTCCCCTTCTAGTTTTCCACAATTGGCATCAAGAGCTAAGTTTATAAAAGTTTTAAAGTAAACCGTATTTTAAAAACTTTTTAATCACTATGGGTTCTGAATATTACAATGAAGGGCAATCCATGCAACGACCTCCACTACTTGAAACTAATGGTTTTATATATTGGAAAAATAGATTCGAAACGTATGTGAAGTCAACAGATATTGATCTTTGGTACATCATTGTTGAAGGCGATTTTGAAGCCACTACAAAAGATGAAAACGGAAATTTAGTTAACACACCTCATGATAAACTCACCGATGATATTAAGAAAAAGCTTTCCAAATATAGTGAAGCTAAAATGGTTTTGTATAATGCTTTACCCAAAAAGGAATTCGAAAGAATTTCCATGCTTGAAACCTCTAAAGAAATTTGGAATTCTTTAGTTGTAACTCATCAAGGTAATCAACAAGTTAAAAACAATAAAATAGATTTATTTGTTCAACAATATGAACAATTTTCAATATCGGATGAGGATACTATAGATCATTCTTTTGCTAAATTTAATACTATAATTACATCTTTACAAGCACTTGATGAGTCTTTCTCTAGTCGTAATCATGTTAGGAGATATCTAAGGGCAATTCCATCAAAGTGGAGATCTAAGGTGACGGCAATCGAAGAATCAAAAGACTTGTCAATCCTCACCCTCGATGAACTCATAGGCAATTTAAAAGTCAATACGCTTGTCCTCGCTAAAGATTCTGAAGCCTCAAAAGTGAAAGAGAAGCACAAATCTCTTGCCCTTAAAGCCAAGAAGGTCTCAAGCGATGAAGAAAACTCCTCTTCGGATAGCGATGACGAGGAGTATGCCATGGCGGTAAGGGACTTCAAGAAGTTCTTTAGAAGAAAGGGAAGATACGTCAAGCAACCTTATGACGACAAGAAAGGGTTCCGGAAAAGCAAACATGATGAGAAGGCAAGGGATGAACGTGCTTGTTTTCAATGTGGGGATCCCAACCACTTTATTAGTAAGTGTCCCAAACATGATGAACAAAAAGTGTTCGTGAGCGGTACGTGGGGAATGAGCGAGGAGGAGGACGAAGAAATTTGTCACATGGAAAATGACGACGTATGTCACGAATACTATAGTAGCTCATCATTAGATGATGACTCATTGCATAATGAATATGATAAACTTTGCAAAATTAGTTTAAAAGTAATCAACAAAAACAAGTTTTTGAAAAACCAAAATCAACGTTTAGAAAAGGGAGTCATTGAGTTAAAAGCAAAATTAAAACGTCTAGAAAAGGGGAAGATAGCAAGTGGGGAATGTGATCTTTGCGTTCAACTTCAAACACTAGTTGATCATCTAGACTCTAAGATTGCTAGAATGAATACTAATACTCTAGATACGATATTAGATAGTGTTAAAACAGGAAACAACCAAAAAGTTTTAGGCTTTCAGCAAGTTGATACGTCAACTAGTGAAAATAAAGAAACACAATTCATAAAAGCAATAGAAAAACAAACCACTGTAGTTACGGATCCCACAAAAAGGGAACCGGCTAGTGTACAGCCAGGGATCCGTGGTCTGCTGAAGGAAACAGCAGCAATAATATAGCTTCCTCATCTAGAACCGATTTTGTTATTGTTAATAAGAAGAAACCAACCCATGTTACTATTAGATAACCACCTCCAAGACAAAAACAAAGTTTTACAAGAAACAAAGGTCCATCATTTTCAAAACCGAACACATTTAGGATACCTAATAATGTTTATCCGAGAAGTAACCATCAAATTAGATGAAATCCTAATATGCAAAACGGTTTTCCATTTCAAAACTTTGCACCATGGAACGCATACTCACCTTTTCCATATATGTCTAACATGAATGGAATGTTTAACACTAATGGACCCATGAAGAAATGGGGACCAAAATTTTGAGTTAATTGTTTTCTTAGGTGTGCTTAAAGGTCGACCTAGATCCGGATGAGTGGATCAAGGATAGCGGGTGCACGAGGCACATGACCGGCCATAAAGATTTATTTTCCACATATGAATCCTTCAATGGAGGAAATGTGGTATTTGGAAATAGCAAAAGCAAAATCATCGGTAAAGGTACGATTTCTAACAAATCTCTAACCATTAACGATGTGTGTCACGTAGAAAACCTAAACTTTAACCTCTTAAGCATAAGTCAAATATGTGATAAGAATTGTAACGTACTTTTTAATGAAACTGGTAGTAAGATATTGAAAAACGGTATCACTATAGGTAGAGGAATTAGGACACATGGAGTCTATGTCATTAAAATCAGTAATGAACTTAAAGACAAACTATGTCTTACTTCTATGGATGATACTTCGGCCTTATGGCATCGAAGATTAGGTCATGCAAATATGCGACTTCTTCAATCGCTATCATCCAAAGATCTAGTAAGAGATCTACCAAAATTAAAATATGAACATTACTTTTGTGATGCTTGTAATGTAGAAAAACAAGTCCGTGCTAGTCACAAAGCTAAAAACATGGTCTCTACAACTAAGTGTCTAGAATTACTACATATGGATTTATTTGGTCCATCCACTATCCAAAGTTATTGAGGCAACTACTAAACTTTGATTATAGTGGATGATTACTCTAGGTACACATGGACTAAATTTTTAAAGAACAAAACTGAAACGTTTGATTACTTTGAAATATTAAGTAAGAAAATCCAAAGACAATTAGGAAGTCCTATAATGTCTATTAGAACAGATCATCGTAGGGAATTCGATAATGAAGTGCAAATTAGAGCCTTTTGTGACGCTAATGGTATTACTCACAACTTCTCGGCTCCTCGCACTCCACAATCGAATGGGGTAGTTGAAAGAAAGAATAGAACCCTAAAAGAAATGAGTTGCACCATGTTAAATGAGCAATCCATACCTTAAAAGTCTTGGTGCAATGCCGTTGATACATCAACGTACATACTTAACCGAGTCTTAATTAGACCATTTTTAGGTAAAACTCCATACGAGTTACTTCGAGGCAAAAAGCTTACGTTAGATCATTTTAGAGTCTTTGGTAGCAAATGTTTTCTACTTAATACTAAAGATTACCTTACAAAATTTGATCCTAAATCAGCCGAAGATATGTTTTTAGGTTACTTTCCTAATAACAAAGCTTATGTCGTATTAAATAAAGAAACAATGAAGGTTGAAGAATCATTAAACGTAAAATTTGATGAGAGTCCACCCAAACCTACCCTACCTCTTGTCAATGACAAGATTGTCGAGAGTGAAGCTATAGAAATAAAGAAAAATACAAATGAAGAAGATGAACCTTTAAATAACGAAAACATCAATATTAATGAGTCTAAAGATCACCCT
Source organism: Chrysanthemum makinoi (assembly GCA_910596185.1). Lineage (NCBI taxonomy): Eukaryota > Viridiplantae > Streptophyta > Magnoliopsida > Asterales > Asteraceae > Chrysanthemum > Chrysanthemum makinoi. Next base: position 279,155,971 of record OU343224.1, read on the forward strand.
GTAGATAAGGTCATAGGAAAATTAAACGAAAGAACCTCAAGGTCTCAAGTCCAAAACCAAAGTAGCTTATTTTGTTTTGTCTCAACCATAGAACCTAAGAATACACAAGAAGCCATAAAAGATAAAAGTTGGGTAATGGCTATGCAAGAAGAGTTAAATCAATTTGTTTCTAACGATGTTTGGACACTCGTCCCTTCACCTAGTAATCAAACCATAATAGGAACCGAATGGGTATATAAAAACAAGTTAGATGCAAACGGTGTAGTGTCTAGAAACAAAGCTAGACTCGTTGCCCAAGGGTATAATCAACAAGAAGGAATAGACTTTGATGGGACCTATGCCCCCGTGGCTAGATTAGAGTATATAAGAATACTTCTTGCTTATGCTTGTGCTAATGATCTTAAGATTTATCAAATGGATGTCAAAAGTGCTTTTCTAAATGGTTTTATTAATGAAGAAGTATATGTAGCTCAACCTCCGGGCTTTATCGATTTCGAAAAACCTAAACATGTGTATAAGTTAAAGAAAGCTCTTTACAGTCTTAAACATGCTCCAAAAGCTTGGTATGATGGACTCAAGTCATCTTTAATAAAAAACAACTACACCATGGGGTTAGTTGATAATACACTTTTTACTAAGAAAAATGAATCACATATAATCATTGTTCAAATATACGTGGATGATATTATATTCGGATCTACTTGTCAAGACATGTGTGATGATTTCTCTAAAGTCATGCATGACGAGTTCGAGATGAGTATGATGAGAGAACTAAGTTTCTTTCTTGGTCTACAAATCAAACAAGTAGAAGATGGTATCTCATTTAATCAATCTAAATACATAAAGGAGATGTTAAAGAAATTTGGCTTAGAAGAGTCAAAACCCATAAGAACACCAATGTCATCTGACACTAAACTCACAAAAGATGAAGACGGCGAATCCATTGATAACACAAAATACCGTGGCATGATTGGTAGTCTTCTCTACCTTACGGCTAGTCGGCTGGATATCATGTTTAGTGTTTCTCTATGTGCTAGGTTTCAAGAAGATCCTAAAACATCACATCTAGAAGAGGTCAAAATAATATTTAGATACTTTAAGGGTACGACTCAATTAGGATTGTGGTATCCTAAGGGTATGGGGGTAGAAACAATTGTATATGCAGATTCTGACTATGCAGGTGATTATGTTGACCAAAAGAGTACAAGTGGTGTATGTACTTTCATGGGATGTTTTTTAACATCTTGGTTCTCAAAGAAGCAAACGGCATTAGCCATATCAACAACCGAAGCCGAATATGTCTCCGCTGGCAAAGCATGCCAGCAAGCACTATGGATGAAACAAGCGTTAGTTGACTACGACATTCATCTAAGTTACATAACCATTCTATGTGACAACAAAGGTGCCATCGACTTAAGCAAGAATCCGGTATTGCACTCTCGCACGAAGCATATAGAGATTCGTCATCACTTCTTAAGAGACAATGTTCAAACGGGGAACATCCCTATTGAGAAGGTAGCATCCGAAGACAAAAAAGCTGACGTCCTCACCAAATCGTTGAAGCGGGAACAATTCAACCTACTTCGTCTTGGTCTTGGTCTCATGGAACAATCGTCGTAATTAGTTTTTAAACTCTGCAAGGTATGTAAATACTAGCCTTCTTCTTTCTGAGTCTAGGATCTCTATTTCACACACAACTCACTAACAATACGGGAATTTTCAAAACCCAAGATAGGTATTTACAACTCGTACTTTCATAATTGTTCTTTACTTTTCAAGGTAAGTTTCTCTTACAACATGTAATTTCATACTTTTTTTTTCTCAAGGATAAACGTTTTCTTCAAACAAAGAAACTTTTTTCAAAATGCTTTCTAAAAGGATACTTCTTCCCATATCACTTTCATAAAAGCTATTTTCACGTCTAGGACAAACCTCTTTTTCATTATTAATACAAAGAAAAAACCCGTTTTCATTGCATCTCATGTCTTTTGAATGCTAAAGAGGACACATAACTAATATGTGTTTTTGGGTACATTCATTTAAGCAACAATGAATTAGTAGCACTCGAGTTATCTCATATAATAGTATGTTTTTTCAATTCTAGCCTATTTTTCTTTTCTTTTTAGATGTCGAGATAACCGCAACTCCAAATGGTTTGCATATAGACACACTAGGCACAAATATTTCCAAAAGGAAAATTTTGAGCTACCTGAGTCACCAGTACCACGGATCCCAACATTTACGCTTGACAGTTCCCTCAAGGGAAGGATCCGTGGGATCCGTGAGACAGAAGCTGAAATTCTCTTCTATTTTTCTCACTTTGGCTAAAAACCTCTATATTTTCAACACTTTTTTTTTACTAATGAGTATGTTACTTAATGCTTGTGTTCTCATGATCACATGCCTTAAATTCATATCTAATCATTAGATTTTAGTCCACATTTTGGGTCAAGCATTCATTACAATGCATTATTTTTCTATAAATAGGATTCCCAAAATGCTTGCATCTTCATCACTCTCAACCTCGCAAACAACCATCATCATGTCATTCAAAAGATCTTCCAACATAGATGAATCACCTAGTGCAAACAATCCTTTTCAAAAAATCCAAAATTTTGTCCTACCACCTTCCGTAGTACCACCACCCAAATCTAGAAAAACTGCACGGATTAGCATCCGGCCTTGTTTTTTAGCCAAATCGTTATCAAATAGTTCATCACCAACTACTCATTCACCACAAAATGCTTTCATAGTAGCACCTCCATCATCTCTAACAAGCACACCAACATCATCAACCATCAAGTCTCCACCTAAAGTCACTCTATTGGAACTCCTTAAGACTCCAACAAGATCCCAACAAACCAACCCAAAATTACTAGTCTTTTTAACACCTCCCACATCTCCAAACACAATTTTTAAAGACCTTGAAACCTCAACACCTTTAGCTCCCATTTTCTTACAAGAACATCTAGGTTCTTTTCCACCACCACTTCCAAACATTCCGGACTTTGATCCTTATTTTCCAACTTTTCCACCATAACTTCCGCATCTCACAAATCAAACTAACCCGGAAAACTTCCACACACATTACCCACATCATTTATATTGTAAACATTACCCACATCATTTAGAACAGGTCTTGTTCTTAGTTTTACATGCTTGTATGTGGCATAAATACCACTACACTTTGTTATTTTATTACAAGGCTTTGTTTACATACCTTGGATCCCAATCTTGTTTCTCGTCAATCACAAGATTATTTATGCATGTTACTACTAACCTCTTCTTTGTAGGTTTTTATATTTTCTCACTTGACGCCCCATTCTAGGGGGCGCTACCATCAAGGGGGAGTTAGAGATACGTGGACTATTTTTCCACACTTTATTTCTTCACTAGGGTCACTTTTTGTTTCGACAAAAAGGGGGAGAAGAAGTAAAAATTATGCTTTCAAAACATACATGTATCTTAAGTTTTACTCATCATAACATTATGTTTTGTCATCAACAAAAAGGGGGAGATTGTTAATACAAATAAACCATAAAAACTTTTATTAATATTTAGCGATCTCTTTGTGTTTTGTTGATAACAAATATAATGTTATCATAAGTAAAATTATAAGGATGCATGTTATTTTTGTAAAACATCTACATATAGTCATTTAAATACAAATTGTTGTAATAATTCATTTGTTGTAATAGTTTATTAGGATGGGTAAAAACCACAACCCATTACCCATACCCATGGAGCATATCCATAACCCATGGAGTTAACCCATACCCATTGTCTAGATGCATTGCATCTATTAGATACATTGTATCTATTTAGAATACCCATGGTTCATAATCTAGGACCCATGACCCATAACCCAAAAATCCATGGGCAAACAGGAGCGTCTCACGGATCCCTGGAGTTACACTAGACGGATCTCTCAAGCAAGGGATCCGTGGGATTCGTGCAACAGTGGCAAGAATTTGCCTTTAAATAGAGAGCCATTTCTTCATTTTTACTTACCCCTCTTCTTACAATTTCTCTCATATATTCTTACACTCTTCTAACAAAAGATCACTTGATCTAGAGAGTAGTTCTTCTTTCTTTTATTGTAATTCTCATATAGGTCCTTCTCTAAGGCGAGATCACGAGCATTCTACAAGTCATCCAAGCAAGGGATCCTTGATTGATTTATTCCACCACAAGATTTTCGTAGCGAAGATCTTGTATTTCATATTTCACATATTTGTTGTGTTATAGTAGTGTTGGTTTGGTCCTCCGTGTTACGGACTCGATATTTAGCTTTGTACCGGAAAAAGTGTAAGCAACGTTGTGAAGGCTTCTCCGCCAAGTTGAAGGAGTTTGTTGTCATAGTGCTTGAACTCTCGAGTAGGTGACTCGGGGAGTGGAGTAGGGAAAGGAAGGTGTCCTTGTAGCCGAACCACTATAAATCGGTTGTGTCATTTCTATCCTTTACTTTACTTTCTTTCTTTACTTGCATTACTCTTTGATCTATACTTTCTCTTCATCCGTACGAGTTCACATAACATCGAATCTAAAGTTTTTGAAACTAACTTAAAATCGACAAAACTATTCAACCCCCCCCCCTCTCCTGGTTTTCCACAGAATGTATGTTGTACTTACTTTTAAACCAATGCTAAATACTACCTAACTTGTAAATTGATTGGATAAATCACATTTGCTTGAGGACAAGCAAATCCCATGTGTAGGGATATTTGATAAGGATTTAAAACCTGCATTTTTAAGGGGTCATTTAAGCTCTAAACTCGTATATTTTTGATCAATTATTACCTTAAATTGTTTCTTCTCACATTTTAGGTACTTGGGAAGCAAAAGATAAAAACTGGCATGTTTTGGGCTAAAATTGACAAGGAAGTAAGGAAAAAGACAAAGTCACGTATCTGTCTAGAAAAGGGCTCTAGATGACATCACATTTTACGCGCGACACCGTCACTTGCATTTGGACGTGATAATTTTATGGAAGTTTTAAAAGCGATGGCTCAAAACTTTTAAAGACCTTAACACCTGACGGGGTCACTTGTATTTGAAGACCATAATTCAGAGTAAAACTTATACGTGAAGGCTCAGATCTTTTAATAAGCGACGGCGTCAAGACACATCATGACAACGTCATAGACTCCAAGTGGCGACGTCACAACAACGAATTGCAAAAGATGAAAACCTAATGGCGACGAGATGATGGCATTACAATCATAAAGTGAAGTTGTCCCAATTGTAATACTATATCTATTTTCGCATGTTTTCAATTATTAGTGTAACACTTTGGAGAGGCAAAACCCTAGACGAATTTCACAGCTTTTGTGAAGCTTTTTCAGCCACTTTGGCTCATGTTTCATTGAAGTTAAGTAATCCATCTTTAATCATTCAATATGTATATGTGTTGTTTGATTATATGCTTTTCTTTTCTTTACTTTAACATGCTAGGCTAGATTTATTAGTGTTTGCTTAGATCTAATGAAACATAATTATTAATTATTGATTGTCGTCTCTTGTTTAATTGGTTGTCTCGCGTTAGGGTAAGAAAACTAGCTTAATTCTTAGATGTAACTAACTTGTCCATCTTATCAAACGCAACCCTAGAGTGCACTAGTGGTTTTTATCGTTGTATTTATTGCGTGAATTGCGGCTTGTAGATCCTAGAAGAATTAATAAACTTTAAGCTTCTTAGGGGAGACTTATACGTTCATAGAGTTACGGCATTTGGCACCTCCTTATGACTAATAATAAGGAATACAACGCTCCAATTAAAACAAATACGTGACAATTCGACTAATCAATAAGAGATAATCGGGGAGTAAAGAAATCTAAGTAAACACATTTTCCTATCATAAGAGTTACCACGAATTTACTTTTCTTCCACGTAGTTTAATTTTAGTTTATTTAGTTTTGTTTTAACTAGTTAGTAGTTAAAACGCCCACTATTCAAACCCCGAGATTTTAATTTGCTTTCTAAAAGGTTATAAAAACTCAAAAAGACTCATCTGTCACCTTTAGATCTATTTTGACATACACTTTGGCCTTCACAACACTATTCCTCGAGAGAACGATCAATCCCTCATGTCCTGCCTATACTACACTACAACGATTAGGTACACTGCCAAGGAGGAATGTAAAACTTTTGTGGTTTTGCAAAATTACGCTATCAGCTTTGCTCAACCCAGTTCATTCTATGAGATGTCTCACATTCTCCCACATAAGCTTAGCAATCTTGCATGCATCAACACTTGAGTAAATGGTATTTGGTATCCCCAAGAGAATTTGTTGCATGACATTTCCATAATGACTTTTCTCATCAGCGGAAAGTTCATCCCAAGTCCTAAGTCGAGTGTGTTCTGGACGAGGTGGAGTGGTTTCTTCATCAGCAGGTATAGTTATAGAGGGCATAACAAACGGTCCATCAATAATGACTTTCTTAATCCATTTTCCTCCACCCTTCTTTTGTTCAATATACCTCATAAAACGACTAGCCCATGGAACATAACTTCCTTTCTCGAGCATAGGAGGACGATTCTCGGAACCAACATCAATGATGGTTTGTTGCCCACTGGTGATTTGTTGAAGTTGATTGAGTGATTGAGACATTTTGTTTTGTGTAAGTTAGATGATTTTATAGATCTTTTAAATGATAAAGATGCGTGTTTTATGTTTCAAAATGATGTAATAGATCTTCGTGAAAAGTTCAAGTTTTAGCAACGAGGTAGTATAAGGGCAAAATAGTAATTTTGGTATAGGCGAGGTACAACAACAAGGTAGTAACAGCGAGATAGAAGCAACGAGGTAAGGTAAATCCTACTAAGGTGAATTAGGGTTTTGACTTTTTGACTTTTCTTACTGAGTTGGTTTAATCCTACTGAGCTGGTTTTCCTACTGAGCTGGCGAGCCTACTGAGCTGGTTTGAATTTCCCTCTACTTTGCTGAAACGCGTTTAACCAAAATAACTAGAAAAACGATTTAACAACAACAAATTTTACAGTTTAAAATGATTCCACCAGTGTAGATTCTTGTTAAATCACTAGTCAAAGTCGAAAGCTTTTTATGAATTAACCATTAAATAAACAAGATCTAATTATGAAATACTAGCTGCGAGGTAGAAATAAGATAGAAAATGCACCGAACTTTATATTTTTGACGAGTTTCAGTTTTAAAGATACATAAGTAGTGTAAATCAAGTCAAAATTGATCAATCACGATTATATGTAACTAGAATACAACCACCAAACCGTTTTGACACAGTTTTCTACTTCGCTGATTTTAACGAATGCTTAAAAACATGAAATTTTGAAAACAAAAACACATCTAAATCAGCATCATGGTGCTCTGTCACCAATTGTAGGCTTTCCTTCAATTATTATCATCACACAATGAGTATAACTTACAACATGAGAATTAAAACGAGAGAGAGAGAGAGAGAGAGAGAGTTAAGAGAAAAAGTATTATTCTTAGTGAAAAGTACACCAACATAACCTATCCATCCACACCCCTTACCATGAGGTAAGGGGTATTTATACTTGTGTTGACAATGAGGTAGGCAAGGCAGCGAGGTAGAGTTGAGCCTTAATGGGCCGGACTCTATTTACATAGTTACTTAATCTAGGCTGCTTACCTCACTTCATAATAAAAAACATAAAACAAAATGAATATTGTTTTTACATAATGTAATAACAAGAGACCTATAATAATAACACTTCTAGAATGAATCTAACACTGGCTATCACAATGAGTCAACGGTCGACTAACCTTTAAAGATTAACAACTGGAACAAAAGTAACTACAGGTTATTGTATGCAAGTGGTAGGGTTTTGAGGTGTATGATCAGTATTGGCGACTGATTCCATGAAGGTTATTAAAGTGGTTAATGTTTTATTAAGCAAACCAATCAATACATATATAGCCTTCTAACCCTAACAAGAGATACTGGGCCTAAGCCAATACAAACTATAACTTGACTACACTAAATATACGACTAACATTTATCTCATACGTCTGAAGTAGAACTTGAACTCACAATTATTTGGTTGAGGAGCTTCTCAAACGTCACGAGTACCGTTATGACACAAACCTCAATATACAGTTTCAGTTCACCATAAGCGGCAATTCTTTTTCTTTGAAATCCTCGTCAAGCATTGTATTTATTAGTGAAACAAGTGACTTTTAGGAAATTAATAAGCACTTATACGAATCACTTAATTATGATTCGTTATCTGATTTCAACTAATTAGGAACAATTAGTATAGAAGAAGAATTGTCGAAGCTTTAGTTGATTATATATCAATAGCGGATGATTGTATTAGAATTTTGCTTCTATCAGTTACTAGTTTTTGTTAGTTTAATGGACATAAAATAATAGATGTGTGTTAGGATCGAACTCGAGACCACGGGATTGCACACTTTACGTATGAGAATTAAAGTTTTAATAATTAAATAATAAATATAAAATGTGGAATTTAGTTATTAATTACACAAAAAAACTAACGAGCGTTAAGTAATTAATTGTAATGAACTAACGGTCGTTAATTAAAATAAGGAAAGGACTATAGATGAAAAATGGGAAACAAGAAAGATCTAGAAACCCTTGTGGGTTACTAAATTCGATTGGCTAGGGGTAAACCCAACCCAATCCCAACTTGTTCTCCAAGTTTTGTCATCCTATATAAACAAACATAGGGTTAATTATTTTGTATCTCTTGTACACAATACCTAAACTCTAAAATTGTTTTCTTGGTTTCTTTTGCATGGCCGATCGTTTAAACACCTTACAAGGGTAAATTGGTGTTTTTTTTTTAAACAAACGTTTTGTGTTAATCAAACTAGCATTTACTTTAATTCGTTAATAGTACGTGTGGACAAGAACGTGGCACTAACACACTATTGTTAGTATCTTGGATTGAATTACAAAAGGGTAAGGGGCAAAAGGGTAAGGGGTAATTCTAATATTCACATAAACCCTAATTAGGGTTCATCTTAATTGAAGAGTTGTTTGGAGTTGATTCTTGTTTAGCTAGAATCAAAAGGTACGCATACTTTTATGTTTTAGTTAGTTAAATATTCATTATATTTTCTTACACTTCCGCATATATTCTTGATGTTTATTGTTTATATTTATGAGTTGTCATGTTATATAATTCCAACAGTGGTATCAGAGAGCTTGGTTGAATGAGTAATTAATTACTGAACACGTAAAAAACGGATATTGTGTTATGTTTGATATGATTAATTCTAGGGTTTGTTTATTATTATGAAACCCTAATTTTAGGGTTAGGGCTTTTGCACTAATTGGTTTTAATTTTTTTAAAGTCGACCCCTAATTTTTTTAGTCGGTCCTAATTTTTTTTAAGTCGATTTATGTAAAACATTTTTAGGGTTTATAAAATTGTTTTATCGATATCTAAACCTAGAATTGTATATATGTTATATGAATTAATTTGTGAATAATTGTTGTGTGACATGGAATTGTATGCGATCTTGTGACAACGTGAATAATTGTTATATTAAATCCATGAAAACGTGCATGTTTTGCATGGATTATTGTCGTTATATATTTAATTGTTAAGATTGGTTACGTGAAAATTAATTGTTAAGTTTTTTACACATGTTTATTGTTTTGATAAATCTTTTATTTAGGAATACCTCAATATATATATTAATGGATCAATTATGTGTAATTTGGTATATTTGTTAATTATGGCTTACGCAATCGATTCATCGATGTATGTGGCTCACTTCTATTATGCAAGTGATAGCCCTAGTTAATATATAAGTTAATTAACCTAGATATTGATTATTAATAGGTTTTATCAAATAAGTTGCATGTGGTTACTTATTTACGCATATTAATTGTTAATTATGTGCGCATTGTTTTAGTTATTTATTTTTTATTGTTACTTGTTTTTTTATTATGTGTGACAAGTTTTAAGAAAAGGGTAATTTCTTGATTAGAAAAATAAATTTGACTAAACAAAGGTAAAATTTGATTTGTTTTTTGAAGCGTTAAATTTTCATTAAGTTTAATTGAGTGATGAGTTTTGGTACAAATAGTGAGAACGGCGCATCCAATATTGACAAACTATAAGAGAGGTTTAATGAGGGGAGCGCATTAAATTGTGACCCGAAAGAAGGAGGTTAATTGGTTCGCGCTGACCAAATTCTTCGCTCCTTTGCGCGTCAAATTGGAGTTACCAAGTTGGCTATTTATGTATAAAATCATCTTAAGGGCGAATTAGCTTTAATTCCATGCGCCACTTTGTGGTAATTATCCGAAACACCAAGTCTTTGGACTTATACAAAAGTACGATATAATGGATGATAATTAAAGGTAAATTCCTTGATTGAAGAAACCAATACCTCAATCAAAACTTTGATAGTTTAATCTTTGTGAATTGGTTAATAAAAAGGTTTTTATTAAAAACTATTGATACGAAGTTGTATGCATGCTTCTTCGTACATACTTGATTTGACACCATAAATCAAAACTAGTACCCTTTAAAATTAAGTTAGTGCCATCTAGTTAAAGGAACACTCGAAGTTGCAATTTACGTCATGTGGGAACTTGGCGAGATTGTGATGGAAAGGTAAATCTTCATGTGAAGTCATACGTTGCATGGACACATTTGCAATCCTTTAAGTTAGACGACTTAAATTAAGTATTAAGTGAGAACTAGACTCAAGGCACGAGATGGGGATAAAACATTTTTACATTTGCAATGTTGTTGGTAATGTAAATCCCATAATGATCTAGGAATTGGAAAAAGGTTTGCCAATTATTGTTGGACAGATAACCTTATTATGTGCTTTCGTTACTAGCAGATCAACTGATGTAATGGAACTATGATAATTTGGATCCTAGTTTTCAAGAAAATTCTATGGTTATATGAATATTTCCTTGGGTATTTTATTTTCTTGAAAAGTTTAATTATCGAAAATACTAATATTGAATTTTTCTAATTCTTTAAATGTATTAATGCAACATTAAACCGTAAACGTGAGTTTATTCTTGTATTGGTAAATTGATCTACACCTATAAGGGTTTTTGGTAGAGTCAACTTTACTAAAAGAATAAATCTAGTCCTCTTTTCATGAGAAAAGTGTGAGATTCAGTCATATTCCTTTTCATGAATGAGAAAGGTATGATAGGAAAATTAGAATTGTCTAAATTCTAAATGCATAACTCATAAGCAAACTTCAATAGTTAAGAAAATTGTACATTTTCTGAGTTATTAAATAAGAAGCTAGACTAATTTACTGAAAAATTGGTAAAAGATAAACTAGTATATTTTATCCAGTTGTTATGTTTTGACCATTTAAAGGTACTACATACAATTGTTAGAATGGTAGAACTATTAAGGAAGAAATTGCATGCCCAATTTTTCAAGTTAATAGCATTGATGGATAGTCCATCATCTACATAGTAGAATACACTCTTTTAGTACATAAGTAATTGTTATGTATAGATTTTCTCAAAGGTGTAGGGAAGTAAATAGCACACTATTTTCTTTCACTAGTTAATGAAACACTTACCATGTTGTCAAATCCAGTGGGAGCATTGTGTTCTTATTACTGAATAAGGAATTAATGTAATAATCTCTAATTCAGTGGGAGTTACAAGCTTTGCCATCTTGGTAGTAACCCATATTATCTCTAGAATGTCTTAAGGTAATTACTTTTCACTTGTAGACACTTATGTTTTTAATGATAGTCATGTACGTTTCCTTAGTAGACAATGATGTGGTTCTACATCTACTAGTTATGCTAATATCAATGACACAATCATTGGTCACATAAACAAACATATGGTGTGTTGTTTATCTGCTAAATGATGTTGTTCCATGGACAAGTGGGAGAAATCTTTATTGTGTGCAAGGTACAACACATAGAAATATGATTTAATGGATTCTCTTGACTGCAAGGTAAGAGACTAACGTTCTAATATGACTTATACATATCTAATTCAAGAAATACTTGGTGTTGCAATTTACGTTATGTGAGATGTTGGGTTCAGTGAATACCCAAACTCCTTAAGTCTAGGATTTGAATAGAAAATACCCTAAGTGTTTAGTCCCTTAAACACTAACAAGTCACTGAGCTCATAGTCTCTCAGTGAGCTGTCTTAAAGGATACTCAGTAAGAGACAAAGAAGAAGTCTCTCCACTCAGTAAGGCGGAACTTAAGGTGTGAAGAATGAGTCAAGAAGAAGATGACGGATTCAGTGAGTGATAGGGATGGCAACGGGTCGGGTTCGAGGTGGGTTTTAGTGAATCCGTACCCGTACCCGTTTATAATATCCAAACCCGAACCCGCCCCAATACCCGATGGGTACCCGATTATTATTATCCATCGGGTTATCGGTTTTCCCCGTGGGTAACGGTTATCCCCAATTAAAATCATCGTTGTTCAACTCAACCTGAATAAAAATCAAAACACTCCAATATATTCAAAGTTTTAAGTAGTTAAAGAAAACGACTTCAATATTCGTAATGTTTGAAGATTAAGGAGTTAATGTGTCATGTGTCTGAGAATTAAAGCGTTAAGCGTAAATGTTAATTTAATAGTTTGTAGTTACCAAGATATATCTTATTAAGGAGTAGAGTAGAAAAAAAATTGTACAAGGCTAAGAGATCAAAACTTATTAGGACCTTATATAAATTAGCAAAAAAAAAGGGTACTAATTCGGGGTATACAGGTACGGGTAAACGGGCGGGTATTACCCGAACCCGTACCCGAAAAGAAAAGAATACATCTACCCGAACTCGTATCCAAACTCTTGAACCCGTCCCCGAACCCGGCCCAACCGGTTCTGGTTTCGGTTTTCCCCATCGGTTTCAGGTGCTTTTGCCATCCCTAGTGAGTGATGACAATAACTCACTGAATCCCGAAACTCCTTACCAACTACTAACACTGAAGACAAACTAAAGACTGAAGACTGAAGGCTATGAAGACTGAAGAATGAGCGGGACAAGGCGGGATAAGTTTGAACAGATAAGACAAAGTCCTTATCAACCAAGTCAAACTTTCCCTGGATCATTAACTATCAGGCTCAATGTCATCACTGACAAGAAGAAATCAGCCTTGTCACTTACCCAATATAGCCAATGTAAACAGAGACAAAATACATCAGTATTTTGTCTTCTGTAACCTGTCAGTTTGTCCTCTAGGATAGAGTTAAAACCATACTTGTATAAATAGCATAAGAGGTGGAGTGAAAGAATTTTAAGCTTGTGGCTTAATTGTAAAACATACAAACAAGCCATCTTTCACTCCTCCAAATACAACTCTGTTCCTGAGATAGCTTAGTGGTTCCTTTGTAGTTGTGCTCAGACTTAGCCTGAGCTTAGTGAGGAGATACCATAGTTTGTCATTTCAATCCCAAGTACTATTTCGCAAGTACTTGGGTAATGTATTCTTTTTGATTTGTTTCTAATAAAGAATATATAAGATAAAATTATTCAGTGTGTTTTTATTTACATTAATTCAGTCATTGTTCACAATCAGTTGGTTTATTGCTTTAATTGTTTTTATACGATTGTGAAACGGGAACAACAAATGGTATCAGAGCTGGCTGATTATAAAACATTTTTTTTGCTGCTCAAAACGTTTTTAAATCAGGATCCTAATGGCTGAAATTGATGTGCCCCAACTTGTCGACAAAAAGGGTGGAGCTTATTCAACTGTTGCCCCTCGACTCGAAGTTGGTAAATTTAACAAATGGAAAAAGAGAATGCTTTGCTATTTGACTAGGATGGAACCATACTACATTAAGTGTATTAATGAAGGTCCATTTATCCCAAAGACTGCTGAAGGTTTGCCTAAACCTGAAGCTCAATAAACTCAAGACGATAGGAGAGTAGTTAACCAGGACCAAAGGCTCAAAAGCATCATCATATCTTGTCTCCCTGATGATGTTATGGAGTCTGTTATAGGCTGTAGTACATCTAAAGAAACCTGGGATGACCTGGTCCACAGTCATGAAGGGACTGAGATACCAAGGAGAACAGGATTATGGACCTGAAACTTGAGTATAACACCTTCAGGGCCAAGGACTCAGAAACTCTGTCTCAAACTTACACCCGGTACAAAACTTTGTTAAATGAACTGTCAAATGATGGTGTTAAGTTGTCCAAACATTAAATCAACGTTGGTTTTGTCAATAGTCTCCCTGAGAAGTGGTTGAATTTCTCTCAGGGACTTAGGAATGCTAATCATATCCATAATCTTGAACTTCCTGAAATATATGGGAAATTTGTCTATGAGGAAAACCTCATCAACAGACGATAACCTGACTTGAAGAAGTCTCAGGAAGTCAAGAAGTCCACGACCACCACCTCAACACCAATTTCTCTTGCTTTTATTCTAACAGTGTGGTTCAGGATTTTCAGGAAAATTCAGATGATGAGCCTGATGAGAGATCAAGCGAGGAGTACCTAAATGACCTGAACATCGAATTTAAGGAAGGGGCACTCCTTGCTAACTCTAGAAGGTTTATAAAAAGAAACAAAGATTTTTCTAATACTAAAGCTAATGAGGACACTGAGTGTTTTAAGTGTCACAAAATAGGTCATTTTGCCAAAGACTGTTTTTCTAAAGCAATTTCTGAACCCTTTTACAAACCATCAGGGTCAAATCAGTCCTCAGGCTTTAGCAAATTTCAACAAAAAATCTATCAGTCTCATCAAAATTTTCAAAACAAATCTGATCAAAACAAAACTGTTGATTTTGAAGCTAAGTACAGGAAAGCCAAAGCTAAGCTAGCACTGCTTGAGGCCAGTCCCTCAGGAACAACAAACAATGTTAAATCAGTGCAGGGGTAAAACAAGGGCCTTGTTCTTTGAAGTCTTCGACCGGGATGAAGAGCCGATCTCCTCAAACGATGAAATGGTGCAAGTCGAGGCAGCGATGGCTCTCTCGAAGAGGACAAGCTAGCTGTTGGGAAGAATCATGCCAGGAATGGAGAATGGGTCAACATCACAATGAAGAAGGTAAATATTTTGCTTTTTATGGATGATGACTCGATTGGCGATCTTTATGAACTATATCAATGTTGACCTTAAGTTTGTAGAAGAGCAACGATTAAATCTTTTTTCAAAATACAACAAGTTAAGTTTTGAATTAAACAAGTGTAGGGACGAACTGCTTCTTTTAAAACAAGCTAAGCTTGAGGCTGTCACACTGCAAATTCAAAAACACTAAACTAGTTAAAGAACACAAGCTCTTCAGGAAAAACTTAAAAAGGAAAAAGATATCATTGAAAGTTGGACTGCTAAGAATCCTAGGGTCTTTGATGTTGTGGGAGCCCCCAATAGCAAAAAGAGAATCACTGGTGAAAATCATCTCTTTGATTCTCACAATAAAGACCAAGGTCCTAAACCATTTGTGTCTGGTGGCCTGATCACCAATACGTTGTCATTACCCAAGTCCAGTGATTGGGTTGAACGGGTTAACCCTGAGAGTAAGCTTCAAAATTTCGATTCTGGAAGAATACTAGAGCCTGAAGCCAAGCTCTAAAGAGCATGCTTGGACTCCCTGATGTGCTCAGTAGTACTGAACACATCTCTGAGTCTAAAGCCGAATCTCTAACACCGCTTCTACTCTTGAAACCTCTTCAGGGTGCTGCACCTAGCTCTGAGCTTGCTCCTTTGCAATTCAACCCTCACTCACCAAAAGAAAGATCTGGACTTGGCAGAACCATCCTGAAAAGACCAACAAAACCAACCCAAGATGACTCTATTCCCACTGAGACCTCCACATCTTGAGTTCCTCTTGAAGCGAGACCAAATCCGACAAGCCCGTGAACTTGTGATGAAGTTGACTGACAAGATGGAATCCATCAAAAAAGCTCCTTATTCAATTAAGGAAACTAAGTTAGCATCCTCTAGTTCATCAAGGTCAAAATCCAACACCAAACCCAGGCAGAAGTGTGATCTATGCCATTATACTAGTCATACCACTGATAATTGCTACAAAATTCTTTTTTATATGATCTGCAAAAAGGATGATCACAGGACTTCTGATCACTTACAGTATGTAAGCTCATTCAGTGAAGCAAAACATACCAATGTTGGTCATCAACATGCTTCAACCTCCAAACAAGCTCACAGGTATAGAGCTAAACCCTTTCCTATTTGTCCACACTGTGGCTTCAATGATCATCATCCTGATTATTGTCTCATGAACACTTGCTGTGATATTTGTGGAAATCCAGCTCATGAGACAACCCAGCATGACAGTGTCATCCAAGGAAGGAGAAGTTCAAAACAACCCCGCATCACTGAGTCATCCTCAGTCAGCAAATGCAAAACTTGTGGTAGCACAATGCACTCAACGACTGACCATGATTCTATTGCCAAATTCAAGCAGACCTTTAGACCCAAGCCCACTAGCATGTGGGTAAGTAAGAGAAACTAATTTAGTTTACTATTTGTGCAGAGATACGCCAGGGATCCTATTTGGCATTTAGATAGTGGATGCTCAAGAAGCATAACTGGCGTTAAGGAGTATCTGCACAAGTATGTAAAGGAACCAGGACCCAAGGTAGTATTTGGTGATAACTCATCATGTCCCACTAAAGGTTATGGTTCATTATACTGCAATGGAATAGTTTTCTCTAGAATAGCTTATGTCAATGGTCTAAAATACAATCTCATCAGTGTCAGTCAATTATGTGATGCTAAGTACATTGTGCAATTCAATGACAAACAAGGCACCATTTTCAATGCCAACTGATTAGTCAAATAGTATATATAAGAAATATCAAATACAAATACCCGAGAGAATTACAAACCAACCCTTTAGGAAAAAGGTCGACACGCAAAACCCTCAAATATTCGATAAGTGATAACGGATAAGGATATCCGGGTCGTTTCCCAACGAGGTGTGAATTGAGAATTTCGTTTGAGGTTTGTTATTAAAATGCTCGATGTTACGGGTTTTTGGTTTTTGATTACGTTTTCTACAAATTAACTAAAGGGAAAGTAAATAAGGCTACGGGAACAAAGTAAATGATTATCTAACTACTACTAAGCATACGGAACAATAAAATTAAGTTACACTAAGTCCTAGAATGATAATATGCAAAAACGTGAAAACCCGGGCTAATCCCGAGCCTCAAAAATAATGCAATTTAAGGCCTACGGATGTGAAACTAATTTTCCTACGTTCTAAATGGCTAAAAATAATTTTAGGAAAAAGCCGGGTATTTTTTCGACTTTTAAATTATTTATTATGATTTAAAAACTAATTTAATTTAATCTAATTATAAAAAATACTAAACTATTTTGGAAAAATCTGAAAATTTCACAGAAAATACTCTAAGCCTAACTGATTTTAAGAAAAATAAAAAAGGGGTACACTACTTTAGGAAATAAGCTACTAAAAAGCTAAATAAGCTAGTAAGCTAAAAAACTGTTTTAGTACTTAAATATTAAATGGTGCAATATTAAAACTGAAAAGACCCTAGGGCAGTTGGTGAATGGTGTGTGTGGTGAGCCAAGAGACTGAGGTTCGAATCTGGTGCTTGGCACCTTTTTGCAGTTTATTTTTTTTTTCAAATTTTCTTTTGCAACTTAATTGTAAGACCAAAATAAGAACTTTTTGTGAAAACACTTTGGACAAAACCTTGGAATAAGCAGTTTTGCAACTGCTTATTTCAAGCAGTTAGTGGCAGAAGCAAAAAACAAACACCCCTTGTTGACAGATTTTAAGCACCAAAAAGCAATAGATGAACAAAGTGTAACCAATAAGCTAACACGCATCTATAAGTACTAAAATAAGCTAAGAAACCACTGGTATAAGCAAATAAGCAGTTGATTATGTAACTAAAAAGGGGAAAGAAGCAGTTGAGGAGATCCTAAGTTATCATGGAAAATAAGCATACAAGGAGATGATAAGCTATTCTACCAAATCTAGATAAGCACTAATCAAGCTAAAGGAGAACTATTCCTAATCTATACTATCTAAAAAGCTCCTAAGGGTCCTAAATAAGCAATAAAATAAGCTAAATGGGCTGCAAATAGGCTGCTGAAACAGAAGTACAAACAGGCCTGGAGGGGCTGTTTTGGCTTAAAATTAAGCTACTATTTCTAATCCTAATCCTACAAGGAGACTTAAACATGCAACTAGGGCTTGTGAGGTACCTAAAAAGCTACTAGGGATGCTAAGAATAACCCTAGAATAGCTTAATAATAAGCTATGAAAATGCAGGGGCTAATGTGGGTTTTTGATTTTAAGTGCAATTTTAACCAAGTTATACTATTCCTAAAAGCAAACTAACTAGTCTTAGATCTAGGTGGGCATAAAGTGATGCAAGAAAAATGATTTGGAAGAGTTTATGATTAAGAATAAGCTGTGAAAAAGAGGTGTAAACAGCAGCTATAGCTGCTGTTTAAGTGTGCAGGACAGAAGACTTAAATGACCTTTTTTGTGTTATCAAAACTTGACTAAACTTGTTAAATCAAATTTAACCATTCAAGACTAACTTAAAAAAACTGAAAGGACTTTGACCCTAAAGGTCAAAGTGGGTATAAACTGCTTTTTTGACCTTAAATAAGCTTAAACCAAACACCCCTTGACAGGGTGTAAACTGTTTTAAAAATGATGTTTAAAAACTCAAGTTGGCTTTTTCATTTGTAAAACTGAGTTAGACTTGGATTGCAACTTAAAAACAAATAAGGAGAAGTAAGGAGCAAATAAGCACTAAAGTGCTTATTTGCTAAATAAGCAAAAATGAAAGAACAGTAAAGAAAAAAAAGAAAACTTTCATTAATTAAAAAAAACAAGTTACAATAAAACTAAAAGCTATTTAAAACTAAAACTCCTCCTGCCTTAGAAGGCTTACAAGCTACTCTATATATACTAAGTCTAAATGGTCTTCAAGACTTGAGCTTGTGTTTCTTTGGTGAGACAATTGAAGGAAATGGGCATCCTTGTGCTTCTTCAGCTTCAATCTCAGCCATTCATTTGAACTTGGGCACCACTCCTTTAATCTTGGCCGTGGATCATTTGAGCTCCAATGGGGGAGTTTGAGATTGCCAAGGTGGCATAGGAGACCCATGTGGGTGTGTTGGGTAAGGTGAGCTGGGGACCAAGGGTTGAGAGGGACCTGTGGGGAAGAAGACAAGGGTGGGATTTTGGTGTTTGGGCGCCAAAATGGAGCAGGGTTTGTGTTATCTGTTTCTGGTTTGGGTAAAATCAGGGAAGAAAAGGTAATTGGGTTTTATACTTGGGTAAATGGGTTCTAAATGGGTTAAGTTTTATTAAAAAAAAGGTTTAGGGGTTTAAAAAGGTTTAGAGTATTTTGTATAAATACTTTTTCTAATTTTAATTAAAACTTTTTTTTTTTTTTTTTTTTTTGAAACAAACTAATTTTAATAAAATTGGTTTTTGAAAAATAATTGGTGTTAAATAAAAAATGGAGTTTAAGAGAGTAGTTTTTCAATTTTGATAAAAAGGGTAAAATAGTAATTTTGGGTTCGGGTAGAAGGGTAAATTGGTAATTTGGATTTAGGGATAGGTTTATAGTCTGATTCCCCAAGCTCACTCCCAAATATGTATCCCGGCTCAAAATGTAGAAAACCATATTCGGCTCGAAAGCACGCTTCCATTCCGAGCTCATTTCTGTCCGTTTTTGCCCTGTTTTCAATCCTTTGTACCTGAAATACATAAAAACACATTCCAAGGATATCTGCAGCATAATTGGTTATATTTCCGTGTTTTTAGACGTTTTTGTGGGCTTAGATGGGTAAAAAGGATGAGTGAATAAGCACTCATCACCAACAAAGAAGTTTTTTTGATAGCTCCTAGGAGAGATGATGTTTATGTCTTAGATATGTCAACACTCTCTCAAGATGGAACTTATCTCTTTGCCAAAGCCACTAAAACTGTCAACTGGCTGTGGCACAAGAGACTCTCTCACTTAAATTTCAAAAACATCAACAACTTGGTAAAACAAAACAAAGTCCTTGGCTTACCATCACTTGTTTTTGCAAAAGATAAACCATGCTCAGCCTGTGAAAAAGGCAAACATCACAAAGCATCATTCAAAACAAAACAAAATTTCTCTATCAAAAGCTGCCTTCACCTCTTGCACATGGATCTCTTTGGACCATTCAGTCCAAGATCAATCCAGCATGAGAAGTATACACTTGTCATTGTTGATGAGTTTTCAAGATACACTTAGGTATACTTTCTTTCCAAAAAGAGTCAGGCAACTGATACAATAATGTCATTCATCAGGAAAATTGAAAACCAGAATGACATTACTGTCAAACAAACTAGAACTGACAATGGTACTGAGTTCAAAAATCAAGAGCTTGAGAATTTTTGTGATGAAAAGGGAATCTCCTAAAAAATTTCATCTTCTTACACCCCTGAACAAAATGGAGTAGCTGATAGGAAAAACAGAACTCTCATTGAGGTTGCTAGAACTATGTTAAATGGCTCAGCACTCTCAAAGCACTTCTGGACTGAAGCAGTCAAAACATCATGTTACACTCAAAACAAGTCACTCATTGTCAAAAGACATAACAAAACCCCATATGAGATCTTCAAAGGAAGACTTCCTGATATCAGCTACTTTCATGTGTTTAGGTGTCATGTGTTCATTCACAATCACAAGGATCACTTAGGCAAATTTGTTGCAAAGGCTGACGATGAATATTTTCTGGGTTACTCACTGATCTCTAAAGCCTTCAGGGTGCTTAACACCAGAAGACAACAAGTTGAGGAAACCTTTCATGTCACCTTTGATGAAAGTTCATAAAGCATCAGATTTACCAACACCTAAGTGGAGGAAATAAGAATTGATGACTCATCAAGATATCCTCATGATGAGTTCAACACTGAAATCAATTCCTCATATCAAGCTGATGCTGACATTCATACTATGTCTTACCCCACAACCTTCCTCAACCAACTATCAGTGAAGTTATTGATAATCAATCAGTCCCTTCTGGGATAGGTAATACTGAACCAAATGTTCAGGAACCTGTGATTCATGAACCCCAACCTGAACAAAGCATCATAACAGATGATCTAAATGATTCTATGGCTCCTGCACCTGAACTCACTCCTGAGTTTCTAGTGACCTCTTCAAGCTCAGATCCTAGACCACAAAGTAAGTGGACAAGATCTCAGGACATTGAGCTTGTAAACATCATTGGTGAACCCATTGAAGGCATGCTCACTAGAAGCATGGCTGCCAAGTTAACAGCAGCTTTAGCCAATGAATGTCTATATGCTGATTTTCTATCAGAAATAGAACTCAAAAGTGTCACTGAAGCTCTAAAACATCCAAGCTGGGTTCAGGCCGTGCAAGAAGAACTTCAACAGTTTGATAAAAACAAGGTCATGACCTTGATCAAATGTCCACAGGATGTCATTATCATAGGAATGAAGTGGGTTTTCAGAAAAAAACTAATGAAAACGGCACTGTCATTAAAAACAAAGCCAGACTTGTAGCCAAAGGTTATAGTCAACAAGAAGGCATTGGCTATGATGAGACATTTTCTCTTGTTGCAAGAATGGAAGCCATCAGGATCTTCCTTGCATTTGCAACTTACATGAACTTCATAGTTTACCAAATGGATGTAAAAAGTGCATTCCTGAATGGTGAACTCAAGGAATATGTGTATGTTCAAAGAACCTCCTGGCTTTGAGAGTAGTGAATTCCCTGACTATATCTGCAAGCATGACAAAGCCCTATATGGACTTAAACAAGCTCCCAGAGCATGGTATGAAACTCTCTCAGCCTTCTTGATTCAAAACAAGTTTGTCAGAGGAAAGATAGACAACACATTGTTTATCTACAGGACAAAGCAAGATGTGATACTGGTCCAAGTATATGTTGATGACATCATCTTTGGCTCAACAAATTATACTCTTTGCAAACAGTTTGAAAAACTAATGACAAAGAAATTTGAAATGAGCATGATGGGTGAACTCACTTACTTCTTGGGACTACAAATCAGGCAAACTGATAAAGGAATCTCCATCAGTCAAGAGAAATATACGAGAAATCTCTTGAAAAAATATGAGATCTCTGACTGTGCCTTAGTAAAGACACCAATGGTCCCTCCTAACAACCTTGGACCAGATCTCACAAGCAAATCAGTCAACCAAACTCATTTCAGGGGATTGTAGGTTCACTGATGTATCTAACGGCTTCCAGACCAGACATACAATTCTCAGTCTGCCTAATAGCAAGATATTAGTCCAATCCCAAAGAATCCCATCTCACTGCAGCCAAAATAATCCTCAGATACCTTAAGGGAACTCTAAGCCTTGGACTTTACTATCCAAAGTGCTCAGGGTTTGACCTCAAAGGGTATTCTGACTCCGATTATGTAAGCTGCAACATGGACATAAAAAGTACCTCAGGATCCTGTCAATTTCTTGGAGGAAAGCTGGTTTGTTGGAGTGTTAAAAAGCAATAATTAGTGGCTATGTCTTCAGCTGAAGCTGAGTATGTGGTGGCTGCAGGATGTTGTGCCAATGTTTTATGGATGAAAAGTCAACTCAGTGACTATGACATCCATTATAAAATGGTACCCATCTTCTGTGACAATACCAGTGCCATTGCAATCTCCAACAACCCCGTCCTTTACCAAAGAACCAAATTGATATCAGATATCATTTCATCAAGGGCCACATCATGAAAGGAGACATAGAACTTCATTTCATCCCTACTGAATATCAACTTGCTGATATCTTCACCAAACCCTTATATGAACCTACCTTCAGAGCGAAAGCTGAATTGGGAATGCTTGACATTGAAAGTCAGCAACCTGAAAATCAATCCCAATCTCAGTGAGTTCTCTCTGAAATGCTCCATGCTCCCTAAACAAAACCCTAAAACAACCTTCTCACTGAATGAGTAAGACTCATTCAAGGACCCTGACAGTTGATATTGAGCATTGAGTAACTAAATACACCAAGTATTTCAGTTACTTAAATGTCCTAGGTTGGCAAACATACCAATTTAATATAGGAATATATGTCTCTATGTCCTTCTTTCACTCAAGTCAAGGGTCCCTTAAACGTTACCTCATCCCACTTGGCATTAAATGCCTCCTCTCACATCTAATATCCTAAGGATATTTTAATCCTACAAAATGCACTTTTACTGTGCACTGCAACCATTCCCTTGAAAATCGGGAAATTACTGTGGGTAGTGGAGTGGTGGCATTAAATGAGGTAAATAAAATGTTTTCAAAAACCAACTTTACAAATCCTCATTAGTGCAAAATCTACCCTTCTCACCACTCTATAAAAACCCCTCTCAAAACATTAAAAACACACACAAATTGTTTCTGCATCAAAACGCTTTCAAAACTATTTCTTAACCCCAAAAAACTTTGTGTGTTCTTTAAATCCTCAACCAGTTTTTAACAAAAAATCTTCTCTGTAAACCATTTACAAAAGATTTTTCTTCACCAAACTCAAATGTTTTTCAACTTTTTGATTGTTCTTGTCGAATATTTTCAAAAACCTAAAATCTTTCAATGGAAATGGCAAGAACACAAAGCCTTCATTTTGCACCTCAGTGGGTGGGCGATCTTGAAAATGTTGAATTCAAAACTAATAATGTTATAGGAAATTTTGAATACCCTCTGATGTCCCAGCCTATAAGGGAATCATGAAATTCTTATTCGCCTTTACTCACCCCTTCTGTACCAAAACCTCCTCAGGGAGTTTTGGGCAACAGATGTGGCGTATGATCCGACACCCTCAACTGATGAGACAGACCTTAGACCACTCAGGGAGTTTCTCATCAAGTTCACACTTTTTAACGGGGAAAGGTCAGTCACCCTGGACTATAAAATGTTTTGTACATCAACAGGGCTTGACTATAATCCTGGTAACTATGTTGCTAATCCTGACCCTTCCACAGTTAAGGATGAGTTAAAACAAATTGTTTTAGATCTAAAGTTTTTGGACAGAACCCCGGTCACCAAGAACTCTTTTCCTGCGGCTTGGAAGATCCTGTTCACATTTGTGATTCAGGTTCTCGGTGGGAACCACTCATCTACTGAACAAGTTAACTCTATTCAGTTAATGATGACATATTGCTTGAACTGGCATAGGGGATATCATTTTACAGTGATCTCGTAACCTGCTATGAGCAAAACTAGGAAGAAATACATTTCGTATCCTAGGTTTGTCGCATGCGCTTTACAAGTGTCACTGGATTGCAATTATCCTCAGGAATACAAATATTGTGCTTTACCTGGCATCCTGAGTTAATCAAATTTTCAAAAAGACCCATCCCATGTCACTGAAATTGAATTGACGGCCCATATGGTTGCTGTGCCAGAGGGACTCAGTGTCTCCAAACCCTGCTCCCAAAAGAGAAAGGGAAGTCTTAGACTGGGACTAAACCAAACCCAAGTCTCGGGGATGCGAGGCTTCAGAAACACGACCTAAAGGCAAAGCCCAAGGCTGATCTGCCACCCAAAGGAGACCCCAAGAAACATCCACCTCGGTGACAACGAAGGATACTAATACATCACAGCCAGTGCCCTTGGTCCCAACTACTACTCCCCAAGATCCATAGGGAAACAAACAACCCGTTGGTAGGGGAGCGCCTTCCACACAGCCCAAGGAGGATATTCGCCAATCACAGCTTTTGTCTGAGGGCAAAATGAATGATCCCAAAGAATTAGGGGGAAACGAACAACCCATCGATAGGGATATCATTGCCACCGCTTCTAAGGATAGCACTGGAATCACCCACCGTGCTTGAAGGAGCACTGAGGGGACAAAGACTTAGAGGACAAATACCACCCGTGATATGGAACCCATCACCACCACTCGTGCTTGAGGTCATCGATATTTTGTTCTCGATGAAGAGCTTGCCGACAAGTGAAGAAGAAATACTTTCGGCCAGAGAAGAAATGGATGCCGATATTCAAACACAAGAACAAGAGCATCTGATCCACAAGAGACTAAAGAGTCACCGCTTTCCTGATGAAAATTACTCTGACTCCTCTTCTTCATCCTGTCCTAAGGAATTCAAAAAGTATGACAACATTCTTTCACTGACTGAAAGACAGCTAGTTATGTGGATCACAAAGGCTCCAAGGAAGGTATATTCTGGTGTTACTGATACTCTATAGGATCAGCATGTTGAAGCTGCTGCAAGTTATTTTGGTCTAAAGGCTGAAGTGCTCACTACCAATGCCAACACTGACGAGCACAGGGAGCTAATGTATAAGCATCTACATAGATTGGATGAAAACCTGGTTAAATTTCTCAAGTACTTTCAGGAGTCTCACACTAAACTAGATGAAATCAAGGATTCTGTTAAAGAAGACCCAGCACTTAAATCCAAAGTGCTGGAGGCTACTAATTTCTACTTGAAGAATTCCTCCAGTCTCACTGAACTGATCAACATGCTTCAATCTGCAAATTTTCAGGGTCTTCAGTATTCTATTCAGTCTCTTCAATCAACACTTGGTTCACTGGATGCTCAAGTTACTGATCTGGCTAAAGCATCATCTTCTATGGCTTGGAATCTTGGGCCTCAATGCCAACTGGAATTATCTTAGGCCAATCTTGCTGAAAAGGTCACGAGTCTTCAACAAGATACAACTGACATCAAGGCCATGGTCTCGGAGATATATCAAGCCTTTAAAGGTCAAGCAGCTCCTACTCCCTCAGTATCCCAAGCAACTCTTGCTCTTACTGATGTTGCATCAACAGTTGAGGAGGAGAGGACCATTGAAGAGACTCCTTCTCACACTGAGGGGGAGTCAGCTCAACCAATATCAGCAACACCACTCTCATTAGTCCCACCATCATCAACAACAGCAATAACCACAGTGACAATGACATTAGCAACAACAACACCTCCACTGGTAGCATCCTCTTCATCTGCTCAGGACAAAGGAAAAGCCATAATGACCACATCAAAGCCTGAGAAGATTCCCTATGTCATCGGCAACACATGACTAACTGCCTACCTTGAAAAGGAAGACAAGCGAAAGAAACTAGCTGAGAAAGAAATGAAAAGCAAAGAAGCACTGGTACAAGTAGTGGCTGAATAAGCTAAAAATCTTGGAATTGATCCCAAGAAGCTTGAAAAGGGACCGGCAGGCCAAAAGTTCAAAGATGCTCAGACTGCTCAAATGGCTGCCATGAGAAAGAAACTAGATGAAAAGAACAGGAAGGTCGCAGCCATCAGGCAGGAAAGGATTGACCACTACAATTGGTCCATGACTAGCAGAAGGCTACCTGGGAAGATCATTGATGTGAAAATCATCCCCAAGTCCAAACCACTAGCAATGAATGTCTAGAGGGAGGATGATAAAAGGCATTTTGAGGTTCATGATCCCATGAAGTTCACTGACTTTGGGATCACTGAACTTGATGAGCTTGGTCCTATCATAACAAAGAAGCATAATGCAATGGTCAAGGACAACTTGGGATTCAACCAGCTCTAACCGCAACTCAAGGATCTCAGTCTCAGCCAACCCATGATAAGAGGAAAAGGGTTGAATCTGGACCTGAAATCAAGGTACCTGGCCTGGACTGCAATAGTGAGCTACCTGAAGGCATGAAGTTTGTGAACTGTCTTTGTATTGAAAAGCCTGAAAGAGGACTTTTCTTTATTGATGTCTATGGGAACCCATCATTCCAAAGGTGGAGTGACATTGATTTTGCAGGGGTGTCTACAATGGCAAGCTACCTACCAGTGGCCTCTCAAATCTAAAATCCAAAAAACAACAAGTTCTGCACTGACCTGCATGCTAAGATAAGAGAGCACCCTGACAAAGAAACACTCCTCAAGAAGAAAGTCAAGCTAGAAGCACTAGGAATCCATCTTGAGTCACATCATATGTTTTATCTTTTGTACTAGTGATAGGAACCATGTAATCTGATCAATAAATGATGTATGTTTTGTTAAAATATTCAGTGTTCCTTATTATGTTCATTAGTACATTCAGTGTAAGAAGAAGCCATTTGCTCACTTACACTAATCAAACACTTAGGCTATTTGTATATCCAAATAGGGGGAGACTGTTGGGTTCATTGAATTCCTAAACTCCTTAAGTCTAGGATTTGAATAGAAAATACCCTAAGTGTTTAGTCCCTTAAACAATAACAAGTCACTGAGCGCATAGTCTCTCAGTGAGCTATCTTCAGGATACTCAGTAAGAGACAAAGAAGAAGTCTCTCCACTCATTAAGGCGGAACTTAAGGGGTGAAGACTGAGTCAAGAAGAAGAAGGTGGATTCAGTGAGTGATGACAATAACTCCGAATCAAACTCCTCACCAACTACTAACACTGAAGACAAACTAAAGACTGAAGACTGAAGGCTATGAAGACTGAAGAATGAGCGGGACAAGGCGGGATAACTTTGAACAGATAAGACGAAGTCCTTATCAACCAAATTCAAACTTTCCCTGAATCGTTAACTATCAGGCTCAGTTTCATCACTGACAAGAAGAAAGCAGCCTTGTCACTTACCCAATATAGCCAACGTAAACAGAGACAAAATACATTAGTATTTTGTCTTCTATAACCTGTCAGTTTGTCCTCTAGGATAGAGTTAAAACCTTTTTTGTATAAATAGCATAAGAGGTGGAGTGAAAGAATTTTAAGCTTGTGGATTAATTGTAAAACACACACACAAGCCATCTTTTACTCCTCCAAATACAACTCTGTCCCTGAGATAGCTAAGTGGCTCCTTTGTAGTTGTGCTCAGACTTAGCCTGAGCTTAGTGAGGAGATACCATAGTTTGTCATTTCAATCCCAAGTACTATTCCGCAAGTACTTGGGTAATGTATTCTTTTTTATTTGTTTCTAATAAAGAATATATAAGTTGCAAATTATTCAGTGTATTTTTACTTACATTAATTCAGTCATTGTTCACAATCAGTTGGTTTATTGCTTTAATTGTTTTTATACAATTATGAAACGGGAATAACATGAGAGCTTAGCCAAATTGCAACACCAAGGTAAATCTCCATGTTACGTGGGATCGTATCTGGAATAAATTTACAGTTTCTAAATTAGACAAGTATTTAGAATATGTGTCAAGATGATATATATAAGACCACTTCAAACTAAATATTTATGTATTATTAGAATGACATAAATAAATGAAGTAATCTAATACTACTTCAAATTTGTATATTTATGAATTTTGAAATGACATAAATAAATGAATAAATAATGTAGTCATATATTATTGTGAAGTAAAAAATTAACTTAAAATTACTATTGAAACCATGAGGTGGTGTTCATAATTACTTTACTTAAACATGTTTATGATTCATTGTAAAGAAATAAATATGAAGTCTTTTAAGACTTATAATAAAGTAAGACGTTAACTTGTTATGTTTTTAATTAAGATATATATACAAGAAGTCAT
The DNA here is from genome assembly GCA_910596185.1 of Chrysanthemum makinoi. Classification (NCBI taxonomy): domain Eukaryota; kingdom Viridiplantae; phylum Streptophyta; class Magnoliopsida; order Asterales; family Asteraceae; genus Chrysanthemum; species Chrysanthemum makinoi. The sequence continues at coordinate 279,184,363 of OU343224.1, forward strand.
TAAGTTGATCAATGATTTGTAACGAATATTGGGATTATAACATTATATGTTTTCTTGATGAGATATGGATATGAAGTGACTTGATTAAAGAGTACTTGTGTTATGAAGCATGCAATTGGCTTGGAAAGTCTATTATACCATTAAGTTGACTTAGTTGGTAAATAGGTAAGCCAAAAGGAATATGTTTATCTTACATATTGTTAGATTGTCTTACAATATTAATTCTAATGAAATACAACTAGCTAATGAAACTCTATTTGATTTTCTTGATTCAAGATAACCATAACTTCTTTCTTAAAAGTAATCAAGGTTAAACAAATTGAGTATGCATTTAATATACTCAATAAGACTCAAACCTAGAATGTTAATAAGACACCATTATATTATGGAATATGATGAATCACATTAAGTCTTAAAATTGAAGTTCTGAATTGTTAAACTTCTTATGAAGAATGATTATTAACAAACTAGAGTCATGAACTGTCAATATGTATTTGTAATGTCTTAAAAGAGAAAATTGTATTGTTGCTCTACTTGCTAAGTATATATAGATAGTCTATTTATTACAAAAGGCAAGTGGGAGTTTTTATCTTGAAAGATAAAATTACAAGATACATAATCTTCTAAAATACACTAGTGAATATCATGATGAGGTTAGACATTGATTCAGGTTTTACTGACCAAGTCTTAATATTAATAATGTCTCACTATACCTATGGTCTACCCTAATGCACTAACGGGCAGTGTACCCGGTCGTGTGTAGTGTAGTAAATGGTAAAGCCGAGGTCGTCCCAAGAGCTATGTGTGTCGGATAATTACTAAGTCTAATTGTCACAGAATATTAATGGTTTGATAGGATTTTAATTACTTAAACTACTAATGCAGAATATAAAACAAAATAAATGGTAGAAGGGAAATCAATAGAGGAATAGTGGTGCTAACCTAGTTAATCCTCCTAACTAGTTATGTCTACGTCTACCTACTTCCAATTACTTCAGGTGGGGTCAAATTCGAGAGGACACCATTTGGTCAATTCGCCCTAACCTATCAGCAAAGATGCCACCACAGGAGATATCAGGCGCACCGTCATAAGTCCTGTTGTTCCTGGTCCCCAAAGCCGAGTCATTAAGTACCGCTACATGCTAGATTCTAAATAGTGAGTGCCAGGCCGTTAGGAACTTAGACACTACACCCCCCAATTCTTAAGTTCATCCAAACGATAGGTGACCAGTTGGTCAAATCGCACAAGTAGAAAGGGTCGTCAGTTGGTCATATCTTACCCTTCCCGTCTCAGTCCGCTCACCTAGGGTCAGTTGGTCATATCTCCTAGGCAATTGGCCTCTATCGCCATTCAAAACTACCGAACCAAGAGTGACTACCAAAGAACTATGCATGCATACACTTAGAAATAATTGTACGAAAGTAAAGGTAAACGCAAACAAAACAATTAAGGAATCATAACTAGGCTAGCACCAAAGGGTGCTTAGCCGCTCATATTAATCATGCACATCAATTCAATATTCAAAGGTACAAAATACATGAATTGAAAGTAAAAGAAATAATAAACGCTAAAGCTTATCGGAATGGTGTTACTTCTCCCTTGGAAACAGCTCCGTATGCTTCCCTAGACCTCCCTTGAGCTTTTTCCCACGTTCTCAGAGTGTTGTGTGTAGAATGGGATGCTTTGAAATGCTGGAATTTGTGGGGTATTTATAGGCCAGGTCTGGGTTACGGCGTAACCAATAAATGAGTTACGCCGTAACCTTCTATTTCTCCGTAAATGCACTAGATCTGCTAGTTACAGCGTAACCTTACAAGTGGTTACGCCGTAGTCTTCAATAAACTCGGTTACGTCATAAGTGATGCAGTAGTTACGGCGTAAGTATCAGCGGCGTGGAACCTATTTTGACCTAATGAAGTTACGTCGTAACCTTTGGGAGAAGTTACGCCGTAACCTCTTGATAAGTTGGACTTCTGGGTCACGCAATAGTTATGACGTAATGTGAGAGATGAGTTACGCCGTAACTTCTTCAAAATAAGCATACTGTGATAAATATTTAGTAACGTTTCCATTTCCGCGTCTCTTTAGCTCCAATGCTCGTAATTTACCTGAAAGTGCAAAACAATGGAAAACAAGCATAAATCCATATAAATGATATAAATAACGAGCATTAACGGGGGAAATTGACACTTAATATTCAGGACTATTTGATGTTATCAAATATCCCCCCACTTAAACTCTACTTGCCCTCAAGTAGACCTTATTAGATAGATTCCTAAAAAGATATCTCCCAAAACCTAGAAAATATGAGTTTACAAATCTCTTATGCTAGAATAAAACAAAGCCGAACACCTCACGAAAGGGGAACAAACACTCAAACCTCTCAACTATTCTAAGTGTCAATTTCGGGGTGATTACTCAATCTCATAGTCATAGGATGTATTATATCATAAGCTTGGCGGTTACACAAATCTCCACCACTAGAGTTAAGGGCTAAACAATTCTCGAAGGCAATATGGGTAGACACGACAAAGGTTAAGGGGTGACTCGTCATTACTAACATGTCACGGTGAAGTGGACAAAATCAATGATACATGACCAAATCCATGGCCAAGACACCAAAGATTGCTCGCTGCATCACCTAGACACGCTTCATGACTAAAAGGGTAGGATAAGACATGGGATATATAATTGGTGTAAAATGAAAAACAAGCAGGTAGTCTATATCTACAACTAAGTCATCACCACTTACCGTCCGCCCAAAGTTCAAGCTTAGAAGTCTAGAGACCGGATCATGAAATGAAAGGTAGATTTGTCATTAGAGGACGTCGTGATGGGCACACTACCTTTTCTTCTTCAGTTGGTATAACTCCAACTCCAATCTTCCAATGTGACCGAGGTGGCCTCCTCGATACTAAACAATAAAGCTCATACTACAGTGCTTATAACATCGCACTTTACAAAATCATAACTCAATCAACTTTTTTTTTGAACATAACATGATAACATAACATCCCCCCACTTGAGATGAACAATGGGAATTCGGGGGGTCTTCAATGATCTTCATAATTGTTGTCGATGAAAGCGTGATTTCCAAACCTTTCCACTCGAACCTTGAACTTAGGCAAATGATGACTTCCCAATTACAAATAAAGACTACAGGGTAGGCTAAGGTGTAAGGGTGTAACGAAACAATATATTGGAATGACAAAATGAAATGAATGGCTCAGAAGGGTGTATCTAGGGGTATCTTGCACTAAAGGGGAGTGCAACAAAAGGGTTTCACATGGGGGTCGAAAAGTCGAGGTGACTAATAGATAGACTCATAATGGTAGGATGTTTGGGTAATAATCCTATAATACTGCCTTCTAAAACTGAAAAGTCCAAATACATCGAGCTAACTCAACATACCTCGTCTATGGTCTCGAAATGATGCAAAGGCCAAGTTCTAAAGTTTACAAGCTACCGGCACACTCATAACTTGGTGGATTTTGGGTAAAATATTGGAAACGGATAAGGCTAATCTCACCATGTAATAACAAGGGTTGTATGTGCTCGGCTAAGGTCTAATCTAGTTAGGTTTGCAAAAACATGTCAAAATTTTAAAAATGGCATAATTTTTCAAAATAAACTAGAAAAATGAGGGCAAAATAAAGTTCAAGAGATAATTCTACTCCCGTCCCCCCACTTGAATTGTACAAAGTCCCTTTTGTACTAGGCATTAAAATAAAGGTGAACAGAAAGGTAGAATTAGAGCGAGAACTTCCCTGAAATTTGCTCCATAAAGAAGAAGGCCCACGAGAAAGGATCGTGCCTTCGTTTAAGCGTCATGAACAAACTTCAATCCCTGAAATCACAATACCGACAAGCATAATTCTAAAAAGAAAAAAAAAAATCTAACTCACTTTCGTAGGAATCACGGTTGCATTTAGCGAATGCAACAAGCCTTTTAAACCACTTGGTGTCCCAAGTGGACGAGTGAAGTCTCATGAGGGTTTACAGGGAACACACCCACAAGGTTCATTTAAAAACTAATACAAGGTTACTGTGTTTTAAAATGAAAGAATTAGAGCAGGGGAGAGTTACGTCGTAACTCCTATGAGAGAATTACGCCGTAACTGGCAAAACCTGGTATGAGCTGTAAAGCGAATAGTTACGGCGTAACCACTGAGATGGTATTACGCCGTAATTGGTAATGCGACAAGAATTTTGCTGCTAAAATGTTGGTTACAGCGTAATCACCAAGATGAGTTACGCAGTAACTCTGTTCAGATCAGCAATTGCAGCAGTAATTACTTCTTTGTCTCCTGCAAAAATGGTTAGAAAACACAAAACCCAACAGAAAAGAAATAAAAATAAAAGAAAGGGATAATTCGGGTTGTCTCCCGAAAGAGCACTTTTCTTTATTAATGAGTCTTTAAGTTAGACTCAGAGCCGCGGGGCTCCTATGGGGGTCTTTGAACATCCCCGACTTCATCCATGTCTTATTAAGTTGCGCCTAACCCATCCGACATTTGTTTTAGTGCGCAGGTATTCCTTGGTTTCAATTTTCCGTATCTTGCAAAATTTTTCTTCAGGCCCCAAATGGTATCGCGTAAACTCAAATTTTTCGGCTATAATAGGAGGTGGCCTCTTAAATGGGATGCCAAGAAGCTTGCATCTTCGTTTCTCGTGTATCTCATCATCTGGGTCAATGAAACCGTCTTTGCCTTGTAAATCGAGATAATCAAAATCATTGTCGGAATCGGTATCTTCAAGTTGGTTAAGAACATGTCTGCATTTTTCATTGTTTACTGAGTCTTTGGTGTTATCTTCTGGTTTTTCATCAGGAGCTTCGTTGTTGGGTTGATTTTTACTCATACAACCTTCCCAGATTTTCTTTTTGGTTAACGTGTCAATTTTTCCGTATTTGATTTTAATCCAATCGTCGAATCCGAGATCATCTGGCCAAGGCAGTTCTGTTCTTTCGGAATTGTAAGTCGAAGTCCAAAGGAATTCGTCTTCTCCAGCTCTCTTGATGCTGCTTCCTCCATCACATTCATACTCAAAAGGGTTGCAGGAGGCCCAAACTTTTCCGTTGCTGGTTTTAATTTGTTCGCACCAAGGATTCCTAACTCCTTCGTCATAGTCATCTTCAAAAGGAATATCATCGAGGGGCTTAATGGTTTTTCCTCGAAGAATGTGTTTCTCATATTTTAGTTCCAGATTTCTGAACAGAGTTGAATTAATTATCGCGTCCCCGAACCTTATTGAATACCAATCACTGAATGATAGATTTCCAAAATCAACGTCGTGTCTCCCAGACTCGTGTGGGCATATCTAAACTTCGTTCTTCACATTACCTCCTCCGTTGCAATAATCACGAAAAGGATTGCACGTTGGCCAAGCGTTAGTAATCTCATCTTCCATGATGAGTAAGGGTTTGCAGTAATGCTTGATGGGTGGCCCTTCCACTTCGTTAATTGAGAACTTGGCTAACCTTTCTTCGTCATTCAGTGTAGTCCATCTGTATCTGTCATCTTTTATCCTTTCCTTATCAACACCACCATCGCAGGTTTTCCGAGGATCACATGAGGCCCACAAACTGTAGCATTCTCCATCATCAATTGCAATACTCTTACACCAATGACTCCTTCTTTTGGGGTTGTTGTCCTTGGCGTCCGTGTCTTTGCTTGAATTTGGGTTACGCCGTAATTCTGGAGTGTGATTACGGCGTAACTCACTTTCGCCATCGGTATCCGACTCATCAGAGCACTTGTTGTTGTCAGAGAACACAACCTTACATATAGTAGAGTTGCTCTTTTGTTCTTCGTTCCTTCTTTGAACCTCGTCGCCAAGCTTCCCAATTAGAGTTTCCAAGTTCTTAAGTGATGTTTCGTGGAACGCGAGGCTTTTGTTTTTTTTATCTTGGAAATTCTTAAGCCATTCTTCCTGCTCCTTTTGCCTCTTGGTAGTGTCCACAAGGTACTTGTTGATAATTCCTTCCAGGTTAGCTCTTCTCTCATTACGCTCATAATACGGTGGGGGTCCTCCACGAAACCCATTACGATTATCCCCGTAGAGAGGCCTATTTTCCCCGTATTTAGCTTCCTCGATCGTATCTTTCTTGTCGTCTTTAGGACAGTTTTTAGTCAAATGTCCCCCACCACAGTTTTCGCAGCCGACTTGGATGGCATGAACAGTTTCTTTGATTTTCAGCATGTCTCTACTGAGATTCTCAAGTTTACTAGCTATCGCTGCAATTCCGTCGAAACTTCCGCCTTGGTTTCTTTTACTTCCACCGTCGTGCCATTTTTGAGAATGGTCCGCCATTTTTTGAATGGCTTCAATTGCAGTAGTAGGAGTCATATTTGGGATAGGTCCTTGATAGTCCAGCATCTGTCTCATAGTTACATTTATTCCTTTGTAGAAAATATTGACCTTCTGCTGGTTATTAAGATCATTGGTAGGATACTTATAAAGAAGATCGTTGTATCTGTCCCAAGCTTGATACAGAGTTTCGTCGTCTTCTTGCTTGAAATTTTGGATCTCCAAGAGTTGATTAGAAATCTTTGATGGTGGGCAATATCTTTGGATAAAGTGTTTCTTCAGTAGCGCCCAAGTATTAACTGCCCCGACGGGCAATCTTTCGATCCATCTTCTGGCTGCCCTAGTGAGAGTCATAGGAAAGACCCTGAGCATAACAGCATCATGAGACACGCCCGGAATGTTGAAAAGGCTAGTGATGTATAGGACATTTTCAACGTGCTCATATGCATCTTCGGCCCTGTTTCCTGAAAAAGGGTTAGCGCGAAGCTCCCTCATAAATTGGTCTTTAATCTCGAAATGAACATCCGCTCCGATTGCCGGTCTTACGAGACCCGGCCCTTGATCTGCTCTAGTCAACGCCAAATATTCCTCAAGAGTGACGTCATCGATGTTAACAACTTCCATGGTACCTGAAAACTTGAAATATGATCGTGAGAAAAGTTTAAAAATGAAATGAAAGACATAATATCAATCCTAATATAGCTCCTCGGCAGCGGCGCCAAAAACTTGATGCAGGTTTTACTGACCAGGTCTTAATATTTATAATGTTTCGCTATACCTATGGTCTACCCTAATGCACTAACGGGCAGTGTACCCGGCCGTGTGTAGTGTAGTAAATGGTAAAGTCGAGGTCATCCCAAGAGCTATGTGTGTTGGATAATTACTAAGTCTAATTGTCACAGAATATTAATGGTTTGATAGGGTTTTAATCACTTAAACTACTAATGCAGAATATAAAAGCAAATAAATGGTAGAAGGGAAATCAATAGAGGAATAGTGGTGCTAACCTAGTTAATCCTCCTAACTAGTTATGTCTATGTCTACCTACTTCCAATTACTTCAGGTGGGGTCAAATTCGAGAGGACACCATTTGGTCAATTCGCCCTAACCTATCAGCAAAGATGCCATCACCAGAGAAATCAGGCGCACCGTCATAAGTCCTGTTGTTCCTGGTCCCCTAAGCCGAGTCATTAAGTATCGCTACATGCTAGATTCTAAATAGTGAGTGCCCGGCCGTTAGGAACTTAGACACTACACCCCCCAATTCTTAAGTTCATCCAAACGATAGGTGATCAATTGGTCAAATCGCACAAGTAGAAAGGGTCGTCAGTTGGTCATATCTTACCCTTCCCATCTCAGTCCGCTCACCTAGGGTCATTTGGTCATATCTCCTAGGAAATTGGCCTCTATCGCCATTCAAAACTACCGAACCAAGGGTGACTACCAAAGAACTATGCATGCATACACTTAGAAATAATTGTACGGAAGTAAAGGTAAACGCAAACAAAAAAATTAAGGAATCATAACTAGGCTAGCACCAAAAAGTGCTTAGGCGCTCATATTAATCATGCATATCAATTCAATATTCAAAGGTACGAAATACATGAATTGAAAGTAAAAGAAATAATAAACGCTAAAGCTTATCGTAATGGTGTGACTTCTCCCTTGGAAACAGCTCCGTATGCTTCCCTAGACCTCCCTTGAGCTTTTTCCCACGTTCTCAGAGTGTTGTGTGTGGAATGAGATGCTTTGAAATGCTGGAATTCGTGGGGTATTTATAGGCCAGGTCTGGGTTACGGCGTAACCAATAAATGAGTTACGCCGTAACCTTCTATTCTCCGTAAATGCACTAGATCTGCTAGTTACGGCGTAACCTTATAAGTGGTTACGCCGTAGTCTTCAATAAACTCGGTTACGTCGTAAGTGATGCAGTAGTTACGACATAAGTATCAGTGGCGTGGAACCTCTTTTGACCTAATGGAGTTACGTCGTAACCTTTGGGAGGAGTTACGCCGTAACCTCTTGATAAGTTGGACTTCTGGGTCACGCAATAGTTACGGCGTAATGTGAGAGATGAGTTACGCCGTAACTTCTTCAAAATAAGCATACTGTGATAAATCGTTAGTAACGTTTCCATTTCCGCGTCTCTTTAGCTCCAATGCTCGTAATTTACCTGAAAGTGCAAAACAATGGAAAACAAGCATAAATCCATATAAATGATATAAATAACGAGCATTAACGGGGGAAATTGACGTTTAATATTCAGGACTATTTGATGTTATCAGACATGTAAATGATAGACCTCAAGATGATGGAATTCCCATTCATAGATATATCGGATATTTGTTTGATATGCTGAGAAATATGAGTTACAAGATTATGGTAAACCTGATAGTCATTATGATGGATTACCAAATATTAAATTAGAAAAATTACTCATACTATGAATGTTAAAGATGATGTCCATACAGATAATCAGTTTTTTGGAAACTTGGTTTATCTTAATATTTAGACTGGAGAATGAAGATGAGTTTCTTCAAAGAGACGGAACACTCTAGTGGTTTAAATCTCTGTGTAGAAATCATATGGACAAAATTGTACTCATATTTAATGTATGTCTTATGACAAGATTATTAATATATAAAGATGATTATTGTCATTATTTTTTTCATTAATATGAAAAATGAAAATGGAATATTAGAACTCTTTCTTGAAAACTTACTTTAGCGAGAACGGTAAGTAATTGAAAGGTTTTTTGAATTCATATAATCTTTAGAAGTGTACAAAGTGCAATAATTCATGAATGAATTAATGCATGCATCTAGGAGATAAAAATTATGTTTAATTATTAGATCCATGTTATGATTTATAATTAAAATAAGATAAATCTTAATATTCCTGAAAGCTAGTGGGAGTATTATGATAAGTTTCTTAAATCTTATATGTTGTATAACATATGAAAAGTAACATTTCATGTAAGCTAAATGTTAAGTCTTAGATTGGAATGAAACTTCACTTGTAAGATTCAAGAATTAAAACATACAACCTTGGAATATATGTTTATTATTAATAAACATGTGCAGTAAAATAAATGATTCTAATAAAACATGATATATCATTTGGGAAATGGATACATATATTTTGACAAGATAGAACATAAATGAAATCTAAGTTTGACCTGTAGATTCATCATGTACATCATGTATTTATTCTTGAATGATAGATGATTTGAAAATATTGATATATAACTAAAAGTTATTAGATAACTTGTGTAATGAATATTCTAATAGAATTACATCCTCAGCCTGGAATTGCTCATAGATTCTATGGATGAACAATATGTCAATTGTTGTGCAAATTTTCATCAGCTACAAACTTGAAAGTTTGGAAGGCATCAAACATTACAGATATTAAAGTTTACGTAGTTTTAATGAGCATATTGTTGTTTGTATACAATGATGCTGGTTTAATTGAGATGACACTTGATAACATCAAATAGTCCTGATATTCTAAGCGTTAATTTCCCCCTTTTATCATCACATTATGAGTAAAATGCTAGTGAAAATATCCTTATTCCTTATTATTTCATTTAAGGACCTATTTTATGCGAGGAAGCAGTAATTGGACATTTTCAAGCCCAAAGGATGAGTTGTCTCTCAACTACGGCGTAACCAAGTGATGAAGTTACGGCGTAACTAAGATTATGAAGATTACGGCGTAGCCGTGGAATATAATTACATCGTAACATGCTACTGAACATTATGCAGCTTACTTGACAAGAGATACGGCGTAACCCTCAGCTCAGGTTACGCCGTAACAACGGATAAAAATCAATCTACAAAGGCTACGGCGTAAACATTAGCTCAGGTTATGCCGTAACCGAAGATAAGCATAAGATTTACAAAGACTACGGCGTAATCCCTAGCTCAGGTTACGCCGTAACCATGGATAAGCACAAGATTTGAAGAGTTATGGCGTAACTACTGAATAAATTTTACGCCGTAACTAGTTTCGGAGCCTATAAATAGTCAAAGATTTCACCAGTTTTAATCATCTCTCCTTTCCCAAACCTTCTAGGGTTTGGGGAGATCAAACATAGAAGAAGAAGCATGGCTTATGAGCATTAAATAACGAAGTTCTCGTCTACGATTTCTATTGTATTCGAGTTTGAATTCCTTTTATATTTTTCTAGGATTTATAATGTGACAACTGGCAATTTAGGGAGTCTATTTTAGGTAACCGCATTACGTTAAACTAAACCGAACTTTTGCCTTTATCACTATTTTCATCGACCATGACTTGATTGTATATCGTTTATTGGATTTTATGATTTATTTTATTATTGGATGAGTTATCGTGTGAGTTTTAACTCTTTTTGTTAGGCATTATTCGATTTGGCACTATAAAAGCCTAAAACGAGAAATAATGTAACTTTTAAACCGTAACTCGAAACTTGACAAATAAATAGTCAAAACTTGTGGAAAAACATAAATAACGATAATAGATAGGAGCTCGGGAATGGGTAAACGGGATAGTTTACGAAAAATGACGGCTTCGACCCCTCCTTTTAGCCTTGGCCGGCCACCCCTCCCCATCCCACCATTTTTATTTTAGTCCTTCTCCCTAAATATATATACCCCCACTTCTCCCCACTTCTACTCTTTCATTCTCTCTCTAAAACACACACTAACACTAATTTCTCTCTCTACTCTCTCTCTCTTCCACAAAACAAAACCCTAACCCTAAATAACACCATAACCGACGCCACCTTTCCGGCGAGATTCTGGCCACTCTCCGGCTAGTGACATCTCACCCCCACCACCATCTTGTAGATCTTTCTTTCCTCTTTCCATCCATATATAAAACTCTCACAAAAGCCTACGTTAACACCTCCAAATCTTGAAAATAAGATTCGTGATTCTAGGGTTTTCATTAAATCTTGTAGATCGGGTTGTAAAAAGGTAAATGGATCATGGGTCAAGCTTGTTTAAGCTTTGACAAACCACGAATGGCTTTATTTTAATTCGTACATGGGACGAATTTTGGGGCTTTTGGTTTAAACATGGGATTAAAACTAATTTACACTTAAATAAACATATCGCTAGTGATTTAGTATCATGTGGTGTATCATATTGTTGGGTTTTTGCATTTTAGGTCATGTTTCATGTTTTTGATTAGGAATAGTTGATGGGTTTGATGTTTGGTTAATGATTGGAGGTCGATTGATTGTGTTTGGTTGTAGTGGAAGTGATTTGGGGGAGTGTTTGGATGTGAATATGGGGCGTACAAGCCACCATGACCCACGATGGTCATGGCTTGGTGGCGTACGAGACCCACATGGACCAAGGGTCTGGGTCGGGTCGTTGTGGTAGCTTATGGGCTGATGTTGTTGGTGTTTGGATGAGACGCGTGGAGCCAAAAAGCTTCCATTAGGGTCATAACATTGGTTTCGGGTATATTTGGTTGGTTGATTGGTTGGCGAGATTGATTTGGGTTGATTTGAGATTGAATTGTGCTATTATGACTTTTATTTGGACTTATTATATAAATTGTCAACTTTGAGCAACGTCGGTGTTACTTTGACTTTGTAGTCAATAGTTGACTCTGACAACGCCGTAACATGGACTTTAGTATAGTTTGGACTATTGATTGATTAAAAGCCGAGAAGTCATGACTCGTGCTTGTGGACTCGAAACGAATAACGATATGAAACAAATATTGAAATTGAGAAAATATATATATATGAAAATGTCAATAAACTATGAAACATAAATAATAAAAAGGCTTTTATACCAAAAATACCGATAACATGACTTGTCTTGTTATTTACTATTTTAAATGGAAACTAACGACTAAAATGGAAAGATTTTATAATAAATAAGTAATTAATGTTTCGAGTACCCGTTTATCGAAATATACCGATTATGGGCATTTAATACTATTTTTCATGTATATATTTATTTACGTTGTGTGCATGGGTTACGGATAACCTAACATTAATATCGTCGATCCACGTGGGTAGCGGATTTATTAGGTTGACAAATCTAATAATAGACAGCTAGGTATGTAAGATAACGTTATTAATGGGTGAATTATCCTTATGACTCATTAGGATGCGACTGGTTTATGGGATAATAAGCGAAACGAATAAATAATAGAGTTTATCGAGTTGACGAATTCGATAAGGTCTACTATTTATTCCGAAACTTATTGGACTATGGAGCTTATCGCTTAGATGTCTCATTGTGTTGCATTGAGTCACATATTGGTTGTTTGAGTGCATTCATGGCATCATATTAAGTCGATACACCTACATGAGGATACCAAACACTAGGACTAAAAGGTGAAACAAGACATTTTTGGAGATAAAGAAAAGGAATACATTGGGTGAGTTTCATAGCCCCGCTTTTTTCTATGTTTTTAACTATATTGGGGTGAGAATCATCATACTACTATTTTTGGACCTTCTAAACTATTTTGATTTGCTTATGTGCTTGACTGATTAGATAGATATGTGGTAGTTGTTGCCTTAGTCTAGGGTAGCAATCCAAATTGCTATAACACTTTCCTAGCTAAGTATAGACTTCTACTTCGACCTAGTCCAGGGTTAGCAATCGTTCTAGACTTTGCTACGACTGTGCTGGCTAGTGTCGCTAGGGGCCTAGTATGATACCGGATATGATATTTGTTTGTGATTGATGTGTATCTATCTTAGGTCTCGCATAGCAAATTAACACCTACAGGTCCACTAATATTTATTTGAATTTAAACCTATGAACTCACCAGCATTAGCTAACCTTTTAGCATGCTTTCTAAGGTATTTAAGTGATGTTTGGAGTGCGTGTTTGGTCGAAGCTTGGCAAGGAGGCATGGTCAAGGATCATAATCAAACTCTGATAATTTATGGGGACCTATTTTTATTAAACATGTTCGGGCCTAATATTTACATTTTGGGATTAATGTTTTGAATATTTAAATTTGGGATTGGTTTTGAATGATAATGACTATCTTGTTTGCTCTACTTGTGTGAGATACCAATCCAATTGTAACGCCCCGAAAACTTGATTAAGTCTTCCGATGTACCGAGATTTGGGGGTGTTACATATACTATGAATTCATGTTATTAATTGAAGTTTGCATTTGTGTTATTGATATTCTCTTTAATTCTTTATAGACATTTGCTAGTCTTATCATAGATCGCTAGTCTTGGTAATATTATAAGCTTGGTAGTATCTAAAGGGCTGGGAGATATGACCAACTGACCTCAGTCTGATAGATTGCGAAGTATGGGAGGAATTGGCCATAGTACAACCACTCTTCGTGTGCGAACTGACCAAATGATCACCTATCAAGTGGAGGTATTTAAGAGGTTAGGGGAAATCTAAGTTCCTAACGGCCGGATTTCCACAGAGTAGATCTAGTATATTTGGCCCTTAATGACTGCTATTAGGTTGCCGAATGATCTCGGGTGACCTATTCATCTTGGTGAGGAATCTAAGAACCATAGGCCATGACGAATTGTCCAAAGGAGTCTGGTGATAATTAACCACTATATTGAACCTGTATATCGAGAATCAATTCATATTTGTATTATTCGTTAAGCTTCGTTTATCCATCTCTTTAACCTAAATTTCTGGTGTTTGTGTGTATGGAATAATAACATATCGATGAATTATACCCATCTTATCACACCTATATATTATCAATATCATTCCCAATCATCTTAGTTCTTTCAAGGTCACAGCTCTCTTAGGACGATACTCGGATTTACCTAAGGCTTTACTACATCTGATCGGGTTCTCGGCCTGTTAGTATGTGTTTATCCTAAGTTATCTAAGTTTTATAAATATTAAAATTAGGATGGAATAGCGCATCAACACTCAATACTAGTCATGGTAGGATATCATCCTTGTTAATGGCCATGTGAACTAGTTCTGCTTATCTAAGAGCACAGTTGCATTATACATAAAAGAATAAGAATACTTTGAAATTTAAAATGTTTGAAAGTTTAATTTTCATAAATTGGTGATAGAGGATGTCACACACTTTATGAATTATTATGTGGATTGTTGAATGCACACATACAAGAACTTCACTAATTGAATTCTTGAATTAATTATTTTCAAAATTACGATAGATCAAGTTGGTTGATTTATGCCTTGTCAACAAGTATGATTGTCAATACTTGAGGCATAATTCATCAATTGGAATTTTCATGCATTGATCTATTTAGTATTTGGATAAGGGATGTTAAACAACTGTTATAATAAATCAAATACTTGATATGTTTGATCTTATAATATATTTTATCATATATTTGCATGTTTAATCCGTGAATAATTTATTTATTCTAAATCGTTCGTTGTCAATTAACGATATGGGAGTATCATTAAATTAAGACAAATCTTAGTGATTTGGTAGAATATACTTAAAAGTATATTGATGAAAAACCATACCAATTTCAGATAATATTCAATGAATTGAATATAGGACTTATCCTAACAAATGATTTTACTTTATGGATATTGTTATTAAGTAAATCATGAATAGTTATCCTCAGACTTGAGATACCAGATAAGTGTCATGAATGTAGTGCAGTTCTGTGGAACAACTTAACGCTAAACGTAACTTGGTAGTCATAAGGATTGTTTTTAGAAGTGTTGCAAAGTTTATGAGTTATTATTGTAGTCAAGATAGAAGTGTTGCAAAGTTTATGAGTTATTCTTGTAGTCAAGTTTAATTAGCTGACCTTTTACCATGCTTTCTTAAGTATTTAAGTGATGTTTGGATTGCGTGTTCGGTGGAAGCTTGGCAAGGAAGCATGGTCAAGGATCATAATCAAACTCTGATAATTTATGGGGACCTATTTTTATTAAACATGTTTGGGCCTAATATTTATATTTTGGGATTAATGTTTTGAATATTTAAATTTGGGATTGGTTTTGAATGATAATGACTATCTTTTTTGCTATACTTGTGTGAGATACCAATCCAATTGTAACGCCCCAAAAACTTGATTAAGTCTTCCACTGTACTGAGATTTGGGGGTGTTACAGATTGATATCAGAGCCCAAGGTTATAGAGAACTAGGTATTTAATAAAACCTAAACTATAACCACTTTTTAAGAAAATTGATCCTCGACCGACGCATGCCTGCCTGCCAAGCCGAAGCTTTTTATTTGATTAAGGTATGAACTGCGATTTGATTTATTAGATATTATGAATTGTGAATTGTTTATTGAGATGTTATATTTTGAGATATGATTATTGATTTTGGGTAAATGTGATTCGATTGTCGAGATATTATGGATTTGATTTGGATTATTGATATGTTATGATTTTGGGATTTTGAGCTTGATTTTATGATTGATTTGATTTGGAATTATATGATGCGTAGATTATGTGATAGAACAGAACTTACGTGTTTTATTTAAAGGCATATTTTGAGTAATGCGGTACCTCTATTTTACAGCTTTCATTATGTGATATATGTTTTGGTTGAGTTGATGTGCTTATTAGAACTAGTCGTTTTCAAACACTTATACCTACCCTATGCCATTGTCACAGACTATGCCTTCACTAGCTTTTGACGTGTCTGAGGATGTCCTTGCTGCTGCTAGTTCCCCAGCATTGACTCTCATGACTGTTGCGCAGGGTGATCCCTATGTGATTACCCGTCACTCTAGTTCATCATCATCATCAGATCGCCCTAGCTCATCTAGGCAGCTCACTTTACGTAAAGTCTTAGCACGAGCCCAGACTCCTAGACTTACTCGTTGTACTGCCCGCATGTACGTGCGACCACCATCATCACCTATTCACCTAGCAGCCCACTCTATTTTGTCATCACCACCAGCATCACCATGTCTTAGAAGACCTAGATCCCCTACTGTACCACCTCAGGATTCACCCGCACAAAGACTCTGACTCATGGACTCTGCCTTTGAAGATGAGGGAGAGGAAGAGCATGAGATTGAGGAGGAGCATGAGATTGAGGAGCAGTATGTAGATGAGGATGAGGATCCTCAGGAGGAGGATGATGAGGATATCCCAGATGTGGGTACTCCTCCATTGCAGAGTCCTGCACATTTTCCAGGACCAGGCTCTCCTTTACCATTTCTTGAGCCTGATTCTCCTGGGCAGCCTTTTGATTTTGGTTCACCTCCACATTCACCTGAGATAGGTAGCCCATTAGGATTTGAGATACCATCGGAGATTGCTTCAGATCCCGAGGAGTATGGGGAGATGGGTTTGATTTGGGAGAGGATTACATCGCAGGGTATTAGGCTTAGTAGCTTGACAGATCGGTTGGTTGGAGTATTGAGGGATAATGTAGAGGATTTGAGAGCGGACATGGGTTCGGTAGTCAGTAGGACTACGATCCTGAGAGAGGGTATGTCAGAGCTCCAGGAGCAGGTTGGGGACCTGCTGAGAGGGTTCGCAACAGCCTGAGATGCAGACAGAGCGATATGGCGCATGATAGGTGAGTTGGAGAGAGAGATCGTGGATCTGAAGAGTGATCGTGACGTTCGGCGTGTTGAGCTTGCGTCTTTGTGGAGAGAGGTTGACGATGTTACGAGATCTGTTAGTGGTATTCGTGATCGTGGCTAGATTGTGTAAGATTCATGGCTTTGTACCATCTCAAAACTGAGTAGTCTCTAGTGCGAGATGTAGATCTATCCTAGTTATCTTATTAGTATCGTTGTTAGGATCATTTTTTATTTCTCCGTATCCTTTCATGTATTCTACTTTGGAACCTATGAGTTATGGTTATTGGAACGTGCATCCCTTGGTTATGATTCAGTCTCTGGTTGTTTTGTTATGGTATAACGTTATCCTTGTTAAACTTGATTTTGTATTCGAGCGTTATTTGGTGATCCTTGGAACCCAAATCGGTATTTTAGAGCATGGATTGTGAACTTATGAAACTGCTATTCTTGCCTTCAGAATGATGGAACCAAGACAAAAACCACCTAGGACTAACCGAGCAGCCCCTGCTGTTGTGGTTGCCCCTGCCCGTCGAGGTCGTCGTCTGACCCTGACCACTCCACCTGTTGAGAACCTGTACACTGATAACCCAGCTGTAGAGAACCCAAATGTGAACGACCGTGCTGAGAATGGTCCCGTTCCACAAAACCCTCTACCTTTGAACCCAGCCCACATTGACCAACTTCTGACGCAGCGTGTAGCTGAATCTAATCTCTCTAACACCTCTGGTGGAACCCCACTGCTTAGTCGAACTTGAGGTTGTACATACAAAGAGTTCTGATTCTGTGGTCCCATCGAGTTCGTAGGAACCAAGGGAGTGGTTTACCTAACTAGGTGGATGGAGAAAACTGAGTCTGTGTTTACCGTTTGCAACTGTGAAGAGGATTGTAAGGTTAAGTATGAAACATTTACCTTGAAGGACGAGGCGTTGACCTGGTGGAACAACTATCACAGATCCGTAGGGAGTGATGTAGCTTATAGCATGACTTGGACCCAGTTCAAGGCTCTCTTGATCAAGACTTACTGTCCTAGGAATGAAGTTAAGAAGCTAGAGATTGAGTTCTGAAACCATAAGGTTAAGGGTACTGACATAACGACTTACAATTGTCGTTTCCAAGAGTTTTCATTGCTTTGCCCTGATATGGTTCGCACTGAAGCCCTTAAGATTCAGAGGTATACCGATGGATTGCCTTTAACTACTCGAAATGATGTCATCGCTGCGATGCCAGTTAATTTGCAAGAGGCAATTACTATAGCTCAGCGTTTGATGGATTCTTACGTAATGGAAGTAGGAGACAAGGGTAAGAATGATAAGGGTGATAAGAGGAAGAGGAATGAAGTTGTTAAAGGGAATGGCAACAAACGGCAAGAGACAGCCAGGGTGTTCGCCATAAGAAATGGAGAGAATAAGGGTTATGAAGGTAGCAAGCCCTTGTGTTCGTTGCAATTGACACCACCATGGACCGTCCATAATTGTGTGTAGGAATTGCTCTAAGGTAGGACACATGGCCAAAAACTGTAGGTCTCGTCCACTTGCTGCAGCTCAAACTGCACAAGGAGCGGACTGGAAGGCCACTGTCACCTGTTTTGGATGTGGAAAGAAAGGGCACTACAATAATGAGTGCCGAGAGCTATGGATGAAAGGAAACCCCGGTAATGGAGGAGTATTTGTTAACCGAGGTGTGGGAAGTAATGGCTTAAACCCTGTGAAGCGTGAGGTTGTGGAGAATCCGGGAATCAGAGTGCTAGGAATCAGCAGAGAGACATTGGAATAGCGCATGTGTATGCTATTGGGAAGGAAGCTAGTGAGGACCCTAACGTAGTTACGGGTACGTTCCTTCTCAATAATTGCTATGCTTCCAAACTATTTGATACTGGTGCTAATATGAGTTTCGTATCCACCACCTTTATGCCATTACTAGGAATTTCCCAAACACCTCTAGGGTTCAGTTACAATGTGGAATTAGTTAATGGGAATAGGGAGAAGATAGAAACCATAGTCCGAGGTTGTACCTTAAGTTTCCTAGACCACCTGTTTAGCATAGACCTATTGCCAGTTACCTTGGGAAGTTTTGACGTCATCATCGGAATGGATTGGTTGTCGAAGAACGGTGCACACATCATCTGCAATGAGAAGATCGTGCGTGTACCGTATGGTGGAAAAGTTTTGAGAATACAAGGAGATCGGAGCGACTGTGGAAGTCCTTCCCGGTTGAGCATCATCTCTTGTATTAAGGCCCAGAAGTACATCGATAGAGGAGGTTGTCTTTTCTTGGCTCGAATTTCTGAAAAGAAAAGTGAGGAGAAGAGTGAAAGACACCTTAATGATGTACCCGTCGTTAGAGAGTTTCCGGATGTGTTTCCTGATGATTTTCCAGGGATTCCACCTGTCCGACAAATGGAATTCAAAATCGAGTTGATACCCGGTGTTGCACCCGTAGCCCAGGCACCCTATCGACTTGCTCCAAGAGAGTTGGAGGAACTCTCTAAACAGTTGGCAGAATTGTCATATAAGGGATTCATTCGACCAAGTTCGTCACCATGGGGAGCACCAGTGTTGTTTGTGAAGAAGAAAGATGGATCGTTTCGGATGTGTATTGACTACAGGGAGTTGAATAAGTTGACGATGAAGAATCGATATCTGTTACCTAGAATAGATGACCTATTCTACCAACTCCAAGGAGCTAGTGTCTTTTCCAAGATCGACTTACGATCTGGTTATCACCAGCTTAGAGTTCGAGAGGAGGATATCCCTAAGACGGCGTTTAGGACTCGTTATGGGCACTATGAATTCCAGGTGATGTCGTTTGGTTTGACCAACGCGCCAGCGGTTTTCATGGATCTCATGAACCGAGTGTGTAAACCATACCTGGATAAGTTTGTGATAGTATTCATAGACGACATCTTGATATACTCCAGGAGTAGAGAGGAGCACGAAGAGTATTTGAGGCTCATTTTAGAACTGTTTCGAGAAGAAAAGTTGTATGCCAACTTATCTAAGTGTGAATTTTGGATTCCGTCCGTGCAATTCTTAGGTCACGTGATAGATAGTGGAGGATTTCACGTCAACCCAGCCAAGATTGAGGCCATTAAGGAATGGGCAACCCCTAAGAACCCATCAGAAGTCTGCCAGTTTCTAGGATTAGCAAGCTATTACAGGAGGTTCATTGAGGGATTCTCCAAAATAGCTAAGTCGCTGACCAAACTGACACAGAAGGACGTTAAGTATGAATGGGGAGAAAAGGAAGAAGAAGCATTCCAACTTCTGAAGGAGAAGTTGTGTAGTGCGCCCATCCTAGCTTTACCTGAAGGAAGCTAAGACTTTGTCGTGTACTGCGACGCTTCGCATAAAGGTTTAGGTGTTGTTTTGATGCAATGTGAGAAGGTGATTGCTTATGCATCCTGACAACTTAAGAAGCATGAGAAAAACTACACCACCCATGATCTTGAATTAAGTGTTGTAGTGTTTGCTCTTAGAATCTGGAGACATTACCTGCATGGAATGGTAGAACGTGAAAACGACTTCTTGAAGCGTTCCGACGAAACTTTATGCTTCAAAGACAGAAGCTGGATACCATTTCATGGTGGAATCCGTGAGTTGATTATGCACGAGTCGCATAAGTCAAAATACTCTATTCATCCCGGAGCCTATAAGATGTATCAGGATTTGAAGAAACTCTACTGGTAGCCTAACATGAAAGCCGACATAGCTCAGTATGTCAGTTGGTTCTTGACTTGTTCTAAGGTAAAGGCCGAACACCAGAAACCCTCAGGACTCTTAGTTCAACCCGAACTCCTAGAATGGAAATGGGAGCGAATCACCATGGACTTTATCACCAAATTACTAAGAACAACTAGCGGCAATGACACTATCTAGGAAATCGTTGATCGTTTGACTGCTCACTTCTTAGCCATTGGCGAGGTTGATAGTCTCAACAAGCTCGCTCGGCTGTACATTAAGGAGATAGTATCGCGTCATGGAGTACCGGTATCTATCATTTCCGATCGAGATAGCCGTTTTACATCCTACTTTTGGAGATCCTTACAATCAGCTTTAGGAACAAACCTGGATATGAGCACTGCATATCATCCTCAAATAGATGGTCAGAGCGAGAGAACCATTCAGACCTTAGAGGATATGCTTAGAGCCTGTGTGATCGATTTCGGCAAAGGCTGGGAGAGACATCTCCCTTTGGCCGAATTCTCCTACAACAATAGTTATCATGCTAGCATTAAGGCCGCTCCATTTGAAGCACTGTATGGCTGAAAATGTCATTTTCCTGTTTGTTGGGCTGACGTTGGCGAGAGTCAACTTACCGGTCCCGAATTTGTCCTAGAAAACACTGAGAAGATAGTTCAGATTCGTAACCGTTTGCAACCCGCTCGATATAGACAAAAGAGTTATGCCGATAGGAGACGTAAACCTTTAGAATTTCATGTTGGAGATCGTGTTATGTTAAAGGTTTCTCCTTGGAAAGGAGTGATTCGTTTTGGAAACCATGGAAAACTCAATCCCCGATATATTGGTCCCTTTCTAATCCTGGAAAGAATCGGACCAGTAGCTTACCGCCTTGAGCTACCATCGGAATCGAGCAGTGTACACAATGTCTTTCATGTTAGTAATCTTAAGAAATTTATTTCGGAGGAATGCCTTTAAGAGATATCCTTATTGATGAGAAATTGAATTTCGTTGAGGAACCGATTGAGATCATGGATCGTGAGATTAAACGGCTGAAGCAGCCGTATTCCTATTATCAAAGTTCGTTGGAACTCCCGACATCGACCGGAGTTCACCTGGAAACGTGAGGACGTATTTCGTAAGAAGTATCCTAAATTCTTCATGACATCAAGCAACTCGGAGTGAAACCCGGGACGGGTTTCTGCTGAGGCTGGGAGGCTGTGACAACTGGCAATTTAGGGAGTCTATTTTAGGTAACCGCATTACGTTAAACTAAACCGAGCTTTTGCCTTTATCACTATTTTCATCGACCATGACTTGATTTTATATCATTTATTGGATTTTATGATTTATTTTATTATTGGATGAGTTATCGTGTGAGTTTTAACCCTTTTTGTTAGGCACTATTCGATTTGGCACTATAAAAGCCTAAAACGAGAAATAATGTAACTTTTAAACTGTAACTCGAAACTTGACAAATAAATAGTCAAGACTCGTGGAAAAACATAAATAACGATAATAGAAAGTCGAAGGAACATCGTGCGACACTCGTAGGACAATATAGGAGCTCGGGAATGGGTAAATGGGATAGTTTACGAAAAATGACGGCTTCGACCCCTCCTTTTAGCCTTGGCCGGCCACCCCTCCCCATCCCACCATTTTTATTTTAGTCCTTCTCCCTAAATATATATACCCCACCTCTCCTCACTTCTACTCTTTCATTCTCTCTCTAATACACACACTAACACTACTTTCTCTCTGTACTCTCTCTCTCTCTCTCTCTTCCACAAAAAAAAACCCTAACCCTAAATAACACCATAACCGCCACCACCTTTCCGATGAGATTCTGGCCACCCTCCGACGAGTGACATCTCACCTCCACCACCATCTTGTAGGTCTCTCTTTCCGCTTTCCATCCATATACAAAACTCTCACAAAAGCCTACATTAACACCTCTAAATCTTGAAAATAAGATTCGTGATTCTAGGGTTTTCATTAAATCTTGTAGATCGGGTTGTAAAAAGGTAAATGGAACATGGGTCAAGCTTGTTTAAGCTTTGACAAGCCACGAACGGCTTTATTTTAATTCGTACATAGGATGAATTTTGGGGCATTTGGTTTAAAAATGGGATTAAAACTAATTTACACTTAAATAAACATGTAGCTAGTGATTTGGTATCAGGTGGTGCATTATATTGTTAGTTTTTTGCATTTTAGGTCATGTTTCATGTTTTTTATTAGGAATAGTTGATTGGTTTGATGTTTGGTTAATGATTGGAGGTTCATTGATTGTGTTTGGTTGTAGTGGAAGTGATTTGGGGGAGTGTTTGGATGTGAATATGGGGCGTACAAGCCACCATGACCCACGATGGTCATGGCTTGGTGGCGTACGAGACCCACATGGACCAAGGGTCCGGGTCGGGTCGTTGTGGTAGCTTGTGGGTTGATGTTGTTGGTGTTTGGATGAGACGCGTGGAGCCGAAAAGCTTCTAGAGCTTGTTTGGTTCACGTGGTCTTAACCGTGACCGTGTCATGACCATTAGGGTCATAACATTGGTTTTGGGTATATTTTGTTGGTTGATTGGTTGGCGAGATTGATTTGGGTTGATTTGAGATTGAATTGCGCTATTATGACTTTTATTTGGACTTATTATATAAATTGTGAACTTTGAGCAACGTCGGTGTTACTTTGACTTTTTAGTCAATAGTTGACCCCGACAACGCCGTAACATGGACTTTAGTATAGTTAGGACTATTGATTGATTAAAAGCCGAGAAGTTATGACTCGTGCTTGTGGACTCGAAACGAATAACGATATGAAACTAATATTGAAATTGACGAAATATATATATATATATATACATATATATATATATATATATATATATATATATATATATATATATATATATATATATATATATATATATATATATATATATATATATATATATATATATATATATATATATATATATATATATATATATATATATATATATATATATATATATATATATATATATATGAAAATGTTAATAAACTATGAAACATAAATAATAAAAAGGCTTTTATACCAAAAATACCGATAACAAGACTTGTCTTGTTATTTACTATTTTAAATGGAAAATAACGATTAAAATGCAAATGTTTTATAATAAATAAGTAATTAATGTTTCGAGTGCACGTTTATTGAAATATGACAATTATGGGCATTAAATACTATTTTTCAAGTATACATTTATTTACGTTGTGTGCATGGGTTACGGATAACCTAACATTAATATCGTCGATCCACATGGGTTGCAGACTTATTAGGTTGACGAATCTAATAAGAGACCGCTAGGCATGTAGGATAACGTTATTAATGGGTAAATTATCCTTATGACTCGTTAGGATGCGACCGATTTATGGGATAATAAGCGACACGAATAAATAATCGAGTTTACCGAGTTGACGAATTCGATAAGGTTTACTATTCATTTCGATACTTATTGGACTATGGAGCTTATCGCTTAGATGTCTCATTGTGTTGCATTGAGTCATATATTGGTTGTTTGAGTGCATTTATGGCATCATATTGAGTCGATACACCCACATGAGGATACCAAACACTAGGACTAAACGGTGAAACAAGACATTTTTGGAGATAAAGAAAAGGAATACATTGGGGTAGATAACGTTGATTTTGGGAAATATACATTAAAATTGGTTTACATTAATAGGTTGTGCCGAGTCGATAGTTTCTGTGCCGTAATTAGCTGTTATCTTCTGCTAGTGTTTATTTGTGCGTTGCTTGCTTGAGGTGAGTTTCATAGCCCCACTTTTATCTATGTTTTTAATTATCTTGGGGTGAGAATCATCATGCTACTATTTTTGGACCTTCTAAACTATATATTTGCTTATGTGCTTGACTGATTAGATAGATATGTGGTAGTTGTTGCCTTAGTCTAGGGTAGCAATCCAAATTGCTATAACACTTACCTAGCTAAGTATAGACTGTTAGGATTTAGTAAATCCAGTTATTAAAGTGTCGGTCACCCCAAGTATATGTAATCGTTAGAAAGCTCGTAGTCGTGGTTATTTTATGTTAAGTAGTATTTAGTTAAGTAACACCGTGGAGGACAGACGGGTCTTTACCCACTGTATGCCTGATCCACAGCCCGTAGGTGGCGTTTATGTAAGAAACTATAAATACCCTCTACCTCCCAAGGTAGAGGGTTGGAGCTCATAATAATACTTTTACTTTCTCTCACTAACTTCCCAAACCTCTAACTATTTCTCTCTCTAAAACCTTAAGTTATACGCCTATTTGTAATCATGATTTGATGTGTTTGTGAAACCCAATATGTTACAAATGGTATCAGAGCCAGGTTTGATCATCTCTCTTACATATCCTTGGATTTCTAGTGGTTTTATGTCGTTTTTGAGTTTGAAAAAGTTTAGTGGTTTTTGCATCATTTGGATCATCTCTTATGTTAAAGTTTGAATTTTGAGTTTACTTTTGTGTTTTGAATCATTGTAAGTGCTTGGGTTTTGATTTGGAAAGCTTGAATCACTGTGGTTGGGCTTGTTTTGGATTGAAAAGGGTTGTATTTAAGTTTTTCAACCTAGCGACTTGAGTCTCGGAGTATTTTTCTTCGTAGCGACTTGCTTCATTAGTTTGCAGCGACTTGTAGTTGAAAAAGTAGCGACTTGAGCCCTAGCGACTTGTCTATTGAGACAAGACGAAAAATAGTACAAAGTAGTGGAGACACCACTTCGGCTAGCGACTTGTTCGACGTAGCGACTTGTCTTTACTATTTCTAGCGACTTTTCTTTGTTGTTACTAGCGAGTTACTCTTTAGCGACTTGACCTCTCAGCGAGTTGTTCCTTAGCGAGTTGTTCTTTAGCGACTTGTCAGCTTAGCGATTTGCTGCTTTAGCGACTTGTGTTTAGCGACTTGGTTCATAGCGACTTGTGTCTAGCGACTTAATCTACAACGACTTGAGCCTTTAATGAGTTGCTAGTTAGCGACTTGGTGACTTAGCGACTTGTCTTCAAGGGTTATAGCGACTTGGTTGATTTTGTTTCTAATACGGTTTTCTCTTGATTCAGTAAAATCCCGTGAAAGATTCTATTTGCCGGTTTAATCATAGAGTTTTAAAATCCCGTGAAATCTGTAATCATGTCTACCTACATACCTACAATCATCTCTTCTGTTGCTGAGGACGTTCAAGCAGCTGGATCAGATACTCGTCCACCTATGCTTGACAGAACTGACTATGACTCATGGGCTTAGCGAATTAGGTTGTACTATTTGGGAAAAGAAAATGGAGTCAACATTCTCAAGTCAATTGATGAAGGACCGTATCAAGTTGAGACAACCAGAGACATACTCGATACAGCTGCTGATGGCACGATGATATTAGGACTGGACAGACCTAAAATGTATGATGAACTGACTGATAAGGAGAAGAAGAGATACGATGCAGACATCAGGGCTTCTAACATCATACTTCAGGGCTTACCTAAGGACATTTACAAGCTGATCAATCACAACACTGAAGCTAAGTCAGTTTGGGACAATGTCAAGATGCTTTTCTCGGGATCAGAATTAACCAAGGAAGACAGAGAATCACAACTGTATGATGAATTTGAGCATTTTAAGATGAAACCAGAAGAAGGTGTCTATGAATATTACGTGAGATTCCACAAGCTTGTAAATGACATGAGGAACATCAAAATGACCATGCCAAATATTCAGCTGAACTCAAAGTTTGTGAACAACTTGAATCCCGAATGGCACAAATTTGTCACCTTTGTGAAGCTAACCAAAGGATTAAAGAGCACCAACTATGAGCAACTGTATGCCTTTCTTCTTCAGAATAAGAGACATGCTATGTTTGAACGAAGGATTCTTGAATAGTTCAAATCTAAACAGGGAGAAACAAGTTCATCAAATGATTCAACAGCTTTTTACACCAATGTTGGAATTACCACCAAATCTTCTCAAGTCATACCCACGGGTAATGGTAATTACAAGCTCATTCCTGATCCAGCATATAAGCCTCCAGACTCAAACACACTCATGGAAAACTTCATCAATCAACTGTCTCTCATGGTTAGTCAAAATATGAATTCCACTCCACACACCAACAATAACCTCAGAACAACATCCAATCCACACAATCAAGCTACTGTCAGAGATGGTAAGGTAGTGGTGCAGAATGTGCAAGGAAGACGGTATGAACAAGGGATGATTGGAGCAGGTTATGGTAATACTGGAGTAGGTGGAGGATATGTGGCTAATTAGAATAGTCGAAGAAATGCCAATCAAGGGCAAGCAAAGCCAATCAAATGCTACAACTGTGGTGGTGAGGGACATATTGCGAGGAACTGCACATCTCCAAAACGTCCACAGAATGCAGAATACTTCAGAGACAAGATGTTGCTTGTGCAAGCTCAGGATAATGGAGCAGCTTTGGATGAAGAGGAGTTGTTGTTTCTTGCAGAAGGAAATGCTAAGACATATGATGCTGATGTGGATGAGCAACCAATTCAGAAAATAGGTCACAATCATCAAAATGCCTTTCAAGTTGCAGACTGTGATGCATTTGATTCTGATGTCGATGATGAACCTACTGCCCAGACAATCTTCATGGCTAGCATCTCACCTATGGTCTCTCCAAAGGTCTCTTCACCACAACAAACTGGTCCATCCAAAGAATCAACCATCTCAGAGGTATTAAAACTATATGATGAAGTTGATGAGCAAAAGATACATAACGAAGTACAATCTCTTGAAACTTATGAATCAGATATTGATAATGAGGGTAATAGTAACATTGTCCCATATGATCAATATGTGAAACAAAGTCAAAGTGAGATTGTACCAAGTGATGTATCTTCTGCAGTCAATGATGACTATGTTTTTGATGAATACACTGCATGTGCCCCTGATGATTCTGTTACCTCTGAACTGAATGCCTATAAAGAACAAGTTGTTATTTATGAACAACGTGCTAAGTTTGATTTAACTACTCGTTAGCAGGAAATGGATGAACAAATGCGTACAATTATTAGAAAAAGTAATTTTAGAGAAGAAGTGTTAAAACAAGAGTTAAACTTCTTACAAGAAAAGCTTTCTAAAACTGTTAAGCAAAAGCAAGAGCTTCAAGATAATGTTAAAGTGCTTAAACAAGAATTTTATGCTAAGGAATCAAAACTTTTGAATGACTTTTCTAATCTAAAAACTTTGAAAAACAAGCTTGAAAATAAGTTGTACGTACAAGGGAACACCATTCAGACTGCTCACATGATCACTAAGCATAGAGTTTTAAGCGATAAACACAGTATTCCCCTTGTAGAGGAACCAAATCCCGAGTATTGCAAAAGAGCTAAAGCTTTCCATAAGATTGTATATGATGGTAATGAGATCCTTAAGCCTAGGCAAACACCTTCATGTATTGGAAGCACGGAAGAGGATACAAAATTAGAAGATGCCTCTAGGGAGAAAATGGATAAGAAACTGGAAGATCCTAAGTGTAAAAAGAATAACATAACAATCAAACCCCATGATTACACAAAAGAAAATTGGATCTCCCTGAACAGGTTTTAGCCTCAAACTCAATTAACCACAGAACAAATTTTTTGGAAGAAAGACATGGATAAGCAAAAAGCAAACGTACTTGTTGAAACAAACACTCCCCTTAGGAAAGTGCCTGCAGCTAGTGTGTATCCTCCAAATACACCAATGCATTTAGTTCCTAGAAATATTGCCACTAGTAGCAAGACCTTAATCAGCCTATATGTTGTTTATCAACTATTCGTTGATTTTGAGAAGACATGTAAAAAGAGAATCACACCTACAGGGATAACTGAAGGGGAAAAGGGTTTTGAGCAAACTAAAGAATGCTATCTAACTGAGGTCATGCCTTCCTTTAAACAATTAAAAGGTCAATTTGAAAGTCTTCAAAAGGGGATAAACTCGGATATTAAAGAAATGGAAAAAGAATTTGATGCAATGATTGTTCAAGTCAATGATTATGAACGGGAACTCAAATATAATGAAATTGAAAGGAAGAATTTGCATAACCTAAATGAGAACTTAGTATTAAGTTGTATGGCTCAAGATGTGTTTTATACTGTTACTAAGCATTCTATTACTGCTTCTCAATTTCATGAATTAACTGTTGCTTTGAAAGTCTCCCATGATCGTGTCATTAAGCTTGAAAACAAAAACTCAAAACTAAATGAGAAAATTGATCAGGATGATCACGATAATTTGGTAAAACACTTTTCTAAGCTAGAAGTTGAACATTTTGATTTGCAACTAAAATATCAACATCTCAAGGAAAATGTCAAAACCTCAAACATCAAGACATCCTCAAATGTTCCAGAGTTTGATGAACTTTTTGAAATAAACAAACGTGACGAACAGATTCAAACTCATTGTAACACGATCAAAAAGTTGAAAGCCCAAATTTCACAATTAAAGGGTGAAAAGAACAACATGACTCGCTCCCAAATGCCTCCTCCTTTAGATTCTCAGTTTTCTCAAACTTTTCATCTTCAAAACTTGGTAAATGTTTTACAGGAGGAAAATGAGAGTTTTCTAGAAGAAAATGAAAAAGTTAAACGACACTTTAAAGAGTTATATGATTCAATGAAAGTCACTCGTGACAAGAACAACGAAAAAATAACGTCTTTACAAAAGGAAATTGAGAATCTGAAGAGACAGGAAAAGGGAAAATGCCACTTATCTTTAATGAGAATGTTGCATCAAATTCATCTGCAGACTGCAAATATACTGTGACTGTTAAATACATTCCTCCTCATCTTAGAAATAACAAACTTGTGTTTTATAACTATTTCGCTCACCCTAATGATAGTCTAGAATGTCTCCGTGAGATTGTAGAAGAGGATTTCATAAATAAGCCACTTGATAGAGAAATTAGGTTTTCTTGTATTCAGGCCAAACGATCTCAGGAGCTGTTAGAATGTTTAATAGCAACATGTCCTAAATCCTTAGGTGCGAAAGATAAAGCTGTGATGCCCTGTTCTATGCCTAGTTCCAAGTATGCAACCCATTCTATGCCCAGTATTAAGAAAGTGAACTCTAAAGTGCCTTCAAGTAGTTCTGATCCATGCACGTCTAGTTCAGGAATGTAAAAAGTAGCCCAACCAACTAATGTTCCCATAATTCCCTCTACAAGAGTAATCAGTGACATAAAAGCAAGCAGGTCAAAGCCTCCAGGCAATACAAAGCAAGATAGGACCTCGCAAGCTAAGAATGTGCATTGGAAGAGAGTAGAAGACCACCCTAGGAACACTAAGTTTGAGTTGAATAAAACGAATCGTGTTGATTCTAGTATTAGCTATAAGCGTACTATAATTAATTCAAATTCTACTACTATCTGCAAACCATGTAATGATGACTGCTTGATTTCTATTACTGATCATGAATGTGGTGTGAATGATTTGATTAATGCTGTTAAATGCCCAATTAAAATTGTTAATATCAAAAATCAAGATAAGAAAGCTAAAAGGCAAAGGCGAAAGAAAGTTAGAAAACATTGGAAACTCACAGGAAGAAAATTTAGTAACATTGGTTATCAATGGATACCTACTGGCCGTAAGTTTAATCTTAATGAGTTTTGCCCTAAATTTGCTAAGTCAATACCCATTAGAAAATGGATGCCTACTGGTAAAACTATTCCTTTAAGAAGTGAACATAGTTTGAATAGGTCAAATACGGACACTAGCACTGCAGCTATTCCTGATGATTCCATTGTTTCTACTTCTGATGTGAGTGTTCCAATCACTGTTACTAACCAAATGGAACCTATTCTTGCATGGGGATCCCAATTATCCAGTTATCCATTCTTGTTTGTGTTCAACTGCAGATCATTTAAATCGTTCTGTGGTACCTGGACTCATGCTGTTCCAAGAATATGACTGGAGATCACCATGCTCATGAACTTCGTGAGTAAATTCATCGAGACTGTTAGATTCAGGAACGACCATTTTGGAGCAATTATGGGTTATGGAGACTATGTTGTTGGCAATAGTGTAATCTCCAGGGTATATTATGTTGAAGGTCTTGGTCATAACTTGTTTTCTGTTGGTCAATTCTGTGATTCTGATCTAGAAGTGGCATTTAGAAAACATACTTGTTTCGTTAGAGAACTTGATGGTGTGGAACTGTTAAGAGGAACTCGTGGTTCAAATCTATAAACCATCTCTATCGAAGACATGATGAAGTCTTCTCCAATCTGCTTGTTGTCAAAGGCTTCAAAAACAAAATCATGGTTATGGCATCGTCGTCTCAATCACTTGAACTTCGGCACCATTAATAATCTTTCCAGAAAGGATCTTGTAAGAGGCTTACCCAGATTAAAGTATGAAAAATATCATCTTTGTTCAGCATGCCAATTGGGAAAAAGCAAGAAATATGCCCACAAACCCAAACCCACAAACTCAGTAATGGAAGTTATGCATACCCTTCATATGGATTTGTGCGGACCAATGAGAGTGCAAACGATAAATGAGAAGAAATATATTTTAGTCGTTGTTGATGACTACTCTCGATTTACTTGGGTAAAGTTTTTGAGGACAAAGGATGAAACTCCAGATGTCATCATCAAACTTATCAAGCAGCTTCAAGTTCGACTTAACAATATGGTTAGAATTGTTCGAACAGAAAATCGCACAGACTTCGTTAACAAAGACTTAATTCAATTTTATGAAAGTGTTGGAATCAGTCATCAAAGAAGTGTTCCACGAACTCCTCAACAGAACGGTGTAGTTGAAAGACGAAATCGAACTCTTGTGGAAGCCGCAAGAACAATTCTAATTTATTCAAAGGTTCCAATGTTTCTCTGGGCTGAAGCCATTGCCACTGCTTGCTACACCCAAAATCATTCCCTCATACACACATCTCATGGAAAAACTTCATATGAACTTGTCCATAAACGAAAACCTGATCTCTCCTACCTTCGTATGTTTGGTGCGTTGTGCTATCCAATGAATGACGGTCAAGATTTAGCTAAATTAAGAGCTAAGGCGGACATTGGAGTTTTTGTAGGTTATGCATGAAACAAGAAGGGTTACCGAATCTACAACAAAAGAACTTGAGATATCATGGAAACTATTCACGTCACGTTCGATGAGCTGTCCGGGCAAATGGCTCCAAGACAATCCAGTTCTGGACCCGCATCTCAACCTTCATCAAGTAGTCCCATCATTTCTACTCTTGTACTAAATCCCTCACCAGCAACTCCTTATGTACCTCCTTCGAAAGATTATTTGAAGAAATTGTTTGATCCAATATTTGATGAACACTATGAGCCAATTGCTAATGATCTGTCAATTCCATCAATAGAGGCTGCTCCTATCCCTGTCAATGAAGTTAGCCCTTCAGTTTCTATGTCATTAAGTCAAGAAGCGCCTGCTGCTGATCACTCTGTCTCATCAACAAATCATCAATCATCGAATGTACATCATGGAATTGTTTCTGGCACCTATGATGGAGATAATCCCTTTGCTACTACTGAAGATGCCCCCTTTGAGAACATATTTGCTCCTGAACCATCATCCGAACCATCTTCATCAGGAGAAAACGACTCTGCTACTTCAGTTCCTCAACAACAACCACACGAACACCTTAGAAAATGGACACATGATCATCCATTAGAAAACATCATTGGAAACCCCTCTCGTCCAGTATCCACTCATAAACAACTTGCAACTGATGCCTTATGGTGCTTCTTCAACTCCGTACTGTCAAAGATCGAACCAAAAGACGTTAAAATTGCAATGAATGAAGACAGTTGGTTCAATGCCATGCAAGAAGAAATTCATGAGTTTGATCGACTAGATGTATGGGAATTAGTACCTGCTCCTGACTGTGCTATGATCATTGCTCTAAAGTGGATCTTCAAAGTAAAACTTGATGAGCATGGTGATGTATTAAAGAACAAGGCTCGATTGGTTGCAAAAGGATACCGTCAAGAGGAGGGTATTGACTTTGAAGAATCATTTGCTCCAGTTGCTCATATCGAGGCAATCAGAATCTTCTTGGCTAATGCTGAAAGTAAGAACATGGTAGTCTATCAGATGGATGTAAAGACGGCTTTTCTTAACGGAGATCTGAGAGAAGTCGTATACGTCACCAACCCTGAAGGTTTTGTGAATCCAGAGCATCCTACTCATGTCTATCGCTTGAAGAAGGCTCTTTACGGTTTGAAACAAGCTCCAAGGGCATGGTATGATACGCTATCAAAGTTTCTTCTATCTACTGGATTCAACAAAGGAGCAGTTGATCCGACATTGTTCACCAGAAAGTCAGGCAAACATTTAATTCACGTTCAAATTTATGTTGATGATATTATTTTTGCCTCGACTAACCCCAATGAATGTGACTATTTTTCTAAGGAGATGGGCTCCAAATTTCAAATGTCAATGATGGGACAAATGTCATTTATCTTGGGATTACAAATTTCACAAAGTCCCGGAGGCATTTTTATAAATTAATCTAAATATGCAAATGAGATTTTACAGAAATTTGGATTTGATTCTTGTGACCCTGTTGACACTCCCATGATAGAGTGTACTAAACTGGTTGAGGACCACTCAGGGATCATGGTAGACCAAACGAAATATCGTAGTATGATTGGATCCCTGATGTACCTCACATCCAGTAGACCAGATATTATGTTCGTTGTTTGCATGTGTGCTAGATACCAGCCTAAGCTTACCAAAAAGCACCTTGAAGTAGTTAAACGGGTCTTTCGGTATCTCCAAGGAACCATCAATATGGGACTTTGGTACCCGAAGGACACCGGTATGTCACTAACAGCCTATGCAGATGCTGATCATGCAGGATGTCAAGATACACGTCGAAGTACGTCTAGAGGGGCTTAGTTTTTGGGTGATAAGCTTGTGAGCTGGTCTTCTAAGAAACAAATGAGTACTTCTATATCCTCTACAGAGGCTGAATACATAGCCATGTCATCCTGTTGTGCTCAAATCTTATGGATGAGATCCCAATTATCTGACTATGGCTTTGAAATTGTTGGAATCACTCCTAAACCTTAATCAAGTGTTAGTGATTCACATGTAATAGTTAGCTTAATTATGGCCTTTATGTTTGTTATTAGCCTTAGGCTTATGTAGAAGGCCCATAAGCCTAGGCCTAGTCCAATAAGGAAAAGGATGGGAACTAGGAGTGTTGCCCTAGCTTCCCTCCTATAAATACTCTTGTATAACCCTCACTTGAGGGTTGGTTGTTCAATTCATTCTCTTTCACTCACCTCTACGCATAACCGTTTCACATATACGTGTGTGTGTGTTTGGATAGTTGTTCAACCGCCTTTATCTCTTTCTATTAAGCTTGTGTTGTAAATCTAGTGACCTAACAGTGGTATCAATCGCCTACTAGTTGGGTGAACGTATTGTTTCTTGAAGTGGGTTTTTGGTCCTACGCGTAGAACATACGTGCGTGGTTTGATACTTTGGTTCGCTTAAAAACACGTTTTTTACACTTTTTAATCCAAGATTCTTGTACTTTCAATGTTTTAAGGTGTTAAAATAACTGTTTTTGGCAAAAAGTTTCAAACTTTACGCGTGGATTTACGTTTTTAAGCTTATTTTTGTTCGAGGGTTTCATCCTACTCGTAACTGTTTTAGACGTTTTGGTTCATCAAGTTTCATACTTTTATGTTATTTTGGTGTTATTGAAGCTATCTCATAACAAAAATCTGGTTTAGAAACAACTTTGGGCAAAATCACTTTTACGAGTAAGCTACGTGTAACTAAAACCCTATTTTTACGCGTAACTTTATCCTTGGTTTGATCTTCAGTTTCGTGGTTTACTCCGTGTTTTCTTGCTTGGATTAGCCTGAAAATACGTCGACTTTGGATATCTTTTGCACTGTGATAGTGTAAAAGATCATTTGGGATAAAACCCTAAACTTACGCATAAGCATAAAGCTTACGCGTAGAAATCCTACGCATAAGATTCATCTTACGCCTAAGCCGTGTCTTATGCATAAGGTAATCCTACGCATAAGTTTCTACGCCTAACTTTGTGTCTACGCATAACTTTAGTGTCTTTTCCTACTTACGCGTAAGCTAAAACTACGCGTAACCCTCATTGTTATGCGTAACTTTGGTGTTTTTACGCATAAGTCCTACTTGGTTTCTTGTGATTTCTACGCCTAAAGACACTTCATCAACAAAGGTTCATTCGACTACAAAGATCCATTTTTACCAACACAAGTTTTCAACATGTCATAACCACCATACTCTAACTATTTCCCTTACACTTATTCTCAACGTCAACAACAACTAACTCCACAACATCAACAATGGAATCAACAACAAGCAATTTATCAACAACAATTTAATTAACAACATACTCCACAACTTGCTGCAATTCCTCAACCTCGTATGGTTCAACCACCACCAAGTCTTCAAGTACAACCCTACACAAACGAATTCAATCAACATCCATCAAGGAACACTATGAAGGAACCCACTTGGTTTGCAAAGATGTGTGAAGCTTTAAGCAGCCAACAATCAATTCATAAGGCTGGATCACTTGATAGACCTCCAATGCTCACTCCAGGAAACTACGATCAATGGGTGATAAGGTTCTTTAGGTTTTGTGATCTGAAGAAGCCACATGGAAAGTTCTTAAAGAAGGTTATCTTGGAAGGTCCATTTCAGATGCCTACTGTCATTGTACCCACCGATCCAAATGCTAATCCACCAAGAGATGAACAATCCAACATTGCTACTGTTGCCGACCTGAATGCAGAGGAACTTCTACACTATAAAGCTGATGAGCTTGCAATGCAATATATCCTCTTAGGATTACCTAACCCAATTCTTCGAAGTGTTGATGCTCAAAAGACTGCAAAGGCAATGTGGGAACATATTCATCTTCTTATGGAAGGATCTGCACTCAATCAAGAGGATATGGAATCCAAAATTTACTTGGCTTATGAACACTTCATGATTGAACCTGGAGAGACACTAGAGTCTTATCATCATTGATTCTCAGGCATCATCAATGATTTGGATAAACACAACATCATCATGCCAAGAATTGCAGTTAATACTAAGTTCCTGAGTAGTCTTGGTCCTGAATGGGAGAAGTATGTCATCTTTCTCCGTCAAGCGAAGAACATGCATCATTCTACATACGGATTGTTGTATGATTACTTGAAACCTCATGAAAAGGAAGTTGATAGAGAAAGGATTCTCCGTGCTCAAATTCCTTCACCTTCACAACCGGAAAATCAACAACTAGCTTTATATGCTCAAAACAGTTATTCTCCTCAACCAGCAACTCAACCAACTGCTACAATCACACCATATGATCCTTCACAGCCTCAATCTCAACAAACTCAATTGGTTCCATACAACAACAACAATGCTCAAGCACTTGTCAGCAAAGCTAATGAGGAATCGATCCGTTCAAGCATTGCAACAAGGATTTGCTATGATTGCTAATGCTTTTAGCCGTTATACCAACAAATCCGACAATCGTATCCGTTCCTCATCTAACACAACGAATCAAGCTCTTGTGAACAATGGACGAGTTGAAGTTCAGAATCGTGGTTATGGTCGTCAGATGGGCGGTGGTCAAGGGTTTAATGTTGTGGGTAGGAATAACAATTGAGCTCAAGTGGTGGACCAGGAAATGCTCGAATGGGTTGAATGGTCTTCGATGCTACAACCTGCAATGAGAAGGGACACCTGGCTAATGCATGCCCAAAGCCGAGGACTAAGGGCAGTGCTTATCACAAAGAGGCTCTTCTTTTGGCTCTTAAGGATGAAGCTGGTGGAACTCTCACAGACAAACAACAGAGCTTTATGGCAAATGCAGACTCAGATGATGATATGGAGGATTTGCAAGCCAATGCAACTGTTATGTTGATGGCTAATATGCATGAGTTACACATGAGTGACACAGCCCAGTGTATGACACTGATGGCTTGTCTCGTGTACCCGAACAAACCATATTTATCTCCGATCTCATATCTCCGCCAACATCTGAATCCGGCAAGGCTCAGAATGTTCAAAATGAGTCGTCCACATCTCATTCCGACGATTTTCAAATAGACCCCGTAGTTACATTTGACGATCAAGATGACCTTATGGTGTCCCTTGATAATCAAATTGACTCCGTGGTTATAGTTGAGGATCTAAGTAATGATCATGTTGTGACTCATGTTGAACACGCCGAACTTTTGCCTCATCCAGATTTTGCTCGTTTAATACAAAACCAACAAACCATAGTGGAAGAATGTCGTGAAATTAATCAAGACTTGAAAAGTAAAAATGCACTGTTAACTAATGATTTTGAATGTTTACAAAAGCAACTCAACTTTTTCAAAACTCAAGAAAAACATGAAAAAGGTTTTGAAGCAGCCTTTGCTAAATCTCATCAAAACGAAAAATATTTAGAGAGACAGATGCGTGATCTAGTCGCTTCGAAGAATGCTTTGTTGTCTAAAATAGAACAACTGAAACATGAACATAAAAGGCAAATTAACGCTCTCACCTTGGAAAATCAAAAAGCTAAGGCTGAGTTGTTTACTTGTCAAAAATAGTTCTCTGCATACAAAAAGCATTCAACGAAACGAATACATGATCATCTTGAAGAAATTATCGGCTTGCAAAATAAACTTAAAGAGTTTAAAATTGTTGTTTACAAACATGGCGAGTCGGTCACAGCCATTGAAAAGTTTACTTTAAAACCCAATCCAAATGGATATGGACCGAATCTTGCTGATTACAAACCTAAGCTTTCAACCAAAGCATTCAAACCAAATCCTGAAGTTTCGAGTGCAGAATATAAAATTGATAACTCTGTTATGAGTGTTGTTGAATATCATCGTCAAGAGGAATTAGATGCAGAAGACGAGAGTCGATCAAAATTAGAAAAAGTTTTTTACAACAAACCTTTTAACTATTCAAAAGCGGTCACTTTCGTCACACCAACGGATTCTTCTAACACACCAAGGATTATCATAAAAACGTCTGAGTCTTCTAATGTTAATCCTAAACTAGATTATGCACAAACTTATGGTCCTTTACCTTCCATCAGTGAAGTAAACTCAAAACTTGAAAATCGCAAAATTCTTAGATATTTTGACCTTTTCATGTCTGACCTCAAAACTTTACAACATGAGATAGAATATCATTCTGAAATCAAAGTTCAACATTTTCAATCGCCTCTGGCACGAGAAGAAAGAGACATTTTTCAAAAAAATCTTTTACCAAATGTTAAAAATTTGAAAAGTTGTGCATTGTCTTGGGAAAGGGACTTTCATAAGGAACTTGGATTGATGAAGGTCGTTTTCGAGAAAACTGAAACATCTATTTCTAATACTAAACGTAAAAAGAAAATGTTGAGAAAAGATGTTGATCGACTCTTGGAAGATGTCATCTGTGCCGATGTCCATAATGTTGTGTTATTGAATTCTTTGTCATATGCATTTGATTATATCTCTGCGATCGTTGATTCTGTGGTAAATGTTGAGAACACCGATAATGTGCTTCAGATCGAGTCCTTAAAAGTTGAAAATAAACGATTGTCAAACGAACTTTCAAATGCAATACGTCGTCTTAATTGGTGTCAAAAAGATATTCATGATCAACAACATGATTTTCAACACAAAATCAGCCATGACAAAACTTCGATCCAAAATTGAGCAACTGGATGATCAAAACGTGTCTTTTAAGTGTCAAATCTCAAAATATGAACAAGAACTTGTAAAAGTTAAAAAGGAATATGGTGTCATATTTGATTTACTCAAACAGACTCGTAATGAAGCATCAAATGAACTTGATCATTATCTTGCACACACTAAAGAAGTTATGCATTTTGCTGGAAATATTCGGTCCGAAAATCAAGATCTGATTCACACTATCTTCAAGTTAAGAGAAATGTTAGGAAAGTATGAACAACTTCCGCCTACCGTGATTAAGAGAATAGCCCCAGGAACACTTAGTAATCGTGAACCTAGAATCCCTACTGCCAAATCACAAGTTGCTAACATGCTTCCTTCTACTGAAACAGGAATAGTTGCGTCTTTTCTAAACGTCTGCACTTCACAGTCTAGGAGCACTACATCGAAGAATAGGAAGTTGCGACCTAAGAAAGATCAATAAGGAATGCTAAAGTAGAAGAACACCCTAGGACACTGAATAAGACTCATGTTGCTTCCACTATAGATATTGCGTTTGGCACATGTAATAGAAATAGTGATGTAACGAATGCTAAACCTTTAAGTACCTTTGATATTCATCGATGCACCTTGTGTTATTTGTCGTAAAAGTATGAATTCTGATTTTCATGACAAATGTGTTGCTAAAGCTATCATCTCTCGTTTAAGGAATCCTAAGAATCGGAATACCTCTAGGCCCACTAATCTTTCTAAGTCTGTGCTTGGTAGACCGCCCTCTTTAGATTCTAAGGAACGCATTGTTGTCCCTGTAGCTCCTGTTTCACCTCCTAGGAATGTAGTACCACCTAGTGCATTCACTAAGACTAAAGCAAATACTAGTTGGAGATGGAAGAAATGGATATATAACACACTAGGATTTAAATGGATACCCAAAGCAATTGATGTGTGCATGTCTACTATACCTGCTCCGGAACCCTCTAACATTTCGGGTTCCATATCTACTTCTATTCCATCCTGTCGTCGTGTGTAATGTAGGTGATACAGATCATTCTCTGGATTGTTGATAGCGGATGTTCCCGACACATGACAGCAACCTTAAACTGTTATCAAACTTTATTGCAAAGTTCATTGGCACTGTCAGATTCGGGAATGATCACTTCGCAGCTATCATGGGCTACGGAGACTATATCAATGGGAACATCGAAATTAGAGAAGGTTATTATGTGGAAGGCCTCGATCACAATCTGTTTTCAGTAGGTCAGTTCTGTGATGGAGATTTGGAGGTTGCTTTCAGGGAGAAATCTTGTTTCATTCGTGATCTACAAGGAAACGACCTTATGTCTAGCTCGCGTAATTCCAGTCTTTACACTATCTCTATGCAAGACATGGTTGCTTCATCTCCCATTTGCTTACTTTCAAAGGCAACATCAACAAAATCATGGCTATGGCACCGTCGTCTCTCACATCTAAACTTTCAAACCATCACCAATCTTGCTCGACACAAACTAGTTGAAGGACTCCCACGATTTCGGTATTCTAAAGATCACCTTTGTTCAGCTTGTGAACAAGAGAAAAGCACTCGTGCTCATTTTCCTTCAAAGGTGGAACACAGCTCTCAGCATGTGCTTCATCTTCTTCACATGGATTTGTGTGGCCCGATGCGCGTGCAAACGATCAATGGCAAATGCTACACCTTAGTAATTGTTGATGACTATTCAAGCTGGACTTGGGTCTACTTTCTTCGAAGCAAAGATCAAGCTCCTCAGATGATCATCACCTTTCTCACGAAAATACAAGTTCAGCTACGAAAACACCGTTCGACAAATCGAATGCAGAGGCGAATTTGTTAACCAAACTCTTCGTGAATTTTATGAGTAAGTGGGAATTCAAAGATCGAAATCTATTGCACGCACACCGAACAAAACGGAGTTGTTGAAAGATCGAAACCGAACGTTAGTGGAAGCTGCAAGAACAATGTTAATCAATGCTAAACTTACAGATTACTTATGGGCGAAGTCGTATCTATGCATGCTATACTCAAAACCGTTCTATGATTACAAAACGCCACAACAAA
Source organism: Chrysanthemum makinoi (assembly GCA_910596185.1). Classification (NCBI taxonomy): domain Eukaryota; kingdom Viridiplantae; phylum Streptophyta; class Magnoliopsida; order Asterales; family Asteraceae; genus Chrysanthemum; species Chrysanthemum makinoi. The sequence goes on from OU343224.1 coordinate 279,224,599, forward strand.
ACACCTTTCGAGCTTGTCCACAACAGAAAACCGAATCTCAAACACTTTCATGTATTTGGATCTCTTTGCTATCCGAATAATGATCGTGATGACTTTGGAAAGCTCAAAGCCAAAGCTGACATTGGAGTCTTTATAGGATATTGTGATAACTCTAAAGGTTTCCAAATCTGGAATCGTGGAACAAAAGAGGTTATGGAAACGATTCATGCTGATTTTGATGAACTTACGGAAATTGCTTCTGAGTATAACAGCTTGGAACCCAGTCACAACCGCTTAAACATTCCCCAAACCCCATCATCAGCTGAACAAAGCCCCAGCTTACTCGTCAACAAATGGAAAGGTTATTTGCTCCGCTGTTCAGTGACGATTTTGATGAACGTGCTCTAGGTGTATCCGTTGTTTCCGCTGCTCAACCCGATAATACTCTTATACCTGATACACCTGCTACAACAACTACGGTTGAAGAAGCACCACAAGTTGACTCCAACACAACAGTTGAACAAACCGCTTCCAACAATGATGAACCGGCTGATGATGTTCTGAATGAAGTAACCCCACCTGCAGATTTTGATCCAAATGCGTTCTTTAACCCGTTTGCTAATGAAACTACTGCACCTGATGTAGCGGAATCATCAACAAGCCATTTGAATCCTCAAAATCTGCACAATGTATACCAACATCAACCCTCCACACATAGATGGACAAAATACCATCCTCTGGAAAATATTATTGGCAACCCGAATCAACCAGTCGTTACGAGACAACGTCTTCACACAGACGGTGAACATTGCATTTATGCACTCACTGTCTGCCAATCTGAACCTAAAAACATTAAAGACGCAATGACAAAGGACAACTGGATTGAATCCATGCAGGAAGAACTCAACTGATAGGTCACTAGTTTTACAACACAAGCAATATAGAAAGAAATAGAGAGGCGATTGAACAAGATTCACACACACACACATGATATACTAGGTCGGTTAGGCGTAGAGTGTAATGAAGAGAATAACTTGAACAACCAACCTTCAAATGAAGGTTTACAATAGTATTTATAGGAGGGAAGCTAGGGAAACACTCCTAGTTCCCATCCTTTCCTTAATGGACATGGGCCTAAGCTCATGGGCCTTCTACATAAGCTTAAGGCTAATAACAAACATAAAGGCCATAATTAAGCTAACTATTACATATCAATTACTAACACTTGATTATGGTTTAGGAGTGATTCCAACAATCTCCCCGTAAGTGTTAGTGATTAAAACGGTGAAGGCGTTGATGTAATAGAAGCTTTGACGTCTTCTGACATTCTTCTTTCTTGTGAGAAGAATTGCCTTGATTTGAACAATCTCCCCAATGTAGAGAGATAGTTTCTTTGAACAGCTTATGCTTTGACGTCATCTTTAACTTTGTTCTTTGATCATTGTTCTTTGTGATGAAAGTGATAGTATGTTGTTGTCTGCATCAAGTCTACCTCAGTTCCGCTTCATCGCTCCGGTGTCTCCACGTCATTCTTCAACACGCTCATACGCTCTTTGACGTTGGACTTCATTACTGATCAAGTTCTTTAAGTCTTTAACTTTGTAGATTCTTTGATTTGACGAAGAATCATTCGACCGTTGTGTTTTTTGGATAGAACTTCCATTAGTGATGATGTTGGCGTGAGCATGAGAAGAATCTGCACGATCATTCCGCTCTAGAGCTTCCATAAGAAGAAAACATAAAACGGTTAGTAATAAGCGGATTCCGGCACTTACAAGTTTGAACTTCGAGAGTGTTAACAAAATAGTGTGAAAACACAACTCTAATTCTTACAAAGGCCGTTTCTGAATCGGAGTCCCACAAGTGAGATAACACGATGTACCGAAGTACACCTACGATTCAGATGAGTCACCGAGGTACACCGAAGCATCACCTCACGAATGTAGACCGTTTGAGACCACTAAGCGTAATCCACGGGGAGTTACCGAAGCAACCTGCTGTCAGGGCTGTTTGATGTTGACCCTGGTAGGAGTTTCCATTCAATCACTGAGGATCACAGATGTGAACCTCTCATAAATGTTCTCGACAGATTGCTAAGATCTGTGAAGGACTCGATAATGTACAACTGATGTTCTTATTGTTGAGCATCAAGTGATGAAATGTCAAGTGTACCTAAGAGATCTTTTGATGAATCTCGTGGCTCTAGACTCAATAGTGCGTTTTGGTTTTCCTGAGCGGAGACTAGGGAAAGGTTCTCCTTCTTCAATACCAGCAATCTCTAAGAGAAAGCCGATAGTTTACGTAGGGTTCCCTGTGAGAATGAAACAAGCTTCTGTTGAGAGAAACTTGAGTGGCTAAGAAGGTTTAGTGCATGCGTCACTGGGTCCATGACGACTTTTAATCTTCAATACCGGTGTCATCTAGTGACAACCAATAGCATATGAATTGAACCCGGTGTCTGCCCTAAGTTGAATAATCTGGAGGGCTATTTCTTTTCACCCTTTTCTTTGCATTTCTTTTTAATTCTTCAACTCCTTCTTTCTCCGATTCTCATTTCTCCTTTTTATAATCATATCTAAGGACTTCTAATTCTAACTATTGGTAGTGTCCTTGGGTAGATCCCTCCAGCTCTGGCAGATCATAGGACGGTTATTCCTAACCTTAATCACCTTATAGCTCCATTGCCATAAAACCATTTTCAAGAAAATCTCTCAAAGGGTTTGTAAATGAAAACATGTTTGAACCACTGTGAGAGTTTTATCTTTTAGCAAAAATACTCCCCCTCCACATGTGCTTAAGAGTTTTACGAAATCGCACAGTGAGGAAAGAGTGCGCACTTTTTGAATTGATCGACTAAAGATAGACATTCCCCCGCGAGACACAGTTACGTGGCATAGTTAAAGAGTTGCATTGTCAGCTTTTAGGTGACAACTAGCTCTAATAACTATCTTGAAGGTGTGAACAACCTCGAGAGGTTGTCAAACCCGTCAAGGTTCATGTCTACCAAGAGTTTCTCGACTGGTACATTATATTCGGACAAGTCCTTTGCGAGACACGTTTACATCACTAGCGAACTAGCTTGAAATTATTACCCGTCCCGGATAAGTCTTTTCGAGTTACTAACAGTTAAGATCTCGTCAATTCTTGGGTTGAAGTCTTTTTACATGAGAGTTCATATAGCAAAACACAACATATTTCTTATCACGTATTTTTCTCCCCTTCAAAAATGGCATATAAAATGTTATTTTTGAAAAGTTGAGAATAAATATGACCATTTTGAGTGTTGCGGGAAGAATGACCACTGTGAACAATTAGTGAACAAAGTTTTTAGCAAGTACTCCCCCTCAACGAGTGATATAAACGGTTGAGGTTTTGAAAGTCATAAGGGAAAGTACGTGTTCTTTTGAGCAAAACCTTGAAAAATGAAAGGTTTGATAGGTTTTACTCAAAAGTAAGAAGCTTTCGCTCCTTTTATAAGGATTGTGGCACTGAAGCGTACCACAGGGTCCTTTATTTACAAGTGCGGGTTGTACACTGTAATGTGTGCACAAGCCATTGACATAATCAATCATACATCCAAATTTATAATGAAAGAAGCAGTTCAAGGGGTACCGGTAGTCCGAGATGTTGCCGGAGTGTGAATCGGGCGTTGAAAGCCGATGATGTTAATCTTGGGTCGACCACCAACATAGCTTTCCAATCTCGAATCTGATCCCTTCGATACAACCGTTCATCAATCATCGTGATGATCCTCTTCACATCCCTTCGATCCTGAGAATTCCATCGCTTAGGAGACCCAATCTTCTGATGTATATCCTTCAACCGATAAGCCAATCCATCCCTAACCAACTTCAAAGTGTGATCTCCAAATTTGTGAAGATCTCTGCACACCATTAAGCAATTTCTTTGAAGTTCACTACGAAACGACGCGAATGGTTTGCTGATGAGTGTACATTGTGAGAGCTGGTTGATGTCGGGAAGATCAAGCCGCGGTGGAGTGAAGTTGACACGGTCCGATAAGATTCAACCGCAAGCTGGAGATCTTCTACACGTTCTTTGATTACTATGCGTCTGATGAAAATGAGCAATGACTTGATGAATTCACGTTGTATTTTGGTTGAAAATTGTCTCATGCGACCTGTACTTTGGCAAGGTACATGTCTTCAATGTCGTTGATAGACAAATTTTCAAAGTCAGCTTCAGAGAATGCATAATCTCTTTCGTCTTGTCTTTTGACCACAATATTCTTGAGAAAGGTGTAATCCCATTTAGACGAAAGATCAACGTGTTTGATGGCAACGATGTTTTTAGTACTAAACACTGCATGTTAAGACTTCTGGACCTGGCAGCTTCTGTAGTAGATTCTTTGGCGTTCCGGCCAATGGTGAATCCCATACATTGCATCACGGTCATACTCAGCCACGTTGTTGGAGAACAAGTGATTAGCTCTTTCCTCGATGGCTATGCAGTTTGAGTATTCGGCTGCCGGGAATGGAAGTGTCAAGGATGTAGCATATTTCCTTGAACCATCACCACCGTGTAGAAGAAATTCCAAGTCTTTGTTGAAGAAATCTCTGAATGGAATCCTAGGCTGATCAGGTTGGCCAATTGTAGGGAGAGGTTTAGACCGTGTAATATGGAGGATTGTCCCGTTGAGTGAAGTCGATGTTTGCTTCTGGGTTGAGCCAATCCATGTTGTTAGACATGGCTCGTGCAATATTATCAAGGTGATATTCGACCTCGATGGCACTTTCCGAGCTGTCTTTTAGAAGTTGAAATGCTTCATTCTTGATTCTCTTCAACTCGGATTTCGTCATCTTCTTCACACGGAATTTTTCTTGTAGAAATTTGGCATGCTCCAATGTACTACATTCTGTAACCTCTTGACCTTCAAATTGGGTAGGGAGTGGAATTAACAAGTGTAGAAAACCATTCAACTTCTTCTGTGTTATCTTCATCTAGCCAGATAGGACGCCAGCCTTGGGCTTCTTCTTCTTTTCTTAGGCCTAGATGAGGGTTCGGTTTCGTACTTTGTCGGGAGAGGCGGGTTGTTGTTGGGGCTCATGGTATTCTTCATTGTCACCACCCGTATACTCAAAGTGGCCACCGGTTTTTCGAGTGCGGGGTGGTGTCTCGTAATCCCGAGGTTTATCTCAGAAGAGGGAGGAGGGATCTTTGTTGAGCAGAGTCCTTTGTGGTGGAGGCTGCATTGAGTACTGAATGGAAGATGATTCACCAGACTTCTTTGTACGTTTAGGCTCCTTATCCTTATCTTGATCTTTGTCTTCGTCATCTCTTGAATGTTTAGGCCTTACAGCTTCTTCTCTGAATGATGACTTGAGTTGGTATTCCAGCAATGCTTCAAAAAACTTAGCTTCGTGGGAGGCAAACGTTGCAGAGCGTTTCGACATTTGGGCTACTAGCCGGTTCACCAATTCATCATCTGAGAAGATTGTAGTTTTAACTGGATTGATGCTCAAATTCATTAGAGTTGATTTCATGGCTTGCTTGGCTAAATGTAAGAGATTCGGATAAAGTTGTTTGGTATACATCTCCTTTGTCAGTTTCGGAACGACCTCCATTAAGAACTTGTGAGTGTATCCTTTTATCATCTCATCCATGCTCCCTTGAAGATCATCCTTCATAAGCTTCTGTACATACTCCTTTTCAACTTGCATCTTGTCATTCTCATCATGAAGGTACGTTAACTGGTCAGCAATAAAATTTAGCTTTTTGTAAAGCATGTCTTTCTTTCTAACTTGTTTGACCGCATTCACAATTCTTTTATGAGTATGAGAAATCCAAGATCGAGGTGGCTTCTTTACTGATTTGGATGTTGATTTGGTTGATCTTTTTGATGGTGGTGGTGAAGAATGAGAAGACGAATCTGATGATGAAGAGACATGAGGAGACTCTGGATCCTTTGGAGGTTTAGAGGTTTTCTCCTCTTCGAGCAGCAGGACCGCTCTAGCGAAACATATCATAATCAGTATCATCTCCGACTTTTCTTTCTCTTCATCTTTTTCGTCTCATCTTTTCTTTGTCACCCTCATCTCTCTCGGACTTATCTTTTTCAGGTTCCTTAAAGTCATGCTCAATAGTTTCTTCCATGGGCTTTTGTTGTTGCTCCAAAGTGGTGGCACCAGATCCCTTATCGGGTCGATTAACCGCATCAGGATCTTGTGAAGGTTGAGCTGCACCACTTGACCCTCTGGGGCCACCCATTTGATCTTTTGCAAATTCTTTTGCCACGTGTTGGAGTCTAAGGAATTTAAACTTCTTCCTGTATGAAGTATCCAGTTGCTCTTCTTCTTCATCTGAGCTTTAAGGCACAAGTACGTGAGTCTTCCCTTTTCCTTTTTCGGTTGGTGGACTTGGAGGTTTAGCTGCTTTGAAGGAGGTGCTTCGCTTGATTCGAGTAGAAGATCTCTTCGTCGATTGTGTATCTTGAGCTTTCGTCCACAAGCTCTCTTTGCGTTTCGTGCTCAAACTCGTGAATGGGAATAGGAGTAGCTTCCTTAGAGGGAACCGTCCTCTTTCGTGGAGGATTCCTCTTGGGGATTATCCTCGACTTTCAAGACTTGCTAGCACTTCCTCTGCCTCTTCGGTTCTCCGTATAGGTGTTCCAGAAGACTTCTCATCGAGATGACCAACTTTACCTTCTCTTACTGCTACCAGATACCTTTTGTATGTCTCGAGCTTTTTGATTTCGTTAGTCGAAGGTGATCAGTAACACAAGACCTCTGTTTCTTTGTTGACGATTCCTTGATTCTGACTGATAGGGTAGGCCCAGTCAACATATCATGATTGTATGGGTCATTGAGCCTCTGCGGAATATCGGGATGAAGTCCAAGCGCTCTCTGGATCAACAGTTTTGTATATCTGACTTAGGGAATCTTTGAGCCAAGTTTCTTCATAAATGACATCATGTCTTCCCATAACAGTGCTTCAATTTCGATGTCCTTTTTGTTGAACAATGACCAGAAGATTTGTAGTTCTATGAGCTTGGGATGCTCATAGCCACTATCACGACCAGAGACAGATTTGGTAATGATGATGTAGAGGGTTCTCCATGGTTGAGGAATGTTCTTAAGCTCCACATGAGAGTGCTTAGTGATTATTCCTGAAGCTTCATCAAAGCCAATATCAATCAGAATTTAACTGTCTCTTCAAGGTGTGGCATAGAAGTCAGTTGGCTCGATTTCAGAATTAGAAGAACAGCCCGTAGATCTGCTTGTGTGATGGTGATTTGTTTGTGATTGAGCGTCACGGTCACCGCACTTTGACCTTTGATCCTTTGCATTGAATTCCAGAATTGTTGAATGTAGATCTCGGAGCGATGCAGAGTGTGAGAGCATATTCTGGCACGGATGATTCTTAAGAATATCCACAGCAATCAGGCAGGAAGACTTTGAGCATGAAAGAGTTTCAAAATCAACTCTTAGATTGTTCTTTCCAATCTTCCTTGGATAGCCATTAGGGAAGATGTCAGCAATTGTGAGAACTTCTGGTGTATCCACATTCATTTGGCGACCATGTCGTGATCTCGAAATAACATTAGCCAAAAGAACCAACATATCGAAAGACATAATGTTAGTCAACATAAGGTTTTAATGTCTAATTATTGAACGTATAATGTCAATGGTTGTTATGAGTCCAAAGTCACTTGTATGTCTAATAGTCCAATGACGTCGTGAAGAGTTTCGTGAGTTAGTTAACTTTAAATTTTAAAGTTTATGTTATCACTTATTAATCACAACATATTGAACGTTTTAAGCTTATTAGTGACATTATTGGTTTCCTGACGTTATGATTCATTTATATACAAGTTTGCACGCGTAAAACTTCATAATGAAGGTCAATCAAGGCTTAGGCGTAGATATGGCAAAGTTACGCGTAAAAAGGAGTGGTATATGCGTAGGCGCAAGCTTATGCGTAGGATCCTTACTTACGCGTAAGAAATGTTACGCGTAGGAAAAAGGGGACCTTAAGCGTAGAGCTTACGCGTAGGCGTATATAAGACCTTACGCGTAAGGCTTACTCATAAGAGTAGACCTTATGCGTAGAGTCACTGTTTACGCATATCCTTCACAGGATACGCGTAGTCCCTTTGTAGAACCTTACGCGTAAGATTTCTCTTACGCATAACTTTCTAGGCGTAAGGTGATCCTTATGCGTAGAGTAACAAGGACCTTGATTCTGAGTTTTATGCGTAGCAAGCCTGTAATAAAATCATCATTTCATCAATCTTAACATGTATAGTCATTTTAAAACAGATCATGGCATGAAACTCATTTCTCAGTTCTGCGTAGAAAGTCATAAGCGTAAGTCAAAACCCTAGAGTTTAAGAATTACGCATATGATTTCTAGCCATAGGATTTGCACCAAACGTTTTCTGGTAGGTCTTAGGTGTTGTGAGAGTCTAATAGGCAAGTTTTAACACCCAATTCGTGGTGAATCTAAAATACCCAAAACTCAAGAACATTAAACCATAATTTCTAATTCTAACTTAATTAGTGTTTCTGGGTTGTTATAGGGCCTGGATATCATCAATTCAACATGATATTAATATCACACAACAATCTTATTGACCAAATACAATCACATTTGAAAATACCCAAAACTACTCAAGAACCCTAATTTTGAAAAACCATCAATTCGTGTTTCTAGGTGGATTTTGAGGATAAAATTAGTATCATTGATGTTATAGACACGTTTTGACACAATCCTTTTAACCAAAAATACACACAAATGATTGTGTGTTCATACGCTTATGCGTAGAACACATAATCACGCATATCTAACGTTTTAGGCGTTGGATTTGTATAAAATTCAAAACCTTTGCTTGTAATAACGTTAAGATCATGAAAACACTTACACTTTGATGATCAAAAACACAGATTTATTGAACGATTTTCGTGCGTTGGATTAGATAGGTTATGAGTAATAAATGTGAGTTGTAATGTTAGGTGGAAGAGTTTTTATTAAAAGTAACTTTAAACTTTTGTCAGTTCTGGTCCCTCCACCTTTTCCTTTTTCATCCAAAGCCATTTAACTTCCATTTTGGTTACCAAACAAAGATTTTGAGAAAGAAACTTGACGACACTCCCCCTCGACTTAAGAAAATGATGAACGGTTATAAATATTAGTCCGAGGAGTGTCAGTTGAACCAGAAAATATATCACCATTGATAAAAGAAACAACCAGAATAGAGTAACATGCAAGTACACGGATGTTTTTGAAACAGTTAAGTATTTATTTTCTCCCCCTCAACACTTGATCGGAAAAATACTGAATTTTGAAAGATTAGAGTGTTGACGGATGAAATGTACTTGCCATGTTGAAAGAAGAAATAGATTGATTCGCTCCCAGACGGTCAAGTTTTGTCACACAAGCTGACCACTTGTGAATGGTCAACCGTAACAAACTTCAAACAGTCTGGAACCAAATGCAATGAAGTCCAGGAGAGTATAGTGTTTCCCCAGGTCGTTATGTCCCAACGAGCTGTGCGAGAATAATCAAACGAATAGTGATCGAGAGGATTTGAACGGAAAAGAGATATGATTGATTAAACCTAAAGAAAAAGTTTATAAATTACAGGGGCTTAAATGCAAATTAAAGAAAATTAAAAAGCTAAATTATATTAAATAAACGCTATCACTATATTTAAAATGATGTTTTTGATTTATCTTTTAAATTAAAAACTACGTAACGTACAAAGGAAAATGTGAAATTGAAACAGTATTAATCCTAAAAATATAAAAATGAAATTTTTACAAACCTAATGATAAGAGAAAATTTTTAGAAAAAGAAAATTATTTTTATTACTATTTATTTAATTATTATTAATTAAAAACTATTTTTACCTATTTAATAATACCCTAAAATACAAGAAAATATGAAATAAAGCTAGAAAAATGAAATTATGACTTGGAAAAATCTAAAATAACTAAAGAGAATTTTCAAAACTAATTTTGTATTTTTCTGATTATTTTTCTATTTTCTATGAATAAAAAACTATTTAAAACTACTTAAATTGCTAAAAATTACAAATTTAACTAAGAAAAATTTGGAAAATTTACTTTTTTGCTTTTTATATTTATCTTAACCTAGGAAAAATGAAAACTTATTTTTTTGAAACTTTTCTGATTTAATTGTATTAAAAGCTAATTAAAAATGCCTAAAAACTATTTTAAATGAAGAAAAATAGCAAACAGTGATGAAAAATTATGAAAATTTCAGGAAAAGTCTAAATTAATATTCTAAATCTGAGAAAAATATAAAAACAGCAGCTTATGTGTGAGAATATGGAACTGCAGTGACAAGTGCTTATAAATAAGCACTTGAAATAAGCTAGAGGGACCAAATGAGCACCAACTGAACACATAAGCTATAATAAGCTAAAACTACTAGAAATGAACCAAATTCAACTAATCTATACAACTGAATTGCAAACTACAAAGATTTGGCCTACTTGATTTTAAAAGTTGAAACAGTTTTTCCTACCTACTATGAGCTTATCAATCAGCTTATCAAATGAGCTAAACTGAAAACCAAGAATGTAGACCTCAAGACCACCAACCAGAGGGTTAAAATACCAAGTTTTAGAACCTAAATAGCAGGAATGAAACCTGTGCAAGGCTCAAAGTTGCTGTGCACAACTTCGATGTATCTTTGAGTGTGCACTGGCACTTGGTAGCTTATTAAGCATCTGATTTGAGGCTTATAAGGGCTTACAAAAAATTTCCAAAAATCACTTTTAAGCACTTGACCAGCTGAAGTTTTTAAAACCAAAGTTTCACTGAATTTGAACCAGAATTGAATCCTCTAAAAATCCACTTAGGTTGGGTGAAAAACAGATATTGCAACTTTTGACTTTTGACAGATTTGAGAGCTTTGACTTTGGTGAACTTAAAGCTCAAGTTGTGAACTGAATGTGATGTTATAAGCTAAAGTGAAGCTATATTAAGCTACTCTACTGATATCTAAACACAAATCAAGCTTTTGATCTTCATAAATTCCAACAGTTATGCAGTTAGAACAGTTTAAGACATATTTTGACTTTGAATGAGTTTTGATGACAAGTGATGACTAGAATGATTCAAGTGTACCTAATTGAGACTAAGTAGACAGGTTTTAAGCACAAGCCAAAGCTTAAGTTCAAACAAGCCAACTGTACCAAACACACTTTATACTAACTGTTTTGAACTTTTAACTACCAAATTCAGATTTAAACAATGATTCCCACAAATTTAGGTCCTAATATCATTAAAACACCTAAATCATGCAAGTACATCAACTATAACTATCATTGAGACATCACACTGATTATGCAGATTCAAAAATAAATAAATAAATAAATAAAGTGCAAAAGAATTTGGAACTCACAACTTGTCCCGCAATAATGTAGCTTGAATCAAAACCATAACCACACTAATTTAAGCTAATCCTACCCATTCCAAGCTCTGCAACACCCCATTCCATAGCTATTTCCAATTGAAGCTTTGCAGTTGACTTTTGTTGACCAAGGACAATTATGCTTAAATATGAATTATAAACTTACTCAAAGCTATGGATAGCTTAAGTGAGCTTATTTGAGTTGTAATAAAGCTTATTGAAGCTTGAAAATTAGCAAATTTTAAGACAGGCTTGATTTCAGAAAATGGAAAAACAGAAACTTCACCAAACTTTGAATTCTCACTTAAAAGTCGATGATTTATAATACTTAAATGAGTACAAGGAAAATAAAGAGGTACAATTTAAAGCTTAAATTTGACAAGGAATTGAAAAATGACATACATGAGAAAAATAAAACTAAGTACTCTCTTCTACTCCTTCTTCTTCCTCTATTTATATGCAAAAGGTCTTCTTTCTCTCTCCTGAGCATTTCCCACTTTCTTCTATAGCCATTGGATCACTTGGGATAGATATTGGCCGTTTGTGGATTTTGGCGGGAAAAATGGTTTTGCCAGTTGGAGAGGTTGAGTGCAAGGGGGGAGAAAGCATTTAATGCTTCTTGGCTTGGGGTGTTTGGAGGCGGTGAATAGGGTGTGATGATGATGGAGTGTGTTGGAGGATGCAGGTGCAGGTGATGATGAGGGGGAAGGGAAACCCGTGAGCGGTTTTTTATATTTTAAACGTGGGTGGGTTTGGTTTATTAAACCGGGTTTGGGTTGGGCCAAGAGTAAAAAGGGTCCGGTTGGATTTGGGATATAAGTAAACAAGGACCAAAACTGCAATTCCACCAAACTCGAGGGACCAAATATGTAATTTTTCCAAAGTTTGTTATAAGGACCAATTTTGCCATTTATGAATAGTACAAGGGTAATATTTGATAAATTTTCATTTTTAAATAACCCAAGGACTATTTTTGACATTTTTCAAAGTTGGGGGACTAAACTTGTAATTTCTCAAAACTTTTGAAATTTTTCACTAAAGGACTAATTATGACAACTTATGATTTCAAAAGGACCTTTGGTGACTTTACTTTTAAAATAAGTGGTCAGGGACTATTTCTGCCAATTTTTGAAAGTCGGGGGACTGAAACTGCCAATTATGCAAAATTAGCTCATTTTTCATCTGATTTTAAGTATTTTGCATCTGAAACATATAAAATGCAATTTTGAGATATTTTCAGTATTTTGATGCATTTCTGAGCATTTTTAAATGTTTTGCAGTTCAGATTTGACCAAAAATGATGAGTATTTACACACTCATCAATCCCCCACACTAAACTATTGCTAGTCCCTAGCAATCTTTTGAGAAAACTTAATGGATTTGAATCTCTTTACCAAAAGCCATTACTTCTAGAGTAGCCAAATGTTTTAGTTCAAGTAAGAACCTTGGTACACCGATAACCAAATGATTTTGAGCAAACCACCAGCTTCCAACGGATTTGATTTGTCTTTACCAGAAGCCGTTTGCTTCTGGACTAGCCAACTCTTAGATAGTATATACTATCTTTGGTGAGTCGATTACTAATTATGGTTTTCCAACTGCCTTTACCACAAGCCATAAACTTGCGGGCTAGCCAACTCTTCACTAATTAAAGATATGGTGAGCGGAACACCATACAATTTTGGGCAAATTGCAAGCCGTCAACGGATTTGAGATATCTTTACCAAGAGCCGTTTGCTCCTGGATTAGCCAATCCTTTTGTTTGTTAGACATGGCGGACTGATAACCATAAGTTGAGTAAGTGCAAAACACTTACTCCAAAAAAAAATTTTGCCAAAAATGGGGGAATTTGGTGGTATAATTACATGATAAAATTCGTGAGAATTCCCCCCACACTAGAAATGAATATTGCCCTCAATATTCAAAGTACCGGTTATGCCGAAACATAGAACGTAAAAGGGAAATACTACGGCCATTATTTGAATTTTTTTTTTTTTATACTTATATACAACTTGTGGGCAACTCCCCACACTAGGGTGGTAGAAAATAGAAAGAAGTCAGAAATATGGGTGAAAACCCATATGGCATGCTACTGTTTTTGATTCTCGAGTCGCTAGCTTGACTCGATCCCCGCATTCATTGGTTCATGGGGAAAGTTTGTAGATCCGGGACAACCACAGGAGGAATGTCCTCTCCAAAATAATGCTTCAATCGATGACCATTCACTTTAAAATTTGGACCATCGGGTTGAGATAACTCAATGGTTCCATAAGGAAATACTTTATTGATGGTGAATGGTCCGACCACGGGATTTTAGTTTTCGAGAAAATCTTCAATCTTGAGTTGAAAAGAAGGACTCGATCACCGACGTTGAAAACACGGTTTTTGATTTTGAGTCATGAATCTTCTTTGTCTTTTCTTTGTAGATCAAAGAGTTCTCGTATGCTTGATCACGGAGTTCATTTAATTCATTCATTTGAACTTTCCGGTGATCACAAGCTGTCTGAATATCGAAGTTGGCATGTTTCAAGGCCCAGTATGCCTTGTGCTCAAGCTCAACCGGCAGATGACATGCTTTTCCGTACACTAGCTTGTATGGAGTACACCCGATGGGTGTTTTATAAGTTTGCACGGAAGGCCCAGAGTCGTCATCTAGCTTATCCGACCAAGAGGCACGGTTTTCGCCATCTTGTCCTTTCCGAATTCTTTTAATCCCTCGGTTGGAAACTTCCACTTGCCCACTTGTTTGGGGTGGTACGCAGAGAGACGGTGAGTTACACCATACTTTTGCATGACTCTATCAAACTGGTCATTGCAGAAATGCGTACCACGATCACTGATTATAGCTCGTGGAGTTCCAAACCTAGCAAAAGAGATTTTAAGAATTTCACAACAACTCGGGCATCGTTGGTAGGCAAAGCCTTAGCTTCAACCCATTTTGACAAATAGTCAACGGCCACGAGTATGTATTTGTTTCCTCGAGATGAAGGAAATGGCCCCATAAAGTCAATGCCCAGATGTCAAAAATCTCACACACTTGAATGGCGGTTTGCGGCATTTCATTTCTTTGTGAGATATTCCCGTGACGTTGACAAGCGTCACAAGTTTTGACAAATTCATGGGCATCCTTGTAAATCGTGGGCCAATAAAATCCAGAATCAAACACCTTCTTGGCGGTGTAGTTGGGGCTATGATGTCCCCAGAGGTCCGAATGGCAAGCCTTGAGAATGTCATTGGCTTCCTGACCATACACACATCGTCTGATGACTTGATCCGCGCAAATTTTGAATAAGTAGGGGTCGTCCCAGAAGTAATGTTTTACATCTTTAAAGAATTTGTTTTTCTGTGGGGACGACATCCCTTTCACCACAAAGTTACCCGCATGGTAATTTGCAAAGTAAGCAAACCATGGGGTAGAAGAGTCTCCACGAAAAGAAACCACATTGAGTGTTTCGAGAGGAAATGTTTCGTTAATTTCCTTTTTCTCGAACATATCCTGGTGAGGGTTTTCTAGACGGGACAGATGATTAGCGCCAAGTTCTCAGGCTCCTTTTTATCACGTATAATGATATCAAATTCTTGTAGGAGGAGAACCCAACGGAGCAATCTCAGCTTTGCATCTTGTTTTGCAAAGAGATATTTGAGAGCCGAGTGATCCGGATACACCACGCATTTGGTCAAGATTAGGTATGGCCGAAACTTCTCAAACGCATACACCACAGCTAACAATTCTTTTTCTCGTAGTGGTGTAATGGGTTTGAGCTTCGGTCATAGTCTTACTCGCGTAGTGGATAGGCTGAAAATGCTTGGTTTTCGTTGCCCCAAGACTGCACCGATAGCAAAATCACTTGCATCGCACATGAGCTCAAAGGGTAAATCCCAGTGGGGGCAACTAGAATGGGTGCTTCCGTAAGCTTTTTCTTTAATGTTTCAAAAGCTTCGATGCACTCAGGAGAGAAGATAAAAGGAGCATCTTTTCAAGAAGATGGGTCATAGGCCGAGCGATTTTAGAAAAATCTTGTATGAATCTAGGATAAAACCCGGCATGACCTAGAAAACTCCTAATACCTTTGACGGTAGTAGGATGAGGCAATTTAGCAATAACATCAACTTTTGCTCTATCAACCTCAATCCCAGTTTTGGAAATCTTATGGCCAAGGACTATGCCTTCTTTGACCATAAAGTGGCTCTTCTCCCAATTTAGACAAAGATTGGTGTCTTCACACCGTTTTAGCATTCTTTCTAAATGGGAGAGACATGTGTGAAATGAGTCCCCAATGACCGAAAAGTCATCCATAAACACCTCCATTGTTTCCCCGATCATGTCGTGGAAAATTGCCATTATACATCGTTGGAACGCGTGCGGAGCGCTACATAGGCCAAAAGGCATACGTCTGTAGGCAAAAGTTCCGTATGGCAGGTGAATGTGGTCTTTTCTTGATCCATCGGATCAATGGGGATCTGAAAATAACCCGAGAAACCATCAAGGAAACAATAGTATTCGTTCCCCGCTAATCTCTCAAGCATTTGGTCCATGAAGGGTAGAGGAAAATGGTCTTTACGGGTGGCTTCGTTTAACTTGCGATAGCCAATACACACACGCCATCCCGTAACCAATCGAGTTGGAATTAACTCGCTTTCTTCATTTGTGACAACAGTTATGCTACCCTTTTTTGGAACACGTGGATGGGACCGACCTACGGACTATCGAGATCGGGTAAATTAAACCGGCATCAAGAAGTTTGAGAACCTCTTGTTTGATAACCTCGTGAATCTTAGGATTCACCCTTCTCTGGTGTTGGACTGCTGGCTTGAAGTCATCCTCCATTAAGATTTTGTGAGTACAAAACTCCGGGTTGATACCCTTAATGTCGGAGAGTTTCCAAGCAATTGCTTGCTTGTGTGACTTCAAGACCTTTATGAGAGCAGTCTTCTCCTCCTCAGTTAAGTCTTTAGCAATTATGACGGGTAATTTATCATCACCCTCCAAGAATGCATACTCGAGATGAGGAGGTAGGTCCTTAAGTTCAACCTCGAGAAATTCTTCAGTAGATGGTTGTACTGATTTGATTTCCTCAATCGTGATCTCTTTTGGAGGGAGTGAAGGTAATGGATCTTCATTTAATAATTGCTCAAGATAAAGGATATCTCCCTCCGAATCATAAACACCATCAATTTCCGGCGGAATTGATTCATCACTAGCAAGAAACTCATCGATCTCTTCCAGAAAGAAGTCACCTCCCTCAAACGGAGTAAGAGAGGGGGAAGAGTCGGCAATAATTGGTTGAGAAGATGTGGTGGAATCCCCACTCACAGAATTATGAAAATAACCAAGAAACTCTTGAGAGTACTCCTCTGAAGCAATATCAATTAAATCGAGTCGATTAACCGATTCAAAGATCATAATTTTAGGAGTACCTTGAAGTTTGATCAAGGTTAAAGGTAACAGCTTCATTACCCACACGTAACGTGATTTCTTGCTCAAATACATCAATGAGAGCATGACCCGTTCTTAGGAATCCTCGTCCAATAATGAGGGGAACCCGATGATCGGCATCGAAATCAACAACCACAAAGTCAGCTGGAAAATGGAACTTTCCTACTTTCACAAATACATCCTCGGCGATGCCAAGAGGACGCGATATAGAACGATCTGCAAGCTCAAGAGTCATGCAGGTAGGAATAAGTTCCAGAAGAGAAAGTTTCTTCCATACTGAATAAGGCATTAGATTGATGCTTGCACCAAGATCAGCGAGGGCAAAGCATTCAATCATTCCCGAAAAACACAAGGAAGAAGAAATTTTCCGGGATCTCCAAGCTTCGGGAAGCTTCTTTTAACTATTTGGCGAAAGTTCTCGTTCAAAGGAGTTTTAGCCATTTCAAACAGTTTTCCTTGTTGCTTAACATGTGTTTGAGAGTTGATGCAAACTTGGGCATCAAGCATGATAGCATCCGCAAAGCTTATGTCAAAATGTAGTTCTTGGAAAATTTGAAAAAATTTGTCCATTTGATGACCGGCTTTTTCGGAGTTTTTGCTCATTTAAACGTGAGGGGTAAGGAATAGAAGTTTTGGATTTGGGGTTTTCAAGCGGAGGTTCAAAAATAACTCGAGTGTTTGGTTTTGGGTTTCGGGACAACTTGAGGATGGACATGTGCTGTACTTTGTGAGCTAGTAGGTTGCACTTGGTCCTTTGTCGCCTCGGGTTCACTTTCCACTACCTTCGGGAGAGAAGAAGAAGAGGTAGTAGGAATAGCGGATCCATCATATGAAGCACCACTTCCGGTTGTGATCGCCTTTGCATCGCCCCTCGGATTAGCGATCGTGTTGCTAGGTAAAGTACCCGAGCCCGAGGGTCGATCATTTAAAGACTTCTTAATGTCGAAATCGGCTAACCAACAACCTGTTCATTTCTTCTTGGGATTTCATGAATTGCTTCAACAACTCATCAGATGATGGTCCAGTTGGAACAAAGGCTTGAGTTTGTGTAGGAAAATTCTGGCCTCTATTGTTTGGATTAGGGCCTTGATTTTGGAAATTTCCTTGATTATTGCCATGAAAATACCCTGGGTTGAAATTTCCCTGACCTTGGCTTCTATTAAATTTTCCTTGGTGTTGGAAGTTTTGACTTTGATTTTGAAAACCGTTATTTTGACTAAAATTACCTTGGTTTTGAAAACCTTGGTTCGTTCTATTCTGATTTTGATTACGGTTTTTATTTTGGTTGAAACCGTGGTCGAGGTAGTGGTTAGGGCGGTGGTTCGGGTCCATAGGAGCACGGTATTGGTTGCCTCTGGATTAGAAATCCCTACCACAAAGATTTGCTTCAAAGGATTACCCTCGGTGGCCATACAGTTGTAATAGGCATGGGGGCCACCGCAAGTAACACTGACTTCCACTTTCTTAACTTCAGCAGGAGGTGAAGTTTGTGGAAAAGAAACTTTCTTTTGGTTGGAGAGAACCAAAGCTTGAATTGCTTCCGTGAGTTTGTCAATTTTAGCATCGGTGCTAGATTGACTCACGGGTGATGAAGAAGGACCAACACTGACTTGGGAAACAACCGGTTTGCTTCAGTGCGGCGGACTTTAGACTTGTTTTCAATTATCGTTAAAGCTTCTTTTACAGTTTTGCTCAAGAAATTTCCTCCAGCGGATGAATTGAGAGAATCTTGATTAGATTGACTCACTCCATTATAGAAAGTATCGAGTTGCATCAACTCGGAGAAGCCATGGTGAGGACATTTCTTGAGCAACTCCTTAAAATGATCCCACGATTCACTGAAGGGTTCATCAAACTTTTGTGTGAATTTGATGATTTCGTTTTTAAGACTCGTGGTCTTGGAAGGTGGATAGAATTCGTTCACAAATTTCTTCACCAGTTCTTCCCATGTTTCGATTGATTGAGGGGGTTGTTTTTCAAGCCAATCCGGCTTGTCCTCAAGGGAAAATGGGAAGAGAAGAAGTTTAACAAAGATCGGTAGGGACATTCTTGTATTTGATGGTAGATGCAATCTTGTTAAACCATCGAATATGAGCATGAGGATCATCCCTCTCAAAACCATAGAATTGACTGGAGGTTACAAGATTCAAGAACCCGTTTTGAGTTCAAAATTTTCACCACAATGGCCGGGATAACAATAGCATCTCCATACTTGTCGATGGGTGCCTGGAGAAGCTCACACATAGGACGTTCTTCCGCCATGATAATGGAAGTAGTGTGAGCAAGTACGGATCTCGATCCGACCGATGAGCGAGAAGTCTACGGACACGCCTTCTTGGAATCTTGACAAGCTCACGAAATGGGCTCACAGACCTAGAAGAGCGAGTTCGCATACACTAGAGTTAACTCTAAGAGATCTCGGAGTTAAGGAAGGGAATTATGAAATTGAATTATGAAAATGGGGTAAGAAGAATCTTTTTGGGTTTTCCGGTTTTGAAAAGTAGATATAACAACAAATCCAATTAAAACAATATCGAGGCAAAACAACAGTGAACTTAAACCAATAATCACAAGATGAATGGCTTCTTTGAAAAAGGTACACCACTCACAAAGACACAAAGGCAAGTTTTAATCTTTGGTTCGGGAACTTATTATGGTCGTACCCCAAGTTAGGTAGTACACTTTGCCTTGGTTTTGCGGTGGTAATTTTTATGTTGTTATTATTAAACAAAGAAAATGACAAATCTTTTTGTATTTTTATCTTTGATATATATTTAGAAACAAAAGAAAAATATTTTTGTGTTTTATACGTTTTTGGATGTTTTTGGGTTTTTGGATTTTTATATAAGAAAATATAGATATATATATATATGGTATGAACAAGGAGTGAATATTCAAATTACTAATCTGCTAAGCGTAAGATAATTAGCACAGCTCCCCGGCAGCGGCGCCAAAATTTGATTCGCTCCCAGACGGTCAAGTTTTGTCACACAAGCTGACCACTTGTGAATGGTCAACCGTAACAAACTTCAAACACTCTGGAACCAAATGCAATGAAGTCCGTGAGAGTATAGTGTTTCCCAGTCGTTATGTCCCAACGAAAGTGAGAATAATCAAACGAATAGTGATCGAGAGGATTTGAACGGAAAAGATATATGATTGATTAAACCTAAAGAAAAAGTTTATAAATTACAGGGGCTTAAATGCAAATTAAAGAAAATTAAAAAGCTAAATTATATTAAATAAACGCTATCACTATATTTAAAATGATGTTTTTGATTTATCTTTTAAATTAAAAACTACGTAACGTACAAAGGAAAATGTGAAATTGAAACAGTATTAATCCTAAAAATATAAAAATGAAATTTTTACAAACCTAATGATAAGAGAAAATTTTTAGAAAAAGAAAATTATTTTTATTACTATTTATTTAATTATTATTAATTAAAAACTATTTTTACCTATTTAATAATACCCTAAAATACAAGAAAATATGAAATAAAGCTAGAAAAATGAAATTATGACTTGGAAAAATCTAAAATAACTAAAGAGAATTTTCAAAACTAATTTTGTATTTTTCTGATTATTTTTCTATTTTCTATGAATAAAAAACTATTTAAAACTACTTAAATTGCTAAAAATTACAAATTTAACTAAGAAAAATTTGGAAAATTTACTTTTTTGCTTTTTATATTTATCTTAACCTAGGAAAAATGAAAACTTATTTTTTTGAAACTTTTCTGATTTAATTGTATTAAAAGCTAATTAAAAATGCCTAAAAACTGTTTTAAATTAAGAAAAATAGCAAACAAAGGATGAAAAATTATGAAAATTTCAGGAAAAGTCTAAATTAATATTCTAAATCTGAGAAAAATATAAAAACAGCAGCTTATGTGTGAGAATATGGAATCAGAAGGACAAGTGCTTATAAATAAGCACTTGAAATAAGCTAGAGGGACCAAATGAGCACCAACTGAACACAGAAGCTATAATAAGCTAAAACTACTAGAAATGAACCAAATTCAACTAATCTATACTACTGAATTGCAAACTACAAAGATTTGGCCTACTTGATTTTAAAAGTTGAAACAGTTTTTCCTACCTACTTTGAGCTTATCAATCAACTTATCAAATGAGCTAAACTGAAAACCAAGAATGTAGACCTCAAGACCACCAACCAGAGGGTTAAAATACCAAGTTTTAAAACCTAAATAGCGGAATGAAACCTGTAAGGCTGCAAGTTGCCTGCACAACTCGATTGTATCTTGAGTGTGCACAGCACTTGGTAGCTTATTAAGCATCCGATTTGAGGCTTATAAGGGCTTACAAAAATTTCCAAAAATCACTTTTAAGCACTTGACCACCAAGTTTTTAAAACCAAAGTTTCACGAATTTGAACCGAATTGAATCCTCTAAAAATCCACTTAGGTTGGGTGAAAAACAGATATTGCAACTTTTGACTTTTGACAGATTTGAGAGCTTTGACTTTGGTGAACTTAAAGCTCAAGTTGTGAACTGAATGTGATGTTATAAGCTAAAGTGAAGCTATATTAAGCTATTCTACTGATATCTAAACACAAATCAAGCTTTTGATCTTCATAAATTCCAACAGTTATGCAGTTAGAACAGTTTAAGACATATTTTGACTTTGAATGAGTTTTGATGACAAGTGATGACTAGAATGATTCAAGTGTACCTAATTGAGACTAAGTAGACATGTTTTAAGCACAAGCCAAAGCTTAAGTTCAAACAAGTCAACTGTACCAAACACACTTTATACTAACTGTTTTGAACTTTTAACTACCAAATTCAGATTTAAACAATGATTCCCACAAATTTAGGTCCTAATATCATTAAAACACCTAAATCATGCAAGTACATCAACTATAACTATCATTGAGACATCACACTGATTATGCAGATTCAAAAATAAATAAATAAATAAATAAAGTGCAAAAGAATTTGGAACTCACAACTTGTCCAGCAATAATGTAGCTTGAATCAAAACCATAACCACACTAATTTAAGCTAATCCTACCCATTCCAAGCTCTGCAACACCCCATTCCATAGCTATTTCCAATTGAAGCTTTGCAGTTGACTTTTGTTGACCAAGGACAATTATGCTTAAATATGAATTATAAACTTACTCAAAGCTATGGACAGCTTAAGTGAGCTTATTTGAGTTGTAATAAAGCTTATTGAAGCTTGAAAATTAGCAAATTTTAAGACAGGCTTGATTTCAGAAAATGGAAAACGAAACTTCACCAAACTTTGAATTCTCACTTAAAAGTCAGTTACAGTGATTTATAATACTTAAATGAGTACAAGGAAAATAAAGAGGTACAATTTAAAGCTTACATTTGACAAGGAATTGAAAAACGACATACATGAGAAAAATAAAACTAAGTACTCTCTTCTACTCCTTCTTCTTCCTCTATTTATATGCAAAAGGTCTTCTTTCTCTCTCCTGAGCATTTCCCACTTTCTTCTATAGCCATTGGATCACTTGGGATAGATATTGGCCGTTTGTGGATTTTGGCGGGAAAAATGGTTTTGCCAGTTGGAGAGGTTGAGTGCAAGGGGGGAGAAAGCATTTAATGCTTCTTGGCTTGGGGTGTTTGGAGGGCAGGAATAGGGTGTGATGATGATGGAGTGTGTTGGAGGATGCAGGTGCAGGTGATGATGAGGGGGAAGGGAAACCCGTGAGCGGTTTTTTATATTTTAAACGTGGGTGGGTTTGGTTTATTAAACCGGGTTTGGGTTGGTCCAAGAGTAAAAAGGGTCCGGTTGGATTTAGGATATAAGTAAACAAGGACCAAAACTGCAATTCCACCAAACTCGAGGGACCAAATATGTAATTTTTCCAAAGTTTGTTATAAGGACCAATTTTGCCATTTATGAATAGTACAAGGGTAATATTTGATAAATTTTCATTTTTAAATAACCCAAGGACTATTTTTGACATTTTTCAAAGTTGGGGGACTAAACTTGTAATTTCTCAAAACTTTTGAAATTTTTCACCAAAGGACTAATTATGACAACTTATGATTTCAAAAGGACCTTTGGTGACTTTACTTTTAAAATAAGTGCTCAGGGACTATTTCTGCCAATTTTTAAAAGTCGGGGGACTGAAACTGCCAATTATGCAAATTTAGCTCATTTTTCATCTGATTTTAAGTATTTTGCATCTGAAACATATAAAATGCAATTTTGAGATATTTTCAGTATTTTGATGCATTTCTGAGCATTTTTAAATGTTTTGCAGTTCAGATTTGACCAAAAATTATGAGTATTTACACACTCATCATAGATAGAAGAATATTTTTGTTGTTTTATCAGGTTTTATATTTTTGTATTTTGTTTTTGAAAAAGTATTTACAAAAGAGATTTTGGTGCTTGACAGGTTTTTAAGACTATTTTAGGAGGTCATCCAATTCCTCTTGAGTCAAACACCTCATACCAATCCGGTGGACCAACTCATTAAACCTAGCGGGAGGCAAGGCTTTGGTGAGTAGATCTACCAATTGGTATTCTGTACCCACAAAATATAATTCAACAAAGCACTGTTCCACGTGATCCTTGATGAAATGATATCGAAGATCGATGTGCTTTGATTTCGAGTGTTGAACTGAGTTGCACGAGATCGCAATAGCACTCCGATTGTCGCAGTACATCGAGATTCTGTCAAATACGTAACCATAGTCTTTGAGTTGTGTTCTCATCCAAATGACTTGAGCACAACACGCCGACATGGCTACAAATTCTGCTTCGGTTGAGGACAGCGATGTACAATCCTGCTTCTTCGATTGCCAGGACACCAGTTTATCACCAAGAAATTGTAGTGCTCTGAAGTGCTTTTCTTGAGTCTAAGCATCCTGCGTGGTCACCGGCCTCAAAAGCGATTAGTTCAAAACCAGAATCCTTCGGATACCAGATCCCCAAGTTAATGGTTCCCTTGATGTATCGGAGGATTCTTTTAGCCTCCGAGAGGTGGGTTTCAGTTGGTCGCGACTGATAACGGGAGCATAGATAAACGGCAAATACAATATCAGGTATGCTAGCTGTTAGATACATGAGAGACCCAATAATACTTCGGTATTTGTAGGGTCAACCAGTTTCCCATGTAAATCAGCGTCTAGCTTCTTGGTATGTGACATTGGTGTGGCATAAGTATCACAAGTATTCATCCCAAATTTGTTCAGAATTTCAAGGGAATATTTGGACTGACTCAGGAGAATACCACGGGGTGATTGATGAACTTGCAGTCCTAAAAAGAACGTAAGTTCACCCATCATTGACATTTCAAAATGTTTCTTCATTAGTTTTGCAAAAGCGATTGAGTACTTTTTATGTGTTGACCCAAAAATTATGTCATCCACATAAATTTGAACAATTAAAATATGTTCCCCGTGATATTGTATGAAAAGAGTTGGTTCGACTGAACCTTTGGTAAAATTATTGGCAATGAGGAAAGATGATAACTTATCGTACCGCCTAGGAGCTTGTTTGAGACCATACAGAGCTTTGTTCAGTTTGTAGACATGGTTCGGGTAGGCGGGATCAACGAATCCTTCTAGTTGGCTGACATAAAACGTTTCTTTAAGTTTCCCATTCAAAAGCGCAGTTTTGACGTCCATCCGAAAGACCGTTATATTCATATGAGCCGCGAACGAGAAATATCGAACGACCTCAAGACGAGCAAGCGGAGCAAAGGATTCTTCAAAGTCAATACCCTCTTCCCGACGATAACCCTTAGCCACCAGACGTGACTTATTTCGGATAACATTCCCTTCAGCATCCAATTTGTTTTTCCAAATCCATTTGAGACCAATGACGTAGACCCCTGTTGGTCTTTCAACCAGTTCCCATACTTCAAGACGTTTGAATTGGTTGAATTCTTCTTGCATGGATTCAATCTAGTTATCTTTTGTCATTGCATCCTTAATGTTTTTGGGTTCAGTTTGGCAAACAGTGAGAGCATAAATGTAGTGTTCACCGTCTATGTGAAGACGTTGTCTCGTAACGACTGGTTGGTTTGGGTTGCCAATAATATTTTCCAGAGGATGTTTTTTTGTCCATCTATGTGTGGAGGGTTGATGTTGGTATACATTATGCAGATTTTGAGGATTCAAATGGCTTGTTGAAGATTCTGCGACATCTAGTGCAGCAGTCTCATTAGCAAACGGGTTAAAGAACGCATTTGGATCAAAATCTGCAGGTGGGGGTACTTCATTCAGAACATCATCAGCCGGTTCATCATTGTTGGAAGCGGTTTGTTCAACTGTTGTGGTGGAGTTAACTGGTGGTGCTTCTTCAACATTAGTAGTTGTAGCAGGTGTATCAGGTATAAGAGTATTATCAGGTTGAGCAGCGGAAACAGCGGATACACCCGAGCACGTTCATCAATATCGCCACTGAACAGAGGAGCAAATAGTCGTTCCATTTGATGACGAGTGCTGGGGGCTTGTATCAGTGATGATGGGGTTTGGGGAAGTTTAAGCGGTTGTGACCGGGTTCCAAGTCATATACTCGAAGCCATTATGAAGAAGTTTCAGAACTTCCCCTAAACCGACAACTATCTTTAGCAGATTTAAAACTTTGATGAAGTCTACATTTCCTCTAACTTTTGAAGGTTTCAGATGCAGCGAATTTGTAGATGAGCAAGAAACCACACAAAGAAAATCTGACTGATTGCGGAAGATCCGTTCGAGGGTAACATGTCAGAAATCAACAAGATCTTCTCACGTATGTAGACGCATCACACCAAACAAACCACGAAAGACAAAATGATACGACTTTCCCCTGAATGTTATGGTCTTTCGGAATACTAATCACCTGTGAATATGCAATAACTCGATGCCAAGACCGTGTGTGAGGCATCTTAACATCATATTTGGGTAACTTCACACAAGATCACCCGTGAAATTGAGACGATAACACCAAAGTGAGACGTTTGAGCCACAAATCGTATTATTTCTTCCCCCTAATTGAAGAAATTCAAGAAGGCATTGGGTTTTCGCAAAGAAGCATTTAGAAGAACAAGGAAGCAATGACCACCTACACATTTTCTCCCCCTCGATGTTTTCAATGATTCAGAATCATACACCACGTATGTTGATGATGAATTGAAGACAGCGAAACCATGTATAAGGAGACAGCGAAACCATGTATGTCCAATTGATCGAACAAGTGTGAAGTACCAAAAATATTTCGAGAGTCAACTGGCGATAAAACATCTTTGTTCAAGTATGTTGATCATCAGTGTGTCATTTGTTGTTGGAAGCGTTTGATCTTCTTATAGAAGATTCGGTTGTTGTTGTAGATTCAGTTTATCGAAATTAGAGTATTATCGGTTGTCTTGAAACATTCGATACATCGAAGCACGACTTTTGGCGAATCTTTAACCGGAGCAAGCAATGTTTCCAATTCATGACGATTAAGTACAATGGTGGAACAACTGATGGATCATGATATTTTTGACGGTGAGAAACAGTACTACTGCTTTGCAAGAGGAGCCATAGCTGTTGTACCTGCATTGAAAAATAGAAGGGGACGAGGAAGAGAAAAACATGGATCCCCAAGTGTAACGGGTTCCGATGTTAGAAGCATAAAGATGTAGTGTCAATTATCTTCTTGACACCTGAACATGCTAATTTGATGATTTCCTTTCCTGCCTCAAGGATGGATGTTGTTGGTATCCCACTTGTTTTGGTGCAACTACTTAGTATCTTGCCTGTAGGAATCCACCTAAGACTAACAGTTTTGAAAATCCTACCCGTTGGTATCCATCTAAGGTAAGATCTAGGGGATGTTGAAACTTCTTTTGGGAAGAGTCTGCGTCCTATATGGATCCACCTATTAGGTTTCTGACAGTTTACATTTAGATCAACGGGTTTATTTCTAACTGTTTGTTGAGTTAACTTAGGTTTTGATTTGCTACTATAGGTAGTGTTCAGTAATACACTCGAAGGTGATACACTAGGTCATGACCCTAAGAGTCCATCCTTTTGAAGAAGTGCCCTTTTCCTAGCCTTTTCTAGATCATAGTTCTTGTATGCGTCATTTGAATCATATGAATTTTTAATTTTAATGCTCGGTTTAGACACAGTGTTCGAACTAATCCTAGATTTGCCAGGAGTAGCCACATGTTGAGGTTTAACAGAAATAGGTATAACAGAAACAGGTATAACAGAAATAGGTTTAACAGAAACATGTTTAACAGAGATAGAAACAGAAGCATTATTCTTAGGCCAGGAATGTGGAGTGACTGGTTTTATCAAATGATTATTCTCAACAACTTGGGATGGAAACCGTGGTTTTGAAGATTTTGAACGTTCAGATTTAAATGCAGTTGGTTGTCTAACTACAGATTGTTTTCTGAAAGGTTGTAGAGACGATTTACCAAAGATTGTTGGTTTAGCAAAATTAGTATCCACACTCTTGTCAGTTAATCTTCTCAGTTTATTTTGTAAAGCAACATGTGCAAGCCCCTTTGCTTGAATTTGAGCCTTTAAATGCTCATTTTCTTTTACTAATGTATCCACACGATTACTTTGTTCATTTGAAGACTGACCATTGTGTTCTGAAGAAAGAGATTTGTTTTGTAGTTTAAGTTCAAGAGAGATGCAATGTGCCTCTAGTTTTGAAAAATCTTTATGAAACTGAGCAATGGTCTTTTTGAGAAGAATGTTTTCAGATTCAAGAGTTTGATTTGACGTTTCAGTTGAATTGTTAACAAGTAAGGGCTCAGACATGAGATAGTTGTCTGGACATTGTGCAACACACTGGTCAACCTCTCCTTCATTACTAAATTCAGGTTGCTCAGTAAGTTGTGTCGCATTTGCGGTAATATGATCAACAAGATTGTACCTCGACCATCCGTTCTGTGTCAGTGTCATAGGTGGGTAAGATATCTTCCTCAACCATTTGTTCTTCGTCACAGTTGGGCTCGGTGTCGTAGTTTAGAATGATATCTTCTCCATTTGCTTGCTGTCATCCCCGCTTCCAATGCTACAAACCTCATTGTCCGCATTAACAGTTGCAAAGAATCACAACATTCTCAACGTCCATTTGAGCATTCCTTTCATGTATATCACCTCTGTCACCTTGCACGCATGCGGGATATCGAATTTGATGATGTCTGACGCTTCAATGCCAGAGCCAGAGCCATGATTCCTTCTTCCAATGCCACAAATGTATCTTTATGTTCGTAATCCATTTCACTCCCCTGTAAGAATCAAAGAGAAGAAAAGGTGCAAAGTCGATATAGCACACAGAAGGTTGATATAGTGAATTGCAATTTCCCTCTAAAAATAATTTTGAAAATTTTGACTCTCAAAATTTGAAATTCACTATAAAATTCAATTCTAAGGTTGCTAGAAAAATTTGAGTTATGACAATTTTGACGCCAAATTTTACCCGAAAAATTTGAATTTGGTCCCAAAATTTTGAATTTTTGACCAAAATTTTCACAGTTAAACCAAAATTTGAATCTCGCGTAAAAATTGAACGTTTAGTCTCCCCTAAAAATTAAATTTTGCTCTTTTTTTTTTTTTTTTTTTTTGATAACTTGTGTTGATGGATCTTTGTAGTCGAATGAACCTTTGTTGATGAAGTGTCCTTAGGCGTAGAAATCACAATAAACCAAGTAGCACTTATGCGTAAAAATACCAAAGTTACGCGTAACAATGAGAGTTACGCGTAGTTTTAGCTTACGCGTAAGTAGGG